>CM028137.1:267955000-269155000 GCA_016271365.2 Neoceratodus forsteri
TGTCTGTGGTGTGTGTTGTGCCCTGTGCACTGGATGACTGTGTGCAGTGGTCCATGGTGTGTGCTCTGTGTCCATGGCACACCCATCAGCCCATCCATGGCCTGTGCAGCTGACACACATGCATGTCTGTGACCTGCACGGTCCACTGGCATGTCCGTGGTGGCAGTCCCTGCAGGGCGGCCACTGTATCCATCACTTTGCTGGGTTGCCCCTGTCACTGGTGTGGTGCATGCCTGGCTCGAGTGACACTGTGGGCACCACAGTCATTGTCCCACCTCCATGCTGTGCCTTGTGTGTGTTGCAGGGGATGTGCCCCACTGTCTGTGACTTCTGCTCCGGGTGACTGCTGGTGGTGTACGAGTCCACAGTGCCTGCACAGGGTGGCTGGAACTCCAGTGCCATGGAGGACTGTGGGTTGTGTGTACACAGCTTACATGGGCCCACAATGGGGGCTTGGTTGCCCCACCACTGCATCCCTGTGTTAGTGTGCCCTTGGGTATGGGTGGGTGTCTGTCCATACACTGTGTGGCATCCGGTGTGGTGCATGCTTCCACACACCACTGTGGGTGTCTGTGCTGGCTGTTGTGGCCAGTGGTGGGTCGGGGTGTGTCACTGGAATACTGTGCAGGGTGCTGTACCACTGATGGTGGTGTCAAGGGCTCGCTCTGTCCTGTGTGGGGTGCCTCTTGTGCCGATGCATGGTTGGTCTCTCAGCAGTACCTAGGGGGACTATGCATGGTGGCAACGTGTCTGCCATTGTCGCATTGCTGTGTGCTGCCACCCACTGATGGGTGCTCGTGGTGGGGCTGCCTTGCATGGTTCTGTGGTGCACAGGGTTGCATTGTCACAGTGGGGGTGGTGGCATGCATGGGGTTTCCTGCAGTGGTGGTCACTGCTCATGGGGGGGTGTCTGGGGGTCATGGTGCAGGGTGTGCTCTGCACTGGTGGGGGATGGTGTGGCACAGGATGGTCTGTCTTCCTTGTGTGCTAGTCACAGCTTGCCAGTAGGTGTGATGGGGCACCATGGCCTGGCTATGGGTTGTTTGCTTGTCTCCATGGGCCAGTGGTTATTCCAGCCCTCCCCCAGTTGTGCTGTGCTTGGGGTGTGGGGGGACAATGTCTGTTCTGCTGTGTGTTCCTGTGCCCATTTGTGGCATGGGTGGTAGGCCCCTACCTCCCTGGTTGTGCAGTTACATTGCTCTGCAGCTGGGGGGCTCCCTGGTTGTACTATGGTGCCTCTGGACTGCTCAGCTGAACATCCCTTGTTGCGCTATGGCGCATCAGATCTGCTCAACTTCCCCTCCCTAGTTGCGCTATAGTGCAGGTGGTGCGATACTCAGTCGTCAGCTGTAGGTGCAATTTGGCCTGCTCCGTTTTTGAATATCGCGTCTCTTGCACATGGGCACAATAGACCTGTGCTTGCTCCTGCTATTGCACACTTTTTGGGTGCAGTTTGAATATCTGGGCCATAGTTTTTTTCACAAGGTACATTGGTTGGACTATAAGAACCTGAAAAAAAGCCACAAACCTTGAAGAAATGGTGTGTCACCAAGAAACATTAGTGTTTCATGTCGACTGAAGTGGCAAAGTTGAAAATAACGAAAACTGAATTTCAGAGTGCATTTTCTGACAATTTATTTAAATTAACTTAGGTGAGTGAGTCTAACCTATCCCATTTTGACCCATTCATTGTGGTCCCAAAAGGCAACAGGCACTTGGATCAATATAAATTGGTGACCATCTATGAAAGAACGTTTTTAAATAGATGGAAATAGTTTGGCCCAAGGACATGGAGTCAACATGGTGTGCTGACACCTGGAGATAAGGGTTTACTTGTGATACCAGTACTCCATCCAGATGCCAGCAGAGGGCTGGGCATGTTATGGAGGTAAGGTGTTTTCAGGAATGATTGGAGTGGGCTACCTGTCATGTCATTAACTCACCCTCCGCTGGTAGACCTTCAGAAATATATACATCAGCCGCAAACACAGACCCTTTCTTGCCCAAACAGCTGGAGAAAGATTACAGTCATGGTGCTGCAAATATCTGAATGGTGGACTGGGAGAACCAAATGGGACAAAAAGATTAAAAAGGATAAAAGGTAATTGAAAACAAACATACATTAGGAAAGATTTACATCTGCTACACAACGTGGCAAAAGAAGAGAAATGTGTTGTTATGGTAGAAATACTCCTGAGTTTACCTAATTGTGCGGTGGAGTATTTTTACAGTTAAAATTTTTGAATTACACAGTTTTGGTATGACTCTAACTTCAGCACTCTTTCTCAGACTGTGGTAGGGTTCGTGGGGTAGGGTAATGAAAGCATACACGGTACTCAGAGATTTGTTCAACACAAATTCTGTGTGATGTTTATTTTTGTAAAAATAATATAGAGCAAATCATGCTATACAAAATAAAAAATCAGTAATAAAGTAATACTGTCTTAAACTTCAGACTATAAATAAAAGAAGACAATAAAGAAATAAATGAACTCTTCTCGAGCTCCAGAATCACTTCCCTCCAGTGATTCTGCCACAGTGTAGAATACTTTAACAGTACAATTTTCTACCAACTTTTGTGCTCTCAGACCAATCTCTCAGGACACTCTCCCAGGATGATCTGACTAACCTTAGCTCAGTGGCAGTTTTTATAGTGCAGTCCTCCTATGACACTAGTGTCAGATGATCCACCCCTTTTCTAACACAGGGGAATATTCTGGCTAGTACAAACATATGAGGGATCATACTGACTATCTACAGAGGGAAAACAATCATAAGGAGTTATTTCATTCTGCCTTTATCACTCTGTCACTGAAGCTGTTGAGAAAGACTTCTTAATTACTTGTAAACAAGAAAACTCTTCCCCTTTTCAGCTGAGTGACAGCTGGGGAGTTTCTTATATAACAGCCTCATCATGGGGCTGCTGGCTCCTAAAAGTACTTTTTTTTCCCCAAGAAGTCTTAGCTCAGGTAAGAGCACTCTATGCATATAATACTAACAGAAACACTCCTATATTTAGTTTCTGCATGTAAGTTATGCCTTCTTTAGGGTGTTTATATGCAAACTGCTTTAAAAAGACAAATCCCATGTCTGTATTCTACACTCCTGATGGCTGCAATTTCAGGCCGTCTGAAACAAATTTTATTTGCTGCTTTCATGTTTCTTCAGGATACATAAATTAATTACATCAGTTCAGCCTGCAGAGAAAGTTAGGTTCTCTCTCGCTACGTTTCCTGTCAGGAGACGCGAGTCAGGGAAAGGGACAATTTTCACTTTCCCGGTTCGAATGCGCCATGCTGCACACCAGGCTGTACAATCAGTCACTCTGCCTCCTGCACTGCTGCTAGGAAGTGGGACCACAATGATCCCTTAATGCTACCCTTGCAGAAAAGGACACTAAAACAATCAGCTGCTAAATACATTTCTGGAAGCGGAGTGCAACTTTTCAAAGGGGACACTCACTTTCACTCCAGGACACTTTCCTTAGCACGAACGTGCATCGGGGCCCATTTTACTTATTATAAAACACAACAGTGCTCACAAAGGCATCATCCTGTCTCTGACTAAGCATTACATTACTTTCTTTAATGGAGCATAACATAATAAACAAGGACACAACCAACTCTGTGCAGATTATTTCTGCTAATTATTATTTAGTCCTTATTCTTTATGTCAGTCTGCTGTTCTAGCGCTCGTTCTCATAAGGGCATATGGCTTGGGAGGAAAAGGAATACAAAGAGGGAATAGTCAAAAGAGAAGAGATACTATTTTGGGTGGCCTACCCATAGTAATAGAAAAATGAAAATTATTCAGAAAAGTTTAGAAATCCTACTGCAGTAGACTGGAGGAGTACAAAGGGAAATGCCATAGCCTTATTTCTAACAGGGGGTAGTCTAAACTAACACACACCCCCATGGACAAGTGGAAACTAGAGGTTTCACTAGTCTTGTTTCCAAGACAACCTACCCATTTATGTCTGAGTAGAATGGAACTACCACCCACCCTTGCTATGGTAGCACCACCCCAGGGTCCCTTAGAAATGCAAACATACAGGTTATACTGTTTCACTAAGTATACCTGAAATACTCAAATACAACCATGGGTGTCTGATTTGTAACAACATCTCTTTCTTCTGGAAAATCAAGGTACTTCAAGTACAGACATTTTTATTTCCATCAGTAACAGAGGCCCCATACATGAACAGAAAATCAGCATTCACATGTTGTGTTCCAGCTCTGTGTTTCACTACAAATTTTTAAGGCTGCAATGCTAGGTAGCACACCTCATAATTCAGTTATTACCATCTTTCATTTGGTGAAGAAAGCACAACAGATTATGGTATGTAATCAACATAAAAGGAGCACCCCACATATAAAACTTCAGGGCTTCAATCACACATTTGGCAGCCAAACACTCCTGCTCGACTGTCACATACAGTACTTTTGCTCACGGACATGTAGTTTTTGGGAGATATATAGGATGGGATATTCAACTCCATCAATAGTTTGATCTAATACTGCCCCAAGTCTGTGCCTGTCACATCCACATGGACTTCAAAGGAATGTGCAAAATCTGGACTCTTTAGAACTGGTGAGGAGAAGACTGCTGCTTTTATGTTTCTAAAAGCTTGTTCACATTCCTCTGACCATTTTATCTTATCCCCATATCTCTTTTTGGTCAACTCTGTAAGCAGTGTAGCAATTGTGGCAAACTAGGATATAAACCTCTGGTAACATCTGGCCAGCCCTAGAAAAATCTCACATTTTTCTAGGTTTCTGGCTGGGGACAGTTGGCTATGGCCTCTACCTTGTCAATCTCAGGCTTTATCACACCATTGCCTAATATGAATCCTAGATACCGGGTTTCAAACATTGCCAGGACACATTTAGCAAGGTTAATGGGCACACCCGCTGCTTTTATTGACTTTATAAGTAGTAGCAGTAGCAGTAAAAATTTTATTTATACAGTATAACACCGTTAGGAAAATTAACACCCTATATACATATATATATATATAGGACTGGCAGTATAGCTTAGAGGTTAGAGGAATGAGGTATGACCAAGCTTGATACATCCAGCAGACCAGACCTGAGTTTGAGTCTCACAACCTCCACTTGCATACTGTGTGACTCTGAGCAAGTCACTTAACCACCCAGTGCTCCCTGGTCACCCCTAAAAACAGGCACTTGTACCTATTGGGTCTTACCCGGTTACCAAAGACTAAAAAAAAAACATATATATATATAAGGTATACCTGTGCAGTAAACATTTGATACAAGTTTCAAGTTTTCACAGATTACAATAGGTTTAGGAACATACCTTATAAATCATACAGTCAATAGTACAAACACACAATTATGACATATGTAAATATTACTACAAACAGTAAAGACTATACAAGTTGTTCAGTTACACTCACATCTGAGACTAAAATGCTGTCCAATCATTTATTTTAAAACTAATTTTGAAAGTTCTAAATTTCTTAAATCTGAGGGCAATGCATTCCGTGTACTAGCTAAACCATATTCATAGGTCATTTTACCAAAGTTATTTATTATCCTAGGCTATAACAAATCCCTAGCCCCATTCTTCCTTAAATTTAAACTATGTTTAGGTCTTTGAATCTTCTGTACCAAGTGCTGGGGTGTATTATTTCTAAGCATTGCCCAAACTAAATTAGTCCAAATATAGTTATGCTTCAGATCAAGTGATTTCCAATCCAACTTATCATACATTGTACAATGATGGGTGTTATAGCTGCACCTCAATACATATCTTGCCAATCTGTTATAAAGATGATAACATTTTTCTAGCTGCTGCTTATTGGAGTGTCTGTAAATATGACTTCCATAATCAATTATTGGCAGAATAAACTGATTTGCAATTGTTAAACGTACAGATTTTTGTTGTACTCATCGAGAACCTTCTTGCTGCCCCAATACAACCATTTACTCTTTTTACCAAATCTGAAAGATGATTATCAAAACTCAAATGCTGATCTATGTAAACCCCCAGATATTAATAAGATGCAGTCTGGGTCAGACATTTCCCCTCCAAAGATATTATTTGTAAACCCCATTTTCTTGCTCTAGATTGCTTAGTTCCATATAACATAGTTGTTTTTTTTTTATGATTTGTGATCAAACCTAGAGATGTGAAGCACTCCTGCACTGTCAAGAAATCTTGCTGCAGTTTAAATTCCACTTCATTAGGACTGCCCCCTCAGCCACCAGCACTGTATCATCCGCAAAAAGGCAGATACTGGAGTGCCTCACAAAATCTGGGAGATCATTTATGTAAATAATAAACAATAGTGGCCCCATGATTGAGCCCTGGGGCACACTATGGATAATCGGTAATGTGTTTGACTTAAATCCATTTACTGCAACTACCTGTGTTCTACCATTTAAATACAAATGAAACCACTGGTAAGTTTAATTTGTTAAATCTATGTTTTTTAACTTACCCATCAGAATATTATGGTGTGCCAAATCGAAAACTTTTGACAGGTCCACATACAGCACCAGTGGACCTCGCCAACCCCAAAGGTGTAGCCACTGTATCCAAGAAGTCCGCTAGTGCGGTGGCCGTGGACCTGCCTCTCTTAAAACCATACTAATAAGTTGTTAACTTTTTATACTTTTCCAAGTATCCCATCAGCTGACTGTGCACTATTCTTTCCAAGATCTTTGAGACAGTTGAAAGCAAAGCTATTGGTCGATAATTAGTGGGATCCGTAGGATCACCACCTTTTGTAATTGGTATAACTTTAGCTGTTTTCCAGCTTTGGGTAAACATTCCCTCACACAGACTCCAATTTACTATGTGCTGGATTACTGGGGACATTTCTAATGCTGATTCTCTCAATAGCCTATTTTCAGTGCCATCTATATCACTGGCCTTTTTTACCTGCAGGTTCTTTAGAATCTCAAAGATTTCGGTTACAGTAGCCTTATGAAACCTAAATTCTGGTATGTCTTTATTTTGCTTTCCTTCTATTGTTACCCTCATTTCTTTTTTTTCATCTTTAATTTGAGGAATTATTAAATCAGTCAAGTTAACAAAATAGCTATTTAGTAAATTTGCCAAAACATCTGTTTGTTGTAACTCCCCATTTACTTTGATCTGAATTTTCAAGTGTTGTTTAATTGGGTTAGTAAGACTTTTTATCAAAGACCAATAGTTTCTAGGATCCCCGTTTCTTTTATTTTTTTGTTTATAATAATAAGCCTTTGCGTTCCTAATCTCAGTCCTAACCCTGTTTCTGATTTTTTAAAATTTTATCCATATTTCTGGATCCAGTGTTTTATTAACTTTTTTCTAAAGTTGTTTTTTCTATCGAATTAACTTGCTGATATTAGTTGTTACCCAGGGTAAATTATTATTGTTTTGCTTAGTCCTTTTTTTTAATGGGGCAAATTTATCACTAACTTCTAAAAACATTTTTGTGAACTCCTCAACGACCATGTTAAGGTCTGGAATTAAAAATATCCTATACCAGGGCATGACAGCTAGGTGATTCCTAAACTGCAGGTTATTAAATTTAGCATAACTCCTTCCATAAACATCAGGATTCCTAGGCAAAGCCTTATGATCTAGGTCCATCTGTATTTTACACTGGATAATGTGATGATCTCCCAAATTTGAGCAAAAAACCTAAACATCACCTATTTGCACATTTGGAGAAACAAATATCAAGTCCAGAATATTACCACAGCTGTCAAGTGAACTTTTCCTTGTAGGAGATTTAATTATCTGAGTTAGCTGTAAACTCTGCATATAACCTTCTAATGTCTGTCCTCTGGAACCCCCCCAGCAGAATTAAAATCACCCATAAGGATAGTTTTCCTATTCCCAATGTGTTTTCCAACTTCAAGACAAAATTTGTCAAAATGACACATTTTCACTTTGGAAGGAGAATAGATAGCCCCCCCCACGACTACATCCTGGGTTTGTAATTTTACCAAAGTGCATTCTATGCCTTCAATTTTCCCTGAAAACATGATCTCAGAATGTCCCAGTGCTAACCAGAGATACATTAACCCCTCCCAGCTCCCCTGTCTTGTCTATGGGAATAATAATCCTCTAAGTCGATTTCTTTCTGATAAATTCCCATATGTAACCAATTTTTAGTTAATATCATTATGTCTTGGGTTTCTGACATGCCCCATACCCCAAGGGAGTCTATTTTTTTATCAAGCTTCTTGCACTGTCATGCATTATCTTAATGAAATCTCCCTCGGGTCCTGGGTTCATCTCAACATCACCATAGAGAATAAGGGAGAGCCATAGTGCTTGCTGAATACTCATTTTCCTGTGAGGACTAGTTAAAAATAACACTTTTTGGGTCCTCATTCTAACTAAGTTAAATGATTTCCTGTGTCTATAATTTTGTCTGACTTGATGTGAGCCATCAGTACCCAAACCTATGACATAATGTGCTATTATTCCCCCCGTAAGCTGTTTTGTACACCATGGAATACATATATAATTTGCTATAGTTAAAAATACCACAATTATAAGTAGATTTAAAAACAATCCCTTAAACATCATAGCTACTTAATTAAACACCTAATTAATTAAGAAAAACAAGATAAACCCTGCTGCCTAAACTTTAAACTTTGTTACAAATATAAATGGTTGTTATGTGATCTACTAAATATGTAATTACCAGCAAAGAATTGCTCTCAGTAGACTGTACAGCTTTTTCTTTGATTTTTGCTACCGAGTGGCACTTGCGCCACTCACAATCATGCAGTAGCAGCGCGAGCAATTTATTCAGGTCTGCCCCTCCTCTCTGCATCTCGTGGTGCCACGGTTACCACCCCCTCAGCTGTTAGGTGTTTAAGCAGTTTTGGTAACCAGGAGATGAATTGTCCACTTTACAGCAGTCACAAGCAGAATTGAGCTCTGGCACAATATTTCTTATATTGCAGGCAAACAGGTACACACTAGATGTTTTCAAAGTATAGGCAGTCACTGCAGCATTACCTGGCCCCTCAGTAGCAGCAAGAGCAATTTATTTAGGTCTGCCCTATCTCTCTGCAGCTCGTGGTGCCACAGTTAAAGCTCCTTCAGCTGTTAGGTGTTTAAACAGTTTCAGTAACCAGGAGATGAATTGTCCACTTTACAGCAGTCACAGGCAGAAAGGAGCTCTGGCACAGTATTTCTTATATTGCAGGCAAACAGGTACATGCTAGATGTTTTCAAAGTATAGGCAGTCACTGCAGTGTTACCTGACCCCTCAGTAGCAGTGAGAGCAATATAACCATCCTCAAGTGTTGCAAATGGTTATTGCAATCAGGACTATACATAATAACATCATCCAGAAAAGCTGCACAAAGATTCTGGTGAGGTGTCAGTATCTGGTTCACGTATTTTTGAAATGTGGCTGGTGTTCCGTGCAAACCAAATGGCATAGTCCTAAACTGAAATAATCCCATTGGCGTACTAAATGCGGTCTTATCCTTTTATGTTTCTTCTAAAGGGATCTGCCAATAGACCTTGGTGAGATCTAGGGTCGATATATACCTGGTGTTTCCAGATCTATCTAGGATGTCATCTGTCCTCGGTATGGGTAAGAGTCAAATTGGGAGACATGGTTCAAGGCTCTAAAATCGAGACACAGGTGAATCCCTCCCTCTTTCTTTGGCACCACGACTATCGGGGATCCCCAAGCACTCTTAGATGGCTCAGTTATGTTCAATTTCTGCAACTTGTCCAATTCCCTCTGTACTTCAACCCACACTCATTCAGGCAATCTGTATGGCTTCTTTCATCTAGGAGGGAAGTCAGTTCTAATAGTATGTTGTACCCCTTTAGCAAGGCTCGGTGTACTAGTAAATGTGCAGAGATACTCTTCTAATACTGCTCCTAACTCCTTCTGCTTCTCTGGTTCCAGGGAAAGGTTTATCAGTATTTGCTGTCCCTCTTTGGGCTTCTCTAGATGGCTATAAGCTAGGTATATCTCTGTCTCTTCTCTGTCAGGGATTCTCAACAGACCTGCTGTAGGTGTCTCTCTTTCATGCTATTTTTTTAAGCAAATTTGCAAGGTATATCTTTTTCTGATGTTTCTTTTCTGGGATCCCAATCTCAAATGTCACTGGCCCTGTGGGTCTTAATACAATTAAGGGTCCTTGCCATTTCATCAGCATTTTCTGACTAGATGTAGGCAATAAAAGTAATACCCATTCCCCAGAGAGGAAATTCTTTTCATGTGTCCCCTGATCATAAGTCTGTTTCTGCCTTCCTTGTGCTTGTACTCCCATCTCATGTGCATTATGGGTATACCTCATTAGTCTCTGGCGTAGCTCTTTCATATAGGTAACTGTTCCCATGTGTTTTAAATCCTTGCCCTCCTCCCAGCATTCTGTCACTACTTCCAGTGGTCCTCGGGGATTCTTACCACATAGTAGTTCGAAGGGGGAATATCCAGTGGATGCCTGAGGGACTTCAAGATATGAAAATAAGGAGAATGGGAGATTCTTGTCCAAATTATTACCTTCTTCATGAAAAAACTTACTCAACATCCTCTTGAGGGTTTGGTTAAATCGCTCAGTGAATCTGTCTGTCTGAGGATGGTAAGGGAAAGTTCTCAGTGCCACAATACCCCCAAGTCGGTACAGCTCTTTTAATAAAGCAGCATTAAAATTACTACCTCAATCTATTATTATTTATTTGGGTATTCCTACCCAGCTGAACACCTTGATCAACTCCTCTGCTATTTTTGGAGTGGTTACGACCTCATAGGAATGGCCTCTGGGTACTTGCTAGCATAGTCTCAAATTACCAGGATGAACCTGTTGCCTTTCTTACTTTTGTTCAGGGGTCCCACCACATCACTCCCTATCTTTTCAAAAGGGGTTGCAACTAAAGGTAATGGCATTAAGGGAGCCACATCTTTTTTCCCATTTGTGTGACTAACTGCCAACTTTCACAGGCCCTACAGTAATTAGCCACATCTTCATGAATCTCTGGCCCAAAAAAATGTTCAATTAACTAGCCTAGTGTTCTGTCTTTCCCCTCATAGCCTGACCAAGGGAGGTCATGGCTGGGATACAAAAGATCATCTCTAAGACATTGGGGCACCAGCAATTGATGAAAAATATATTCTTGAGACACAGGATTCTACATATTCGGTATAATAACCCATTCTGATGTATAATCTCAGGATTGCCTGGGGATGGTGTCTGTCCCACCTGTAAAAACAAAGGTTCTAAACTTTTATTAGCTTTTTGTTCCATAATCATATTAACATTTTTAATGATACCAGCTATAGTCTCTGGGGTTAACCCTTTTTGATCAAAATGCCATTGTCTCTGTTGTTTCTCCTTGGCATTATGAGAGTTTTGACTTTCCTGGTTCTTCAACTATCTCTCCCTGAAAAGGAAAAATTTCCCCAAGTTCTCTCTGCTTCTTCTCCTGTGCCCTCGTCATTACTGCCAGAATAGTTCCTTTTTCCAGAATGAGGGATGTAAATTCTGGGTAATCATGCCCAATCACCATGGGTATGGGAAAATGCAGTACTACTTCTGTAGTAATCAATGTAGGGTATTCTTTCATAACCATTTCAACAGTTGTGGTTGGATAACAGTGTGTATCCCCATGCACACACAATGCTCATGCTGGGTCCCCTTTTCCCATTGGTTAGATACTCTGGTCTTATCAGGGATTGCTTACTCTCAGAGTCAATGAGAACTGCAATGGTTTTGTCTTCAATTTGGACATCAGTGAAAAAATATCCAGGATTCAATAAAGCAAGATGTACTGAAGCATTCCTTTTTGTTGGACAGAACCTGGCAATGTGGCCCAGTCCTTTACAGTTCCTACATAAGATGTTAGGTGGTAAGGTCCTCTCTGTCCCTCCTCTATTATCATTCCTAGCATCATACCTCCCATACCTGGGTTCGTAGGTTTGCCATGTGGGGGTTTTAACTCTGGCAGTGGTATTTTCTGGGGGTCTATTGACTATCTTCTTGGTATTCTGGTGCGCAAATAGGTAGATATCAGCCAATGTGATTGCTATTTCTGCTGACTCAGCTTATGTTCGTGAACCCATAGCTTGACTTCCTGTGCCAATATCTAGAAAAACTGTTCCACTTCATTAGTCTCTATCACTTCACCAACATTATTTCCTTCTGGTTGAATCCATTTTATACACAACTCCCTGAGGCATGTAAAAACTTTTCTAGGGGCATCATTACTCTAGTATTTAAGGGTCCTGAACCTGTGCCTGAACGTCTCTGTATTAATGTTGCACCTTTTAAGGATATCCTTCTTAACCAAATCATAGGAAAAGGCAGATCAAGAATCCATATTTGTGTATGCCAGCTGTGCTTTTCCAGTTAAGTATGGGGACAAGCATACTACGTATTGAGTCCTAGACCATCCACATGCTTCTACCACTCTCTCAAAAGTGGTCAGATAACCCTCAATGTCATCTGATGGTATCATTTTTGTTAGTTTTATAGCCTTCAGGTTTTGATCTGATCTGCCCCCATCTTGCCCTCGACCAGCCCCCAAGTCCCACAATGCCCTTAGTGTTTCTACCCACCTGGTGTCTTGTCTGCATCACTCCTGTTCCCTCTCTCTCTCTCCATCTCTAACTGACATATGGCTAGCAAGTGCATCAACTCTGGAAGCCCTTCCAGTGGTTCCTCCAATTGGCTCAGTTGTTCCTCTTTCATCCTCTCCTCCTCTTCTGGTAACTCTTCAGTCTGGTCCTTTGCTTTTCAAGGCCGCACCAAAGACTCTACTCCCGTCATCAGTATCTCTCTGGATTTCAACATCTGCATCTGGTTCTTCACTCCTCCTGTTGCCGTAACACTCTTCTACACCTGCTGTGACATGCCTTATTATTTCCCCTAGTACCAGGTCTGGTACTGGATACTGCTTTCTCCCACCATGTAAGATAACCAGATCCCACTTCTGACACCAATTTGTGTGGTAGGGTTCGTGGGGTATGGTAATGAAACCATACAAGGTACTCAGAGATTTGTTCAACACACACATTCTGTGTGATATTTATTTTTGTAAAAGTAATATATTGCAAATCATGCTATAAAAAAATAAAAAAATCAATAACAAAGTAATACTGTCTTAAACTTCAGACTATAAACAAAAGAAGACAATAAAGAAATAAATGAACTCTCCTCGAGCTCCAGAATCACTTCCCTCCAGTGATTCTACCACAGTGTAGAATACTTTAACCAGTACAATTTTCTACCAACTTTTGTGCTGTCAGACCAACCTCTCTGGACACTCTCCCAGAATGATCTGACTAACCTTAGCTCAAAGCAGCTTTTATAGTGCAGTCCTCCTATGACCCTAGTGTCAGCTGATGCACCCCTTTTCTAATACAGGGAAATATTCTGGCTAGTACAAACATATGGGGGACCAGACTGATTGTATATACTGTGGGAAAACATACAATCATAAGGAGTTATTTCATTCTGCCTTTAACACTCTGTCACTGAAACTGTTGAGAAAGACTTCTTAATTACTTGTAAACAAGAAAACTCTGCCCCTTTTCAGCTGAGTGACAGCTGGGGAGTTTCTTATATAACAGCCTCATCATGGGGCTGCTGGTTCCTAGAAGTACATTTTTTTCCCCAAGAAGTCTTAGCTCAGGCAAGAGCACTCTCTGCATAGAATACTAAAGGAAACACTCCTATATTTAGTCTTTGCACATTAGTTATGCCTTCTTTAGGGTGTTTATACAGAAACTGCTTTAAAAAGACAAATCCCATGTCTGTATTCAACACTCCCGATGGCTGCAATTTCAGGCCATCGGAAACAACTTTTATTTGCTGTTTTCATGTTTCTGCAGGATACACAAATTGATTACATCAGTTCAGCCTGCAGTGAAAGTTAGGTTACTTGCTACTGAAATATCTCTCTTGCTGTGTTTCCTGTCAGGAGGTGCGAGTCAGGGAAAATGACAACTTTCACATTCCCATCTCGAATGCGCCTTGCTGCACACCCGACTGTACAATCAGTCACTACCTCCTGCACTGCTGCTAGGAAGTGGGACCACAGTGCTCCCTTAATATTACCCTTGCAGAAAAGGACACTAAAACAATCAGCTGCTAAATACATTTCTGGAAGCGAAGCGCAACTTTTCAAAGGGGACACTCGCTTTCACTCCAGAATACTTTCCTTAGTGCAAATATGTATCAGGGCACATTTTACATATTATAAAACACAACGTTGCTCACAAAGACATTGTCCTGTCTCTAACTAAGCATTAAATTACTTTCTTTAATAGAGCATAACATAATAAACAAGGACACAACCAACTGTGTGCAGATTATTTCTGCTAATTATTATGTAGTCTTTATTCATTATCTCAGTCTGCTGTTCTAGCACTCATTCTCATAAGGGCATATGGCAGGGGAGGAAAAGGAATACAAAGAGGGAATAGTCAAGACAGAATAGGTACTATTTTGGGTGGTCTAACCATAGTAGAAGAAAAATGAAAATTAGTTATTCAGAAATGTTTAGAAATGCTACTGCAGTAGACTGGAGGGGTACAAAGAGAAATGCCATAGCCATATTTCTAACAGGGAGTAGTCTAAACTATCACACAGGCAATAACAAAATTATTTGTTGGTGTGTTAGTATATGTCTTTACTTCCAGAGAAGCTGAAGGTAGGGTCTGTCATCACTGTTTTATTATCCAACATTTACTGTAAAGAGAGTTGGTAAAGCAGGCCCTGTGGCCTGGAGGGTTGAGGAACTTGCACCTCAGCTTCTGCCACACCAGTGACCTGGGTTCAGGAATGACCTCGGGTTGTTGGTGGTCGGCCAGGGGGAGAGGGGTTTATCATCCCAGGGACTGCAGTCCTCTCCTGGGGAGGAGTGGCTAAGCCTTTTTGGCCTTTCACTGTGACAGAAGGACTGGGGGCAGAGCAGGCTTTGAGCAAATTTAATGGTCAGGCTGCAGTTCCACAGTGTGTGTGTGTCTCCACATGCATGCACTTGCACGACACTGCAGTAAGGGGAATGGGGATAGAAAATGGAAAATGGAGCCAGGGAGGCCTAATGAAGCCCTTCCCACTCTCCCTCAGTCTGCACCACCACTCAGTCCCAAGGAAACTTCAGGATTGTGCACCAGAGGGAAGGATGACCTTCCCTCATCTGGCGCCACCAGTGGAGGTAGTAGGCCATTGTGGGGAGTGGGGATGGGGCTGAGTGACTGCCTGTCTGAATCTGAGGAGTAAAATATATATCTGACAAAGAAAAAGAGATGGTGACATACTGACATGATAGACTATTTTGATATGCTTAAAACTACACTGTCCAATGTGAATGCAAAGTGCTTCTTGTATTGAAAAATAATCAGACCTGACTGACCTTATGGGGTGATTGATGAGTTTCCACACAGTGGAATTAAATCATGGGTTTGTTTTCTGAAGGCTCACATTCCCCTCACTTCAGATAATACAACAATAAAAACAACTGATTATTTTTATTTGTGTGGGGGTTGTTCAAGCTAAGACTGGACCAGTTTTGCCTGCATTTTGTGGCATCTACCTTGGAGGGAGGGTGTGCTGAAATATTGTTGGCTTTAATTTGAACCTACATTTTCCTGGTTACAACTAGGGGGTGAGCAAAGTGGACAAAGTTAGCTTTGTGAATTAATTTGCAAAGTCTGTGGATACCAAATGTTTCAGTGTACTGACCAAAATTCACTCTTGAAGTGGCCATTTCACCAAAAAAAGGTCACTTAATGGTAGAAACATCACAATTTTGGCAAAGTCCAAGTTCTAAAGGTCCACAGAAACTTTGCAAAGCTTTGTATAGGAGAATTTCAGACAATTCACAGTCACTTCTCCAGTGATGTTTAAATTCTCAACACCTCTAGTTACAACAAGGCAAGTACTTATCCCATTAATGTATCAGTAAGCTTTTCTTGTAAGGAAGATGCTATAAGATACCTAAGTTTTCTTGTAAATTTGAATTTCAAAATATATTGTACTTTTTCATGCTATTTTTTAGGCATATTACCTCATATACTTGTGTCTGCAAAAGAAGGATCTTAAACAGGAGCTCAGAAAGTACATTGATCACCTAAATCCTGTTTAAGTCATTCAATTCTACATGATGTATTAGCCCAGCTTCTTTTTATCCAGTTTGTTTAGTATGACTGAACATCCTTCTGGATGGCTATACCCAGTCTAAATAACACACCAAGAATTCAATGGCACACACTGTATAAATACCTCAAAACTGCACATTTGCCAACAGAACTCCTAAGATCAGCTCTGTAAATGCCATGTGCCTTAATGCCATTGTGGCATAAATGAAGAGTGTTCCTTGAGACCATTTGGCCAGGCTTACTAGCGCACTTTGTTTCTCCAAGAGAAGAAAGCAGAGTAGTAAACCATTTTTGCAGAATGTCATTCTCCCACAACAGTTTATGAAAGAAACATCTGTGACAGGAATCTCTAATGCTTCTTTCAAAGCAAAGGCTGACAGTAAAAGAGCATTGCTAAAAGTAGCAAATCAATCCCCTTCCAGTCCTTCTAGTGCATGACATCTAATTTGCTATGTATCACATGCAAACTTCCAAAGTATTTTCTTCACATATGCTGAGAGGCTGTGACAGTGATGTGGTGGCTCACTTCCAAGCTTCAGCTGAATAAACACTTTGGACATTTGCTGGGCAGGTTGGCATGCTAAGCAATGTTTGCCATCCAGCGCAGGCTTGCTTCACCTAAGGGAAGTGATTGCTTAAAGTACAAATTGTAACTCTGAAAGGTACAAAGACTCTCTGATGGCTGATTGTTTTGAAATGCTTCACATCTGATATGCATATAGAGTGCTTTGAAGATTTCAAAAGTTGGTGTCCTGGTTTCATGTGGTTTACAGCTTTGAGGAAGATGCTGCTCTAACTAGTTGAGGTGTGTTGTGAACATATGACAGGAAATGTGCACACCACAAAACACATTTAGTAAATAAGCCACATAATATAAATAAAACTGTTGTTTCCATCTTCACAAAGTGTATCACCATGTTCAACCAACCTAATCGATAGTAAAGTCTAAAAGAAGCCCTTGTCTTTCCCAGGTGTGAAACAGATGGATGGGGATCAATGCACTGCTGAAATAGCTTATCAGGAATGTAATTAAAAAGAACTATAAAGTGTTCCTAAGGAATCATTGTAACTATGATTACCAAACTAACAGAATGAATATCAATTTTAAAATAAATATGTTGTATTCACTTACATACCTAAGCATACATTTTAGGTTAAAATTGAGTCTAAGGTTCACTGTACATGATGTAATTATTTCCAAACACATCTACAGTATATAAAGCATGCTGCAGATTGTGCTATATGGTTCATGAATTATATGAAGACATAACATTTTTGTGTAAGTACATATTTGTTCCTCTAATGCAGTTTGTCAGTATTGACTAGATTTGCTTTAACATTCTTTATTCCTATAATTTCAAGAGGGTTTCTTTCTGCTGGCTTATATGTTGTCAGTGCTAGGACTGGGAACAGTTTTAATTTCACTGGCTAAATTCTTGTAAAAGCATTGCCATGGAAAGATTAGAAAGCTCCTACTTCATACTTTATTAATGACCAACTTCACAAATTTGAACAAGTTTGAGGTGTTCTTTTGCCACACTTAATGGAACTTCTAAATGCAAACTCTGCACATTCCCCAGCTCTGTCACTGACACATAACCCTATAAATGCTCTAAAAATCAATAGATTTAAAGTTACATATATAATGAGAACACAGACTGTACCACATAATTTGTTTTATTCAGATATTTTTTGCCATGACCTATAGTAAAATCGATAGGCCTTCATGCTCAGATCCCATGCTGTTGAGCATGCACACAAAATTGATTCAGTGGTAGAAATAGCACACACTACATAGTGTGAAATGGTGAGACAGTATGCTGTCAAACAGTGCAAGCACACAGATTGTTGAATACACAGTATCACCGTAAGTGCAACCCAAGTCAGCTATGCAAAAGAAGCATTAGAGCTGTACAAACAGTGAAGTGAAAAAACTAGCAATCCTGAGAAAACTTGCCAAAGGTGACAACCAGAGAAAAGCAACTTATGAAGACTCACCAAAACCAGAATGGTGGGACAAGTTCCAACAGTTGCAGGCCAGGAAAAAAATGCACAAAGGAACACCAAACAGACAACAAAGACAGATGGTGGAAAAATAAACATCATTACTGAATAATTAATGAATACAATGGTGGGACCTGCAAGCAAAAGAAACAGGAAAAATGGATAAAGCAGTAGTCCAAATAAAATTTCAATTTTCAATTCAATTTCAAGTTTATTGCAGGAAAAAACTCCTTTGAGCAGGCTCATTTACAAGGAGGTCCTGGGTACAAAAAGAAATGGCAAGAAAGTAGGAACAACAAGGGTAGGTGGTATACAAACACATTTCAAAATAAAGAAACATTGAAGTCAAAGATGTGGTATAATTACATGATGGTATTAGAAATTACAAATGCATAACATATCAGAATGGTGAAGAGAGAAAGGATCATGAGGACTCTAACAAGGAGCATAAAAACAAACAATATACAGCATAGCAGTAAGTGCTAGGTAGCCTAATGAATTATAGAACAGAATTAAGTAAGATAGGGAGAATTAGGTGTGGGGGGGGGGACTGAGACACCGGTAGAGGGTAGTTTACCTGTAAACCATGAGGATACATACTGGTG
This sequence comes from Neoceratodus forsteri, assembly GCA_016271365.2. NCBI lineage: Eukaryota > Metazoa > Chordata > Ceratodontiformes > Ceratodontidae > Neoceratodus > Neoceratodus forsteri. The sequence goes on from CM028137.1 coordinate 267,973,709, forward strand.
GGTCTGTATGAAAGGATAAGTTAAAGGAAGTTAAGAGAGAAGCTGGAAGGGAGAATGTCAGGGTAGCCTTGGGGTTTGAGAGGGGGATGGTGGGGAGGTGGGGGTAAGTGAGGAGATGATGTAGGATAATAAGAGAGGACAGAGGGGAAGGGGGTAGAAGTTAAGTGCATGGGATCCATGCATGAGTGCCTGGAGAGGAGAGGGTGGGTCAGAGAAAGGGTGATAGATAAAAATGAAAGAGAGGAGGGGTAGACAGTGGAATGGCGATTAGAGTTAAGTGCATTTACATCAGGGGTAGATGTGGGAATGGGTTGGAGATAGGGTAGGGGGAGGGAGAGATGAGACAGAGTGGGGAGAGTAGCAGGAGTGGAAGGGGGTGAGTGCAAGGGCAAAGGGAGTAGGGGAAGTGGTAGAAGGGACAGAGGGGTGTCAGAAGGGAAAGAGGAGGAGGAGGTATAGGTGGATTGGAGTAAGGGGGAAAGGGTAAGCCAGGGTGAGTGGGAGGGTGGGTAGGAGGTGTTGAAAGAAGAGACTAGGTACTGTGGCAATGGCATACTTCTTTAAACTCTTTTGTGGCTAGAGCTTTGAAGAAATTCATCAAGGCAGTGCTGGTCACTTGAGAACCATCTGTAGTCTGTTCCAGGCTGCAGGGAGGGCATATGAGACAGTGCTTTTACCGACAGAAGTATGTGTTCTAGGCATGTCCAAGTGGATGTAAGCTGACATCCTCAGGGAATAAGAACTGTGGGAAACATGGATGAGGAAGGAGATGTACCCCGGGAGCTTATTTAAAAGTATTTGAGCATCCATGTACCATATTGAATCAAATGCCTGGTTGAGAGGGACGTCCATCCAACAATTGCATATAGGTCACAGTGATGCATTCAGTAGGGAGCATTGGTGATGAAGCGCAGTGCACGGTGGAACAGGACATCCAGTTTGTATGCAGGTTGGCTACCAAGATGCTGTTATATATTATGTTACCATAGTCAAGGAGAGGAAGGAACATAGCTTGGACAAGTCTTAGCCTAGCCTCGGGGGGGGGGGGGAGAGTTCCTTATTTCTAAAGAAAAACCCTAACCTGGTTTTGTGTTTGTTGGTGAGACTCTCAATATGGACATTGAAAGAGAGCTTGCTGTCAGTACATAGACATAGGTATTTAAATTTGTCAACCACCTCTAATGTTTCACCTAGGGTGGTTACATTAGATGTGTTTTTAGTATTTATGGGGAGAGGGATGGATTTGCTGTTAAGAGTAAAGAACACTCCAAAAGCCACAACTTGCTCACACAAAGAAACATGGCAGTAATAATAAAAATACAAAATCCCTGTAGTCCAAGACCCTGAGTGGATTACTGTCACTGATCCTCTTTACACCTCTTTCTGTGCCCAGCCACACATAATCTCTACCAGCAGCTGTAAGGACTCTGTCCACTCAACAATGACGACCCTAGCTTTCTGCATACCTGCACTAATTGCCCGCAACATGAGCACCTGCTGGCTTAGCATCTGATCTGTCCTTTTCTCTGCCTCCCAGGCCAAACCTGTAGTGGTCATCTCCCACACAACCACCTATGAAGCAGAAAAGAAACGTGTCACTATAACATATTGTATATCTTAAGTACAGACAATAACAGCACATGCCTCCCCAAAGGTACATAATACTAATGTGCAGCTAAGCAGCACATGTAATTGTTACAAGCTGTGTATGCATACAGGGTGAGTGGTAAGACACAAACAGTAGAGAACACTGTAGTGTCTGTGCAATGGCAGACAACGTGACTACTATGTCAGAATGCAGAACAGTAGTACAACATATGCACAGAAGCTGATCTTGTATGTCCTACCATGGTTCATAGAAGTCATGTGTGTTGAGCACACACGACACTCACTGTTCTGCAGGGGATGTGTGCACATAGGAATAGCTCTGCAATGCATATGAATAAAATGGCATACAAATGTGGCAAGCAGCACACAGCAACCATCGCTAAGGCCAGATAACTACAGGTGCAGCAGCAGTGCAGCACAAAACAGGACAGCAACACAAACCATCAGGAGGCAGGCTGTGCCCAAGACAGTCTGCAGTGTCATGTGTACCATTGTATGTTGGGTACAACAGCCTGCAACAGATGAGGAAGAGTAGGCAATGTCACCTGTATGGACCCCTTCTAGACACATAGTGCCACATACACAGGCACACCATGATGTGGCACCTAAACAGTGCCTACACACACCATGTAACATACTGCCAGTTGACACAGACCACTCTTTGTGAAGCTCCAGCATGCATGGGAATGTGGACATGTGCATGTGTAATACAGCAGAGACTGCAGATCTCTCTGTAACTGACACTAACCTCATATACTGGTCACTTGAGAACACCATGGCTCAAACCATTATTGGAAACAGTGCCATCACTGTTCCTGTGCTGTGCCATTACATGGCATGTGTATGACATCCACATGCACTAAATGGTGGCATGTATACTACTAATGAACACTGCGCGTTGGGTGCAGCACTACAGCAATCCAGTCCACAGCTGTCACATGTAGCATGTAGTGACTTAGCTCAGTGATGACAATGCTACACAGACTGTGAATGGCATGTGACATCAAAAGGTCAGTTCTGCATGATCTGTGGAACTCAAGTCAGGACAACAGAGGTCTGGAATTCATAAAGTCCCATGAACAAAGCAGCCTGCAGTACACTAGGCTGCACAATGTACTACAGTGTGGTCATGCACATAGTGTCCCTGTGCAGGAGCAGATTACACAAGACTCAGAATGACCCTAGTACAGTATGTGTATTATATACTTACCATCACATGGTCACTGACAAGTGACAGTAGCTTGAGGATGGCTCTGTGTTATGTCCCTGTGCCCTGTGCCCCCTCTGGGTCCTGTTTCCAGATGGCTCCCTCTGAGCCCTGTTAATTGCTTGCTGCCCCACCACCTGGCTCTGGCTGGCACCCTTTTCACACCATCTGCTGGTCCTCCTGGACCTGGCACCTGTAGAATGGAACACAAAAGGTTCATCACCATACTGAACTGTGACACACGTACTAAAACATAACACACAGGCACAAAGCATGGAAAGGGGAAGTTCCTATGAACACACATTGGGGGACTGAGGCATCCATCAAATAATACCTTCAGTGGTGCTGGGATGTACCCTGCATTTGGCTTGGTTCACATTCAATGTTTAATTAACATATCCAGGTATAACATGTGCCCTCATGCCCATTATGGCCAACAGAACCAGCACAGGCTCATTCGTATGGTAAAGCCTGTGAAGGTGCCAGTCCCCACATTGTTCCTGATAAAGGCTAGTGATGACAAAACAACACACAGCGGCATCAGTGGTGTACGTTGAAACCCACATGTGGTTGACTCTGGGAGTGGTACCACTAACATACCCCACAGCCTGTGCCTGTTAAATGGATCACAGACAATGATCCAAAACAAATAACTCTGGTGCTCCTCTCAGCTGTGCTATTTACATGCTCCACCAACATGCGCCTGAATGTGTTGTCTAAGCTAGTGACAATGTCAATAATTTGCAATGGCACTGATGCATAGACAATACACTGGACAAAATGCACACAGAGAACAATACCAACAAAAACAATGTGCAGTACTCCACACTTTTGCCCAGCTCTGTGACCAAAATGTCACACCAATATGGCCTATACCCTTACTGATAAATACACTCAAGACTGATCAAGGCCATGTGTGCCAAATGTATGGTCATGCATGTCTGCTATCATTGTTGTATTCTTAATTTTTAACCAAACCAAAAAAAGTGAAGCGGCTTAAGGAGTCAATGCCCAGAGCACACTCCAATGTAAAATCAGACTGTGTATCAACATAGAGAGTTGTTAACAGGCCATAGTGTGCATACTGGCAGATAAATGAACCCATATCTTAGTCTTTAGTTAAGAAGTTTTTATTGCACAAATTTCACAAACTCAACCCACCAGCGTCCACTGGTGGGGTGAGTTTTAAATTTTGTGCAATAAAAACATTTTAACTAAGGATCAAGCTATGGATTTGTTTATCTGCCGGTATGCACACTAGTGCCTGTTAGCCATTCTCTGTTCTTCATTTTTAGTGCCCACATAAAGGGGAGAGCATGCAAGATGCTAATAGTGTATAACTAAGTGAACTGCTCACACCTAAATACAGGCATCATACTCAGAATCTGCAAAGAATGACATTTTATTGTGGATTAAAATCAATGCTACAGGATCACCAGATGAAGTGAAAACAGCCCATCAAATATTTGAATACAAAGAGCAAGAAAAAAAGTAATAAATATGTTCCCAATGCAAAGTTAATCATAACAAATGCAGAGTGAGAGAGCCAACATACCACATCTGCTCATCAGTTGTGGGTCACTGCTGTGCCTGTGTACAGTGTATACCATGATTCATACATATAGCATACACTGTGGACCATTTAACATTATAAAAGACACTAAGATTTATAACAGTGTGCACTTATAGCTCTCCTATCTTCACCATTGGCCGCCCTTTCCCACAATTGTGAAGCTGGATTGGCCTACCTAGATAATGGAAATTTCCAGGAGGGCCCCCATCACTTGGGCTCCTACCCAGCTTCCAAACTCTGAAATTACTTACTTTTATTAACTATTTTATATTTAAATGGGATGTTCTGACCAATGCAGGAAACTATAAAGTGAAAAAACAGAGCCTTTGTACCAAACTGAAATGTAAATATGATATGAATATAAACCCCCCTGGGCCCCCTTATTCATTTTCCAGGTGGGCCACCAATCCAAATTTTCCAGTGGGCCCCCTGCACCTCAATCCACCCTGTAGTTGCCCCTCTTCTCCTCTGCAGAGGTTGTTCCACCAATGGTGACTTAGCACACTAGTGTGGATGAGAAGACACCTGTGTGATGGCTAAGTCTGCAGCCCACAGACTCACAAACCTCAGTCTTACTAGGCCTGCATTCACATCCCCTTTGGCTGTGGGACTGAACTGCAGGTCCACTCTTGTTGTGACCAGTTTCACCAGGGTTAGTATCTCCTCCTGTCTCAGGCATTGTGCTGAGGTACCCTGTTGCACGGTAGTGCTGTGAGGTGTCCTTAGCAATGACAGGCCTTACACAGTGTGTTCACACACAGTTACTGTGATTTTGGTGACATGTTTGTTGGGCAGACTAGAGGGGCCAAGGTGCCTTTCTCTGCTGTCACATTTCTATGTATCTATGTATTTGCAGTGCAAACACTTCTTTGCCGAGCAGTGTATGGATTTTCCCATGGGACAGTGGTTGCACGTTGCTGCGACATGTGACTCATTTCAGGTGATGCATCGTGTGGTAGCTGTACTAGTGCATTCACAGTACACAGCACTGCACTGGACCAGGGTCATCACACTGCACATGCTGCCCTGTACTTATTTCCCTCATTGTGCAGATCATCATTATAATAGTGCTGCCAAATTTATTTTTTTTTATTTTTTTTGATTTTATTTAAACAGCAGTTTGGAAATCCTTTGAGCCATAGGCTCATTTACAAAGGTACCTTGTCACAGTAAGACAAACGAAAATACACAGTATAACAGTACAACACATAAGTATAACAGTAAATTAAGACATAGATACAAACAAGCTGGTACAGGTAGGATGGATGCAAACAATACCAGAGTTATGTTGTCCTTAGCAGCTTAGTAATAAGCTTTGTCATAAGTATTGAGTACGGCTTTGACTAGTGGCAATTACAGCATCTGGTGTTAATAAGGTGGTTACGTAAGGAAGTTTTGAAGCACGATATAGTTGGAGCTTCCGAGATGGAAGGGGGCAGTGTGTTGAACCAGGAGGGGGCCCTAAAGCTGAAGGCTCTTTGGCCGTGAGAGGTCCTAGCTCTAGGGATAACAAGAGAGGTTTTCCCAGAGGTCCAAGTATGAACTAGTGGGACAGAGCGGCGTATGGTGGTGGTCAATCCTGGTAGGGATAGCCCAAGGAGGGTTTTTTTTGTAAGGGTACAGGTCAGATATTTGAGGTGCTCATCAAGATCAAGTACCAGCGCTTTAGCGTACAGTAGACAGGTGTGTGTCAGCCTAGGTGCTCCAGTAATTAACCTGCAGGCCTTATTCAGAGTAGTGCGAATTTTATGGAGTGCGGTCTGACAGCAGCACCATACACCGAGCAGTCCATAGTCCACTAGGAAAGGATAGAGGAGGTGACTGCGAGTCGAAGAGCCTCTGGGGGAGGCAGTGTTTATACCGATGTAAGATGCCCAATCGGATATTAGTGGCAGTGGCTAGGGCAGCGATGTGTCCATGGAAGGAGAGGGAAGGGTCAAAATGGATCCCTAGGTATTTATAGGAGCAAACTTGTTCGAGTGGGAAAGAGGACCCAGAGTGAATGAGGAGTTTGAAGTTGCAGGACTTGTTTTGGGGATGAGTGAAGAACATGGTTTTTGTTTTTTTAAGATTTATCACCAATCTATGTTCCTTGAACCAGCCCTCGGAAATGTCTGTAGCACACTCACACCATGCCATTTTGAATCATGGTAGCCAAATGCACTAATTATACAGTCAGGTTGCAAATGCAGCATTGGCATCTCAGAAATGCTCATTATCTGAACAAATTACATATCATTATACAATGGCAAGAAAGAATGCTGGTCCCTGATTAGTGGTGGGCGAAGTAGCCGAAATTCGGAGTTCTTCGCGGAGCAACGCAGAATCCGAAAAGCGCTCCACACCGTGAAGCGGAGTACTTCGCATTATAATGGGGAATACAAAGTCCATTGAAACCAATGACTTTGTGTTATTCTGCCTTCCACAAACCACTTCTCCACCAATTTTAAGGCGAAGTACATTGAAATCAATGTACTTTGCATCACTTCGTCTTGTTATTGAGCTCCAAGGTGAATTTGCAGTGCTTCATGGGATTGCAGGTCACATGTGCTCTAGAGTGTTCTGCACAGCCTCAGTTCTGTGTAGTGTATGTGTAGTGGAAGACGGAGACAATTTCCTCTTAGAGCTTTGCAATTCAAATCCTCTAAAAGCTGTTAAAAAAGCATTTTTTGAGCCATTTCTTTTGCTCAAAATTTAGAGCATCGATTGTAGGAAATCCTCCTGTGCTTGTATCATCAAGTGTTTATTGTTTGTGTGTGGATTATGATTGATAATCTAGAACAGTCAGTCTGCGTACTGTGAAGTGTGCTTTGAGGAAGGGGTATATCTGTGGTGTAGGTAGATTTACTGGGAGAAAAAGGCAGTCTTTCTGTTTTGGTTATATTTTTCTAGTATAATTGTGTTAATGTACACACAGTAATATTTTTAGTAATTCTTGACATTTTTTTTTGCTGATTGTAGTGGTGCAGCAGTGTATAATTTCAGTTTGTTTAAAACATTTTGTTAAATTGCTAAAGGTTTTCAATTTGCTACACAATACTTGCAGTGTGTGTGTGTGAGTGTGTGTGATGCATACCATTAAATCAGACAACTTTTATTGTGTCTGAGTAATTACAGCAGTGTGAACCTGCTATCCACCGCACCTGCATGAATTTTTTTATACTGCTTTGTGGTATCTTTACTGGTAGTGGACTGTAACTGCCGTGCACTGCCCCCCACCCCCAACTGGCAAAAGGTATTCTTTTCCAGATTTGGATTTGTGACTTGTGAGCACTGGTTAGGTGTTGTTGTGCCTTTGCATCTGACTCTGCATCTCTTGAGTACACAGTGCAATCTTAATCTGCCTGTGCATTTGCAGTACACCATTATTCTGGGAGACTTTGCTTTTCTTGTTACACTCTAATTTCGCTTCGCAGAACTGTGGAATTTTCTGGACACAAGACAGTAGCATTTTGGGGATGCACATTAATTCTGGTGACTGTGTGTGGCCACTACTCGCATGACGGAGTGCACCATTAATTCTGGGAGACTTTGCATTTCTTGTAACACTCTCATTTCACTTCATCAGCACTGGGGAATTTTCTGGACACAAGACAGTAGCATTTTGGAAATGCAAATTAATTCTGGTGACTGTGTGTGGACACTGCTCACATGATGGAGTGCACCATTAAGTCTGGGAGACTTTGTATATTTTGTTGCCCTCTCATTTCACTTCATCAGCACTGGGAATTTTCTGGACATAAGGCAGTAGCATTTTGGGGATGCAAATTAAATTTAGTGACTGTGAGTGGCCACTGCTTGCATGTCGGAGTGCACCATTAATTCTGGGAGACTTCATATTTTTTGTTACCCTCTCATTTCACTTCGCCAGTACTGAAGAATTTTCTGGATACAAGAAAGTAGCATTTTTGGGATGCAAATTAATTCTAGTGAGTGTGTGTGACCACTGTGTGTATGACTGAATGTGCCATTAATTCTGGGAGACTGCATTTCTTGTTACGCTCTCATTTCACTTCATCAGCACAGGGGAATTTTCTGGACACAAGACAGTAGCATTTTGTGACGCACATTAATTCCGGTGTATGTGTGTGATGTGACCACATCCACTGCGTGCATGACTGAGTGTGCCATTAATTCTGGGAGACTGTATTTCTTGTTGTGCTCTCATTTCACTTCATCAGCACTGGGGAGTTTTCTGGACACAAGACAGTAGCATTTTGGGGATGTCCATTAATTCTGGTGACTCTGTGGGGGGGGCACTAGGGTCTGCCAAAACTGCTGCCACTCCGCCTTACTTCATGTTAAGGCAGAATGACAATGCAAAGTATTAATTACAAGGTGAAGTGAGCCTTTCCTATTGGCATCTCCGCATAGCAGAGTGACAACGCAAAGTGGCCACTTCACATTCACTTCGCCAGCAGAATTTCATTTTGCTGCATCTCTATCCCTGATTGGTCACTCTGGGTCTAGATCCGGGATGCTAACCCAGTATAACATCCCATCTCTAGTCCCAGCACAATCATGACCACAGTTCATGTTTAAAAAAAAAATCACTCGACAGCCATCCCAACCACCAGCTTCAACACTCCCCGCTCCACTCCACAAAGGTGCCACTCTGAGCAGCTTCTGGTAATATCTGTACCCACACGTCCTCTGTTCCCTAACCTGCCTCAAGTCATCCTTACCATCCAGCAGTTTCATTGGGCTGCTAAACTTTCTCCGGGTACAAAACAGAAATACTAGAAAGCGTACCGGGAAAGCATAAAAGAACAAACTGTTTTGAATCTTGCTTGGTTGCTCAGAGGTTAGAGAGTGCACGAGTCAACAGCACTGCACTCTCAGCTCTGCAACAAAAAGTTGAACTACAAACTGCCATCTATTTCTTTTCTTTGGTGTTTAAAACAAAACGATATAACTTAAATCTACCAGAAGGGAAGGATAGAAAGGCCAACAAAAACACAGAATTGGAAACGAACCAACAGTGGAAGACAGCATGAGTGGCAGGGATGGGGGAGACAGAGAAATACAGACTTAAAGACAACACACAGTAAGCATGACACCTGCTAGAGAAGCACAAAAGCAACTTCTTTTTCTTTAAATACTCCTCCAAACAAGGAAATGTAAAAAAAAAGTTAATTTAAATGGTATTCCTTGTATTTTATTTATTCAAAATATAACAAACCATTGTATAATAGGAATAATGCACTCCAGGGTGAGTGTTGTGCTGGGATAACATCCCTTTTTGGATGTTGGATGCCATCGGCCTGTAGACTTATGCCCAACCACCTAAGGCTGGATGTTATCCCAGCATAACACCCACCCTGTCAAGCATCATTCCTTTAGTAACCTAGCATCCAAATAGGTTCACAAACAGCACCCCAGCAGCTTCAGGCTACAGAAGGTAATTCACAGGATTCAGGTAGGTGACAGACAATATTAACCATAGTCCACATGCAGCATTTTAGAACTACACAGACTACAGTGCTGTCTGCAGAATGTACACTCTTATTTTTTCCATATTGTTCTTCCTCACCCTTGATGACCTGATAGACCAGATGGCTTAGAGGAGGTGGAGTCCCAAGTGTCCAGCTGAAGAGCTGCCTTTGCTGGTAAGGGAGTATGTGTCCCAGGAACCTGTGCTTGGCCACAATACAGCTCCCACAGTAGTGCAGGGGAGTGCCTGGAGGACCTGATAGGGTGGTCAACATTTAGGGGAAATTGTTCTGCAGCATGCCTGAGAACAATAACAGGGTGAGGAGAAGGCAGTGACTGCCCCACCACCAACCCACTCTGGGCAGGCACTACCCTTATAGGTAGTCATGGTCACGTGACCAGATAACATGACCCGTCACTCCCAAATCTATCTCCTCACTTTCCCTATTGCTGGTTTTATCAACTGGCCACTAGGAGTCACTTTTGTATCTATCAAGTCACCTTGCATCACCAGCATAATTAACCTATTCTTTACTCATTCATAGCCCCCATCAATGAGTGCACTCTCACTTCTAGGGAAGTTATATTCCTCTCCACACAGAGACCAATTCGGGATTTGAACCACGACTTTTTGTTTCATAGTTGGTGTCTATATTCATTAAGCTATTCCTACAACCACACTTTATCCTAATCTTTTCTTCCCCATCTTCTTCATTAGCCCCACTCAAACCCCACTCCATCCTTGGTGACCCCCCATGACCCCACTCTTATTTGTTCCACTGTGCATTACCACATCTTTGACCACCGCCCACTACTACTCTGAGCCACTACCATGGCTCATCTTTAGGTTTTCTGAACCACCTCTTGTCCCTACATGCACTCTCTCTAAACGGCCACCATATGGATCCTTCTTTGCTTATTATCGCTAGTATTAATTACTGCTGGAAACCCATATAAGCACCCACCAAACAGATCCAATCCACACTCCCATCAACACATACCCCCCTCTTTGGCTCCACCACTATGAACAATGGAACCTGGCATGACCCCCCATCTCACCTGCCACCCCAGTTACTCTTCCAGACCACTAATCTCTCCAGCCCTCCTCCTGCTCAACCTGCGCCACTATATAACAAGTTGTATGGGCAAGTCAGTAGTCATAAACTGCTAAATAATCTCATATTATTGAAATGCTCTTGACTGAGGATCACCCTACTGCTCCTTCTCTTATCTGGTAATATTCACCCAAACCCTGGACCTGTGCAACAGGTACATCAACATGGGGTACATTTAGGAATGCTAAAATTAGCATCACTTAATATCTGCAGTCTACTGTCCAAATATGATGACCTCCAAGTCTGGGTCACCCATCACAGATCAAACATGTTATAGGTGGTGGAAAACTGGCTTACCCCCAAGACCCCTGATGCAGCTATCTTCTGGCCCAGATACCCTCTATTTCAACAAGATAGAATGGACAAAAGAGAAGGGGGTGCTATCTACCTTAGAGATTCATTTAGGGGGCATGCCATCCCCCAACTGGACCCCAGGAAATCCATCCAGACCCTGGCCATCAAACTAATTATAGAGTCTAATAGTAAGACTCATATGGTAGTCTCTGCTTACATCCCTCCCCACAACCAGGCCAGTGGTATCAATGCAGTCACTGAATATCTGTCCAAGCTGCAATATAATACTGAAGTGGTGCTTCTTGGGGATTTCAATGTAAATTGGTTGACCCCAGAGGCTGAACCATACAAGGACACCATTTTTGTCATTAACATTGCACAAATGGACGACTCCCCCACCAGGATAAACTACCGGACACAAACCAGTACACTGATAGACTGGATAATCACCAACCACTCAGCCAGAATCTCTGGTACCACTGTCCTTAATGACCTGATCAGTGATCACTCCCCTTTTATCTGCCACTGGTCGAACAAGGCCCCTAAATTACCAGCCATAGTGGCAATACATTGTGTTCTAAAGAGAGGAAAGCTTAAGTATCTCAAGACATCCCTCCTACAAACTGACTGAGCCCCTATTGACATGGATGAATATGCAGACCAAGCCTTGGACATTCTCATTGTTAAATTCAATGCAGTCTGTGATATGTATGCTCCTATTAAAAAGCATAAACTAAAGAGGGCAAGCAATTCTTGGATTCCTCTGATCCTCCAAAATCTCATGGCCCATAGATACCACCTCTGGCATCGTGCTCAGGTCACCAGCAAGTACAACAACCTTCAACAATACAGAACTGCGAGGAATGCCTGCACTTGTGTGATCCACCTTGCAAAAAGCTGCCATTTTAAGAAGGAGCTCATGAGCTCCTGGGGGGGATGGCAGGCAATTTTGGACCAGCATCAATGGCCTTATGGGAAAAACCAGCAAATCATCCCCCTTCATGTTGGACGTTAACAGGGTTCTCACTCAGGTCCCTAAGAGTATTCCCGACACCTTCGACACAGCCTTCTCAGACCTGAGTGGTACACTTCCCCCTGACTTCTTTAATGTGCCAGCCAACACTGCTGAGGCTAGTAGCCATAGCACCTCCCTGGGTCAGCACCTATTCCGCTTTAAAATAGTCACCCCTATGGAGGCAAAAAAATATGTGCTGGAGGTTCTTGGTAAATCTATGTTTAGTAGCGACTTGTTTGACATCAAGCTCATTAGGGTCACCCTTGACAAGGTCCTAACACCCATCACTAAGCTGCTAAATCTATTGTTTTGCCATGGTCACTTCTCCCAACAGTGGAAGGCAGCCAAGGTTATGCCTGTCACAAAAGTGATGATTAAGCCCTCCACACAAATGACTGCCCAATCTCCAACCCACCCTCCCAAAAGGCGCTTGAATGAATAGTGGCAGACCAGCTAACAGAGTATCTCAAGAAATACCATGCACAATGCACTCAACAACATGTCTTCTGGAAGGAACATAGCATCACCACAGCCTTGCTGGAATACACATCATATATACAGACTGCACTTGACTGGGGCCAGCTGGTGGGGGTAATTTATATTGACCTCACTAAAGCATTTCATATGGTCAACCTCTCCATCCTTTTAAACTCCCTCCAGGTAACGGGCCTTTAAACTGATGTGGCAGAGTAGTTTAGAAGATATCTTGGCCACAGGTCCCAGTAAGTCAAAATTAGTGGTGTCTTTTCTCACAGTTGGCAAGTGCTATTTGGTGTCCCCAAGGCTCAATTCTGGGTTCCTTACTGTTTAGTCTCTCTCTCTCTCTCTCTCTCTCTCTCAACACCCTTCCCCTTGCATGCTCTAATAATTTACTAATATGCGGATGATGCCGTCATTTTTACTAGCTAGCCCGATTCCCTCCCCCTTGAATCACTACTTCAGCATAGTTTCTTGGCTATTGAGGCCTGGTTCTACAACCATAAGCTTCTAATGAACTTCAAAGAAGACCAAAGTCATGACCTTCACCAGCCCGCACAATAAATACAAATTTTATCAACTAACCATGCGGAATAAAGAAGGTTCAACACCTGAACAAGTCCAAAATTTCAAATATCTTGAGATCAGTCTGGACAGCATGCTATCCTTTGTTTCTCATGCTGACCTGGTCACAAGGGCAGTTAATTCCAGGACTGGCCTGATACACAGGCACAGGGTTTGCATGACTGTGATGCACTCTGGATTGCTGTGACCTATTCGATTCTGTCTGTTATAGACTATGGCCTAGTAGTCTATGTTGAAGCCACAGACACCATGCTTAAAAGGATCTGCACATTGCTGAACAAGGCATGTAGGTTAATTACAGACGCCCATAGACTAACACACATGCATGATCTGTATATGCAGACTAGCTGGCTTAACCTGAAGGGCAGAGTCAACTACAAGACCTGCCTATTAGCAAAAAAAAAAATAGTCTAGGACAGTCCCCCTCCCCCCCAGTTCTCAGAAACACTTAATTCCTGTGACCAACTACCACCAAACCTGGAACATGTCAAAGTAAGCATACCACGATCCTTTTTGTCACACCTCCCAAGCACAGCACTCCTTTTCTTATTGGGCCCCTTGCTGAATAAATAACCTTCCCTCGAATATCCAGGAGGAAACTAAGTTAGGCCCCTTTAAGCATAAACTTGAACAGCACCTCTCAGTGCTCAGTTGCTGTGACTGCCACCTCTAGACTGCCTCTCTCACTGATTTGCAACATCCTCCCCCTCCTACCCCCCCAACTTAATCACTAATTTCAACACTTTTCTCTCCCCATCACTTACAATTCAGTCCCCTTCCTCTCCCCTCCCTCCTCTCACCCCTCACTCTCACCCCTCCTCCACTCACCCACTATCCCTACCCCTTCCTCTTCCTGGCTCCCTCCTCTCATCCCCTTCTCTCACCTACAGACTCCCCTCCCTTTCTTCTCTCCCCATTCCCTACTTCTCACTCTTTGCAGTCCTGCCACTACCTCTCTCACCGTTGCTTTGCCCCTACCTGTTTATTGATATGTGTCCCCATCTCCTTTACCCCCCCACCTCCATGGTGCAGCATTTCTGATCCCCCACTACTTACTCGCCCACTCCCATCCCACCACCACTCCTCTCCCTCCCCACCCCAACCTGCTAACCTCCCCTACCCCTAATAATTCCTAATCCAGGCTTCTATTGTCTGTGTGCTGTTCAAGTAAATTACCCTCCTGTTATGATCTATAGTAAATTTGTCTTGTCTTCACTGCTGCTCCTTTCAGATTGTATAGATGTGACTGCAATCAAATTCTGACTTAATTTGCACTTACTTGTCCTTATTTACTCTGTGCTTACCTCAATGTTTTGTATACACTGCTGTTATTTTCTGTACGTATTGACTGACTACCCAGATTAGCCTTGATTGTACTTACCGTCTATACTGTATGTATGCCCTACTCATTTTTCTTTGCCCTTGTTATCAACCCTATTGACGTGGAACCTTGGTAAAAGAGTCTCTGGTTCAAAGGTATTGTAATCCAAGATTCTAATAAATAAATAATAAATACATTAAAACAAATGCTTGCTGCTCTTCACTGCAGACAGAAGTATATAGACAAGGGGCCCACCTACTTCACAATTCCTCCCACCAGAGGAGGAGCCCCTGGCATCCACAATACACCACGAGGCCACTAGAGTTATGTTTGGTGGCATGGAAACAGACACTGGCACAGTGTGACTACATGAGTCTAGACACTACCTGTCTCATCTGAGTGTCTGCACTGACACTACTATTTCTAGAAGAGTAGTGTGGGTGGTTCATGTCTGTCTGTCATTGTTGCCGGAAGTTGGTGTGGGGGTGCTATGCTGAGTGCTGCATGCAACACAGGTCTGTTTTATCAGCACTGTGCACATTGGTACTACACTGGGCACATGCTATTTGAAAATGCACCACTGCATTGTACTTCACACACCTAAGTCAATATGTCAGGAACTAGAAAGAGAAAATAGAAACAGAGAAACATAGAAGTTGATGGCAGATAAGGACCACGAGGCCCATCCAGTCTGCCCATTTTTTATTTTCTACCTTATGGATGTGCCATCGGCCTTTGCTCTGTCAATGGACTATCTATTCATACTCATCTGTGTTGCTCCCTTATGCCTATCGCATGCCTGTTTGAAGCCCTGCACCTTATTCATATCCACCACTACCTGAGGTAGGCCGTTCCATACATCCACCTCCTTTTCTGTGAAAAAGAACTTCCTCACATTACCCCTTAATCGGCCTCCCTCTAATCTCATGCTGTGTCCTCTTGTCCTGCTATTTTTCTTATATTGAAACATGCTAGACTCTTTCACCGTGTTAATGCCCTTAAGGTGTTAGAACAGCACTCTGTGTCTTTTCTGCAGTTGGACCAGCAGTGAAGCCACACCTCGTGATGCTGCTGTTCACAGACACAGGGGTCATGAGCTTGCAGGAAGGTGATATGCCGATGAAGGTCTCTGATAGTGATTAAACCTTCATCATGGGTACTGAATCTTTCACAGTGCTTCACCCCATGAAACTGCACTTCTGCTCAGTGTTTCACCACCACAGGAAAGGCCACGTCCTGTCCAAGAGATTGCAAAGGCCCAGAATATTGCATGTCTGGCGACCAGACAGCACTATCTCTTTAATAATTCCATACCAATGACTGTAGAGTTACATCCTCCTGACCATGAACAGCCATGATAGCACCCTTACCCCAATCCAATATGCAGCCAGAGTATCCCAACAGGCTTCTTTGGCACAAAAGCCACAATGGTCGTACTCACCACCAGCTGTACTAGTGGTTGACTGTATGGCGACACATACACCTTCTACAGTCAGCAGTGGCACCATATGAGCCTGTCACAGTTCAGCTGCACTACAGCCATGGTCTGATGCAGAACCATTGGGACAGCACTGCTCAGTGCTATGTGGCAGTCACACCTGTCATCAGGGATGGCTATGCTGAGGTTGCCCAAGCCATGCAGGAGCAGACTGGAGTCCCTCAGGGAAGTGGCATAGGCAGCCCTGGCAATTGACTGGTCTGTGCCATGGCAGCAGAGTGCAGTTATGTTCACACCCATTTACTGGGGACCCCATGTAGCTAGCATCTGCTGTGTTATGCATGCTCCAGTACCCAAGCTAGAGGCTGCTACCCATGTCCCATGTCACAACACCTCGTAGCCAATGTATGGGTTGGACGCCACAGCACAGACACCAAATGTACATGGAGTTAGCCTCTCCTGGGCCCTCTATGTTGGTGCTTTTTCCTCCCAAATACATATGTCAGGATCTAGGGAGGTCAAGGAGCACAGTCCCAGCTCCATTGCTCTACCACATAACAGCCGTACTTCACAGAGAATGAGAAAAGATAAGCAACCAAGTAATGCTTATCTTTTCCCCATCTGTGCTGTCTGTCAGTTAGATGTGCTGCGGTGTGCATTACCCCCTTCAAAAGAGGCGACCATTCTGCTTGTCCTGTATTTTTCCCCCTACTGCCCCTGGCTTTGCCCCCTTCTGACCAGCCCCCCAGGCCCATCACTCTGGCTCCCCTGGGACTTATCTTCACCTGCACCCTCTGCCAAAGAGCTATGGTGGTGCCCAGCCACCAGATGCAGTGCCTGCAGGGGGTTGGTCATCACCCACAGCCTGAGGTTTCTTTCCTCCATTTTTCTCCTTTCCTAGTTCTGGGACCCAGGCCAACTGCATGCAGGCATGATGTGGAGGCCTTGTGCATGCCAAAACACCCAATGATGGCATCTCTCCCCCACCCAACCTTGCTCCACTTCTCCCAATGGCTTGGCATTGCCACCAAGCCTGCACTCAGATGCAGCCAAGAGCCAAAGAGAAGTTGTCTCCCTCCCTGGGAGAGGATAGCTGCCTGATGGCTGTTCATCCAAACTCCATCCCTCTTTCCCTGGCTGACCCCCGGTGTCCAAGGCTTGCTTCCTGAACCTGGATCACCAGCATGGCACGAGGGGTGGCGTCCATTGCCTCAACCATCAGTGCCACCGAGCCGACTATGTTTGTTCTGTATTTTGAGTTCTAATCTGATGTTTTTATAAAATTACATTCCTCTTCACTGTTTTATAATAGATATTAAATTGTCCTGCCTTTGTTTATGTGTCCAGGATCACTGGTACTCATCTTCAGGTTTTGACGTTTGTGTTAACCAATCTGCTCTGAATTACTCTGAAGCAGATGTCCACCTAATAATCTTCCCTGTTGAACTCTCTGTGTACTCAGGTCAGGTTGAATTGCATCTGCCATATTGTTCCCATATGGACAATAAAATGATATTCAACAGGTCAGTAAAATATTGGGCTGAACACATCGTGCATGGAATACCTTGCATGCTGTACTGGGACACCAAAGTAAGTACTACTGCACCTATCCAGGAATCAGCTGTATTTTGAGCCTGCCAAGTACTTGATCACTTTCACTACACATTATTTTGTGTGCCTTGTTGTAGAACTCCTCCATGACAGATTCAGGCAGCAGGACAGGTGAAATGAGCCATGGATGTAGTTTGTAGGCACTGTCCTCTGTGGATATCAAAATGTGTTCAGTAGGCACTGTACAGTTTACATTTGTTTTGTGAATTGTGGCAATCTGTGTGTCTGTACCAAGGAGGAACCAACCAGGGATCTCTCTCCAGCCTAGAACATTTGTCACAGCATTGAATTATGCCAAATATAGATAACAAAGAACTCCTGGATACTATGACAGAACCTTGATTATGCACCCAGCAGCATTCCACGCCACCTACTTATTTAGGAAGTTGAAGCCCTTCCTATTCATGAAGGCATTGGCACCACATCTGTAGGTGGTGCATGGATGGCTATGTGGGTGCTCTCAGTAGCTCAAAGCACAGACGGCATGTGCACTGTATAACAAGCTATGCATGGTTGCTGTTTATTCAACCTGCATGCTGGGGAAAGTGATATGTCCACCAGCAATGCCACAATGCAGGAACTACCCCAGTAGCAGTACATGCCTGACTGAGTTTTGCTCACTGTGTCACCAGTAGGATGATGAAATGTACCTGTGGCAAGCAGGCACATGGCTATTGTGGCCTTGAGCTATGTACTCTTGCATTTCTCTTGTATGTGGGCATCTCAAGGTGACAATGCATCAGCTTGCAGAGTCAGTGAGGCCCACCAGGATGAAGTGCAGTGTCACAGTTTTCCTGCATGACAAAAGGGATTAACTCCCACTGAAACTGCATTGTTTGCTGCAGTAACTCTACTGCAGAATTCTGCAGAGTTGGGCTTCATCCTGGTGGGCTTCATTGTACAACAGCATTGCCCTTTTGATCGTGTACCAACTCATAATCTGGCCACTGTTTAGGTCCATGTGTGTGTCACAGGCATGGTACACTTGTTGGACAGTGTATGCCCTCCACCAGCACTGCCAGCAAGGGCCGACATTGTCCTCTGCCCTTTCTACACCAGCTGCACCTTCTGTATCATTAGCACAGTTATTTGCCATTGTGGTTATGGTTGCCTTGCCTTCACTGCTGCTGCTGTGTGATCTTTGCTGGCTGTTGTGATTTTGAGACTGTTAAACGCATGCCTTTTATAGCCCTTTTTAGCAATTTGCAATTTTGCTGTTTGTACTTCGTCACGTTTTTTGAATATTGCACTGCACATTGCATTCATCGGTCCATCCTCATAATGTACACCAACTATATTAATGCTGGGCTACCGTACAACCTGGTTAATATGGTACAGTCAATGGCTTTTGATATGTCACAACCTGTTCTTGAATGCTATTTCAAGTTTAGCACCATGCTATTCTAGTCTACATGGTACAATCCCTCTCAATATGGGGGACTGTAATGTTTTAAAACATCAACTTTCACAAAGTGTTAGATTTAATCTAAAAGGAAAAGCAAAATATGGTACAAATACCTCTGTAATTAGTAGCAGTGTATTTATTAATGGCTAAATGTGTTAAACAAAAGCTTTTGTTGTGCACAGTTAGCTGTTAAAGCAGCAGTACTAGTTAAGAACAATTTAAATAATTTGGTTGGCAGTTAGGGCAAACCAAAACATCCATATATCTAATTTTCTTTTTGCTTTATTTCATTCCTGTAACAAGAGAGAGGGTTTTGACAGTCTTAAAAGTTTTTGGCCCTTTGCCAGGTCTACCATCCTAGATGTAAGCAAGTCAGGGTGGTGTCGTGCTGCCTGGCCATCAGAAACATGTGCTGGCAGCACCCTGACAGTATCTTGTGATATGGACTAAAGAAGAAGAAAACTGCACACAGTTAAGGTCAGGTGCTGAAAAATGAACAACTCAGTAAATAAAATACACAGCACTCCAGGCTAGTGTTCATAAAAAAATGTTTATATACAAACTCAGTAGAAGCAAAAATAAGCAAAAACATTACATATTAAATGCATATTGTAATGGTTCACATACCAATAAAGTGCAAACAGCAACTCATGGTGGTGGTGTGTTGCTGGCCATCAGAAACTTTTGCTGGCAGCACCCTGTCGGTATCCTGTGATATGGGCAACTGAAATTGAGCGACTCAGATATGAGTGACTCAGTTGCAGCTCCCATTATGTGAGCTACCCTGGAAGGGTAGCGAGCAGAAGGAGAACAAGGATACGGGTTAGCGAGGGAAGAAGAGTGACGATATAGGATATTGCCCAGAAAAGGAAGGATAAGGAAGAAAGGATGTGGGAGATAGCGTGGTGTGGTTTTCCTGAGCTGGCTGTGTGGTGTGGTGATGAGGGTGGCTGGCTTTGGTGCAGTAGGTTAAGGGTTCTGGGCTGGGGAAGGGTGTACATTTTTGTGTTTTTCATGAGCAGGGTTTTTTTTTTACAGTGTCTCCCACTCCCAGACATGCACCCCCCGGAGATGATAATCTTTAGTAAGGGAGGTGCCGGGTGCGAAGCCATGTTGTTGTTTTGCTCACTGGGAGTGTACATTGTTGTTTTTCTTTTCCGCGATATACACCTGCACCAGTGGAGATCACTGTTTGGTGATCGCTGTTATGAAATGGAACCCACCCTAGCATACCTATATTATGGATAGAGTGGGTGCAGTTAGTGAGTGATCTCTGTGGAGAAGATTTTTGAAAGTTACTGGAGGCCGCTATATTATGAATAGAGTGGGTGCACTTAGTGTGTGATCTCTGTGGAGAAGATTTTTGAAAGCTGCTGGGGGCTGCCATCTTTACTGTAGAGCCATGCAAATTACAAAAATTGCACTGGAACTCAGTCTTAAAATTAACGGATTTAATTTTAAATACCTGAATTAAGAATCTAAGATTATCAGGAATGCATTATTGCTAATGAAAGGTAGGATCACAATTGTTGCTGGCTAACAAGTACAGTACTGCTGCTGTAATAAATACACTGCTGCTAACTACTGAGATATTTGCGCCATATTTTGCTTTTCCTTGTCTGAATCCTGATGGTTGACAGCTGCACTACTAGACCAGTCAGCACATCTTTTTTTGGTTTCTTAGAAATAACCGAAAATAATATTTGTTGAACCTTAAAAATATAACATGTATCTAAATGTATTATTTTCATACATATTATAGGGCTGTTTACTATATATAATTTATATATATATATATATATATATATATATATATATACATATATTTTATATATTATACTGACACAGTAGTGCCAGTATAGTTAGGGTTGCCCAGCCACTTTTATGTTAAACCCCAAATTTTGCACTTTAATGACTTTGCAACCATACTACCAATGCTACCAATGTGCCCCAAATGTTTCATGCATTCTGGTGTCGTAGATCTCTGGATCTGGCAAGTTTTGTTCCAGTTGGATGTGCAGTTGTGGAGCTGCATAGTGCCAAAAAATGTGTAATTTACCATTTAGGTGCAAATTCTTTGCTCATCTGCATCTCTGAAAAAGCTTGGGGGTCTGGTCTGAAATTGTTAGGGTACATGGGGTCCGGGCTGCAGATGTGGCTTTTAAAGGTTTGGTGAAAAAATATTAATCCACTCAAAAGTTATAAAACTTTAAAGTTTTCCTTTCTAGCCTAGAGGAAGAATATATGTATGCCTTGAAAGCACTTTTTACTGCCGTAAATGGGTTCAGTAGTGTCGTACTGTCACCATCTTGTTTTCAGTTAGCAATGGGTAAAAAAAGCTGGAAATCAAAAACTACTGCCCCTTGGTAAATACCAATAGCTGTGTTTACCTAATCAGGACCTGAGGAACATGATCCTGGTGTTAGATTTTAAAAATAATGGTCAGACATATGTTTTTTTTTTTTGATTTGGCTGTTGGAAGTGTCGCAGATTTGCAACACTATTTTGTGGAAGTGCTGCAAATTGTGGCACTTTTCACCCAACTAATGGCACTGTTGCACAAAAAACTGCCACAAATTTGCAGCTCATATTGTGAACCCTGCTGCAAATTTGCAGCACTACTTTAATAAAAAAACAAAACATTGCCCCCCCCCCACCTATAAATGGCCAAAATCTTTCTTGGCCATATTTGGGCCAAAATAAGGCCAGAATTGTGCTCCTCAGCCCCCATTTAGGTAAACACCTTTTGGTATTTACCTAATAAAAGGGTCTATCATCCATTTACTGTCTCTAAGGAGGCTGAGGCATATTTAAAAAAAAAAAACATTTCTGCTGACATCAGGGTGCCAAATCCCAATGGTGGTTGCAGAGGTCCCTCACTCCCTGCTAGTGAGCTAGTGTGTGACACTTGGGGTGCCCAATCCCTGTGTCGGCACTAGAACCCCCCTACCAGTGTCCCCAGTTATGTCATGCCCCCCACCACCAGTACGGTGGAACACTGGGAGCCCACTCCCAGTGTCCCAAAATGTTTATTTATGTCTACCTGAAAAAAAGAAAACAGTCTCCCGACCTCTTTTTTTTTTTCAGAAAAAAAGAAAATGGTCCCTCGTCATCTCTCCATCCCCCTCTCCCTGGACCTGACCCTTCCACTGAGCAACACACCACCCCACACCACCCTTTGCTTTATACTTACCACTGGAGATCACTTTCTGTCATCTTCTGTAGATCGGGATACGTCTGCACTCTTCAAACCTGAACAGCGAATAGTAGTGGGCAAAGTGAGGAAAATTCACTTTGTGGAGTAATCCACGAAATTCCATCCATTTTGCAGAGTGAAATGTGAAATGTAGCCATCAGAACAGCAACATTTCACCCAGCAGAGCAGTGAAATGTCACCTTCCATGGTGAAATTCTGCATTCCATGGTGAAATTTCACCAGAGTAAGGCAACATTTCTCAGTGGAAGGCAAAATATCGCCTGCAGAAGGTAAATTTGGAAAATTCTGTGAATTACTCCAAGCAGTGAATTTTGCCACTTTGCTGGTGAAAGTAAAATTTACTGCATCTCTAACCATGAACTGAAGAATCACGAAAAGAGCCATTTAATGGCCGTCAATGAAAATTTGAACTTATGTTTGATTTCTAAGCATACTGATGTAATGCCACTGGAAAAATAGCTGCAGTCAAAATGTGACCAACAAAGTGTTGCACTGAGATGTGGTTGCAAGTAAAATGGTTCCAGAGAAAATGTAGATTCTGCAACAACATACTGGCGACTCCCTGACCCGTACACAGTGTGACATTTTGCCATCTCCTCTTAGCAGCAACCTGCTGACTCACCAGCCAACACTCTCTCTTCCCCCTTCCGAATTATGTCTCCCTCCTGCCCAATCACAGTACCCTCCTGGTCACATACATTGCCAAATTACAATCCTGAAACAGCGAAATTCAAAGTTGTCAATCCCACTAGTGGCACACACCACCAACAGCAAGCATACCTACAAGAACAAGCCGTGACATAAAAATAAATATGTTTCTGCTTACAGGTATTTGTGTTTCTAATTATATAACAAACTGTTCAAAACATCCAAACGCGAGTTGTCTATAACAGCCATGCGACTCCAAAATGCAAACCGGGAACACATACGGTCAATT
Source organism: Neoceratodus forsteri (assembly GCA_016271365.2). Lineage (NCBI taxonomy): Eukaryota > Metazoa > Chordata > Ceratodontiformes > Ceratodontidae > Neoceratodus > Neoceratodus forsteri. The sequence continues at coordinate 267,996,945 of CM028137.1, forward strand.
CGGAGCAATGTCTGTTCCCTGGGACTTTCTGCAGGTGCATGATTATCATTTTTTGGTAAGTCCTTCTCTGTGGGCTGGAAAACTTTGATTTTAACAGTTCTGTTTCATAGTGACTTTTAACTGTTGATTTTAGAAAGCATTACTTACTTTTATGATATGTATTCTCACAGGCATAAGTCTTTCTCATTTCTCCCTCCTGAATCACAGCATCCAGCTGACTCCTGCCTGTCAGCCACTTGTCCTGTGCCCAAAATGTGCAGTGACTATTCATCCATAAATGAATAATGTCGGCAACATTTTGAATCAGTATTTTTTGCCCCCATGATGTAATGTCCGTGTTTTTATGACCGTGACATTATGTACGGGATCAATCAGCCGTATACGGATACCTCAGCCAATTCTTTGAATTTTTGCACCATATTTTTGAGGACATCACCTCATGAACACTGTTGTTCCGTTAATCGGACCCATAAGGTGAATTTATGATCACTGTGCAAAATCGCCTTTTGGGACCAGGTAATGAAATGACAGTGCCAGTGTTCATGAGGTAGATCCCAAAAAAGCCCATGTTAAAAATTTGGTACAAAAATATGAAAAAATTCCCCATTTATGCACTGTCATTGAAACCTTTCTACGCACATTCGTAACTTCAGCAATTTTTTAATATTCTTACTCCAAATGTTCAGCATTGCCATTTTTTCACTCTACCTCATGAACAGTATAGCTGCCATTTTTCACATCCTGCCTGAAATGTGTTTTCACACCTGTGGCATGGAATGGCACAGTTGCTGTGTGAAATTACCTTTCGGGACCGAGTAACGAAAAGACAGTGCCAGTGTTCATAAGATGGGGTCCCAAAAAGCAGAATGTTGCTTTGCCATGGATTATGAAATTTTCACCTATGGGGTGTATGAGGTGGGGTGATAAGAAGACTAAGTTGAACATTTGGAGTCAAAATATGGAAAAAAAATGACAATGTTATGACCATTTGTTGCAGTTTCAGTATGGCCGCTTGTAACTATGGAAATTTTCTTTTTTTTTTTTGCTAGTACTTTTTACCTATGTGGCCTCATCAGTCTGCATTTCATGTCCTGGCAACCGTCCATCTCTGGCTGCTGTCCGGTCCTGCCTTGGCCCCCAGTGAAGCCCCCACCACCATCTACTCCCATGGCTTGCCCTCTGCAGTGGAGTGGCAGGGAGTCCCCCTTACTCCCCACTGACACAAGATCCAGTATTGTGCGGTGGTGCCCCTAGGTCCAGGCAGTCCCCCTCAGATGGCCATCAATCCACTGCAACTGAGCACCATGCTTTTCCCTGTTCAGCTTGACATGGCTGGGGCATGCAATGATGCCAATGGTGGGAGTGCACAAATGTCTGCATGCTCTCCCCCCCAGCCCCATGCTCCAATCTCACCCCTACCATGCAGTGCCAGTGCACCACCCCTAGCCTCTACCAGAGGTCACTAGTGCACCGACAACTGGGATCTCCCCACCCCCAGAGAGGGAGAGCAGTCCACAGATGCTCAATCCCTCTCCACCCCATGGACCCCTAGAGACCTGAGTCTGTTCCCGAACCTGGGTCACCAGCATGCAGTGAGGTGTGGCATCCAGTGCCTCAACCTTCAGCACCACCTGGCTAGCAACTATGGAAATTTTCAATATTTTAAACCCAAATTTGCAACATAACCTTCTTATTACCCAACCTCATGTATGTCATAGCTATAATTTTTCAAATCCTGCAAAAAATGTGTTCTTGCACCTGTGGTGGGGAATGTTATTGAAGCTGCACAGAATTATGTGTTGGCAGGGATTTAAAATATTTCTGTACTAATTACATGTCCTGGTGTAATCAGACAGCTATGGTGATTATTTGGTCATGCATCTACAGAGGGATGGAACCCTGTGCACCCACAATAAAATAAGGAAAATCACAGCACATGGGAGAACAGGGCCCGAAGAACCTTGGTCTCCAACATGAAGATTAAGTTTAATTACATATCTCTACAGTATACTTATGGATAGATGGGAGCACTGGGCCTGTATGGCCCTGCACTCCCATAATCAACTATGGCTATGGCGATACTTTCACAAAAAGTAAGGAAATTCATTGCAAAAACTCTGTTAATGCATTAGTCAGGGTTCCTATTATAGCTACAAAAGTATGGAAATGTGGTGTATGGGTTTCCAATTCTAACACTCCATCCCACCCCCCAACTAACCCTACTACCCCAAACACATCCTCCACATACCAACAGGCATCAGAGGGGTGTTTTGGGGTTGTCAGACCTAACACTCATCCCATTCTCCATGCTAAACCATCTCAGCTTGCTTACACATGGAATGGGATGAGCATTAGGGTCAATGACTCCAAGACACACCCCGATGCCTGTTGTTGTGTGGAGGGTGGGGTGGATGGATTTGTTGGTTGGGTGGGATAAGTGTTAGGTTGGGAATCTAACACCACATTTCTATATTTGTGTTCTGTAATAGGGCCCTAACTGATGCATTAACAGAGTTTTTATATGAATATATATATATATATATATATATATATATATATATATATATATATATATATATATATATATATATATATATATATATGTATATATACTATATATATATATATATATATATATATATATAGATGAAAACAATTGTGGACAGGCCTGTCAGTGCAGTGGTTGGATTTCCACTTGCGATGCTGGTGACCTGGGTTCAGGAATGGATCCAGGTCTCCAGAGAGCCAACTGGGGGGAGATGACTTGAGAATCCCACTACTGCTCATTATCTCCAGTGCGGGAGGGGAGTTCATGACTGGGTGTTGGGTGGCCACTGGCAGAGGCCAGGGGTAGGACAACACTTCAGGTTCGATGCCTAGAGGTGCATGGCAGATGATGGCTTATGCCTAGATGTCCTGGACATCACGCATGGGGAGAAAACCAGGAAAACATGGCTCCTTACTGATCAGATTATGGTCTCCAGACCTCCACCAGCTCTAAGGCCCCAAGACAGTCTAGACCACCCCCCGCAGCACCCAGGTCAAATAGATAGTGCACTGGATGGCCCCACCAGCGCCTTCTCCCCCAGAAGGGGGGGACCTGCCCGGTGAAGGGATGTGCCTGGTTACCTGGGGGGGCTGCAATGTGGGGGTGGGTGGCTGTGGTAGGGCACAGGAGTGGCAGGGAGAAACTAGGAGCCCTGAAGGGAAGGCCGGTCAGGAGTCTGGGGTGGGTGTGTAAACAAATAAAAAAAAGTAAACAATTGTAATGAAGTTTTCAGATATGGTACAGAGCAGAGAGCAGCACAGTTTGGATGGATTTAATAACTCAGTGACTGGATACTCAACACTGTCCCAAAAAGAATACATTTTAGTGTTAAAAAGATTCTTCTTCTTCAGTTTGAGACTCAGCTGAAACAAAAAAAAGGTTTAAAACATATACCAGTAATTTTAGAGGGAGTCATAATAAGTTAGTGTACAATACATGCTTTTGGTTTTCTCAAAAATGTATTAATTATAGCATGCACCTTCAGGATCAGAAACAGATTCCAAAGCTAGGAAACAATACAAAATGTAGATTATTAAGGAGAGTAACATACCCTCCACTGTGCGTCAATGTTTCATATTGCTCTGACACTTTTTCAAGACTAGGGATGAGCGAAAGTGTGGTTTCCCACCCCCGCGGAACTTCCATGGAAATCAGGGAACTTTTGTGGATGTTTCCAAACTTCCACTTGTGGTGGAGCAGAAAACTTCTGCAAAAGTTATGGGAGAAATTTCACCCAGTATCAAGCCTGGTGGGTGGAATACCACATTTTCACCTCCCATTCCTAGCTCTGGTAGCTAGTGGTCCCTCCCATCATTGGATCGCTCGCCGGTGGCTCGACTTAAAAAAAAAATACCCATCCAGCCCGGGTTAAATCCCCCACCCCATCCCAGCCCAATGACAAATACTCTGGTGGCTAGTGGTCCCTCCCTCCACCTCACCTGCAAAACTAAAATTGTCCACCATAATTTAGTATTAATAACAACCCCTCCAACCCCATTTCCATTTGACTTGTACTTAAAAAAAAATCCCTGGCTGTCTAGTGGTTTCCCCACCCTACCACCCTCTCCAGTCCATTATTTCCCTGGTAGTTTAGGACCCCCCACCCCCACCCCAGCAGTTGTCCCTGGAAACAGCTCCCACTCCATCGAACTCCAGTAGGTAGACAGCACAGCCTCCTCTCTCCCACAGCTGGACCATGCATTGAGCTGTCAATGAATGAGCGTGCTCTTGTTACAAGAAAGTGCTCATTCATTGACAGCTCAGTGGGCAGACTAGCTGTGGTGGACAGAGGAGGGCTGTGCCGGTTCACCCACTGGGGTTTGCGATGGGGTGGGAGCTGGGCAGTGGGACAGCTGCTGGTTGGGGGGCACTAGATCACCAGAGCAATAATGGAACTGGAGATCAGTGATGGGGAGGGTGTAGAAACCATCACACCACCAGGGATTTTTTTTTTTGAAAGTACAGATCGAACAGAGATGGGGATGGGGGGTTGTTACTAATACTAAATACCGGTGGACAATTTTAGTTTTGGTGGATGAGGTGGATGGGAGGGAACACTAGCCACCAGGGTATTTGTTGTCATGCAGGGATGGGGTGGGGGGAGGGATTGCAACCCAGCAGAACTGGGCATTTTGGGGGCAAGTTGGACAATTGGGTTGGGCAGTGACCATGTGTGGAATTTCTTTGGAAGTTCAGAAATCAATTTCTCTACTTCCAGAGAAGCGAAAGTCAGACTTTTGCTTGAATTCTGCCCACAGAATTTTTTTTTTTGCTCACCCCAATTCAAGACTGGTCTTGAAAAAGCATCAGCACAATGTGAAACATTGACAGACAGTGGAGGGGGTGCTAATCACCTCATAGGTGGAGGAGTAGTTCAAAAACTGGGGGTCAGAACAAATTATATCATGATATGATAGTTTCACAGTCTCAAAAGTCATGTTATCAATGCTGTGGGAAGGTGATACTACCATCAGTGGTTTATGGTATACCACTGTTTTCTGGTCTGTTAACCAGTTTAGGGGCTGTTTTTTCATCTGTTCCAGTTCTCCCTAAATATAGTAATAAGAAATATGTACCTTAATTTGCCAGGCTTGTGACTTCTGCGTATGAGCCAAGCAGCCGTAGCGTGCTGCAGCGGCTGGCCTGCTCCTTAAATTCATTTAATAGTGACACAAACTAGAGAAGGGGTTTGCAGGCAGCACTTTATGTAGAAACAGATTAGTGGGGGTTGGGAGCTCTCCAAACTTAGCTGCATTATTTTTGCTGGCAGTTCTATATGCACGGGGTTAATTATAGACCCATACATACAGAACTTCCAGCAAGCGTTATGCAACTTGTTATGCAACTACATTTAGAGAGTCCCCCTTCCCATATGTCATATTAATATCTACATAGAGCACCTACAGCCTGTTCCTTACTTTGTGTCCTCTTTAAGCTTATTTTAGGTGCAGGACTGCTGCAGCACTCAGCAGCTGCTTTACTTATTCATGGAACTTGCAAGCCAGGCAGCTTAAGGTACATATTTCTTTTAAAGCTAGCTCCTTGGGCAGCCAATTCCTTTGTATGAGTTGCCTGCCTGGAGTACATCAGCTGCCTTCTGCAATACTGTACAGATATGATCCCCCCACCCCTCCCCAGAATCCCAGAACATCTACAGATTATGTCCCTCTGCATTCATTACTGGACTCTGCATTCTTATTGACCAGATCAAATCTAAATTGAGGTTTTAGTGAAATCAATGGTCATACCAGCAATATACAAAGGATTCTAAGCAATAAAACAGTCTTTCAAATGTCTAGCTTTTTCCACAGAGTACACTCTGTCCCTTGTCTTCCTAATAAAGATGGTTTATAATCAAAATTAGTGGTCTTTATCCCCACCATCCCCCTGACAATCAAAAATATCTGACCTATCCAACCTCCTGGCATAATTGAAATATGGTGGGTCCAAGAAATAGCTTAGAGTGTGATGCTTATGCTTCTCTGTAAACATAACCACTACTTATCATTAGGTTAAGTTTTTCTATTTTCTTTTCTTTCTTTATAACCCAGATACTCACTATTACATTGGTACAGTATGTACAAGGTTGCATAAGCTACAGAGATGGTTACTTCTGGACCTGTTTGTTCTTCCTATTTATTCCAGGAGTCAGGAAGCCTCAACCCCAGATACCATTACTTTGGTACCCATCACAGTTCACCAGTTATGCTGCAACCAGCATGGTTACAATACTATAGCTATGCTATGCATTAATAAGCATAACATTTTATTTGAGTTAAAATTGAAAACTGTGTGGTACTTGTCCCAATCCCCCACTCTAAAATGAACACTGCAGCCTTTCTTCTTCATTTTGAGTCTGCTTTTTCTAGCACTCAGCTAGCAGTATAGCCTAGAGGTTAGAGTAAGGAACTGTGAACAAGTTTGGTATATCCAGCAGACCTAAGTTTGATTTCCACAGCCTCCACATGCATACTTTGTGACCCTGAGCACTTGCTCCCAGGTAACACCTGAAAACAGGCCTTTGGCCTAATGGGCCTCACCCAGTTACTAAAGAATAAAAATAAATAACAAAATAAAGGAGCATCCCATATGCTTTCATTAGTATTCTCAATATGTTGTTTTTGAGCAGTCGTTAACATAATTTCTGGGAACTAAAACAAACTAGCATGCAGTAAACAGAGCTCCATGACTTTAAAGGACAGATGTTATACTAAAACCAGGACTACCTTATAAATAAGCACTGCTTAGTGGACCTTTTTCAGGTAAAACATACACACACACACACACACACACTGCTGGTTTCATTCTTTCTGAGGACACACATACACACACACACACTTTGGTGTCCATTTTCTGGGAGATAATTAAGCACTTGACAATTTATAGCATTTGCCACATTCCATTCCTAGGTAAAGGCTGATTTACACACAACTAGGATTTCAGACATTTTTTTTTTCATTTCTAAATAATACCAATTCTTCCCTATGTATTTAAAGTGAGTTCTTGGCAAAGTATATCTGTCACTGTTTGATGAAGAGCTCTGCATAGTTTGAAAGCTGAAATTATTTAAATCTCTTGTTGGTCCAATAAAAGGTATGGGAAAAGGCGAGGAAAAAATGTGTTTTTGTGTGCCAGTGGGGGAAGCGTACATAGCAATTAGTCAGTACAATTCAGTGAGCTCATCTGATCTTGCTCTTCATGACTTCCAATTAATGTGTGTGGTGTCTGACACAGACTTTAGACAAAATGCTGACTTAAGATAACAGGCTAGTAAATCCTGTATCAGAAGTCAAATAGGGTGAAAATGTACATTGTGACCCTTACTTTTGAAAGTGAAGAGTCAGCTGACTGCCCTGACCTCCTGGCTCTGCCACCTATGATTGTCCTTAATAAATTACATTGTGTATTGTTTCCTAGCTTTGGAATCTGTTTCTGATCCTAGAAGTGCAGCCAAGTTTTTTCCTTTTGTTGTGCTCACTACTGTTTACACTTGGCTCCTCCATGAGGCCCTGAGTTGCCATATTTTTCATTATACCACAACAGTGCATCTAAAGACAAACAAAAAAAAATGTATTTTGCAGTAATTATTTCGTGTGCTGTTTTCATACTGGTTTCTTTAAATTGTTGCATATAAAGCCTTCTTGCATTATACTTAATTAAAGACCTTCTATACTCTAGACAACAAAATCCTGTAAAACCTAAAAATTAGACATGCAGTCACAGGTGAAATCCTAGAATTTCAAATCTTGGAATTGGAATTTCATTAATCATAAATTAGAGGCTGTGATGATGGTACAAGGTGAAACTTTGGCCTCCTGTCTTGACTCCAGATTCTGGTTCCAAAGTTATTCCACTACATCCATTAAATGCCCCTCAGTAGGAACAAGCTGTAAGGTATTCAAACATATAATAGAAGTCTTCACTGTAACCATACCTGTATAAGTGATAGGTGAGAGGCCAATGTCCTTTGCACTCATAGACAATTTATATCAGTCAATTTGTGCTCCTGTGAATACTATAGAAGCTATGCACTATCTGCCTCTGCTTGGTAAGAAGGCTCTATAACCTTTTTTTTTCTTGGTTCATGGCATGGGTCATACTTGAAGATCAGATTTAGGTACTTCCCAAATCCCAATATGGAAAGATACCCCATTTGCCTTCACAATATAGACATTTAGAGACTATAAAGGGAAGGAAAGATTTAACAAAATCATGTTTTAACTGGTGTCTGACTCCTTCAATTGAGTGCTGTAGGCAAGACAGACTTGAAAGAAAAAACTCAAACGAAGAGGCTGAAAAGGTAAATGCTAAAAGGGCAGCATTCAGGACATATAAAAGAGACACAAAGGGAAGAGGACAGGAAGGTATATCAGAATAAACAAAGGGAGGCAGGGAAAGAAGTGAGGGTCATAAAGGCACAAAATGAGGAAAGAATAGCCCAGGGTGACGTAAGGGGACAAGACATTTTTCAGATACATAATTAAACAGAGGTAGTCCAGGGAAGGGATTGTGATGTAAATGGGAAGTGGGACTATTGAAAACTGATAACAAATAATTGGTAACTATGCAGAAGAATATCAGGAAAAAGTAGATATCCTGAATAAATACATTTGTTCAGTCTTCACTGAAAAAGGGGAAGGGAATAGACTGCATAAAAGCAACAGGAGCACTGGAGGAAGAGAGGAAAACAACAGTCTGTTTACTGAGTGCAGAATCCTGGAGGAACTCCCAAATCTGAAAGTAGACAAAGCTATAGCGGCAGATGGTGTACACCTAATGGTATTGAGGGAGCTCAGGGAAGTACTGGCTGCACCCCTGAGAGTTCCTTTTAGCAAGTCTCTGGAAACAGTAATGGCTACACAGGTCTGGAGCAAGGCAAATGTTGTCCCGCTTCACAAAACTGACAGCGAGGAAAAGGCTGGCAACAACAAATCAGTCAGCCTGACATTGGTGGTGGGAGGTTACTGGAGTCACTGCTAAATGAATAGATTTTGGAGTACTTTGAATCCAGTAGGTCAAAAGACCTGATGTAGCACAGATTTACAGAGGGAGGACATGTTAGACAAATCTGATAGATTTAATGGACTGGGTGACCAGGAAATAGATCAGGATGGGAAAGTGGATGTGGACTACTTAGATTTCAGTAAGGCTTTTTGCAACATTCCACATAAGAGACTCATGAGAAAACTGGACAAACTTAGGGGGTTGGTCCTAAGGTGGTAAGCTGGGTAGAAATTGGTTAAGGGAATGGTGATGGGGGGTGTCATGGCTTATTACTTGGATCAGATCTCTTTAATGTCTTTATAAGCAACATTGCAGATGAGCTGGAAGGAATGGTCTGCCACTTTGTGGATGACATCAAAATCTTCAATAGGCTGGAAACTCAGGGGGGGGGTGAGGTGTATGTGCTGATACCTAAGAAAACTCAAGGAGTGATCAAAGGTATGGCAGCTGGGTTTCAATGGAAAAAAGTGCAGAATCATGCACTTAGTGCACAGAAAACCTGAGGAGGAGTACACATTAAAGGAAGCCATATTGTCAATCTCCAAACAGGAATGCAACCTGGGAGTAATCATATCTGATGTCTTCAAGGTGGTGAGCAATGCAACAAGGCAGTTGGTAGGACCAGTGGGAAGTTGGGGTGTATAGGGAGTGGTATCACTTGCAAAAGAAGGGATATGGTGTTGCCACTGTATAGATCACTGGTGAGATCACACCTGAAGCATTGTGTCCAGCTCTGAAGACCACATCTCAGGAATGACAGAGACAGAGTGGCGTCTGTCCAGAGCAGGTCATCTACAATGGTGCAGGGTTTGCATAAAAAGCCCTATGAGGAGAGACTAAGGGACCTCAGTATGTACACCCTGGAAGAGAAGATGGAGGGGGGATATGATAGAGACATTTAAATACCATGTGAGAGTAAACAAGGTGAATGAGGGCAGTATTTTTCAGAGGAGAAGACACAAGAAAAAGGGGACATGCTATGAAGCCGGAAGGGTAAATTCAAGAGCGATATTAGGACATACTTCTTCACTGAAAAAGTGATGGATGCCTGGAACAGTCTTCCAGCAGAGATGGTGGGGGTGAAAACAATGGTGGGGTTCAAGAAAGCATGGGATAGGCAGAAAGAAATCCTGGTGGAAAGTAACATGGGGAGCCAGATATAAAGTAGGGTCTGCATTAACAGTATAGGCAGAATAAAACATTGGAAAAACTGGATGGGCCAAGGGAACCTTATCTGTAATCACATTTCATGTTTTAATGTTTCTAAAACAAGGATGTCAATCCATAAATTCAGCAATATACACCTCCAGTTTTACCCTAGGCAAAAAGGAACTAAAAATAAGGAAATAATTTATTCTTAGGAGTGCTAGACACAAACTACAAAGTGCATGGGAAAAAAGTGACCACTCACCAACTTTTATATTCAAACTTAAAAGGTTTACTGCATGCCATAAAACACCACAAAGCCCACCAGTGTTGAGGGCTGTCCACAGGACCCAATCCTTGGGATGGAAGGTGGTGTTTCTTATGATTCAGTGGTTAGCTCCTAGTTTCAATTGTTCTGATATTTGTATTCTCTCTAAATATTCATCCTTCAGTTTTATTTGTAATACATTTTCACTTTCACCTGGTTCCAAATTGTCCTGGCTCCCCAGCTTCCATTGCTCAGACACTGCCCACAAAACTGCAAATAATGCAGATGGTTTCATTTGGTAGTCACTACCTGCTTCAGTGGGCATGAAATTGATAGTACTGGTGCAGAAAGCAAGCTGTGTGTAATTCCCTCATTGGTTCAAAACATCAATGCCTGCTGCACTCCAGTGCAAGGCATTTAACATTTAAGCATCTCAACACTCTACACTTTAAAAATAGATTTTATCTGTTAATGCTTTTTTTAACTTATCATGCATGCAGGCTTGACACTTTCTACATTTCTTCAGAATGCCGCAGAGGTGCAGAATGGGCTTGAATTTAGGGAGTTGAGGTAGGATATTCAAAAAGACACATCACAACTTTAGTGTAATTTGACACAGTTGCACACAAATGTTTTAATGTAGCTAAGGAGGCCTAACATTTGGTGCAATGCAACAGAAATTGCATCTAAAATGGCTGTACCTGCATAAAAAAGTATGCATGGTGGCCTCAGCAGCCAACTTGCAGTGCCTTGAAGGCAACCTATGCTCAGTAGCAAGCTTAGGAAGTCTTATTGGGAGGCAGACTAGATCTCAGCAGCTGTTGGTCTGCAGTGCCAGTGAACTATGGTCAGGGAGGGCTAAGGTCAGGCTCTAGTGCTATAGCGACCCCCTTTGGATGGTCTAGGAAACTCTCTCCCTCCAAAGGGCATCACTGCATGTAGCTGAGGCCAACAAGAAGGCATAGGATCAAAAGAAACATATTGTTTCCATGATGGCTGGGTCCTGCAGCCACAGTGATTCTCTACCAAGTCACATCAGGATCTTAATTCTAAGAGGACTGCCTCAGTGAGATGGGAGGACAGCTCACCCCTGAGCACCTGCCACAGAGGCAAAGCTGTTGGGGTTATCAGTCTCAGTGGTGACTCAGTGGGAACTCAAAAGGTAACTGCGGACAGTGTCCTGAGCAGGGTAATTCCCTTGGATCAGGGTATATCCTTGTGATGGTGGCTGGGGCAGAAAAAAGCTCCATGGAAAGAAAATTATGATTTTGTGATGAAAGCAGCCATAAATCATGGAAATTCTCACAAAAACTCTAGTGTTTTTGAAAATAGGGTGCTCCAGCTGGGCACAATCACAATGTTGTTAAAGATGCAATCATCACACTTGCATTGCCATCCTGCACTTTTAAAACTCCTGCCCCACTGTTCTCTTCAGTATATATAGAGGATAATGCCTGATGGGCAGTTGATAACCACGGTATAATCACCTCGAGTGGTTGTTAGGGCATCAGTAAACCTTGAGAGCACAGCTCGAGAGGTTTACAATTGCCCTAGCAACCACGAGAGATGATTACACCATGGTTATCACCTGTACATCAGGCATTGTCATTTATAATGTATGGGACTCGACATGAGAAGTTACCCCCCCAAAACACAAGTAATTTAGCCTTACCTTTTATTAATAAATCTGCACTACAGTCACATGATTGTGTAGAGAAACAATTTATTAGGATAGATGGACTGAATGCCAGCAAGCCAAAATAGCACCAGAGTTAAAATCTCTATCAGACATAGAGATTGCTGGACTCAGTAACAGTAAACTGAGACAACTGGAATATTAGTTGAATACTGTACTGAGGCTAACAATCACATTCTGGGTGTGTAGAATACTGGATAACACTGGCATTCCGCTTTGTAAACTCACTGCTATGACATAGATGAGATAGGTTTATAAGGTTCTGACATCACAACAGTGGGATTACAAGGTTGTAATCTGTTTGATTTCAGTGGGTAATAAGGGCCACCCATACATTATAATTTACATAAACAAACTTTGTTATGTTTTAACCATTTATAGGAGAACACCTTTTTTAAAATGCTGCTTGTCTTTCACTGATCTTACAGCATGTTTTTGTTAAGGTATCATTGAAGTTAGTATTTAGAGTCCCCAGACCACATAGTGCCCATGCTGACATCAAAATGCTTACTATGACAACTATGACAACAGACAGTGATCTCACAAACAATATGCACAGTTGTGTTGTCAGCTGGGGACATTCAGAGTTGTTTGGAATCAAATGGTGAAACAAGCACTTATTAATGTGAAATAATTAAAATATTGATAATGGGTAAAGGGCACCAAAACATTAAACAACATTAATCTTAACTGCATCTGCTAAAAATAGAATACTTTTAGTTTTAAACATTTTACTTAAATTGATGCCTGCTCCTTAATACAATTCATTATAAACAAAAACTAAATAAAAAATATCTTTATAATCTCAACAGGAACAAGATCTCTTCATCTCTAGTTTTTTGCAATAATATTAATTAGCATTTTAATAATGCAATCTGACTGAGGATCACAGGGAAAAATGCATTGGTTTGGGTTAAACCGACAGAAGTAGGGAAATGTGGCATTAGGGTTTCCAACCCTAACACCACATCCCCCACTTTGTGGAGACCAACAGATGGAGGGGTCAGTCTTGGGGCCATCAACCCTATCGTTCACCACATTTCATTACAAAATAAGGTGACATGTGTACAGCATAGGAGAATGGAGTGAGTGTTAGGGTTGATGGCCCCAGACAGACCCCCCTGCCTGTTGGTCTGTGCAGTATGGGGGATGGGGTGTTAGGGTTTGAAGCCCTAAGGCCACATTTCCCTAGTTTTGTTTGTTTAATCTGAACTGATACATTACAAAGTTTTTTGCAATTTATTTCCTTACTTTTTGAGATAGCATGACCGTATCCTTATTTACTTGTGGGAGGCATGTACATAGACACATGTATGGAGGGATGGGGGCCCTGCACTCCCATCTCTTCATACATGCTTAAATGTATGTACCTGTTGGAGGGCCCTGCACTTACATTTATGGGGCATCAGTCACCACATTATCAACATAGCCATGTTATCATCCAACTGAATGTGCTGTGCACAGTAAATTTTCAAATCCCCTCCATAATGTAATTCTCTGCAGCAGCAACACCATTCCATTCCACTGATCTTAAAACACATTTTGGCCAGGATTTGAAAAATGATACTTGTGACATACATTCCATGAGGTAATAACAAGTGTATGTTGAACATTTGGTGTCAAAATATTTTAAATTTGCAAAGCTGCCAGGGAAATTGCAATGAGTGGTCAAACCTCAGCCATTTTTTGAGATTTTGACCCCTTATTTTCAACATGGCCTTTTGGTGACCCCCATCTCATGAACAATATGACTATCATTTTGCAAATTCCACTTCACCAAGTGACCCCAAAATCACCTTTCAGTCAAGAGTTGCAAAACAATAATCATATTGCTCATGAGGTGTGGTCACCAAAAGGCCATGTTGAACATTTGGAGTCAAAATCTCCAGAAATTATTGAGCTATGCATAAAAGTTGAAACTCCCTTTGAAATAACTTGAGTGGCTCTTACCTTATTTTCTCATATTGCAGTAGCTGGTTCCAGCATCAAGACGTGTCTTCAGTCGGAATAGTGGATCGCAAACTGGGGACTTCTTCAGGTGAGTGAGCATGTGTGGGGAGAGTCAAGGGGATGTGGGAAAGTGGGTGCACAGTAGAAGGTTGGGTGGGGGTGCAGGTGTGATCAGCAATGGACTTTTATTTTCAGGTTAAAAAAAGCAAAAACATTGAGGGACGGTTTCTTATTTACAGGTAAAAAATACATTGGAGGGTGAGGGGAAGCCACTGATCACCAATGAAAATGAAAATGGGTATGAAAGGTTGGGGGGCACCACTAGACACCAGAAATAAACCCAGTAAACTGGGAACGGCGCTCAGCAGTAAAAAAATAATATGTACTGTATATATATATATACATATATATCTTAGAGACAAAATACTCTGTTTAATGCATCAGTTAGGGTTGTTCCACAGTGACAAAAGTGAGGAAATTTGGTGTTAGGGTTGAAAACCTGCCTGGCACCCCCTCAGCCTGCCCCACCCAACCGGCATCAGCGTGTGCATTGGGGTCATCAGCCCTAACTCTCACCCCATCACGTGCATGAACAAGCTGAGGCATAGGAGAATGGGATGAGAGTTAGGACTGTCTACCCCAATGCACACGTCATGGTAGAATGAGGCAGGCTGAGAGACACAGGGGTTTTCAACCCTAACACCAATTCTCACCTTTGTCACTGTAAAACCCTAACTGATGCATTAAATGGATTTTGCCTCTAATTTCCCTTCTTTTTGAGAATGAGGACTATAGATAGTGAATGGAATGTAGTGGTGGGAGCGGGGGGCCAGAAGGGCCCCATGCTCCAACCAAGTGATTTTTCTTGTGACACAGTAATGGTAACAGCAATGCAAACACAAGTGGTAATGGTTACACACATGGTGACACAAACGTAAATAGTAAAGCAAGCGTTAATAGAAATGCAGTTGCAAACTGACAACAAACCGAAAGTGACGCAAACGGAGACACTAGTGCATATGGAAACCCAACTGGTAATATGAACGGTCACGGTACCACTATTGTAAATGTAAATGATAATTGTGATGGCAACAATAACACGAAAGGAAGCAGAAATGCAAATGCAAATGCAAGCACGTACAGAAATGCAAACCGTAATGCGCACAGTCACTGTACTGCAATTCTAAATGGAAATGGTAACGGTAACAGCAAGAATAATGGCAAAAGAAACAGAAATGCAAATGCAAGCATGTATGGAAATGCAAACTGTAAAGTGCATGGGAATGCAATTGGAAACGCAAATGATAAACATAAGAACAACGATGATGCAAAATGAAAGCAAACGCAAACAGAACTGGAAGGGTGGCCGCCAACAGAAATGGTAATGCACATGGTGACGCTAAGCAAAACACAAACAGAAACAGTAGTGGAGACAGAAATGGTAACAGTAATGCAAACACAAGTGCAAACGGAAATGCAAAGGGTAACGCACATGGTGGCGTACATGGGAATGCTAACGCAAACGGGCATGGAAACACAAGTGTAAAGCCTACGTGTAACAGTAACTGGAGCGCACACCCTATTTGTCCCCAAAAGGTCCATTGAGAAACACAGTGAAAACAAAGAATGTATGTATAATAATGTGCCTCGGAGCAGAAAACAAGCAGTTGTAATACTAAATTGCTAATATCTCAGTAACCATACGACTTAGAAAAAAAATTAAAATTTAACATGATTCATGAGTTTCCTGGCTAGGATTTCACCATGGGGTTATGCATGTTTGTGACAAAAATTCTGTACCTCACACCGTTTCCTAGATATGAGCCCCGAAAGGCGCGGCGGATGCCACCATTTTAGTCAATGGGAAAAATGTAAAATTTGGAGTACCGTAAGTTTGCATCTGTGCAATAATTTTTCACCAAACCACCAAAAGGCACATCTGTGAGATGCTGGCATTCTTCACTCAAATTTCAGCCAAAGATCTATACCGTTCATTTGCAGCAAGGTGGCAAAAAATTCCTGTCATTTTGGCCATGCTTTGAAAAGTAGGGTCATGATTTGCGACACCTTTTGCAAAAATTTGCAAAAGTGTTGCAGGTGTGACACTACTTTGCAACACTTCTTTTCAAAGAAATTTGAAAAACATATTTCTGGGGTGTTTAACCCCAAAATAAAGACGTGGTTAGCATCCTCAGGGCTCGAATAGGTAAACAGAAAAAGAATTATGTCCCTAGATGGTCCCAATTTTAAATGCCAAGCATTTCTGTGATCAGTAACTGAAAACAAAATGGTGGATTTGTGACACTACCAGGGCCATTTGCGACAGTAAAAAGTGCATTTGCGACACTTTCAAACTTTTTGTTAACTTTTCCCATTGACTTATAATGGGAACTTGTTTTTTGAATAACTTTTGAACCATTTAATATTTTTTTACAAAATCTTCAAAAGACACATCAGGGACCCCGTCCCCATGTTCTGTGAAGTTTTTGGACCAGTCATGTAAACAATGCAACCTGTAGGTGCGAGCAAAGAATGCACAAAGTTTCACCATTTAACCTTAAAAAGGGTACTCAACCCTAACTATGGTAGCACTGCCGTGCTACCATAATATATTATGGTAGCACGGTAGTGCTACCATAGTTAGGGTTGAGGAGCCATTTCTATGTTAAACCCCAAAACTTTGCACCTTAATAACTTTGCAACTGTTTGACAGATTTGGCTGAAATTTGGAATACACAATCAAGAACCACAGATCTTGGCACCTGCCAAGTTTTGTACCAGTCGGATACACAGCTGCGGAGTTATTAAGTGTGATTTGCGCGCACGTTTACGTTTTTTCTGGAATTCTACGGTCACACCTACAGGTCGTACGGTTTGTGTGACCGGCCCAGAATCTTCAGGGAACGTGAAGCTGGGGTCCCTGATGTGCCTTTTGAAGATTTCGTGAAAAAATATTAAACGGTTCAAAAGTTATTCAAAAAACTGTTTCCCATTATAAGTCAATGGGAAAAGTTAAAAAGTTCGACAGTGTCGCAAATGCATTTTTACTTTCGCAAATGGGCCTGTTACTTTCGAAAATCGGCCATTTTGTTTTCAGTTGGTGATCAGAAAAATGGTTGGCATTTAAATTTGGGACCCTCTAGCAACCTAATTCTTTTTGTATTCTAGTCAGGACCCTGAGGATGCTTGCCTATCTTTATTAGTAATAGCTCCCAAAATATGTTTTCAAACCTAGAAAAATACTTCATAAATTACTTTCATGCTCACGAAAGTGTCGAACTTTTTTGCGAAAGCTTTCACAAATTGCGACAGTAGTTTTCCATCTATTGGAAAGTGACAGCGATTCTTTGGCACTGCGCTGCAAAAGAACTGTTGGGAGTTTGGGGCTGAAATTTGGAGGGAACGGAGCCGACATCTCACATATGTGCCTTTCAGTGTTGTGTTGAAAAAATATTACATGGTGGCAAAGTTACAGCACTCCAAATTTGACGTTTTTTCCCATAGGATAACATTATGGCACCCGATGCATTGCAGAACTCCTTTGGATCCCTGCTGCAGAATAACGGTTTGGTCTTTTTTCCTGAAATTTGGAGGGAAGACATCCAACAGCCCACAGACATGCCTTTCAGTGGTTTGGTGAAAAAATATTACAGGGAGGCAAAGTTATGGCACTCCGAACTCCTTTTTCTTCCTCATAGGATAACATTACGGCGTACGCCGTGCCTTTCAGGGCCCGTATCTCGGAAACGGTGCGAGATACAGACTTTTTATCAGAAAAATACTTAGCCCCCTAATGGGGGCTAAGTACAAAATTGGGCATGACAGTTGTAAATCATATGACTTTTAAATTTTTTTTCTATGTGGTACAGTTCCTGAGATATAACGTATTTAGTATTCCAAGTTCTCATTTTCTGCTCCAATACTCATTATTATGCATACATTATTTGTACTCACTGTCTTTATCTGTGCAGGTTTTGGGGAAAACCAGCCTGTGCGCTTACATTAATGTTTCTGTTGCCCTTTTCATTTGCGGTTCCGTACCCATTTCACTTACCGTTGACGTCTGCACCACCATGTGCGTTATCCTGTGCATTTTCATTTGTGCTTCCGTTTCTGTTATTTTTTGCCATTTGTGTCTACAGTACTGTTTCTCTTTCTGTTTCACTTTGCATCACCATGCCCATTGACATTTCCGTTTGCAGGCACCATGTTACTATGTGACAACACATCACGTGGCAGACTGTTCCTGTCTACGCCACCATGTGCGTTACCCTTTCTGTTCTCATTCACGCTTGTGTTACCATGTGAGCCACTGTTAGCACTTCTGTTTGCGTTGGTGTTCCTGTTACTATGCCACAAGACATCATGTGGCGGGAGCGTAGGGGCGAAAGTCCCGTGCTCACGCCACCGCATTACATTCACTATTCTCGTTATCATTCTCAAAAGGAGAAATTAGAGGCAAAACTATGTTTAATGCATTAGTTATGGTTGTTCCACAGCGACAAAAGTGAGGAAATTCAGTGTTAGTGTTGAAAACCACCCTTGGACCCCCCTTCCCACCCCCCAACCGGCATTGGGGTGCGCATTGGGATCGTGGGTCCTAACTCTAACCTCATTCTCCTATACTTCTGCTGCTTTACACATGTGATGGGGTGAGAGTTACGTCCAACGACAACCAATGTGCATCCTGGTGTTAAACCTTGTTCAGGAAATGGTTAACCTCTTCATGTATGTCAATAAAAGATTAACATAAGGCTGTTAGGATGTTTGCAGGCAATTACAAACCTCCATTTAACACATCATGTGGCAGACCATTGTCATCTGTGTCACTGTGTGCCTTACCATTTATGCTCTCATTTTTGCTTTTGTTACCATATGTGCCACTGTTAGCACTTCTGTTTGCATTGCTGTTGGTGTTACTATGACACAAGACATCACCAGCAGGGTCAGGTAGGCAGTGGAGCACCCAATATCAGATAAAATTAGGTAGCATATTGTAATTGTAGATGCAGATGACAACACAGATGTATTTGTAAACTGAAGCATACTGTATACCCTCAGCTTGTATATGTACCATTGTGTTCTATTTGATCTACTGTTTGCTTTCCGGGTCACCCCTGAAAAAAGGGATGTCCGGGGACCTGTGGGCCTATCCGGTTATTAAAATTCAATTAAGCAATAATGCATGATGCAGGGTTATGTTAATGGTCTGATAATCACCTTCAAGGGGTGTACTGTGGCACGAGGTGTAGCAGTGGCATATGCCGATAGGGTGATTAACTGACTATTATCATTACCGTTAGTAATGCTTTATTGCTATTATTATAAAAATGTTTTTTTAACTGTTTAAAAGCTTGTTCAGGAAATGGTTAACCTCTTTATGTATGTCAATAAAAGATTTACAGAAGGCTGTTAGAATGTTTGCAGCTGATCAGAAAGCTCAGTTTCTGAGACCCTTTTTATTATTAATTAATAAGGCATGACAAGGGGTTATGTTAATGGTCTGTTTGTCATGTTCTAGGGGTGTACTGTGGAACGAGGTGTCACTGAGTGCCACATGTCTCTACAGGGTGAGTGACTGACCATTAACACAATTCTTGGGAGTGACTTATTGCTATTATTATGAAACATGTTTTTAAACAGTTTTAAACCTTGTTCAGTATATCGTTATCCTCTTCATGTATGGTAATAAAAGATTAACATAAGGTTGTTAGGAAGTTTGCAGCCAATTAAAGCTCCATTTGTCAGACTCTGAAGTACACATAGTAGTGACTGCATGGTACATGTATAGTCACAGCTGTGTATTGTTGAGTGCTGATATGTGGCACCTGGTATAGTAATAATGACTGCAGAGAGCACAGGAAAGTAAGTACATTGCTGAGTTTTTTACACTGTTAGGAGTTATGTAAAATGTGACATGCAATGTGCCACATCGTTGCATATGCTGTGATACTGACTGTATGTCATAGGTACCAAACAAATTGATGGAGGTATAGTTGTAGCAGTATTAGTTAACATTGATTTGTATGCTTAAGTCAGACACACTTATTTTATGTCATAATGGTATTTAAAATAAAGTCGACACAGGTGGATTATGGTTTAAAAATTATTGCCAATTTGTCAAATGGAGAAAAGGGACAATTAAGACTGAAATTTAGTTAACAGAAGCAGTCTCTACATACAATCTTTGTATGTGTGCAATCATTACTCATCATATATGTAAATGTATAAGAATAATAAGAACTATATAATATGGATTGGAATAAGTATGTGATATTATAGGAAACTAATCAGGTGTTGTGTGTTTCTGGTCATGTTTCACTACTCACTACTCTTTATGTAGGAAGTAGTTTCTGACATTGCGATGGAATTCTATATAGTCAGGCTGAAGCTGTGAGCTTCATTATATATTTACTATTGAATGTGAATAGAGTTTGTAAAAAATGTTACTTTTTTTAAAATGGTTGTATGTTGTAATTATGTGTAGCGCATTACTTGTGTGGTATGTTAATAAGCCAATGTCAGTAGGTTGTGAAGTGTGATTACACACACGATAGACAAGTGTTTTGTTGTTATTGTGTGACTGCTAATGTGGTTGTTCCTTGGGTGGGCGAAAAACCATATGCTGACTGTCTAAGTAATACAATATACAAAAATGTTAGTTTTGTGACATTTGATTGGTGTTATTTAATTATATGTCACTGAATAGGCGCAAATGGAAAATTCCCAACGGACCCCTCAATTGAGGCGATCATAAATATTGTCAGGAACAGGTATGCAGTGTGTTGTGATCAGTAACAGTGTCTGATTTACAATTGTCTATATTTTTAATATACGTTAGAATTATTTATGTGACAAGTTGCGAAAATAGAATATTCTTACATGAACAAATGACATTGTTTCGATTCTTACATTATCTTCTATGTAAATTCTTAACTTGTAAATAGTAAGACTGTGCATGATATGCACTTTTTAATAAACTTATGGTTAATTAGATGTAGTTAGTATACTGCTGAATAATCGTAAAAACATTAGTTGTACTTTAGTGTTAGACTAGTATTTTTTAGTACAAGTATCAAAGT
Source organism: Neoceratodus forsteri (assembly GCA_016271365.2). Lineage (NCBI taxonomy): Eukaryota > Metazoa > Chordata > Ceratodontiformes > Ceratodontidae > Neoceratodus > Neoceratodus forsteri. The sequence continues at coordinate 268,018,139 of CM028137.1, forward strand.
AGTTATTAACAATGTACACCTGAATACAAATCTTTATATCATGTACAAGTAATTGCAAACACATGTAAAAGTCAGTAAATGATATTCTGCAATTGGTTCTTATTTACAGTTGTTAGTAATTCAGCTTCTTGCATTATCAATAAAGGTAGTTTTTTACATATGTACAGTTCTAGTATTACGCATGAAGGCAGGATAGTTCTACTTCTGTTGCATGGTGAAGCGAATGATGTTCTCTATATGCAGAAGTCAATAGACAAATTGAAGTGTTGATAGACAACTTGTGACAGAGTGGAATGTTTGGTGAATGTTAGAAGTGTTGCTCAGTTATTTACAATGATAACTGAGAACTTCTCTTTGTTTACAAAGTAACATTTATAACTCATATCAATTTGTTGTTATGCATGAGTTGATACATGGATAATTAAAGATATGTACAGAGGAGGAGAGCAGTAAGGCCTCAGTTTTAGATTGTACAATCTTTGATAGACATGTAATCATGGTTTCTCTAGTGACTGTGAATATTGTTGGTGCCGACTGAAGCCACTACAACAATTTTCATGTAGTCACTGGTCCACACTATATCTTACATGTTACAGTGTATGGAATGTCTCTGTCAGAATAGCATTTTGTTGAAATTGTATGGTTTATTTAGAGTCGTACATTATACAACATTGTAATGAGGTATGAATGTTTTTTGGACAAAATAGTCATTTTTTAAATGCAACATGTTTTGTCCTATTCTTCTGAAATATGAAGGTTATCATAATTCTTCAATATTAGAAGATATGCATTTTTCAAGTGTCGTGTGCAGTCTCTGTTTAAAACTGCTTGTAGAGTAAGTCACACTCTAACCATCCAGTTCTGCACCTTAGTAAGGAGTGTAATGCCCAGAATGCATGGATTGACCATGGTGATAGATTATACTGTGAGTGTCAAACACTGATTGGTTGAAGACTATTCTACTAGCTGTGTAATCTGTGATAGGAGTATCAACTCTAAAAAGGCCGTTAGAGTCAAATCTATGCAACATAAGCAACAGATATTAAAGAGATGAACTCCTGAGATGTATGGACTGAGTGCATCTGCCTCCACACACCTTCCACAGGCATTGACTGAATTCAGCATTGGTGAATAGCTGTCGAAATTTTACACTTTTTGGTTTGAGGGACAGAGTAATCCACAGCATGTCTTGTGTGGTTTCGCTGTAGTTGCCACATGAAACACATACATATTTTGTAACATATGTTACTGTGAAGTACTGCCGCATTGGGGTGCCATCTTCATCCAGGTTGTTTATGACGCAGCCATCATAAACTCAGTAGTCTTGCTGTATGTCTGCAGCAAACGTACTACATCCAGCATATGTAGCTAACACCTATCGTGGTGGTGTTAGTGACTGTACAGTATTAGAGTGGTCGAAGTCATGTTGATAATCTGCTAGAAGCGTTTGATAGGGATTGTCTTGTGAAGCAGATATTGCCTGCACAAACTGTGGCATGTGTGAAAAAACTTGCATAGCTGAGTTAGCATAGCAGTTTACTCTACTGCTGTTTTCAAAGACTGGTACAGCAGCTACACCAACTGATTTCTGATAAATTGCTGGTTGTGAATGTTTACTTGAAGTTGTGGCCTTTGTTGAACTCTTTTTTGTTGAATCACTTTTGGAAGCTTGCTGCTGTTTGTTGCTACCTCCAGCTGTGACTGAATTGTGTGAGACAGACAGATACGTAGGCAGTGGTATTAAAGACATTTGTGGCTGATGTAGAGTACGTAACCTGTTGTACTCAAGAATACATCGCTTGTCAGCTCGTATTTTCTGAGGGTGCTATAGTAATGATGTACAATCAGAAGGCTGAGTACACGTGAAGTCTTTGACGTGGCTCATACCATCCTTGAAAATGTCTCTGTACCTATGTCTATCATTGCTGAATCCAAACTCAATTCCTGAGATTTGTGAATGGAGACAGCATATGCAACTACATAATGGAAACTGTTTCCCGTTTACATAGACATCATAAAAACCTGGAATTTTACGAGGTTCAATCTATATGTGTACAGAGTGTTCCATGTTGTCAAAGTGCACTACAAGCATCTCGATATATGTCTTCTGGACATTGGAGCAAAGTCAGTGATGTTTCCCAGGGCACCGTTTACCATACCTTGTTCTACATCTAGATGCGTCGCGGCATAATCGTGCATTCTTACAAGCAGCGAGAACAGCTTCTAGGCCAGCTGTTCATCGAAACATCTGACTTCAGTTCACTTAGTCGTTCAGTCATCTTTGCTACTAGCTTTCAATTAGAATAAAGCCATCAACTGTATCAACCACATGCAGAGTTAAAATCTCTTGAATTTTTCTCTCTGCAGCATTAGATTGTTAATTCAGTGCATTTCTTTTAGTAAGTGGCATAAGACACACTATGTGTCTGCCAGTATTAAGTGTCATGAAGACATTACATACTGTTTCTATGCATGCACTATGTACTGTGATTTCGATCATTTAACATACAAACATGTTCTGGTGATAGAAACCTGTATGACCTTCATCTAAAACTGATGATTTGTAAGACTAGATCCTCCACTTTGGGCGCATGTTCTTGAACAACTCAAGACGAGTAAATGAATTCCCATATGTTATAGCCTGCAATGCAACCGAGGATATTCTTAGCTTGTTTGTGATTAGAGTTGTAAATACATGCTCTGCATTGACTAAGTGCAAGTTGTAAAGATCTCCCAACACAAGTATACTTTTGCCACCAAATGGCACTCCATCGTCAGTACCTAAGATCTGCTGTAGACAGATAGATGAATACAGGTAAGCATGACATTGGAACCATGCTGATTTCGTCAATGATGAGTAACTGCATCTTTGTGAACATGGAACGGAGCTGAGATGCAACCTCAAATGACAGTTTACATTACTCTCCAGTTCTCCATATGTTCAACTGGCAACATAAAAGAGATGGTGTAATGTAACTCCACCAATGTTGTATGCTGCTAGTCCCAACAGGAAGTAGTTACAGCAACAGACATTGAAGGCCTTATCACACTCCGTGCTTCTGCAGTGATGGCTTCAATCGGAAACTATTTCCTGTGCCAGCTGAACCACTAACAAACATTAGTAGTGGCTTGTAGTCAGTGCAGTCACATTGTTTTTGTTCATAACAGTATACCATTTTGGACAGCTTCAACTACAAAGAAGTGAACTGTATGCTGCAGCTGATTTAGTCTTTCTCAAGTCAGCTGGGTTGACCATGGAGTGTGTGACATGTTCCATGGCTCTCTCAATTTCTGACAACAACTTCTGGGGAACATTTAAGGGCAGAGGGTCACCTAGAACACCTTGTCCTTCTGGATCAAGATTGTCTTGTAACTTCTTCAGGTGTCTTCCTGAAACACTTCTCTGCCTTCTCAAGCTGTTCTTTCAGCTTTCTGAATCTTTGTATATGTCTGTGAGTACTCAGTTTGGAAATTCTTGTAGTGAGATTGAACTGCTCTTGAATGTGTCACAGTCACCTTTAATTCAGACTCAGTCCGGTCTAAATAGGAATAGGAGAGCAAAGTAGTAATGTTCTGTGCTCTCTGATGTACCTAGATGCAGTTGCAGTGATCTGTAAGCCATGGCTTGTGTCTCTTCTGAGACAGCCATCTGAATCCATTGACATAAATCTGGCACGATGTTGGAGTCAGGTGCATGCACTTGCCTGTAGTCATGACCACTTAGCCACCTCAAAGAGACACATATCATTCATGTTGTTGTGTCTATGTGGGTAAATATGAATCTATCAGGTTATTCTTCAAGATATGTTTTGAAGAAGGTGTATTGACAACGAAACATCAATTCCGGCATGAGGAATCAGTACACATTTCACGTTTCTCTTTGTAGTTTACACTGAAAAAAGCATTACAGCATCAGACTTGACCTACAGATGTACCCGTGGCGGTCACTGGCTTACGTAAGCTCCACATTCTCTGTGTGAAAGAATCTTCAAACCCAATGACCACAGCTGAGAGATGTCAGGCTTTTTGCTTGAAGTGGCAATATCTTCCCAAAGATCTTGCAAGCTAGTCTGTTCATGTTGGTTATGTATGATGATGTGCAGAACCAGGGCCAGTGAATTATCAACCACAAACTGAACATCTATGTTTGCTTGCCACATTAGGAGAAAAGTTGGGTTGTAGTCATTGATGTACACCTCTTTTTCATCTCTGGGTAACCTAATTATACCCTCTTGGTTGATTTTGCCTTCAAGTAATTGTCGCATTGCTGAGAAAGGTCATTCATGACACCATTCTGACAAACTCGTCAAAGAAATCCAAGCGACATCATGTGTACCAATTAGATTAGTTCTTTACTACTTGGCAATATTTTGCAATATGTCACTGGAACTTTGTACCAACCCATAGTAGGACTGTCATACTTATCAGAATGTGACAGTGATATATTTTGATGAATGATAGCACTTCTGCTGCACATTCCCAATGTGTGGAACATCAGCATCACAATAACATATGGACTCAGGGCACCTTCTTGATATTCACCTCAAAGTAATGTTCACAATACCCAGAGGAGGATTGTCCTTTGACAGATGAAGAATCAGAATGTCATGGAACAACATAAAATGTCTTGTGACAGACACAGGATCAAGTGAACATTTCTCGACAGTCATTGATAAGATGCCTTGACATCAAGGTGCCCCTTCAAGTTCAATGAAATGGTCCCAGGCATATTCAGCACAACTAGTGCTGACAAACCATGTGGCTGCACCATACTCGCAGCATTGTCATCACTTCAGGTGCGATACAATATTATTTAGTGCACGGAGACTTGAAAGTGGAAGACAGACTCCACATTTTCACATCTGCTTTAATTTCTCTAGAAATTGAACTGTTATTCATCTAGTGGACTTGTTAGACGACTGGTATGTGCTATAGACGCAGACAGATACTAGTTCACTCTCAGAGGAGATGGAACAGGTACTGTATCTTACGTCTGGTGCCATCTTTACTGAGGACACTGCTGATGCGGTACTCAGCACCATGTACATACTTCTCTTTCATCTAGGCATCCCTGACCCTTTTGGATAGGTCTGAAACAGCGTCTTCTAGTGTTGCCCTCCAAATGTGACAGGCTCACCTTCACCTGCTTCATTTGATAGAGATCAATGTTGTCTCTAATGGATCTCTGCCATGTAATCGATAATTCTATACTATTCATACACATGTCCTTGTCATGTACAGCCTTCTCAATGATTATTACTTTTTCTAATAGATCATGTGCACAGAGACTGGCCATCTGATCTATGTCAAAGTCTATATAAAAGTTGTTACTCTTTAAATAAGCAAGAGCAAGCTTTACCTTTTCACATTGACAACATCTTGCCGATGACCATGGCCTTTGTAGGCACACCATTTACAAAATTACCAAGCTATTTTCAGTTGAGGATTGCTTGAACATTTTTCCTGTAGGGAAGTGGTAGATACATCACAGAACCCCTTTAGAGATCTAACAAACACTTTCTGTGGAATGTTCTGTGTCTTTGTGTTCAGATGTAGAATCATTTGGAATGGTTTCATTGTCTGAATTAGAGATACATTCAAACATATTCAATGTTGAAATCTCACTTGATGCAACATCTGTTTCCATGTTATTCAGCATTGACCTTGCTGGCAAAAGTGTTACACTTCACTTTTGAAAAACAGTGTTGCATAACACAATGGTGTCTTGTAAGTTAAAGTCGAATTTCAGCAGCACCTGGAGTGTTGGGTGGACCCCATGGTCTCCCGTGAATGCGTTTTGTGTGATGGTACTTAGTCTTGGAGGGTAGGGTGGACTCCTGGACCCTGGGATGGTGATTCCTGGTGTCCACAGGGTCCATGCCACCAGGTTAGTAGTGAGCACGCCAGAATCTGGCATATAAAATGGGGAATTGATGACAATCATAAAGCATGACAAGTTAGACATCATAGCAGTAACTGAAACTTGATGGACTGTTCACAACATGTGGGAGACAGCTATACCAGGTTTAAGGACGTTTAGGAGAGACAGTAAAGACAGGAAAGGGGTTGGGGTTTTGCCTGGACACTAGGAAATGGCTTTTTTGTTTTTGGGCCTGCTTTGTGAGGGCATGTGGAGGACACATGACACTAGGGGAATGTTTTACTTGGTACTGCACCTAGCACTGGAGGGAATTTGGGAACCAGTGGACAATAGATATTTTTTTTTTTGCTGGGGCCTGGCATGGGAAGGCTTGTGGGGTGCCATTGGACACCTTGCAATGCTTTAAATGTGGTGGTGCCTGGCATGGTAATGAGTTGGTGGTCGGCTGTCCAATTGGAAATGCGTTTTTTTGTGATGGCACCTGCTTTGGGTGAGCATATGGAGGACATTTGACACAAAGAAAGTGCTTTAATTGGTGTTGCATTCATATGGGAGGGAGTTTGGGGGCCAGTGGACAACAAAGAAATCATTTTTGTTGGTGAGACCTGGTATGGGAGGGCTTGTGGGTGGGCCATTGGATACCAAGGAATGATTAACTTGTGGTGGTGCCTGGTATGGGAGTGAATTGAGAGTCCTCTGGACAACTGAGGATGTGTTTTTTTTTGGGAGTAGGACCTGTTGTGGGAGGGAATGGGGAGGCCATTGGACAACAGGAAGTGCTTTACTTTAATGGCAAGATGGGACCTCACTACTCGCCCAAGTAATACTAGTCCACTGATCCAGAAATTAATATTTTCTGGTTTACCTGGGCCATCACACTTGCTGGCAACTAAGCTATCTGAGAGGAGATCACTGTTCTTTCTCATCATCTCCCCTATCAAAAGTTCTATTCTCTTTTTTTATTAGTTCACTAATTTTATTGTACTACATCTCTAGTTTCAATCTTAGCTTTGACTAACTTTGTATCTAATGCACCCTTGTTTACATTAATTCATATCTCTCCACACTCAGTTTCTTCCATTGCCACTAATTCATCTCTATATTAACCTTTTTTATTTTGTTTTTCTCTGACAGGTCTGACAGGATACTGACTCCGTCTCCAGCAGATAAGTATCACTCAATGACTACCCATAATATATTTACTATTTACTCTAAGAACTACAGATCCTTTGTGACTCCTTCCCTATGTTCTTATTTCACAGTTTTGACAGATGTCTCTTAAGATTACTGCTTCTGACTGCCTAGTATATTGGTAAGAGACTCTCCTCATATTACTTGATTTTTGTTTTGGGTTTACTGTAGCAGTTCTTGTTGTGCATGAGAGAAAGTGGGGAACAATAGGCCAGTCATCCTCCTTCCTTCATTAGTGGGGAAGATAACGATGAAGCATATTTTTTTTTTTTTTTACTTTTTTTCCCCTCCGATCACTGGCTGCAGGGCCTATCTCAGGCATCCTGACCTGATCCTACCTGGCTGAGGTCCCCTCATCTCAAGCATCCACCGCGGTACTAAACAGATAGAAACATAGAAACATAGACTTTGATGGCAGATAAGGACCACCAGGACCATCCAGTCTGCCCATTTCCCTACCTACAGGATAGGCCGCAGATCCTAGTTAACCAACAGCCTATTTCTTCCTACCCCCCACAAGAATTGCCTTATGTCTGTCCCATGCATTCTTGAATTCTCCCACAGTTTTAGACCCACAACCTCCTCAGGAAGGCTGTTCCATGCATCCACTACCCTCTCTGTGAAATAATACTTCCTCACATTGCCCCTGAACTGCCCTCCTTCTATCTTTAAATTGTGTCCCCTTGTTCTTGCACGTCTCTTTTTCTGAAAGATGCTACCCTCTTGGACTTTGTTGATTCCACTGAGGTACTTAAAAGTTTCTATCATGTCCCCCCTCTCCCTTCTTTCCTCAAGGGTATACATATTAAGCTCCTTTAGTCTCTCCTCATACGGCTTCTCTTGCAGACCCTGCACCATTTTAGTTGCCCTCCTCTGGACTGCCTCCATCCTGTCTATGTCCTTTTGGAGATGGGGTCTCCAGAACTGGACACAGTACTCCAGATGGGGTCTCACCAACTGTCTATACAGAAGGATAACAACTTTCTGTTTTCTGCTGATGATGCCTTCTCCCTATACATCCCAGTATACCCCCAGCCCTCCCTACTGCCTTCTCACATTGCTTGCTAACCTTAAGGTCATCTGATATGATTACCCCCAGGTCCCTTTCCTTTTTTGTTGTTGTTACTACCTCCCCACCCATTGTGTATTCTTCCCCTGGGTTCTTGTTTCCCAGGTGGTCCCAGATGATATAGAACTGAAAGAGAAGGAGGGGATGTGGGGTTGGAGGGGGATGAGGTTGTGCATGACAGTGAGGCGGTGGGGGGTTATGTATTGCTACTGTATATTTTTTGTATTAACCTAATTTTTCTCTTTAACAGATCTAACAGGATGCTGACTCCGTCGCCATCAGATAAGTATTACTCTATGACTAACCTGTCCTATACTGCCTAATTATTCATTAAGAACTGCAGATCCTTTGTGACTTGTGTCATGTACTTTTACTTTACAGTTTTGCTGGACATATTCCTTCAAGGTGACGATTTTGGTTCCCTAGTACCCCAGTAAGAGACTATTCATATATTACTTGGTTTTATTTTGACTGGGCCTGTTATGGTGATGTATCTGGGAAGAGGGAACACTGGTGAGTGCTACAGGATGGGGCAGGAGGGATTGATAACCACTAAAATTGTAGAAAGGGACCTGGATCATTTCTGATGAACTAAAGGTGTCTAAGCAGAGTTCAAAGGCTACAGTGAGGGCAGTAGCATGCTGGGATTCAAAGGTAGAGGTATCACAAGTGTAACCCCCAGGTGGCGCTATCCCAAGGGCTACTACCCTGCCTGCTTGACTACTGACAGGTGGAGTGGTCCAGGTTCTATGGCGGGTGCCTCCATCCAGAGGTCGGGGAGGTAAAAAAATGTACAGTCTCAAATCGCAAAGTATATTCCTGACTTCATTGCAGAGGTGTGTGTGTCTGTGTGTGTGTGTGTAGATTTACTGCAGGAGCAGGCTGGGAAAAACAAATATATTTCAGATGGGGGGGAGATGATTGTGGTCCAAAGAGATACTTTCACAGTAATCACAATTATAAGTATAATTAATTATTCATGAGCTAAAGAAGCTCATTGATTGGCAGCCGTGCCGGACTGAAATCTCTTAGAAATGCCTGGCATGGCAGCCTCATCTCAAGGTAATTAATAAATTCCTAGGGAGACTGACTATTGGTAACCAAAGAGATATTTTGCAATCCAGGCAAAAATACATTTTATTGTACCTTTTTGTGAACAGGCCGAGCAGTAGCAGTCTGGTAAACTAAACAGAGGGAGGGGGAGACGGACAGAGACACTAAAAGGGACTAGATACATTTTACAGTTGCAGAAATCACAAAGTTTTTTCTTGGACTGAATGTGTCTTTTGATTGTGTGCAGGCCAGACAAAGGAAGGCAGATAGAATAAATATTTGACTTGTGCTATATGGGGGGGAGGCGCACACAGAGAGGGGAAGGTGCACACAGAGAGGGGGAGGCAGACACAGAGATGGGTGCACAGAGAGAGAAGAGAGAGAGAGAGGCACACAGAGAGACAGAGAGGCACACAGACTATTGGGGACCAAGGATGCATTTGAACAGTCACAGAAATCACGAAGTGTATTCCTGGCCTCGGTGTGGCTGTGTGTGTGCAGACTGGCAAAATAATCATTTGACTTGTGCCATACGGGGTGGGGGAGATACTACGGGGCAACATATATTTTTACAGTCACAGACATAACAAAGTGTATTCCTGGCCTCAGTCTGGCTGTGTGAGTACAGACTGGGTAAGAGCAGTATGGCAAATAAAAACTTTGACTTGTGCCATACAGAGATGGGGGGGCTGTATTTTTTGTGGCACTCGGTACAGAACTGCTCAGTTGGCATCACTGGTGGTTCCTGGTATGGGAGCACTGGGATGGTGTGCGTGCCAACACTGCATAATGGCATAATTTCTGTGTAGCAGATCATGTAATGTTATGGTTTGAGTGAGACAACTGGACACCAGGGAATTATATCCCAGTTTCCCCCATCTCTCTTCCCCTCCCCCATGTTATCATGTATGTCCCCTCCCCTCCTCCCCCTCATGATGGAGGACAACACGCTCAGCATCTTTGATTTTACTTGGCTGTTTATATTTGCTGATACCCAGAACTGCATACATATATGCAGTAATGAAGTGCTGATGATGTCAGAGTAAGTTGTGGGTCACAATAGTACAATAAATTACTATCCGGGTTATGAATGGGTAACATCAGGAGGCATTAACACACACTAAAGAGCCTTTTAGAGACCTGGATATAATTGTTTAAGCAATTTATCCCTCCAGAGTGTGAGTATACTGGAGGATTTGCCATAGCTGGTGTGGTTCGGCCACAAGGCAGCCGAGTGACTGAACTACACCAGTCGTGCTACCACACCCAGGAGGGATAAATTGCTATTATGCAATGTCTTCTTTTTAAGGAGACGGGAAAAGTAATGTTGTTTTTTGGGGGGGAAGGGATTGTAAGTTATGTATATTTATTAGTGACTGAAAAAAATAGTGCTGTTTGTTAGTGTGGTTCAGGAGCTTCACACACTTGTACTCTGGTTCTGTCTCCGGTGCTTTCTATATTAGTGCGAGGCCCTCGGTGAGTGTTTTTAACACCCATAACTAAAAAAAATTCTGTTTGAAGTGAAGTAGTGGTATGCCTCCATTTAGTTTTTACAATTCTTGTTTGGCCCTAGTTTTGGGGTGCATTGGTGGGGCCTTTACTTGTGGTGGCACTTGGTATGGGAGTAAAGTGTGTGACCACTGGAAATCAGTGAACTCTAATTCTGGTGTGGGCTGGTGTATGTGGGCTTGGGTGGGTCATTGGACACCAGGAAGAGCTTTTATTTTGGAGGCACTAGGTGTTAGAGGGAATTTGGGAGGAGGCAATTGGAGAATGGGCAAAAGGTTGTTTTTGTTTGGGGTCTGGTATGGGAGGGCAAGGCTACTCAATCTAGCCTCTTACCACCACAGAAAAAGTACTAAACAGATGATATAGGACTGAAAGAGGAGGCGAGGATGTGGGGTTAGAGGGGGAGGAGGTTGTGTGTGATGGTGAGGAGGTGGGGGTTATGTACTGTATTGCTACTGTATTTTTCATATTAACCTATTTTTTTTTCTCTTTAACAGGTCTGACTGGATGCTGACTCAGTCACGATCATATAAGTATTACTCTATGACTAACCTGTTCTTTCTTACCACAGGAGTCCTTTAGCATTAGTGGATATGTCAAAAACTGCCTTGGAAGCTACTATGTACCAATTCCACATGGCAGATGACAATGATGCAGCCTTTAGGGCGATGGTCCATGCAATATCTCTGAGACGCTTCGCTTGGTGTAGAACAACCTGTCTGACAACATACATTCAGAACAAGGCCATGTATTTTCCCTGTGATCAAAATATGTTGTTTGATTGCAGAACCACTGACTACATGAAAAAGGTCTGAGTACAACGCCTCCTGGCAGAGCCAATCATCCACTGGGGGCTCTTCGTGCCATCCCTGAATGTATAGTAGGCTTGCTGGATAGAGGTTTGTTTATGTAGCTTTGGGGAACCAGTTTACACTGCTATTCTTGCTGGATGTGTGGATTGTATTCATGCACTCTGAGGTTTGCACTGTCTTGGAACTGTTGGCATATGAAGCTACTAAGATGGGGATGGGACCACATGTCACAAGAGTGGGCATCTTTGGTAGGGTGGTTGGGTGTACAGAGTATGTGACGGCCATGGTACTTGACTGGACTTGGAATTTCAGAGGATGCCCAGTGTGCCATGGGATGGCACAGCTTAGGGAGGAGGTTGAAGGGATTAGGAGGCTGCGGGGTAGGAGACAAGGGGGGTGCATATGTTACTGCACCTAGAGCTGAAGGTTTGGGCATAGGGAGAGGAACGAAGGTGGGCACACAGTGGACACACGGAAACTCTGGGAGTGGGGGACCTATAAGGTAAAAACTCCAAAAAAAACACTCGGACGCCTGGATGGAACCAAGTTTGGGGGGGCAGGAGGTGGTGATTTGGGGGAAGGCATTAGGCTTACCAACCGCTTTGACCCTCTATGCCCAGAAGAAGAAGGGGAGGAGGCAGATGGAGGTGGGGGTTGGATGGGGGGTAGAGGGCAGGAAGAAGTGTCAGGAATTTGAGAGGAGGGACATGGAATGCGAGTAAGCAGGGATTGGAGGGGGTTCTGGACATGCTGAGGGAAGACAGGGCAAGGAGAATGATCAAGGGAGTGAGGGAGAGACTGCAGCACATTGGGGAGCTGCAATTTTGGACAGGGGCATGGCATGTGGTGAGGCACAAAGCGTGGATGGGTCAGATGGGAGGAAGGGTCAGGATAGGCCATCAATTAGGGCGGCGGGACCAGTCAAGAGAAGTGGCAGGGTGGATATGGATTCAGTAAAAGATACTCAGATAGGGGGACTGGATAGCACAGGGTTGGAGGGGCAGGGACATGGGAGAGAGGGCTGCATATACTAATATTACACCCGCTACTGGCTGCTGCCCTCACGTCTGTCCAGCTGAAGCTGTGTCTGTCAGTTAAAGCCCCGTAAGGGAGACATGACCTTCAAGGGTGCAGACAAGCAGAGCTAAAGCTGCAGGCCAGGCTGTCTCTTTAACTGCTCACACAATAGCACCACCAAATAAGGACAGCAACAATGGCAAGTATGTGCCACTGACTTTAGTCCCCCTAAACAGCACATCACAGGCAGAGGTGATAGCTGACCTCTCTCATACATGTACAGTAGAAGAGGATGAGACTGGGGGAATCACACTGAATGTTCAGTAAGCAGCTGGCAACGGAATCTGTTTTTGTTTAGGGAATTCTGCAGCTCAAAGGTGAGTAGATGGTGATTCAGCAATTTGTTTATTATTATAGTCTTCCTCTTACAGTTTCAGGAGAGCTTTCCCCCTATCCTACCCCCCCACATGTCCTATCGGAGTGATTGAGCCACCAGAGGAAGCTGGGCATTTCTTGCATATGACCTCCTTGGAGTGGACCTTGCATCCTGTCACAATAGTTAAACTTTCAGCTGAACAGCATGTGCGATGACTACTTTAAAACACTTACATTTTGACCTTTATTACCAAATGAAAATGCAGTGTTGTGCTTGGTTACTAAGTACAGAGCTGTGAACTACAAGATCCCCATGTTTGAATCCCGCCACAGCCACTGGTTTACTTAGTAACCTTCTGTAAGCAGCTGCTGCCTCTCCACCCCCCCAACAACTTCTACAATTGGTGACAGTGGACCATCACTGTGGAGGCACAGTGGGTCAACTCCCATGTCCTGTCACAGTTGGGTTGCACAGTGTTAGTGGAGAGGTTTTTTACAGGTTTCAACATTCCACATGCAATACAACAAACATGACAAGGCTGTGGTTCACGTAACATTGTGCTGTGAGAAGTGACATGACATTGGTGGAATACGGGTGACACAGTAGCACCTGTCCAGTACCTAGCACATACCAGTGTTGCAGGATGTGAGGGATATACAGCACACAGTGGACATGGTAATGTTTACTAGGATGATTCAAGGTGGAATGCCATGCCATACCTTCACCTCGACATGCGCACTGTAGATCATGACTGGAAATGCCCCAGACATATCATAGGGTGTCCGGACATTCTACATGACCCATCAGCTCACATACAGGTGTGACAGTGGCCATGTCTCTCAGTCCTTGTCTGCTATGACATCACATGTGTGCCCATATATGCACAGTGACATTACCAGTGTGTAGGGCAGTCAGTGTCCTCCTGTAGTTCCATGTCAGCCTCCATGAAGGACGTCTCACAGGGTTGATACTTAAGCAATAAGGCATGACCAAGGGTTATGTTAATAGTCTGTTAATCACCTTCAAGGGGTGTACTGTGGCACGAGGTGTAGCCGAGTGCCACATGCCCCAGAGGGTGATTAACTGACCATTAACATAATCCCTGGGAGTGCCTTGTTGCTATTATAATAAATAATGTTTTTAAACAGTGTTAAATCTTGTTCAGCATATGGCTAAACTCAACATGTATGTTAATAAAAGATTAACATAAGGCTATTAGAATGTTTGCAGCCAATCAGAAAGCTCCATTTCTCAGACCTTTTTTATAATCTGGGTCATTGTCGTCCACTGTTCCGGAGCCACATGCTGACAGGACTGGTGAATTCACTGGTGTTGAGCAGTGGGGTACAGGCAGTTTGGTTTCACAGGCACAGAACGTTGTGCACTCCAAAAGAAGGTCACATTGTATGGCAGCTGACTGTGTTTGGGGCTTGGCGTACACACCTATTACATGGATGAGAAGGAACTGTCCAACAGTTGGTGTTCAGCATTGTTCACCCTCAGAAGGGGACTTTATCCATGATCAGCACTGCATATCATATGTACATATATACATGGGGACATGTTTAGAAACAGTTCTAAACATGGTTTGGCAGACAGGCAGGAATGAGCACTGCATCACGGGGCATGTCAGTGTCACTGTTGGACAGCAGATGTTGTGGGAGGCATGCAACCATGGGCCTCTGTGCCTAGCCTCCACACTGCATGACATTGTACCGGCAGTACTGGATGGATGTTTTTTTCTGCAACAGTGACATGTTTACCACACAACTTGGGATCCCAGCATAGTGTTGGGGTCAGGCACACATGATGTTGTGTCTGTGGTGTGTGGACATCAAATTTATTGCATTGGACTAGGCCTCCAACAGTGTCCCACGTGACATGCTGCAGCACAGTGTGTTGTGTCTCTGCAGGGGACACAGGTGTGCCAAGGTGTGCTCCTAAATTAGTGGCATACAGGTAGCAAGGTGGTGGTGTTAAATAGGCCACAATCATGGGACACATTGTGACACAATCGTGCCATCCCCTTTATGGACCTAAGCTCCACGCTTGTCTTACACCATCATTGCCATTATGCAGACAAAGCAGTGCTGTGTGTGCCCTGCTTGCAGCTGTTACACAAATCACAAACAGTGTGTGTAAAGCAGACAATGTGCAGACACATAGTGGTGACCCAGGCAACCTAAAGGTATGATCCAGTTGTTTGAATTGGCATTTACATTATTTCCACAATACTGTAACAGGGAATGGCGAACCGTTTCTCATGTTGTGTGTGTGTGTGTGTGTGTGTGTGTGTGTGTGTGTGTGTGTGTGTGGAGACCGTGTCGATGCCAATATGTACAGACTAGACAAAAGGAGTGAAGAGGAGGGATATGATGCAGACTTTCAGATACCTCAAGGGTATAAATAAGTTTCAAGGAGGAAAGCCTTTTCAGAAGAAAGGATGCACAAGAGCAAGGGGTCATGCAATGACGCTGGAGGGGGTAGAATCAAGGGAAATGTAAGGAAACATTTTGTCACAGAAAGGGTGGTGTATGCCTGGAACAGCCTCCCTGAGGAGGTGATGGGAGCAAAAACTGTAATGGGATTTAAGAAGAAATGGGATAGGTATAAGGGAATCTTAGAAGCAAGAAAAGGGGTTGGGGTAATCCTAGAGATCAAGTAGGGTCTACAATGTGACAGTAGGTAAAGAACATGGGCAGACTTGATGAGCCAAGTGGTCCTCATCTGCCATCAAATTCTATATGAACATACAAAGAAGCCAGCAGGAGAAGGCAATTTGGTCTATCAAGTATGCTTGTATTGCAGGGTCCACAGCTTGAGGTAATGTCCCTGCCTTCCCCCACTCCTCCCATCCTCCCTACCCATGATCCTTACTTTACTCCTATGCCTATCCCAGCCTCTCATAAAGCTTTCCATTGACTTCGATGAGATGACCGCTTCCAGCAGTGCATTCCAAGTATCCACTACCCTCTATGTGAAGAAGTGCTTCCTGCCCCCCCCTCCTAAACCTCCCACCCTCCGGCTTAAGACTGTGCCCCCTAGTATTATGGTTGACTGTCCTTATCAACCTTATTTATTCCTTTTCAAGTACTGGAAGGTCCCAATCATGTTCCCATCTCTCTCCCTCCTGTCTTCCAGGGAGTACATGGGTCTGGAGTGATAGAGAGAGAGCAGTGATGAGTGAGAGGAGGACACTCAAGTGTGAAGTGGCAGAAAAAATTGAACAGGGTATCCAATCTGGCCAGGGATGACTTGGGCACAACATTGTAGACTACATCACAGTGGGCAAATATCGGGAGGATCATCTTCGGGACAAGTTCACGCCTTGCCGGGAGAAGGAGGCAGTTCCAGTTCCTGTATAAAGCACCAATCAAAGAAAAAGGATTACCTTGTGTATTTGGCTTCCACTCACACATTCAGTCATTGCAATGTGAGCTGGCATGTACAGGCAGATCAAGGGCAGACTAGTATAATAAATCCTTGACATGATGTGCCATTCAGAGAGAGATTGCTCCGCAGACCAGGTACAGATGGGGCAGAGGAGGAACACTGAATGATCTAGGAGCAGAACAAGGAAGCATTTTCGCTTCAAAATTAGTTTTACCTTTCTTGTAGTAATTTGTATTTATCTTTTTTTTTCCTTTCCAGGGCCCACAGGAACTGATTTGTCACGGCAGGCCATATCTGTGACCAACAAACAAAGGCTGTTTGCCAATAGTAAGGTAGGAAAAAAGTGGCCCATTTTTAAACAAATTTGGAGGGTACATGAAGGGAAGGGGGGATTGCAGTCCTTGGACCAGAAAAAATGGTTGATGGATTTCTACTACCATCACACACATTTTTTTTTTCTGACCCAAGAACAGAACTTGAGCCAAGATTGGATCCCTCTTGGAGTAATACTGCATTGTAGAAGCCACATGTCTACATATTGAATTTAATTTGTATAGCTATCTGCTAAGACATGCCTCCCCACCCCAACACTCTCCTGTGTCTGTTCCATGTATTTTTGAAGCCTTCCACTGTTGCTTCTGCAACCAACTCCTCTGGAAGCCTATTCCACTTATCCACCACCATCTATGTGAAATAGTACTTCCTAATGTTACCCTTGAACTGTCCTCCCTCAATCTGTAACCCATGCCCCCTCATCCTCTGATTCTCTTTTTAGCAGAAAGATGTTTTACAGTGGCACCCGGATTATACCCTTAAGGTACTTGAAGGTCTCAATCATGTCCCCCCTCTCCCTACTCTGTTCCAGGGAGTATGTGTTCAGTTCTCCCAACTTTTCCTCATAGGACAGGTGGCTGAGCCCCTTTACCATCTCAGTTAGTGGTAAATTGTTAGAAATATTACATACATAGAAACATACATAGAAGTTGATAGCAGATAAGGACTGCAAGGCCCATCCAGTCTGCCCATTATTTCTACCTTATGGATCTCTCATTAAGCGACAGAAAAAATGGCAACTATTTCAAATTCCCTGTGGTGCTTTGGTCCAATGAGGCAGCAGGGTGAGCACAAGGATAACTGAGTGGGCCAAATGGCACTTTGGCTGACATTTTTATTTGCTGGGCATCTATTGAAAGTAATGTACCGGCAGGGGTACTAGCCAATCGGAGCCCAGCAAATAAAAAGCACATTTTCTAAGGAAAGATAAAGACAGGCTGTAGATAGTGTAACATAAGGTGACCAAAAGGATTCAGGGCCAGCAGGGCAGATCTTATGAGGATATGAGGAGATAAAGACTGGCACAGCTCCTCCACTTACCACCTTGGTCAGTCACCATCTGAATGATAGTGAGTGGTGATACAACTGCTATAGGAAAGCTAATTCTACAGCAGCTGGGCACAATAAAGTTGAAGAGATTACATGGAATATGCAGAGGTTGGGGGCAAACTTCAGGAGGGTTTGAAGGATAAGGGACAAGATCTGCTTTATCTGGTGTCATGCTGTTTAATTGTCATGAAATATTAAAAATATTCATAGATTTGTAGAAGTGTGATGGCAGAAAAGGTCCGACAGGCCAACCTAGTCTGCCCATTTGTCTAGCTATCTGCTAGGACATGCACCTCCCCACCCTCAACACTCCCATGCCTTTTTGAAGCCTTCCAATGTTGCTTCTCCAACCACCCCCTCCATGAGCCTATTCCACTTATCCACCACCTTCTCTGTGAAATAGTACTTCCTAATGTTACCCCTGAACTGCTCCCCTCCATCTGCAAGCCATGCCCCCTCGTCCTCTGATTTCCCTTCAGCTGGGAGATGCTTTCCACTGGCACCCAGTTTGTATGCTTAAGGTACTTGAAGGTCTCAATCATGCCCCCATCCTCTGTACCAGGAGTACATGTTCAAATCTCTCAACCTTTCTTCATAGGACAGGTGGGTGAGCCCTTTTACCATCTTCATTGCTCTCCTCTGAATTTGTTCCAGCCTCCCCACATTCTTTTTGAGGTACGGCCTCCAGAACTGGACTCCATGTTCCAAATGCAGTCTAACCAGATGGGTGTACAAGCGTACTATGACCTCCATTTTTCTACTGGTAATCCCCATTCTGATGCATCCCAGCATTCTGCTGGCCCTGGCCACTGCTCTTCTGCAGTGCCTTTCCACCTTCAGGTCCCCTAATAGTGATGCCTAGGTCCCTTTTTTTGTTCTGTTACTTCCAGGTCTCTGCCCCCATACAATACCCTGCACTAGCAGCACACAGCACATTTACATGTATTGAAATTGTAATGCAGCTTCCAGCAAGCAGAATACAATTCAAACCACAGTGCAGAACCAAATCATGACCCATGATAAACTCACAACACATTCACATGTAAGGAAATTCCACTGTACCATCCAAAAGGCTCTCCAGTCACAATTAAAACTAAGACCCCTGCCTCAGTGGTAGGTAAAGATGGGATCAGTTGCCATGGTCCCACAACCTATGCCCAGAGGGTGGTGGAACTAAGGATAGCGCATGTTATCAAGGTGGATGTTGTGCCAATTTGTCAGTCGTATGGAACATTTGTGATAGCGCATGTTATCAAGGTGCATGTTGTGCCAATTTGTCAGTCGCATGGAAAATTCATGATAGCACATGTTACCAAGGTGCATGTTGTGCCAATTTGATGGTCTAAGTGAAAATTCATGATAGTGCATGTTATCAAGGTGCATGTTGTGCCAATTTGATGGATGAAGTGAACTAGATGCTTCATTTACAGAAGAGGTGCAAAGAAGGAATTCCATTAAAAGGGTCAGTGAATGAACTTAATTGATTGCCCAGGCAACAACGGGCCAGTGAACCAAAAAGGAATATCACCTATCCCAACTGGGACACTACAGTCACTTGAAAATTGGCCATCTAGGCAGAGAGCACTGGTCTTTCTAATCATCTTTACTAACAACAAATTTTCTTCTGTTAACTAATTTTATTCCTTTATGTCACTATTAATATTATTATTATAATACTTCTTCAACAGTAACTTTTTCTTATGCACCATTATACTCTAATGTAGTCCAATGCACCAGCAGTATCTATCCACTATCGGTTTCTTATCTCATTACTGTATCTTTTTCAAATTAACCTATTGTTTTTTCTCTTTCGCATGCCTGAATGGAAGAGGACTCCTTCACCATCAGATAAGTATTGCTCTACTGTGAACATGTCATATATTAATAATTTATTAAGAACTACAGATCCGTTGTGACTCCATTCCTGTATTTTATGTTTCAGTACTGATGGACATCGTCCCTTCAAGATTCCTGCTTCTGACTCCACAGTATCCTGGTAAGACACTCTCCACATATATTACTTGGTTGTGTCTGGTATGGGAGGGGTTGCATGGGATATGTGTCCTATAATCCCAGATCTTACTTTGAGAGGGCTCTTGCAGTAGGTAATTACTTATAGGACTGATGCTGGCAGGTGGCAGGACCCCACGGAAAGATTTCTACCTAGCAGTCTCTGGTGCCCAACTACCACACAAGGACAGACATTCCCTGTGCCTGTTCTGCCTAGGACCCGATCACCCAGTCGAGAAGTGCCAGCACTGCCTCAGCTTCAACACGGCTACCCAGAAAAGGCGGGTGCAATCCCTGGAAGCCCATATTCTGAAAAAGAAGAAGATGAGTTCAATGTAAAAGGATCTCAAAAAACCGAGGCAGGCGTCCACTTCCCCTGAAGGCCATTGTAAGAAGGATAAGGAGAGGCACCCGGAACAAGGGCTCCTCTACCGTGTCTCCCTCGGGAGCCACTGGGACACAGTTAACGTCCCCTCCAGGGAACCGTTCCTTGACAGATGACTCGGAGGTTTGACCTAGATCTCAGTCATTCCTCTCTGAAGGTACACATGGTGGCCATCTCAGCCTATCATGTTCCCTTTGCAGACAAAACTTCTGCTCAATTGGAGGTCTCTAAGACCTTTCTCAGAGGGGTCCTCTATCTGAGGCCCCCCATCAGTACTCCCGGGTCAAGTAAGAAGCCACTCCACCAGAGGAGTAGCTGCCTCAGCAGGTTGCTTCAAAAATGTGTCTGTGGCAGACATCTGTGCTGCCGCCACTTGAAATTCCATCAATACCTTTACTAAACACTACAGTTTGGATGTTTCTAACAGCCTGTCTTTAAAGCTGTTAAATGCTAAGTGGTTAGGATTGCTAAAGAAATAAAAAAGGAAAAACCAGGCCCACTGGGTTTCAGCACTGTAGTGAGTGTGAGTGATTTTAGGCATGAGAAGTTAGTATTTCCAAATGCCAAGCAGACGTCACAACAATGTAAGCATCCTATGGTGTCTAGTGGCACCCCACAAGCCCTCCCATATCAGGCCACATCACCAAAAGTGCACAGCAGGTTGTTCAATGGAACCACAATTCCCTCCCATATAAGGCGCTACAACATGTTAACTGTTCCCTGGTGTACAATGGCCCCTCACAAGCCCTCCCATGCCAGGCCACACCACCAAAAAAAGATTAAGTTTTCTTAAATGGACCATAATTCTCTCCTATATAAGGCACCACAATAATTTAAGCATCCAGTGGTGTAAAATGGCTCACAGCAATCCCTCACATGTCAGCCACCACCACCTAAAATGCATTCCATGTTGTTCAGTGGACTACAAATTACCTACCATTTCATCATTTACGATTCAGAGGAAACGTGAGGAAGAATTTCTTCACAGAACGGGTGGTGGACAAGTGGAACACCCTGCCAGAGGAAGTGGTGGGGGCTGAAACAATCACGGGATTTAAGAATGCATGGGATAGACATAAAGGAATTCTGGAGGTCAGGGGTAAGGGGCAACAGACTTCCTGGAAAACATAAACTGAACTTACAAACTTAAATGGGCAGACTGGGTGGGCCATAGGCCCTTATCTGCCGACACTGTCTATGTATCTATGTATCACCACATAGGTTGCACCATCTGGTGCTTCAATGGATGCTGCTGATAAAATCAGTTCATCATTTAAAAGATAATATATAATAATACATATTTTCACTCTCACTTCTACTTGTACAGCAGTTATTTGTTCATGTAATATACTGTTAGTATTATGACACAATATAAAACAAATGTAATCAGAAGAACTGAGAATTGAATTCACAAACTATAAACAATACTTTGGATGTATATGCTTTATTAATAAGACATAACATTGGTTGCTTTTATCACTGAATTAAAAAGTATGATGTGTTCTTGCAAATGTTTAAGGTCAATTTAATAACACTTATCCTGACTTGATCCCTTAGAGTTTTTCGTGCATCATCTTCATTGGGGCAGCACCCGAAAATCAGAAGAGAACAATGGTTGATTTTTACATTTATCAGTTCACTGACACATAGACGCTTTTGGAACATTTGACTTTTGATGGATATCAGCTGTACTGTGAATTGTTGATCCTAACTTGATATATGTGAAGTTCTTCCTATGTTGTGATACTGCATATTGTATGGTTAATTAAAGTTGCAAGTTCCAAAACAAGAAAGGTTTCAATTTGGTGATTTTCTTGACTAGTAAGAAATACACTGTTGTTTATAACCAGGTAACATCAGGAGGCATTAGCAGCACACTACAGGGTGCGAAAATGCTGACTGATGTTATCCGGTCATAAACACATAGTCATTTACCTTACAAATCTGATATTCTACTTGGCTTTTCATGTCAGCCGATGCCAAGCATCGCACACATATATATATATATATATATATATATGCAGTAATCAAGTGTTCCTTAGGTCAGTGTAGTAAGGAAAACAATATGTGTTTATAACCGGGCAACATCAGGAGGAATTACAACGCACTGGAGGGTGGTAAAATGCAGACTGATGTTATACAGTCATAAACCTATAGTGATGTATTGGAGGTTGACATTGTACACTAGTGAATGCTTAACTTGATGTTGCACCTGATACAAGATGGGATGTTTCTATTATCATATCACTGTGTCTTCCCGTATGTGTGAAAATGAGCTTGAGTATTCCGTTAAATATATTACATGTAACTCTTCGAATATAACTTATTTTTTTTGTCTTTCAGGTTGATTCCTTGCAGTATATTTGACATAATTCAACAGAACATAGAATATTTTGTGGTACGTTTGAAAATATAAATCAGTGCACAGTGAGGAGGTGGGGAGTAGGGTTTATTGAGCCAAACTGGTATTCATAGGGGCTTCATTTTTCATATTATTGTTAGAATCACCCAACAAAGATAACTTGCAACAATGATGTGTTTTTGTTTTGTTTTGTTTTTTTCTCTACACCTTACAGAATAATCATCATGGCAAAAAAAATGACTGCATTGGATGTTTTGGCTGAGATCCAGATGTGTAGCGAGTCCAATTTCTCCGAATCGCATAGTGAAGATGATGTTGAAGAAAGATTGTACAATCTGGATCTGGTGGAAGTACGGAATGAGTCTTCTGAAGATGAAGAAGTTACTGATCAAGATTACATGCCAGATGTGGAGCAGGAAGATCATGAAGAGACCCCCACAACATCAGTAGGTGCATTGCATAAGAAGACTCATGGTAAAAGGGCTCGGTCATCAGCAGAACAAAGCGTTAGAAGAGAAGACGAATGGGAAGAGGTGACAACAACAAGTGACAATGGACACCTAATCACTGCAACTTCAGGTCTCCAAGTACCAGTCCCAGAAAGTCCACTTGGATTTGTACAACTGTTTTGCCTGACGGATGAAGATTTGGAGCTTATTGCAAGGGAAACAAACAGATATGCCAATGATTTCTTTCTGGCACATCCAATTGATGAGTTGCCACCACATTCAAGGGCCAGGGCTTGGAAGATGACTGACAAAGAAGAACTGAAGAGGTTTTTTGCATTATACATTGCGATGGTACTGGTAGTGAAGAGCAGTAAAGATGAATACTGGGGATTGCATGAAGTCACCTACACACCATTCTGGGGCAGTGTGATGGCAAGGAACCGATTCAACCTGATTTTTTCTTTTCTCCACATGGCTGACAACTTGAATAGGAAGCCTAGAGGGATGGAGGGATTTGATCAACTTTTTCACATTAGGGAGATACATGAGCGATTCCTGAAGAGATCACGAGAAACCTATCTTCCCGACCAGGACCTCTCCCTGGATGAAAGTATATGTCTGTGGAAGGGAAATCTAAGTTACAGAACATTTAATCCACAAAAACCAGTGAAGCATGGAATCAAGGTGTACACCTTATGTGAATCAAACTCGGGATACATATGCAACTGGCAATTCTATACAGGCAAAATCGACGAGGAACAGAGCAAAGGACATACATACAGATTTGTTTTGATCTTGATTGAGAAAGAACTGCAAGGGAAAGGCTACAGGATTTACACAGACAGATACTACACTGGACCTCAACTCTACACAGATCTATTTTTATCTGGAGTTGGTGCAACTGGAACTGTTATGCCCAACCGCAAGGGAATGCCTCCCAAAATAAAAGACATAAAGCTGAAGATGAAAGAAAAGGTTACATTCAGGAAGACACCAATGCTCTGTATGAAGTGGAGAGACAATAGGGACATATACATGCTGTCAACAACATCAAGTACTGAATTTGTCGATCCCTGAAGAAAGGGTTGGAAGACTGGGGAGTCGATAAAAAAGCCAAAATGTATACTGGACTACAACAGATACATGGGTGGAGTCGACAAAAATGATCAGCTGGCAGGGTATTACAATTTTAACCAGCGATGCAAGAAGGTATGGCAGAAGGAGTTCTTTTATTTACTGAATGCCATGTTAATTCAGGGGTACATAATGTACAAGAAATTTTCCCCACAAAGAAAGACGATGACACACTTGGAATTCCAATGAACTGTAATTAAAGAACTTGTAACGACAAGCAAAAAAACAGATGATCTTCCACAGCATAGCCAAAACGGCAATCGACAAAATTGGATCCATGCCAACGACTGCAAGGAAAGCACTTCCCATCAAAAATACCAAGAACACCAAAGAAGTTGTACCCTACCCGAAGATGTGTGGTGTGCACAAAGAAAGGGAAGCATAAGGAATTGACCTACTGGTGTGCAGATTGCGGCAAGGGCCTGTGTGTAGATAAATGCTTCTCCGAATACCATTCAAAGATGAAATATGGGATGCCCGGATCACCGAATACAAGTGATAGCGACACAGAATAGTAAATCGCTTGACAGGCAGATTCCCGGTATCGAGACCGAGATGGTGGAGTGATCGAGATGTAAGATAGGTGGGAAATGCCAAGAGCTGCATCCCGGAATGGACTGCACAAGACTTCCCTCTATCATAGTCAGCATTGCGTGTCCATTGGACACCATGGCATGATTTATAGTTGCTGTTTCCCAGTGTGGGAAGACATGGGGTGTCCATTGGACACCATGGAATGGTTAATTGGCATAGATTCCCGGTATAGAGACCGAGAAGGTGGAGTGATCAAGATGTAAGATAGGTGGGAAATGCCGAGTGCTGCATCCCAGAATGCTGCCCATAAAATCAAAACAATGCAAAATACAGTTTTTCGTATCAAGTTTTTATTCAAGTACAGTTAAATGTGGATTATTTAGAATAATGCATATCATTTCTGAGAATAAGAACTTTATAAACTGCTACATTAGAAATGATTTCCTGTTCTCTTTAATCCAACTGTGGTTCCAGTTTGTACCAAAAGCACTATACTGTTATATACTGTGCCTAACCTTGTTTTACAGGGGGTCTCCAGGGTTGAACTGGTGGAACCAGCCCTGGTGGTAAGTGCAAACAGTGTGGGGAAGTGTATACAGAATTGGGGCTACTGTGAAAATGTTTGTTGCATATTGTCTATGCTACTAGAAGGCGAAAAAGGGGGATTACAATGTCCCAGAAAGCTGTATCCAGGTTAGCCTTGTTACTAACAACCCTGTCCTCCAGGTGGAGGCACCCGTGTCAGTACACATGCCCCTTAACCTGCAACTAGCCATGCAGGCAGGGGTAGTAACCCTTGAGATAGTGCCACCTAGGGGATACACAAGTGTGGGATGACATGGGAAGGCTGAACAACATGTACTGCTTTATTTATGCTAGGTCTTCAAACATGACTACTCCAAAATACCTTTCCCATTTGGTAACCATCAGCTTCTCAAACCACCAATCACGTAATGTTTTCATGAGATCTTGTGCCGCAAATGCATAATTTTGCTTTGAGTGCCACTATTAGTAATCACTCTTAAATGTTTTTTATTTCCTGTAACATACCAGACATGTTGTCTTTTGCCAGCAAATGTCAGGAATTGAGCACTACTACCTCTCATAGATTGGATACACTCCGATGCTATAATATGTGTGTTTTCTTAATTCAGATATGCAGTGTCCAGAGAAGACTGTATGGATCTGTGGACACTCCTTCGTGCATTGGGCAGGGATTCTGGAGTGGTCTCAAACTGGGGGACCAGTGTTGACCTTCGATAATCCAGAAAATATTCATTGGTTAGGTGAGAGGGGTATCGCTTGGGATCAACGTGGTGCCAATGTTGTGACGGGAGTGCCTGAGGGGATCCAAACCAGATGTCATCGTCATCCACCTGGGAGGCAATGATTTAGGATTGAAGACATCAGTGATGCTGCTACGGAAGATGAAGGAGGACATTGCCTTGATCAAGCACCGAATGCCGAGAACCATGATCCTATGGTCCCACATCATCCAGCGTCAGCAGTGGATGAATGTTTCTGATACAAAGAAAATGGACAGAACAAGGAGAAAGATCAACACAGAGATGGGGGCATTCATGAGAGGATTGTCAGCCGGCATGGTCAAGCATGATGGCATCATGTCCCTCTTCCCAGAACTGTATCGGCAGGATGGTGTCCACTTAACGGATCAGGGAAGCGATATGTTCTGCAGTGACATCAAGAGGGCTGTAGCTCCAATCCTATAGAGGTATGCAATTTATAGATGCAGTGGCGGGGGAATGTACAGTATATAATCCAATGGACTATAACTTTCAGGTCGTCATTGGTATAATGTCTTTAAATTCTGTGTTTCAGATTGTAGTATATAGGCTAAAAGTCTTTAAAAGCGAAGAACGTATATGGATATACGTTCCAAATGCCCTATCGACTGTCGTCGGGGTCGTCTTCCATATGACAATCACTGTAATCTATATACACAGTGCGTTGTACGAAATATGTCCCCTGGCTTCAGAAATACTTATGCAACAGTCAGAATGGGAAATAAATTGGAAATAATGAGTGCATAAGGTAGGTTACTACGTGATGTCACTAACGGTAAGTTACAGTTTAGCTTAGGTTTTGAGATGTGTGTGTTGATGTACAGTATGTATTCATGTTTCAAAATTAATTCAGGGTTTGACCTCATGAAACTGCTAACAGTGTTAGTCCAGCTGGTACCTCAACAGTGATTCACACTTGCTACCCATATCTAGCAAAGGGGTTGTGTACTTTGTTTTTACCTTTATTTTTTTTTTTACCTTTGTCATACCAGGAGAGAAACACTGCAATGATGCTACATTACAACATTTTCATCTTGACTTCCTATGATACTACTCAACTGATATTTTCTGGGATTACAGTAAGAGACAAACTAGTTTGTCTAACAGGCTGTGAAACCCTGTGTGATAACATAAATAGCCTTGTAGACTTATTAGTACGCATTGCACCACAACAAACTTCACCTTCACTGCCTCATCAGTTGGAATGAATTATAATGCATGGACTAGTTCTGAACACTCCAAGAGATGACTTCATGTGAGGGTGAGCTACATTACTTTGGTTAAATTAAATATCACAGAGTATGTAAAATGTTGATGCAATGGTGTAGCATATGGTAAGATCAGACAGTTTTTTATCTACAGGTCACAGGCCTGAAGACGATATATAGAATTTAGAATAGGGAAAGGATAGGGCTTTTCTCCACAGGTTTTAGAATAGGGAAAGGATAGGGTTTTTCTCCACAGGTTTTAGAATAGAGAAAGGGTATGTTTTTCTCCACAGGTTTTAGAACAGGGAAAGGATAGGGTTTTTCTCCACAGGTTTTCTGAATAGGGAAATGTTAGGGTTTTTCTCCACAGGTTTTAGAATAGGGAAAGGATAGGGTTTTTCTCCACAGGTTTTTGAAAAGGGAAAGGATAGGATTTTTCTCCACAGGTTTTTGAATAGGGAAAGGATATGATTTTTCTTCACAGGTTTTAGAATAGGGAAAGGATAGGGTTTTTTTCCACAGGTTTTAGAATATGAAAAAGAATAGGGAATTTCTCTGCAGGTTTTAGAATAGGGAAATGAGAGGTTTTTGCCACATATTTCTGGCATTGCCATGTCTGATGGAATCTCTTTGTGTATGATGATCCATACACTTAAAAGTTTCGCGATCAGTGAAATGTGGACCACTGATGGTAAATGCTAATGGTAATAAAAATAGTAAACTATTTTGGATTCTTTCATACTGTATAGTACACTATAATGTACCGTATGGTGGCCTAAATACCACACCACTTTCGTTAACACCTTACTTAATTTGCTGTCCTCACTATAACCGTGAGATACTGAAGAAACTAGGTCCATTTTCAATTAATTATATAAAACTCATGGGTGACGTATATCTTGTATTTCATCTTTGATCCTTAGGGTGAAGGTGTATCATTGCTGTGTATTGACAACCACCAACTACTTTATATAATGTATGGGGAAAAAATATTGCAAAACATGGGACTAAGTCATAGTAGGATGGGGTAACATAAGAAAAATGTGTTAATTTTCCAAGGGCAATACAGTGACCTAAAACATAATAGTAAAAGGTAATACTAGATAGGTTTTTGCACTGTTCACATGCATAAAGGCTGGAGATAGATATAGGAAAAGACAGATCTTACTTCGAGAGGGTTCCATCAGTAGGTCATCACATATAGAACTTGCACCACCTGGCATCGGGCCGCACGGCAGACTTTTCTAGCAATACCTGAAGGGGGACAACCCGCCCAACGTCACGTGACCAACAGAACCCCTTCCAGTGCCAGGTTAGGTTGCGCCAGTTACAACATCGGTGACCCTGCCGTGGGCTGTCTCTACGCCAGACTCTCCCCCATCTACACAACGGCGGGTCCGATGTGGATTCCTCTGATGCCAGGTCTGACATTGGGGGGCTTATAATCAACCCTGAACTGTCCCACATTACCCTTTTGGGTATCCAAGGGATCCCTATCCGGGATGCTCCACTCCAGATTGGAGTCATTTGGGGCAGTTCTACCCTGGATTTTGCCCTTACTCCAACTACATGGGGTTTCAAGGGTATTATCCTCCACCGGACATCCCTCCTCCTCCTCCCTCCAGTCTCAATCGGATCCACCTCCCCTTCCCTGGCTACTTCGCATTTCAAGACCCTGATTCAGTCTTGGTGGCAAGGGCCCAGGTCAGAACTGGTTTCAGATCTGGAAACTAGGCTCCTGCAACCACAGCTTCCTATGTCTCCTTCCCCGATCAGCTATCTTGCAACTGTCCATGTCTTGGGGAAGACTCGGCAGGACCTTTCCCTACTGGACTTTAGACACCGTCCTGTCAAGGATAGTGGACTTCATGATGTGTTATATAATAGGGAAAGGATAGGCTTTTTCTCCACAGATTTTAGAAAAGGGAAAGGGTAGGATTTTACTCCACAGAATTTAGAATAGAGAAAGGGTAGGGGTTTTCTACACAGGTTTTTGAAGATGGAAAGGATAGGATTTTCTCCACAGGTTTTAGAATAGGGAAAGGATAGGGTTTTTCTCCACAGGCTTTTTGAATAGGGAAAGGGTAGGGTTTTTCTCCACAGGTTTTAGAATAGGGAAAGGATAGGGTTTTTCTCCACAGGTTTTTGAAAGGGGAAAGGATAGGACTTTTCTACACAGGTTTTAGAAGATGGAAAGGATAGGATTTTTCTCCACAGGTTTTAGAATAGGGAAAGGATAGGGTTTTTCTCCACAGGTTTTTTGAATTAAGAAAGGTGGGTTTTTCTCACAGGTTTTAGAATAGGGAAAGGATAGGGTTTTCTCCACAGGTTTTGAAAGGGGAAAGGATAGGACTTTTCTACTACACAGGTTTTAGAATAGAGAAAGGGTAGGGTTTTTCTACACAGGTTTTTGAACAGGGAAAGGATAGGGTTTTTCTCCACAGGTTTTTTGAATAGGGAAATGTTAGGGTTTTTCTCCAAAGGTTTTTGAGAAGGGAAAGGATTGGATTTTTCTCCACAGGTTTTAGTACAGGGAAAGGATGGGGTGTTCTCCACACATTTTTGAATAGGGAAAGGATAGGATTTTTTCCACAGGTTTTAGAATAGGGAAAGAATAGGGATTTTCTCTGCAGGTTTTAGAATAGGGAACGGAGAGGGTTTTTTGCCACATATTTCTGGCATTGCCATGTCTTATGGAATGCTCTTTGTGTATGATGATCCATACACTTGAAAAGTTTTGCATCAGTGAAATGTGGACCACTGATGGAAAATGCTAATGGTAATAAAAAATAGTAAACTATTTTGGATTCTTTCATACTGTATAGTACACTATATAAGATACCGTATGGTGGCCTAAATACACACCACTTTCATTAACACCTTACTTAATTTGCTGTTCTCACTGTAACCGTGAGATACTGAAGAAACTAGGTCCATTTTCTGTTAATTATATAAAACTCATGGGTGACGTATATCTTGTATTTCATCTGTGAACCTTAGGGTGAAGGTGTATCATTGCTGTGTATTGACAACCACCAACTATTTTATATAATGTATGGGGAAAAAATATCACAAAACATGGGACTAAGGCATAGTAGGATGGGGTAACATAAAAAAATGTGTTAATTTTCCAAGGGCAATACAGTGACCTAAAACATAATAGTAAAAGGTAATACTAGATAGGTTTTTGCACTGTTCACATGCATAAAGGCTGGAGATAGATATAGGAA
Source organism: Neoceratodus forsteri (assembly GCA_016271365.2). Classification (NCBI taxonomy): domain Eukaryota; kingdom Metazoa; phylum Chordata; order Ceratodontiformes; family Ceratodontidae; genus Neoceratodus; species Neoceratodus forsteri. Next base: position 268,048,439 of record CM028137.1, read on the forward strand.
AAGACAGATCTTACTTTGAGAGGGTTCCATCAGTAGGTCATCACATATAGGACTTGCACCACCTGGCATCGGGCCGCATGGCAGACTTTTCTAGCAATACCTGAAGGGGGACCACCTGCCCAATGTCATGTGACCAACAGAACACCTTCCAGTGCCAGGTTAGGTTGCGCCGGTTACAACATCGGTGATCCTGCTGTGGGCTGTCTCTACGGCGGACCCTCCCCCATCTACACAACAGCGGGTCCAACATGAATTCATCTGATGCCAGGTCTGACATTGGGGGGCTTATAATCAACCCTGAACTGTCCCACATTACCCTTTTGGGTATCTAGGGATCCCTACCTAAGTGCTCCACTCCATAATAGGTCATTTGGGGCAGTTCTACTCTGATTTCTCCCTTACTCCAACTACATGGGGTTTCAAGGGTATTGTCCTCCATTGGATACCCCTCCTCCTCCTCCCCCCAGTCTCAACAGGATCCACCTCCAAAACCCCTGGCTACTTCAGATTTCAAGACACTGATTCACTCTTGGTGGCAGGGGGCCAGGTCAGAACTGGTTTCAGATCTGGAAACTAGGCTCCTGCAACCACAGATTCCTATGTCTCTTTTCCTGATCAGCTATCTTGCAACTGTCAATGTCTCAGAGAAGACTCGGCAGGACATTTCCCTACCGGACTTTAGACACCGTCCTGTCAAGGATAGTGGACTTCATGATGTGTTATAGTGTTATATAATAGGGAAAGGATAGGCTTTTTGTCCACAGATTTTAGAACAGGGAAAGGGTAGGGTTTTTCACCACATGTTTTAGAATAGAGAAAGGGTAGGGTTTTTCTCCACAGGTTTTAGAATAGGGAAAGGATAGGGTTTTTCTCCACAGGTATTTTGAATAGGAAAAGGATAGGGTTTTCTCCACAGGTTTTAGAATAGAAGCAGTTTGATACAGAAAATGATTGAACGGCAGCCACCATCTTATTTTTGGTCATGTGACCCAGGGGATGTAGATATGGGTACAGTCTGGGCCTTCATTTACTCATTCACTTCCCTAACATGTAAAACAAGCTGCTTTTTACGTTTCCTTTTTGAATTTATTGGCTTGTACCTCATGATGCAATAGGTGGACACCCCATTGACATGAATGGGCATACCATGGGTGGTTGGATATGGCAACCCTTCTTTCTGCAGTTGGGTCTGTAATGAGAAATTAGGGATCAGAAATTTCATCCAAGCCCCTGCAGATGTAAGAAAAGGTGTAATGCCTTGACATTTACCCTTTATAATATAGTTATCCTACAAATGTAACAGAAGCAGTTTAAAAGAAATGATTGAGCAGTAGCCGCCATCTTATTTTTGGTCATGTGATCAAGGGATGTAGATATGGGTACAGTCTGGGTCTTGATTTACTCATTCGCTTCCCATCATGTAAAAACATTACATCTTACTTTTATTTTCTGAATTTATTTGTATGTAACCCATAATGCAATAGGTGTGCCCCTCATGTGCCAGCATGGCCTTCCTTAGGTGGTTGGGTATGGCACCCCAACTATATGGTGGTGGGTATATAATGTGAAATTAGTGATCATAAATTTCATCCAAGCCCCTGCAGATATAAGAAAATGTGTAATGCCTTGACATTTACCACTTTTATAATGTAGTTATCACAATAAATGTGTAACAGAAGCAGTTTGGTACAGAAAATGATCAAATGGTAGCTGCCATCTTGTTTTTGGTCATGTGACACAGGGGATGTAGCTATGGGTACAGTCTGGGCCTTGATTTACTCATTCTTCCCTGTCATGTAAAATGAGCTACTTTTACTTTACTTTTGAATTTGTTGGCATGCACCCCATAATGCAATAGGTGGACAATCCATTGGCTGGGGTAATGGGCATAGCCATGGGTGGTTGGGTATGGCACCCCGGCTATCTGCAGGTGGGTCTGTAATGTAAATTAGACTGGGGAAATTCATCCAAGCCCTGACAGATGTAAGAAAAGGTGTAATCCATTTGACATTTATCACTTTTTATAATGTAGCTATCCTCACAAACGTGTAACAGAAGCAGTTTGATTACAGAAATGATTGAACAGTAGCCGCCATCTTGTTTTTGGTCATGTGACCTAGGGATGTAGCTTTGGGTACATTCTGGGCATTGATTTACTCATTCACTTCTCTGTCATGTAAAACAGGCTACTTTTTACTTTTATTTTTTGAATTTATTGGTATCCACCCCATAATGCAATAGGTGGACACCCCGTTGGCCAGCATGGACATACCATGGGAGGTTGGGTATAGCACCCCAGCTATCTGCATGTGGATCTCTAATGAAAAATTAAGGATCAGAAAAATCATCCAAGCCCCTGCAGATGTAAGAAAAGTTGTAATCCATTGAGATTTACCTCTTTTATAATGTAGTTATCACAATACATGTGTAACAGAAGCAGTTTGATAGAGAAAATGATGGAACAGAAGCCGCCATCTTATTTTTGGTCATGTGACCCAGGGGATGTAAATATGGGTACAGTCTGATTCTTGATTTACTCATTCACTTCCCTGTCACATAAAATGGAGTTACTTTTACTTTTACTTTTGAATTTATTGGCATGCACCCCATAATGCAATAGGTGTATACCCTGTTGGCCAGCATGGACATACCATGGGTGGTTGGGTATGGCACCCCGGCTATCTGTAATTGGGTCTGTAATGAAAAATTAAGGATCAGAAATTTCATCCAAGCCCCAACAGATGTAAGAAAATGTGTAATCCATTGACATTTATCACTTTTATAATGTAGTTATCACAATAAATGTGTAACAGAAGCAGTTTGATACAGAAAATGCTTGAACGGTATCAGCCATCTTGTTTTTGGTCATGTGACCCAGGGGATGTAGCTATGGGTACAGTCTGGTCTTTGATTTACTCATTCACTTCCCCTTCATGTAAAACAGGATACATCTTACTTTTCCTTTTTCAGTTTATTGGTATGTAACCCATAATGCAATAGATGGATACCCCATTGGTCAGCATGGGTATACCAGGGTGGTTATGTGATGGCACCTTGTGCTATATGCTGGTGGGTTCAAGTAGTGAAATTAATTATCTATAAATTTCATCCAGCCCCTGCAGATATAAGAAAAGTTGTAATTCATTGACATTTACCACTTTTTATAATGTAGTTATCTCAATAATGTGTAACAGAAGCAGTTTGATACAGAAAATGATGGAGCGGTAGCTGCCATCTTGTTTTTGGTCCTGTGACACAGGGGATGTAGCTATGTGTTACAATCTGGGCCTTGATTTACTAATATTCACTTCCTGTCATGTAAAACAGGCTACTTTTACTTTTACTTTTTGAATTTATTGGCATGCACCCATAATGCAATAGGTGGACACCTTCATTACATGGACATACCAGGGGTGGTTGGTATACACATCAGCTATCTGCAGGTGGGTCTATAATGTGAAATTAGGGATCAGAAATTTCTATCAAGCTCTGCAGATGTAAGAAAAGTTGTAATCCATTGAAGTTTACTAGTTTTATAATGTAGTTATCCCTACAAACATGTAACAGAAGCAGTTTGATACAGAAAATTATCAAATGGTAGCTGCCATCTTGTTTTTGGTCACGTGACCCAGGGGATGTAGATATGGTTACAGTCTGGGCCTTGATTTACTCATTCACTTCTCTGTCATGTAAAACGGGCTACTTTTTACTTTACTTTTTGAATTTATTGGCATGCACCCCATAATGTAATAGGTGGACACCCCATTGGCCAGCATGGGTATACCAGGGGTGGTTGGTTATGGCACCCCTGCTATCTGCAAGTGGGTCTGTAATGTGAAATTAGGGATCAGAAAATTCATCCAAGCCCCTGCAGATGTAGAGAAAATGTAATCCATTAGCATTTACCACTTTATAATATTGTTATCCCTACAATGTGTAACAAGAAGCAGTTTGATACAGAAAATGTTTGGAAATGTATCACCATGTCTTATTTTGGTCATGTGACCCAGTGGATGTAAGCTATGGGTACAGTCTGTACTTGTGATGTACTCATTCACTTCACCGTCATGTATAACAGAGCTTACATCTTACTTTTCCTTTCTCAATTTATTGGTATATTACCCATAATGCAATAAGGTGGACACCCATTGGTCAGCATGGTATACCAGGGAGTTGGTTAAGTGTGGAACCCTGCTGCATGCTGGTAAGTCTATAAAGTAAATTAGTGATCATAAATTTCATCCAAGCCCTGGCAGATGTAAGAAAAGGTGTAATCCATTGACATTTACCACTTTTATAATGTAGTTATCACAATAAATGTGTAACAGAAGCAGTTTGAGACAGAAAATGATTGAACGGTAGCCGCCATCTTGTTTTTGGTCATGTGACCCAGGGGATGTAGCTATGGGTACAGTCTGGGCCCTGATTTACTCATTCACTTCTCTGTCATGTAAAATGGGCTACTTTTTACTTTAACTTTTTGAATTTATTGGCATGCACCCCATAATGTAATAGGTGGACACCTCATTGGCCAGCATGGGCTTACCAGGGGTGGTTGGTTATGGCACCCCGGCTATCTGCAAGTGGGTCTCTAATGTGAAATTAGGGATCAGAAAATTCATCCAAGCCCCTGCAGATGTAGGAAAATGTGTAATCCATTGACATTTACCACTTTTATAATGTTGTTATCCCTACAAACGTGTAACAGAAGCAGTTTGATACAGAAAATGTTTAAATGGTGTCAGCCATCTTGTTTTTGGTCATGTGACCCAGGAGTTGTAGCTATGGGTACAGTCTGTGCCTTGATTTACTCATTCACTTCTCCGTCATGTAAAACAGGCTACATCTTACTTTTCCTTTCTCAGTTTATTGGTATGTAACCCATAATGCAATAGGTGGACACCCATTGATCAGCATGGGTATACCAGGGGTGGTTGGTTGTGTGGAACCCCAGCTATATGCTAGTGGGTCTATAAAGTAAAATTAGTGATCATAAATTTCATCCAAGCTCCATGAATATGAAAAGAGTGTAATCCATTGACATTTCTACCACTTTTGATAATGTAGTTATCACAATAAATGTGTAGGAAAATGGGCAGTTTGATACAGAAAATGATGAAAGCAGTAGCTGCCATCTTGTTTTTGGTCATGTGACCCAGGGGATGTAGCTATGGGTACAGTCTGGGCTTTGATTTACTCATTCACTTCCCCGCCATGTAAAACAAGCTACTTTTTACTTTTCCTTTTTGAATTTATTGGCAGGCACCCCATAATGTAATAGGTGGTCACCCCTTTGGCCAGCATGGACATACTAGGGGTGGTTGTGTATGGCACCCTGGCTATCTGCAAGTGGGTCTATAATGTGAAATTAGGGATCAGAAATTTCATCCAAGCCACTGCTTCCATAAGAAAGGGTGTAATCCATTGACATTTGCCACTTTTATGATCTAGTGATCTCAATAAATGAGTCACAAGCATTTTGACACAGAAAAATGGCTGAATGGTGTCCAGCCATCTTGTTTTTGGTCATGTGACCCTGGGTAGGTAGCTATGAGGTGCAATCTGGCCCTTGATTTACTCATTCACTTCCCTCATGTGAAACAAGGCTACTTCTTACTTTTTCTTAATGGATTTTGTGACTTGTACCCTATAATCCAATAGGTACCCCCTATACGCCAGCATGGCATAGCCCTATAGAGTGGTCCGTTCTGGTCACTCTCATAATCTGTAGGTGAGAAACCAATGTGAAATTTGTGTTTATATAAAGAATTTGTAGCCTGAAAGTGAAAATTGGTTACATTTTAGACAACAATTTTTATCAGTGATGCAACCGATTTTAACGTTTTTACCAACTTCAATATTTTTTGTGAATACAAATTCACAAAAACAATCGAAATTTCACTAAATAAACATATATATCTCCAAATGTCTTTGTTGGAAAAGTTATATTTTCACTTTGAATTATAGTTGTGTTAGTTTCTTACTACCCTGACAAAAAAAGTTTACCAGGGAATTAAGAAAAATTATGTAATAACGTCATAACCGATAAGTGTACAAACCCAGTGAAAAAACCTCTAACAGCAGGGATATGCAATTTTCAGAAAAACCTTGGCAGTGTAAGGGTTAAATATCCTTGTCCGCTGGTCCACTAGCACAGTAATTGTCTACAAATTGGCAGGCAAAACACCTACAGAAATATTCACCAACATTTCCCCTGACTATAAACAGATGTTTTAACTTAAAAAAAAATGTCATTTTAGACATCATTTCAATTTCCCCATCAGCAGCAGCACGAGGCCTTTCAGATTGCCACAGTCCTGTGATTACCGCTCGCTTCCTCAAACTCCTGCAGTGTTACCACGAACATTGGAAATTAAACAAATTATCGATAAAATGACAGCCACATTCAAATAGGCAGTGCACAAAAATGTCCTGCATTCCTGGCAATCACTAAGTGCTCAAACAACCCGTAACTGCTATTACGGTTCCTCAACTCCCCTGCGGTTGATTTTAAAGCCATTAAAAAAAACAGAAATACTAATTAAAAACATATTACCCAGTTCCATATTGGGATGTTAGTGTGTGGACTGCTGTACTTTCCTGGGAGGGGGTGGGTGCAGGAGGAGATAGCAGACACACAATAACATTACAATGGGACTGTTTCTCTATTCACTGTGCCTGACCTTTGAGAAATCAAATTTAAAAATACTTTTTAAGACTTTTTGTAGAAATGTTTCTTTTATTAGTAGCAACAAGCCATTGTATAATAGCAATAATGTACTTTGGGGTGTGTATTGTGCTGGGATAATGTTACTTTTGGGGTGATTAGTTTCACTTAGCCTGTGGCCTCTTGTCTAATGACCCCAGACACGACGTTATCCCAGCACAACACTTACCCTTGAGTGCATTGTTACTTAAATGTCAGATAGTACATTGAAGAACCTTATTACTGCTGTGCCACATTGTTTTGAAGAATTTTACCCTGTGGCAGTGCAAAAGCACAGTGATCTAGACATTATGGGCATCAACGGTACAGCAATGAATTAAATGTGTTTATTTTGACTAGATTTTCCCATACTCCAGTTTAAGTTTTAGGTTAGTTGTCTGAATGTCTTATAGTTATGCAACCTAGAAATCTGTTATTTATGTTCTTTATGTACTTGAAGATCTCTGGCATGCTTGTGGAGCGCATGTCATATCAGTGACTTATTTATTTAAAATAGTAGCGTGTGTTGAGGGGCTGGAAATACGGCTGAAAAGCTGTTTGCTTTCAAACTATCATTAAAGTGATCATGATTGTGTACACATGAAAAGTATATTATGATAGTGTTAATGTCAAGGGTAGTTGTTTTTATTGCAGAGATGACTAGACATTATGAGGCAGACATGGTGAAGTAAACATTCTCACACTTGATGAGGATCTATTTCAATTGTATGGTATAATAGTGTTGATATGCAAAAGTATGTACATACTGAATATTTATGACTACTGAAAGAAATATAAGAGTAGCATTGTAAGCCACATCTAACTATACTTTTTTTTATGTTGTCAGCTCATTAGATTATATAGATAATAAAGTATGACAGAGACACAAATAAGATAGCAAAATAGTTTAGCATCATAGTTAAAAATATTATCATAACTTTGAAATGAATGCATTTATGATATTGCTGTAGCTAAGAAATATTTGAAGTTAAATATTTGAAAGTCAAAACTGTTTAATTTGTCTTGTATATTCATCATTACTATTTTTTAAATCTTTGTAGGGCACCCGCGACTGCGAAAATGCACAGCCCACTGCCGCTGCTACAGACGGCTAGCGCACGAGGTTGGCAGTCTGCGTGAGCAAAACGGTGTGATCCTTGAGAGGCTGGACAGAATCCAGTTTCTCTTGGATGCACAAAACAGACTGTCAACCTCGTGCTCGAGCCAGTTGTAGCAGTGGCTGACGGTGCTGTGGCCAGTAGCAGTGCTTCACCTCCACCAGCACCATCTGTTCCTGCAGCTTCCCTGGGCCAAACTGACCACCCTTCATAGTAGTCCGGTATCTCCTCCGGAGGGCGCAACAGCTTCCACTTCCTTTGCGCCTCCACATCGAATCCAGTTTCCAGCCTGGATTGCCTCAAGCAGTGCATACACCTCTTGCAAGTGTTGCCCAAAACTTACAAAAAAATATCAAGAATTTTTCTATATTTTTTTATTTATGTAAAAAAAAATATTTTTATTAAATATTTATTTTTGTGTATAAGGCAATACACACTTTAATAAGTGTTTTTTTGTGTATAAATATTATATTTGTAAATATATATTTTTGTATTGTTCATAAAAAGAAAAAAAATTTTGTTTGTCATTTTTTATATCGAAAATATTTTAATAGTAAAAAAAAAGTGAATTTATACTCGCTTGTGTTTGGTGTGTTATTGTGTACTGGAGATGTTTCTTGAAAATAGTTTTAACAAGATTTATAGAACTGTGATTTTCTCATTTGCTGAAAGATCATACCACACTATTGTGGTATTAGAGTTGGGATTATCCATAGAAGTAACTTAGATGTGTGACAATGCTACCTTACACTATTTGTGGCACACTGTTGTTGTTTTATACACCTAGTGCTACAGAATGTGCGTATGTGTATCATGATGAAGATGAGTATGTACCTGCTAGTACAACAGTGAAATGTCTGTGTTGGCATACTTACAACAAAGTTATGTATTCAGTACCAGCAAACCTCTTCCACCTCTCTTCACATGATTGGTGCTACCACCTCAGTTGGTAGTACAACCAATGTCTATCAAATCTCAGGTTACTATAGTAACATATCCATTTGTTCAGTAGATGAACTAATGGTGTCCATGTCATGTTCTATAGTCTTTTACTTTTGTATATCTTTTTCTTTACATATGTGCTCACAAAGAAAAAGAGTAAGACACTCTTACATAAAAAATATTACATGGAATAACAATGACAAATTACAATTAATAAAGTTATAAAAACAATATGATTCACAGTGAACTACTGTTACTGTTAGTAACAGTAAATGCAACTATAAGAGTTGAAGTATTCCTGATATTGGAACATTTTTTCTATGTATGTGCAGTATTCTTACAACTATAAATCATGCACTATAGTGAGTAATAGTTCTGAAAAAGACAGGATATTCATGGCAAAAAACTCCGTTTAATGCATTAGTTAGGGTTGTTCCACAGCGACAAAAGTGAGGAAATTCGCTGTTAGGGTTGAAAACCCTAACTCTGAATTCACCCCCCCAGGACCACACACACACACAGACACACACACACACACACATGCAAGTAGGTGGGGATGTCTCGTAGTTCATTTAGACAATTGTTTGTTATTTCTGTCACCTGCTGCTGGATGTCTGTCATTGGTTGTGTTGACTTGGTCCTCCCCATACATGCATATGTGTGTGTGTGTGTGTGTGTGTGTGTGTTCTGTGTGTGTGTGGTGCTGGGGGTGAATTGGAGTTAGGGTTTCAACCCTAACTAGCAATTCTCACTTTTGTCGCTATGGAACAATCCTAACTAATGCATTAAACAGAGTTTTGCCATGAATATATATATATATATATATATATATATATATATATATTATGGTAGCACGGGGTAGTGCTACCATAGTTAGGGGTTGAGGAGCCATTTACATGTTAAACCCAAAATTTTGTACCTTAAAAACTTTGCAACTGTTTGACAGATTTGCCTGAAATTTGGAATACTCGATCAAGACCCATACACCTTGGGATCTGCCAAGTTTTTTACCGGTTAGATATATGGCTGCGGAGTTATTAAGCGTGATCTGCACGTGATTTTACGCTTTTTTGGAATTCTACGGTCGCGCCTACAGGTCGCAAAGTTTGCACGACCGGTCCAAAGTCTTCAGGAAATGTGCGGCCAGGGTCCCCAATGTGCCTTTCAAAGATTTCGTGAAAAAATATTAAACGGTTCAAAAGTTATTCAAAAGACAAGTTCCCATTATAAGTCAATGGGAAAAGTTAACAAAAAGTTTGAAAGTGTCAAAAATGCAGTTTTTACTTTCGCAAATGGCCATTTTACTGTCGCAAATCTGCCATTTTGCTTTCAGTTGGTGATCAGTAAAATGCTTGGCATTTAAATTTGGGACCCTCTAGCAACCTAATTCTTTTTGTATTCACCTAGTCGGACCCTGAGGATGCTAGCCATCTCTTTATTTTGGGGTAAAACACCCCACAAATATGATTTTTACATTTCTGGAAAAAGTACTTTCACAAAGTACTTTCACACTTGCGACACTGTCGAATGAATTTGCGAAGGCTTTTGCAAATTGCAACAGTACTTTGCTAGACTGTGGGAAAATGACAGCAATTCTTTGGCACCGCTCTGCAAAAGAACGGTTTGGAGTTTTAGGCTGAAATTTGGAGCGAACACAGCCGACATCTCACAGATGTGCCTTTCAGTGTTTTGTTGAAAAAATATTACATGGCGGCAAAGTTACTGTACTCCACAGTTGACACATTTTCCCATAGGATAACATTACGGCGTATGACGCATTGCAGCAACCATTTGGCGCCCTGCTGTAAAATAACGGTTTGGTCTTTTGGGCTGAAATTTGCAGGGAAGACAGCCAACATCCCACAGATGTGTCTTTCCATAGTTTGGTGAAAAAATATTTCAAGGAAGGCAAAGTTATGGCACTCTGAACTTCTGTTTTTTTCCCATAGGATAACATTACGGCATTCGCTGTGCCTTTCAGGGCCCCTATCTTGGAAATGGTGTGAGATACGGACTTTTCGTTGGAAAAATTCTGAGTACAAAACTAGCTAGGAAAATGATAATTCATATGACTTTTAATTTTTTTTCTATATTGTACGATTCCTGAGATATAAGCAAATTACTATTCCAAGTCCTCATTTTCTGTTCCGAGAGTCATTATTTTGCGTACATTCTTTGTACTCACTGTTTTTCTTGCTTTTGGGTAAAACCAGCCCGTTACTGTTACCATTACCATTTCTGCTTGCGGTTCCGTACCCGTTTCACTTACCGTTCACGTCTATGCCACCATGTGCGTTAACCTTTGCATTTTCATTTGTGGTTGCATTTGCGTTGTGTTTAACATTTCTGTCTACAGTACTGTTTCTCTTTCTGTTTCACTTTGCGTCACCATGCGCATTATGATTTGCATTTGAGGGCACAATGTTACTATGTGAAAAGACATCATGTGGTGGGAATCCCGCTGCTTCATTACATTCACTATTTCTCGTTATCATTCTCAAAAAGAAGGGAAATTAGAGGCAAAAAACTCTGTTCAATGCATCAGTTAAGGTTGTTCTACAGCAACAAAAGTGAGGAAATTCGATGTTAGGGTTGAAACCCCCTTTGCACCCCTTCAGCCCACCCCCCAACTGGAATCGGGGTGCGCACTGGGATCATCAGTCCTAACTCTCACCCCATTCTCCTATTCCTCAGCTTCTTTCTACATGTGATGGGCTGAGAGTTAGGGCCGACCACCCCCAACACGCACCCTGATTCTAGTTGGGGAGGTGGGCTGTAGGGGGTGCAAAGGGGGTTTCAACCCTATCATCAAATTTCCTCACTTTTGTCGCTGTGGAACAACCCTAACTGATGCATTAAACAGAGTTTTTTGCCTCTAATTTTATATATATATATATATATATATATATATATACACACACATGGATATTTATAAAGTAACAATGTAAAAAATATAATAAAAAAAGCATATGGGTATTCAGGGTGGGGGTGCCATTAGACACCAAGGATTTTCTGGGGAGGTCATATTACAACCCATAAATAAAAGAGTAAAATATCCTTTTTTATCAGCAAAAATCCTTTTCCACCAATCCTTTACTGTCGTGGCTGAAAAGTACTCTGTCTCAAGATAAAGGATCCTTTATCACGACCAGATGGCTCTCTCTTTTGGGACCAGATGGCTCTGAATGCTTTTTCCTGACCAGACGGCCATGCCACAAATCCTTTTTCATCACAGTAATTCCTTTTTTGCCATCCTTTTTTGTCATGGTGAAAAAGGAAATCAGCTGACGAAAAGGATTTCACCTTTTTCACTACCAGATGGCCATGCAGCGAATTCTTTTTCACCACAGCAATTCCATTTCATCATGACAAAAAAAAGGAAACTAGCTGGTGAAAAAGGATTTAATCCTTTTTTTCGCAAGTCGATTTCATTTTTTGCCATGATGAAAAAGGTCTCACAAAAAAGGAAATTAGTGAGTGACAAAAAAGGAATGAAATCTTCAAAAAACTTCATAGGCCATATAAAAGATAAAAAAACCCACACAGAACAGCTCATCAACTCCCGATGAGCAAGATACATGTGTCTAAAACATATCTCTAGGCACAGTCATGATAGTTTGTTTGGGCCAAGAATAAAAAACAAAAATGGCAGCACTCAAAAAATAAATTTGTTCTAATGAAAATGGATTGGCCTCTCAAGAAAAAGTATACTTTTTCGTCAGGCCCAGACCCAGACCCTAATGCACACCCCAGATGCCAACAGGCATCGGGGTGTGCATTGGGTTCATTGGTCCTAACTCTCACCCCATCCCATGTGCAAACAAGCTGAGGTGGTGCAGTATAGGAGAATGGGGTGAGAGGACCGATGACCCCAAAGCACACCCCAATACCTGTTGGTGGGGGCAGGGTGGGTGTGGTGTGCAAGGGGGGTGGGAACCCTAACATTGAATTTCCTCATCTTTGTCACTGTGGAACAACCCTAACTGGTGCATTAAATGGAGTATTTGCCTTGAATTTCCCCTTCGTTTGAGAATGTGCTCTATAAATAATGAAGTAATGGCAACGTAAACACTAGCGCAAATGCTAATGCACATGTTGATGCAAACGTAAACAATAATGCAAACGGTAATACAAACAGAAGCACAAACATTAATGAAAACAGAAATGCAAACACAAGCGTGTACGGAAACACAAACCGTAATGCACTCGGGCATGGTAACATAACTGGAAATGCAGACACTTATGGTAACAGCAACAATGACACCAACAGAAACACAAACAGAAACGCAAACGCAAACAGAAGCACGTACGCAAATGCAAATGGAAATGCACACAGTGATGCAAAAGGCAACCTAAACAAAAACAGTAATGGGAAAGCAAATGTTAACAGTAACGCAAACGCCAGTCCAAATGAAAACGCAAAGGATAACGCACACGGTGGTGTACATGGGAACGGGAATGCAAACAGAAACACAAATGCAAGCACGTACGGAAATGTAAATGGCAATGTGTATGGTCAGGGTACCGCAATAGGAAATGCAAATGCTAACAGGTAACAGCAATGATGACACCAAAGAAAACACAAACAGAAGCGCGTATGCAAACGCAAATGGCAATGCACATGGTGATGCAAAACAAAATGAAAACAGAAATAGTAATGGAAATGCAAATGGTAACAGTAACACAAACACAAGCACAAATGAAAACGCAAAGGATAACGCACACAGTGGCGTAGACATGAATGCTAACACAAACGGTTATGGAAACGCAAGTGGGAACGCTAACTGTAACGGGTAATAAAAGTGCACACCCTTTTTTCCCCCCAAAAGCTGCATAGAGAAACACAGTGATAACAAAGAATGTATGCATAATAATGGGCCTAGGAGCAGAAAATGAGCACTTGGAATACTAAATTGCTTATATCTCAGGAACCGTACAATGTAGAAAAAAAAATTTAAATTTCATATAAATTATGACTTTCCTGGCTAGTTTTGTACTTATCCCCCTACTGTGGGACTAAGCATTTTTCCAACAAAAAGTCCATATCTAGAAGAGTTTCCAAGATACGGGCCCTGAAAGGCGCAGCAGAGGCAGTAATGTTAGTTTATGGGAAAAAGCATCAGCTTTGGAGTACCTTAAGCTTGCTACCCTGTAATATTTTGTCACCAAACAATGAAAAGGCACATCTGTGAGATGTTGACTTTCTTCCCTCCAAATTTCAGCCCAAAAGACCAACCCATTCTTTTGCAGCAGGGTGGCATAGAATTCCTGTTATTTTGACCATAGTTTTGCAAAGTAGTGTCACAAGTCACGACACCTTCCCCCAAAAAATCATGAAAGTGTCGCAAGTGCAACACTACTTGCAACACTACAGTTTACAAAAATTTCAAAATCATATTTCTGGGGTGTTTATCCCTCTCAAAAAGACATGGCTAGCATCCTCAGGGTCCGACTAGGTGAACACAAAAAGAATTGTGTCCCTAGAGGGTCCCAAATTTAAATGCCAAGCATTTCTGTGACCAGTAACTGAAAAAAAAATGGCTGACTCACGACACTACAGGGGTCGTTTGCAACACTAAAAACTGCATTTGCAACACTGTTGAACTTTTTGTTTACTTTTCCTATTGACTATAATGGGAAACTTGTTTTTTGAATAACTTTTGAACCATTTAATATTTTTTCACAAAATCTTAGAAAGGAACATCGAGGACTCTGGCTGCATGTTCCCTGAAGTATTTGGACCAGTCGCAAAAACCCTGCGACCTGTAAGCATGAGCAAGTAATGTGCAAAAAAGCGTAAATGCACTACGGAATGTCACTTTATAACTCCACAACCATAAATCTGACCATTATGAAACTTGGCAGATCCAGAGACCTATGGTACAGCTCCATGCCTGCCAAATTTCAGGCAATTCTGTCATTCAGTAGCAAAGTTATTAAGATGCAAAATTTCACACTTTAACCTTACATGGGGTACTCAACCCTAACTATAGTGGCACTTTGTGCAACTATAATAAATATATATATATATATATATATATATACACACACACATCTATCTATCTATCTATAGTATATATATATATATATATATATATATATATATATATATATATATATTTACTAATAAAATAGGCAAAGGATTTCAAGCAATCTGATTGGTTGTTAGCCATGCATTAGATATGTCTAATGCACAGCTAAAACTAGAACCCCCATTTAGGATACACAGGCCCATTTTATAAGCGCAATAAGCCACTCCGGCCTCGTGCCTCACTATGTCCCCCTAGCCGTGCATTAGAACTGTCCAATGCACACCCCATCGTGTCTTATTGCTTACTTGTTTACTGGGTGGGTGCTCTGATCCCAGGTACCATTTTCAGGCATGACCCGGGCCATTTAGATGGCACATTTGATACATAACACAGTTTTCTTACAATCACAGTAGAGAGAAAAAAAGATCACAAGTTTACAACACAGATAAAATACGAGAGAGAGAGAATACAGTAACTATTTTGCAGACATACATAAGACAAGAAATCACGGACTCCATGGACATTAACTGTTTGTGTGTGTGTGTGTATGTGTATATATATATATATATATATATATATATATATATGTGAACAAAAAACTCCATTTGATGCATTAGTTGGGTTGTTCCACATCAACAAAGTGAGGAAATTCGGTGTTAGGGTTGAAAGTCCCCTTGGACCCCCGCCCACACCCCCAACTGGCATCGGGTGTGCATTGGGTCCTGGTCCTAACTCTCACCCCATCACATGTGTGAAGAAGCAGAGGTATAGGAGAATGGGGTGAGAGTTAGGATCGACAACCCTAGTGTGCACTCCGATGCCGGTTGGGGGTGTGGGCCGGGGGCCCAAGGGGGGCTTTCAACCCTAACACCAAATTTCCTCACTTTTGTTGATGTGGAACAACCCTAACTAATGCATTAACCTGAATTGTTTGCCTCTAATTTCCCTTCTTTTTCAGAATGATGATGAGAAATAGTGAATGTAATGTGGCTAAGGGAGCACATGGACCGCTCCTGCCATGTGATGTGTTGTGACATAGTAACAGGAACAGCAATGCAAACAGAAGCACGAACAGTGGCACACATGGTAACACAAGTGCGAATGAGAACGCAAAGGGTAACGCACATGGTGGTGTAGACGGGAACGGTAATGCAAAAGGGGATATAAAAGCAAGTGGAAACAGTAACTGTAACAGTAACGGAAGTGCATACCCTGTGTTTTCCAAACAGGTGCATACAGAAACACAGTGTGTACAAAGAATGTATGCATTGTA
Organism: Neoceratodus forsteri; assembly: GCA_016271365.2. NCBI lineage: Eukaryota > Metazoa > Chordata > Ceratodontiformes > Ceratodontidae > Neoceratodus > Neoceratodus forsteri. Next base: position 268,064,510 of record CM028137.1, read on the forward strand.
ATGGGGATCGAAGTGTAAAACGAGCATTGGAAGTACTTAATTGGTAATATCTCAGCAACCGCACAACATAGAAAATTTTTTTTAATTTCACAGAAATCATTATTTTCCTGGCTACCAGCGACGAAAAATCTGTATCTCGCACTATTTTCGAGATACGAGCCCCAAAAGGCATGGCATACGCCATCATGTTAGTCTATGGGAAAAAACACCAAATTCATAGTACCGTAACTTTGCAGCCATGCAATATTTTTTCACCAAAACCAGTGAAAGGCACATCTGTGAGATGTTGGCTACCTTTCCTCCAAATTTCAGCCCAAAAGACCAAATGGTTCTTTTGCAGCAGGGTGACAAAGAACTCCTGTTATTTTGTCCATAGTCTGGAAAAGTAATGTCAAATTCATTCAAAAGTGTCGCAGGTTTGAAGGTACTTTGTGAAAGTACTTTTTCCAGAAATTTGAAAAACATTTTTCTGGGGTGTTTTACCCCCCAAAATAAAGACATGGCTAGCATCCTCAGGCTCCATCTAGGTGAATACTAAAAGAATTAGGTTGCTAGAGGGTCCCAAATTTAAATGGAATGAATTTTCTGATCACCAACTGAAAACAAAATGGCAGATTTGCAAAAGTAAAAGGGCCATTTGCAAAAGTAAAAACTGCATTTTCAACACTTTCAAACATTTTAACTTTTCCCATTGACTTATAATGGGAACTTGTTTTTTGAATAACTTTTGGATCGTTCAATATTTTTTCACAGAATCTTCAAAAGGCACATTGGGGATCCTGGCCACACATTCCCTGAAGTTTGTGGACCGGTTGTGCAAACCGTGCGACCTGTAGGCTAGAGCAAACAAATTACAAAAAAGCGTAATTGCGCAATTGGTTGTCGCTTGATAACTCTGCAGTTGTATATCCAACTGGTACAAAGCTTGGCAGATCCCAAGATCTGCTACGCCCAATTGTGCATACCAAATTTCAGGCAAATCTGTTGAACAGTGGCAAAGTTATTAAGGTGCAAAATTTGACCCTTTAACCTTAAAAGTGTACTCAACCCTAATTATGGTAGCACTACCACTGCCTATATATATATATATATATATATATATATATATTTATAAAATAGGTAGGAAAAGTTATCCTGCTGGTTGGTTGAAACACATCACATAACTGCAGTATATCAGAGTGCAACCGCACACCTCTGAGTGTTTTATCTATTACACATATATATATATATATATATATATATATATATATATATATATTTGTTAATGCATCAATTAGGGTTAAACCAACAAAAGTAGTGAAATTTTACATTAGAGTTTCCAACCCTAACTCCCCATTCCCCACCCTGCACAGACCCACATGTGGGGGGGTGCTGTCTTGGGGCCATCAACCCTAATGCTCACCCCATTCTTCTATACTGTACCCATGTCTTCTAATTTTGTAATGGAATGGGGTGAGCATTAGGGTTGATGGCCCCTAGACAGCTCCCCCTGCCTGTGGGTCTGTGCAGTGTGGGGAATGGGGTGTTATGAATGGAAATTCTAATGCCACATTTCCCTACTTTTGTGGATTTATCCCTAACTGATTGGCTCTGAGTGGGGTTTCATCACTGTGCTGTCTTAGGCATTCTTCACAGTTGGAAGCCAGTCAGACTGACTTTGATTTGTCTGTTGGAAGCTGAGAACCTTGCAACACTGCAAAGAACAAACTATAACTCTGTTTAGGACCTGGAAACCTGGTAAGGCATAATACTGTTGGGGACTTGTTAAGAAGGGGAGCTACTCTTTCTACAAAAAAGTTTCATTTGTTTTCCTTATTGGCATTAAGCAGAGAATTGCAGGATTCCATTAAAAGTGTAGTAATTTTATAACCAGAGGGAGTGAGATACAACTGAATTTGCTTGATTCCTGGGGTTGAGACCTAGGATTTGGAAGGATATTTTTGCAAAAATTTTAAAAGTGTCCTGCTGGCTGAGGAGTGAGTTCATTTTTATCCCTGGACTCAGTAGAGTGGTTTGTGTAGGAGCAGTGGTCTAGTAAATTGTGGTGTTAGTTGAATTACTATAAATGGCAGTACTCACCAGGGTGGTGGAGCAGTTGTGTATTTGATTGTTTCTAACAGTCACCAGTGATTGTGAACTACCCACCCACCCTTCCCCACACCCCACACCCCAGGTGTGGCATTTCCTATAGCCAAATTCTGACATCACTTAATCAACAGGTCTTGTGGCAGAACTGTCATATTCTTAATAACCCAGCACAGTGCATAAAGGGTAGGTACACACCACAAATAATATATATATATATATATATATATATATATATATATATATATATATATTACATAGTGTATATTATAAGGGAGAGGGACATGTGGGACTGGTGCAATGCACTGGCTGTGGTGCAGCAGTTTTCCTGGAGACATTCTGGAAACTGCGTTGCTGTGCTATTTGCAGGCAACTGTCAGCTCTGAGGGAGGAGGTTGCCCACCTCCAGGCTGAACTAGCAAGGACTAAGGAGGCCTCCCCCACCCACAGACACCACTGCCATAACCACTGCCTCAGAGGTTGCCAAGTATGAAGAGCAGTTGGACCACAGTGGGTTCTGGGAGGGTGCAGGTGGTGGACCAGAGGCGAAGCCCCCTAGTTGTACCTCTACACAAATCATATGCCATTCTGGCAGAGCAAGGTTTCTCTATGATGGCACCCTCAATGGAGACCCAGCAGAATGCTGAGGACATCCACAAGGGAGACCCACAAAAAGGTGGCAAGGGACACCACAGGGGAAGAAAACAGCTTCTGATAGGGGACTCAATTGTTAGGGGGTAAAACTGGGGAAGAGAGAGGAGAAAGAAGTAAGGTGCCTGCCTGGTGCCATGGCTTGGAGGGTCAGGAAGTGAATCCTCAGCATTGCAGAAGCAGCATCACAGGAGAGAGAACTAGATAGCATTGTCCACCTTGGGACAAATGACCTAGTTAGGCATGGGATCAGTGCAGTACAGAATGAAATTGTGGAGTTGGGAAGGGTCCTCAGATGGGTAGCAAGCATGGTAACCTTCTCAGAGGTGCTGCCAGTCCATGGCAGGGGTGAGGCTAGGGTACTGCACGCCATGCAGGTTAATGAATGGTTGCAAAACTGGTGCAGAGCACAGGGCTTTGGTTTCATTGGGGACTGGGGGTCCACCTGGAAAGATAAAGTTCTATACTGGCACAATGATCTGCATCTGTCCATGAAGGGAACCAAGCTCCTAGGTGACAGGTTTAAATGCTTCCTTGGCAAGCTTTTAAACTAGCAAAGGGGGGAGGTGCTGATAAGAGGCAGGAAATTTCAAGTCTCCCCACAGAAAACAGGGCAGGTAGTAAGGTAAACACTGAGGTACAGAGCTCAACACAGGGCAGGACAGGGGTAAATGGAAAAATAGACAAGGGCAATAAGAGCAGGGATGGGGGAAAAAAGGATAAAGCCAACATTAAATGGAGGGCAAGGAGTACCAATGCCCGTAGTCTGCGAAACAAGCTTCCTGATCTAGTAGCCCTGATGGAAGATGAACAATTGGATATTGTGGTGGTCACAGAAACATGGTACACAGAGAACCATGACTGGGATGTCAACATACCAGAGTACACAATCTACAGAAGGGACAGGGAAGGTAAAAGAGGAGGTGGAGTAGCTCTATACATAAGGGAAGGGATCAAAGCTACAGAACTAAAAAGTAAAGGGGGAGGACAAGAGGCACTCTAGGTCACCTTGGAGACAGGGAATGGCATCACAATCCACACAGGGGTTGTATATAGACCCCCATCTCAAGGGTAGGAAATGGACAAGAAAATGATAGAGGACATTCTCAAAATGGCTGAAAAAGGGGAGATACTGTTTATGGGGGACCTGAATATGCCAGATGTTAACTGGATGACATGTACTGCAGCCAAATCCAAGAGCAGGGTCATTCTCAATGCCCTGCAGGGGGCAGGCCTTAGACAGCTAGTGTGAAACCCACTCAGGAGGAGCAATACTTAGGCCTGGTACTCTCAAATGAGAGAGGATCACAAATTTAGAAGTCAGTAGACATCTGGGAACAAGCGACCACTGCACAGTATGCTTCACAATGAGCACAACCATGGAGATAAGCCATACAAAAACAAGGATACTGGATTTTAGAAGGGCTGACTTTGGCAAAATTGGTGAATACCTGAAGAATGCACTAGAAAAAGGCCAAAAAGGAGGGGTGGAAGAACAATGGAGAAAAATCAAAACTGCCATTATAGAGGCAACAAGCTTTTGTGTGAAACAAATAAAGAAAACAAAGCGGAGTAAAAAACCACTATGGTTCTCATAAGAGGTGGCAGAGAAGTTTAAGGAGAAAAGGCTGCACTCAAAAAGTATAAGGAATCACAGAAGGAGCATGACAGGGAACTGTATCAATTAAAGCAGAAAGAAGTGGGGAAGGCAGTCAGAATAACAAAGGTTCAAACCAAGGAAAAGATAGCCAACTCAGTTAAGAAGGGGGATAAAACCTTTTATAGGTACATTAGGGAGCATAGATAGATTAAGGGAGAGATAGTGAAGATTAATAAAGGAGAGGGGAGGTGGGCAGAGGGAGACAGTGAAAAGGCAGAGATACTGAATGAATACTTTTGCTCAGTATTCACAAAAGAAGATGAGGAGGAGTTACCTAAACCAGACAATAGAAGCACTCTGGGTGGGGGGGTTGACACCAATCCATTTACAGAAGAAAGAGTCCTGAAATAATTCCTAAAACTCAAGGATGCACAGAGCAATGGGGCCTGATGGGATTCACCCCAGAATCCTAAAAGAACTAAGGGAGGACCTAGTGACACCACTGACCACACTTTTTAACAAATCATGGCTGGATGGGGTGGTACCTGAGGACTGGAGGAGGGCAGATGTGATTCCCCTTCACAAAAGTGGGAGCAAGGCAGAAGCAGGAAACTACAGACTTGTAAGTTTGACCTCAGTGGTAGGGAAAATGATGGAATCACTTCTGAAAGAAAGAATTCTTGAGTACCTAGAGGCCAGCGGGGCACAGGACACAAAGCAGCATGGATTTACAGCAGGAAAGTCATGTCAGATGAATCTAATTGATTTCTTTGACTGGGTGACCAAAGTAATAGACCAGGGAGGGGCTGTGAATATGGCCTACCTAGACTTTAGCAAGGCATTTGACACAGTCCCGCACCAAAGATTAATAATCATGTTAGCCAGCCTGGGAGTGGGTCACAGGGTGGTAGCCTGGGTAGCAAACTGGCTGCACAACAGGACATGAAAGGTAATAGTGAATTGAACACATTCTGAAGAAAGGGCTGTTACTAGTGGAGTACCTCAGGGCTCAGTACTGGGTCCAGTACTCTTTAACATCTTTATAGGTGACATTGCAGAGGGTCTGGAGGGAAAGGTATGCCTCTTTACAGATGACACAAAGATCTGTATCAGAGTTGATACACAAGAGGGGGTAGAAAAGATGAGAAGGGACTTGGCAAGGCTGGAGGAATGGTCAGACATATGGCAACTTAGATTCAATGCAAAAAAGTACAAAGTAATGCAACTGGGAAACAAAAACCCAGGAGAAGAGTACACAATAGCAAGGGAGGTACTAACAACAACAAAAATGGAAAGGGACCTGGGGGTAGTCATATCAGATGACCTAAAGGTGGGTAAGCAATGTGAAAAGTCAGTAAGGAGAGCCAGGGGATACTGGGATGCATTGGAAGGGCATCACAAGTAGAAAAAGGGAAGTGGTTATCCCTCTATACAGACAGTTGGTGAGACCCCATCTGGAGTACTGTGCACAGTTTTGGAGACCTCATCTACGCAAGGACATAGACAGGATGGAAGCAGTCCAGAGGAGGGCAACTAAAATGGTGCAGGGTCTGCAGCAGAAACCATATGACGAGAGACTGAGAGAACTTAATATGTATACTCTTGATGAAAGGAGGGACGGGGGACATGAAAGAAACTTTCAAGTACCTCAAGGGAATCAACAAAGACCAGGAGGGTAGCATCTTTCAGAAAAAGAGATGTGTGAAACAAGGGGCACAATTTAAAGATAGAGGGGACGGCTCAGGGGTAATGTGAGGAATTCTTTTTTCATGGAGAGAGTGGTGGATACATGGAACTGCCTTCCTGAGGAGGTCGTTGGGTCTAAAACAGTGGGGGAATTCAAACATGCATGGGACAGACATAAGGCAATTATAGTGGGGGTTGCAGGAAGTAGGCTGTTGGTTAACTAGAATCTGCAGCTTATCCAGTAGGTAGGTAGGGAAATGGGAAGACTGGGTGGGCCAAGTGGTCCGTATCTGCCGTCAAAGTCTATGTTTCTATGTGATGTATTAACAAAGTTTTTTGCAATTTATTTCCTTACTTTCTGAGATGTGTAATTGTATCCTTATTTTACTGTGCGAGCACAGGGTCCTTTGGACCCTGCAATCCCATCCCTCCATAGATGTGTATATGTATCAAGCTGTGGAAGCACATGGATATCCAGCCCCTGTGCTCCCAGTTATAGGACAGCAGTCACCAAATTGTCACCATAGCCATGTTATTTCCCCACCTCATGTACCCAGTGCAGAAAATGTTTCAATTTCTGCCATAACATAAGTGCAACACCAATCTGCAGCACATGTGCAAAAACACATTTTGTCCAGGATTTGAAACAATGACAGCTGTGACATACATGAGGTGGTGTAATAGGAAGGCTATGTTGAAAATGTGGGCTCAAAATATTTAAAATTCATAAAGTTATAAGCATGTGCAGCAAAATTGCAACAAATTGTCTCAACTGTGCCATTTTTTTAAATCATTCTATCTGTTTTTGTTCCCCTGACAGCCCCCATCTAACTGACTCCCCCAGCTCTGTCACCCAGAACTACCAGGTCTTACCTTATACCCAGTCTGGGAGCGGTTCCTGCGGGGAGTCAGCTATCCTGCTGCCGGTGTTTTTGTCCACCATTTTTCTCCCAAGGGCCCCAGGAGAAGGATACATGTGCATGGAGGCATGCATGGACCTGCAGCCCCAGTAACGACCCCTCTGCCACCCACCCACCCCACTGGCTCAATACCAGGCACCCCTGCCTGCACATCAAAGCAAAAAGATTTTTGGTGAGCAAATTGTGCGTAGATTATCATGTTGACAAAATAATTCACATACGCACAAAAGATTTCAACGCACCATGACCTCTTTTTATTTTATAATGTAAGTATTCATCAGGTTACATATAAGTGCTTTTGAACAGAAGTGCTTTCATCTAAAGTGCTTATTCAGTGCTCATTTAGAATTGGCTAAACATACATTTTGCTGATGAAAAATTACATATACAGATAAGCAAAACAACCTACCCAGTCTAAAGCATCAGCCACCACTAACACCTGTACTTTGCCACATAGGCTTCCTAAGTGGGCAGCCATTGAACGAGGGATGCCACTCCACCACCCCAGAGAGGAGAGCTGACTGCTGGCCTCTTCATCCAGCTCTGTCCTCCCCCATGCCGACCTCCAACGACCCAGGCTCGTTCCCGAATCCAGGTTGCCTACATGCTGCGAGGTGAGACGTCCAGCACCTCAGTCCTCTGTGCCACCATGCTGGCATAAATTGTGCCATTTTTAATAATTTTGTCCCCAAATTTTCAACATTGTCTGCATATTACCTCACTGTATGTACCCAGTACAGACCTTTTCAAATCCCCACCAAAATATAATTCTGCACAACTACAATGCCTTTCTGCACCACAGGTGCGAAAGCATATTTTGACAATGATTTAAAAAATTACAGCTGTGACATACATGAGATGGGTGGGCTAAGAAGGCTATGTTGAAAATATGGGGTGAAAATATTGAAAATATTCATCGTTATGAGTGTGCATACTGAAAGCTCAAGGAATGGTCATACGCAGCCAGTGTTTGAAATTTTGACCTCAAAATTTTGGCATATCCTTCTAATGACCCCACCTCATGAACAGTATGATTGTCATTACACAAATCCCACTAGAAAGGTGATGTCACCAACTGACAACAAAATCACCTTTCTAATGGGAGTTGCCTAACAACAGTCTTATCGTTCACAAGGTGGTGTCCCCAAAAAACACAAGTTGAAAATTTGAGGTCAAAATCTCAAAAAATGGCTGAGTTATGCATTAAAGTTTAAACCCCCATTGAAATACATTGAAGCCATTTACAGCATTTATGTTTCTCATACAGCAGTCGCCGGTTGCAGCAGCAAGATGTGTCTGTGATCAGGAGAGTGGATCTCGAACCTGGGACCTCTGGAGGTAAGTGACGGTCTGTGGGAGTGTCAAGGGGGGTGTGGGGAGGTGGATGCACAGTGGGTGGTCAGGTGGGGGGTGCGGGAGTGATCGGTGATGGACCTTTGTTTTTTACAAGTAAAAAAAAAAGACAAGAAGGGATGGTATTCTACTTTTCAGGTCAAAAAAGTCCGGGGAGGGAAGAGGAATGCTACTAACCATCAATGGGGAAAAATCAGAGGGGGCTGGTTACCATTAGACACCAGGGATAAAACAACAGTGGCAAAACACCACAACCACTTGGGGAAAAAAAAAAAATAAATAAAATAAATAAAAAAAAATGTATAAGTGTATATATATATATATATGCAATAGGAGTGGGTTCAAACTCTTTGAATAAATCCATTTATCTTCACAGCTGTTGAATAAATAAAAGGTATCCATATAGTAGCTATGTCACAATCACTACGGAACTCCTTTAGAATATTTGGCCTCAGTAGCAGCACTACCCATATTCAAATGTGAATAACTTTAAAATGAAAAAAGATAGCATGGTACTGTGAGCATGAAAGTTGTTCAGCACAAAATTATCTACAAACTGAGTGGTGTTTCATTTGTAGGTACCTTATAGATTTTTTTATAATTAGCAAAAAAGAGCAGAAAATACAATGTTTTGTTCAGTTTTTTGACAAACATATGCAAATAAAGATAAGCATTCAAAAGCAAATGACTCTGCACTGACAGAAAGCATCCCTATTGCATAAATGGCATATACAATGGTGAGCTGTCAGATAAATAATTTTGCTACACTTGTGCTGTTTGACCTCGGACACCTCACTCATGGCATACGCCGCTCATGAGATTATCCGAGGTCAAACAGATATATATATATATATATATATATTATAGTGGTTCGGTAGCACAACTATAGATAGGGTTTACCAAGAATGTTAATGTTAAACCTCAAACTTTGCACTTTAATAACTCTGAAACAGTTCAACAGGTTTGCACAAAATTGTGCAAGCGTGGTCTTCTGGATCTTTTGATGTGAAAAGTTTTGTTCTGGACAGATTTGTAGATTCTGAGATTCAGATAGTTACAACAACTGAAAATTTGCCACTCTGCAGGTTTTTTTCATCATGCTGTGCAAAAATGGTGTTGAATTTTGCTTTGAATTATTTAAATAGACAGGAGCTTGTGTCACAGAACTACCCAGTATTGATTTGGTAAAAAAATATTAATCTTTTCCAAAGTTATTGCATTTTTAAGGATCCATTATTTTCAATGTTTTTTTTTCATTTTTCAGGATAGGTTCCTGGAATGAAAAAGGAATTTGTCCTGATGAACAAGAATCCTTTTTCTTGAGGGGCCAATCCTTGTTCGCTAGAAAAAATCCTTTTTCACGAGCCACCAACTTGTTTTTTGATTTTGCCCCCCATAAATTGTCATAACTCTGCCCAGGAATGTCTGTTTCAGACATCTAATTATGTTTTTTGCTCTTTGTGAGTTGATGAGCACTTATTTGTGATTTCCAACCATAGTATGCTCCTACAGTTTTTTAATCAGTTTTAATTCTATTGTGCCACTCGCTGACTTCCTTTTTTGCCATTCCTTTTTCATCATGCCAAAAAAGGTAATTGGCTGGTGAAAAAGGATTTCCCCTTTTCCTGACCATATGGCCCCTTTTAATGGCCAGATGACCCTGCCACCAATCCTTGTTTGCCAGCCAATTTCCTTTTACACCGTGGTGAAAAAGGGTGGTGAAAAAGGAATTTGGCTGTGGAAAAATAATTGCCAGCAGGGCCATCTTGTCCGCAGAAGGGACACCTTGTTAGCAGGAGGGGAAATCCTTTTTCACCAGTCAATTTCCTTTTCAGCCGTGTTGAAAAAGGATGGTGGTAAAAGAAAACAGGATGGCGAAAAAGGATTATTGCCATGGCCATCTCATCACACAAAATGTTTGCAGGACATGAGGTTCTGAAAATCATAGTTATCTGGTAAAAAAAAGGATAGTTTTTCACCAGATGGAATCCTTTGTTGCCACCACAGGAAAGGAATGGTGGAAAAGGATTTTGCCTGAGAAAAAGCAATCCTTTCTTTACTTCTTTCTTGGTTTCTTTTTTTTATGTAACCCCTCTCCAAAAGCAGAAAAATTCCTTCTGTCTAGTGGCACCTCCACCCAGTATTTTTATATTAATTAGAAGTATAAAATATGTTTAAATGTTTATTTATTTTTTATAACCCTGGTCCTGTTTTTTGGGAGGGGTCACAATGTCCCCGGCTTCTATCCTTGGTATCTAGTGGTATGCCCCCACCCTCAAATATTCTTTTCGTTGCTGTTGGTAACGGTATTCCTCTCACCCTCCCTTTTTTATTTTTTATATTCCTGAAATAAAAAAAGTCCATCGATGTCTTTAATTATTTTCTTAAACATGAAAAAAAAAAATATTCATCGCTGATCATGCCTGCACCCCCGAACATGACCATCCACTTTGCACCCACTTCCCAATATTCCCCACAATGTCCCCACTGACCGCTACTCACCTAAAGAGATCCCAGGTTTCAGACCCACTCTGCCAATTAAAGACATGTCTAGCTGCTGGAACTGGCAACTGCAATGTGAACTAAGGTAAATGTCCTTCAATGTATTTCAATGGGAGGGCTTCAACTTTTATGAATAACTCAGCCATTTTTCATCATTTTGACCTCAAATTTTCAACATGACTCCACCTCATGAACAATATGACTGTTGATAAGCAACTCCTGCCAGAAAGGTGATTTTGAGGTTGGCTGGTGAAATCACCTTTCTGGTGGGATTTGTGTAATCACAGTCATATTGTTCATGAGGTGGGGTCATAAGAATGCCATGTTGAAAATTTGGGTTAAAATGTCAAAAAATGGCTGTGTTATGACCATTGATTGCAATTTTGCTACACACACTCGTAACTTTGGACATTTTTAATATTTTCTCTCCATATTTTCAACATAGCCTTGTTAATACCCCACATCATGTATGTGACATCTGTCATTTTTCAAATAGTGGCCAAATTGTGCTTTTGCACTTGTGGGGCAGAATGGCATTGCAGTTGAGCAGAATTATATTTTGTGGGGATTTGAAAATATTCTGCACTGGGTACATGTGGTGAGGTCATAAGAAGGCTATGTTGAAAATTTGGTGTCAAAATGAATAAAAATGGCACAGTCATGGCTATTTGTTACAGTTTCACTATGTCTGCTTGTAGCTTTGGGAAGTTTAAATATTTTGAGCCCAAATTTTCAACATAGCCTTCTTATTTTATCACCTCACGTATGTCACAGTTGTCATTTTTCAAATCCTGTCCAAAGTGTGTTTTTGCAACTGCAGTGTGGCTTGGCATTGCACTTGCATGGACTTACTTTTTGGTGGGGATTGAAAAGGTTTCTGCATCGGGAACTGAGGTGGAGTAATAATATGGCTATGGTGACAATATGGTGACTGTTCTGCTATAACTGGAAGCGCAGGGGCCAGAGGATCCTGTGCGTCCTCAGCTATATACTTATACACATCTATGGAGGGATGGGAGCACAGAGTCCGAAGGACCCTTTGCTCCCACTGTAAAATAAGGATATGATTATACTATCTCAAAAAAGAAAGGAAATAAATTGCAAAAGACTTCATTAATGCTTCAGTTAGGGTTAAAGTGACAGAAGCATGGAAATATGGCATTAGGGTTTCCAACCCTAACACTCCATTCCCCAACCTGCACAGACCCACTGGTGGGGGGGTATTCTGGGGCAATCATTCCTCACGTTCACCCCATTCTCCTATGCTATGACCATGTCACCTTCTTTTGTAATGGAATGGGGTGAGAAGGTTGATGGCCCCAAAACAGTACCCACCTGCCAATGGATCAGTGCAGGGTGGAGAATGGGGTGCTAGGGTTGAAAACTCCAATGCCACTTTTCCCTACTTTTATTGCTTTAGCCCTAATTGATGCATCAACAAAGTCTTTTGCATTATATATATATATATATATATATATATATATATAAAGATATGGGAATTGTGGGTGGGGAGTACCACAAGACATCAAGGATTTTTTTTGACAGGTTCGTAGTAGAACCCACAAAAATAAAAAAAAAATCCTTTTTCGATGAGTTGAAACCCCTTTGAAATACATTGAAGCACATTTACCTTAGTTTCACATATTGCAGTCATCAGTTGCAGCAGCAAGATGTGTCTTGAATTGGGAGAATGGATCTTGAACCTGGGATCCCTGTAGATGAGTGTCGGTCTGTGGGTGTATCAAGCGAGGGTTGGGGTGGGTGCACAGTGGGTGGGGATGCAGGAGTGATTGGGGATTGACCATGTTTCTTTTTTAACAGGTAAAAAAATAAATAATGAGGGATGGCTTTCTACTTTTCAGGTCAAAAGAGACCCGGGAGGATGAGGTAATGTCACTAACCATCAACGGAGAAAACTCAGAGGGTGGAGAGTACCACTAGACACCAGGGATAGGGTGATAGTGACAGAATGCCACAAAACTTGGAAAAAAAAACAATAAAAAAACATTTAATATATATTGAAAAATAGATAGATCGATAGATAGATAGATAGATATAGGAATTGAGAGTGAGGGGGTACCACTAGACACCAGGGATTTTCTGATGCGTTCAAAGGAGAACCCACTAAACAATCATTTTTTATCAATGACAATCCTTTTTTGTTGATGGCAATCCTTTTCTGCCAATCCTTTGCTCTGTTGGACAAAAATGATTCTATCTGGTGAAAAAGGATCTGTTTTGCTGACCAGATGGCTCCGTTTTCATGACCAGATGGCTGTGAATCATTCTTCAGGGCCAGATGGCTGTGCCGTGAATCCTTTTACACCAGCCAAAATTCCTTTTTTGCCATCCTTTTTCATCATGGTAAAAGGTCTGGCGTGTGCAAGGATTTCCCCTTTTGATGACCAAATGTCCTTTTGATGACCCAGATGGCCCTGCCAGTAATCTTTTTTCATCAGCTAAATTCCTTTTTCATCATCCTTTTTTGTCATGGTGAAAAAAGAAATCATCTGGTGAATAAGGATTAGTGGCAGGGCCTTCTGGTTGGGAAAAGGGGCCATCTCATTAGGAAAAGGGGAAATCCTTTTTTGCCAGCCGATTTCCTTTTTCATCATGATGACAAAGGAATGACAACAAAGGAACTTAGCAAGTGGTGAAAAAGGAATAATTTCTTTTGAAATAAAACTTTGGAGGGCATGCTAAGCATCAAAAAATGCATAGCACAGTTCATCAGTCCCTGGTGAGCAAGATACATGCTTTGATGTCTGCAAAAGTCATCCCTGGGCACAGTTATAACAGTTTGTTTGGACCAAAACTAAAAAACAAGATGGCACCTCACGAAAAAGGAATTTTTTTGTGGTGAACAAGGATTGGCCCCTCAAGAGAAAGGATCCTTGTTTGTCAGAGCAAAATCCTTTTTCATTCCAGGAATCTACCCTGAAAAATTAAAATCCCATTGAAAATAATGGGAACTTAATTCTGGTGATGTCACGGATATGGCTGCAGCTTAACTACAACAGCTCCGACTCCATCAGAATTAAACTTTAAAAAAGCAGCCTTCAGAAGCAGCTGAAATTCAAAACTAAGCCTCTAACTGCATAGCATGCCTCAAGGATGCTGAAACAGACCCCCAACACTGGAAGGATCACAAGAGAGAGAGAATTGATGGGCTCTGACAGTGAGGGCTCACAGATCTTGAAGACTTGTGGAAGAGTGCATCCTAGGGACTCCTGCTCAAAATCCTTACAGAAGCAAATGGCACTTATTTTAACAGAGTTGAGGGACTTTTGGAAGGAGAGCTGTCTCACCATGGTGGCCCTCTGAACTGACCTCTTGAAGTTCAAAAAACACATCGATCAGATAGAGGAGCAATACATCAAGATGGACGCAAGGATGGACACAATGGAACAAACACTGATTCAGCTCAACCAGGCCGTTGCTACCCTCCAGAACTGTGCAGAAGATGTGGAAGCAAGGAACCACAGAAACAACCAAAGAATATCGGTTATCCCTGAGGAGTCGTAAGGGGATGACTGGACATCCTTTCTGCAAATTTTTTTCAGTAACACCCAAGATCTACCAACAGAAACTGCTCTAGAGATGGACCGAGCACACAGGTCCATTGGTCCATGCTCGACAAAGACCACAGCGAGACCCTGCACTATGGTAGTGTGGTTTCTTCGATTTCAAGACAGAGTCAATTCTACACAACTGCTGGAAAAAAACATTCCATTTTCCACCAGTCACAACACATTTTTGTGGACAACGACTATCCACCAGCAATGGCAGCTCAATGAAGGGCAAATGCTCCAATAATGAAAAAAACTCAGAGAGCAGAACATGAAGTTCCGTAACCCGTATCCCTCAAAAATGGTGGTGCACTTCCCTGAAGGGTCTTGAATGTTTGAAATAATCGGAGGAAGCAGCAGCTGAACTAAGCAAAAGAAAGGTCCCTGTGGAATTATCCACTCCTTGAGCCAAATAGCAGTAATCCTTGGCATCAAAGCTGGCTTCCAAACTTCGGCAGCAGATGCCATTGAGGGATCAATGCCGGTGAGAAGGAACAGCAGCAATTCAGAAAATTGCAGCAGAGCTCAAACGTTTGGCAGCTTCCTAAAGAAAGTCTGATGCCAACCTCCCAGTAACTGACTGAGCCTTCCTTCACACTACAGAGATGCAATTACCAAGTTGATGCAATAATTTTTATAGCTCAAAAGTAAAAAAAAAAAAAACTTCTCTGGTTTATTCTGCCTTTTTTAGACTGTGTCCACTTTCACTTTGATGTGGTAATGTAGGGTGACCGAGCCGTGTTCAGTGCGGTAAAGGACATGCTGGCACATTTTCCTGAAAATGTTTGTAAACTCTGTTTTTCAGAGTTTTTTGTTAAAAAAAGAAGCCCCTGATTGAGTAAATCACTTTCACTTTCGTGCAGGAATGTCATGAGACTGAGCGGTGTTCACTGCAATCAACAGCATGCTGGCAAACCTTTTAAGTAAGAGAGGTTCTGCTGAGAAACTGTGTTTTTTTTTATTTGAAGGCAAGTGAAGTTTGTATGAGAAGCCACCGACTGTAGACTGAGGAGAGCGAGTGAGGCGGTGGCTTCAGAAGTTCAGATGCAAGCTAGAGTGAGCATTGCTACTGCAAAAGTCTCACACAATATATTTATAGATATGTTGCAAAACACTTCATTAATGCTCCAGTTAGGGTGAAAGCAGCAGAAGTTGGGAAATGAGGCATTAGGGTTTCCAAACCTAACTCACCACCTTTCCAAACTGGGCAGAAGACCAGGTGTGGGCTGTTCATAGGGCTTCTCAAACCTAACACTCACTCCATTCCATTTGTAAATAAGGTCAGATGTATTGACTTTATGAGAATTGGGTGAGCGTTAGGCTTCAGAAGCCCAATGCACACCGCACACCCACTCTCCTGCCTGGTTTTGGAGGGTGGTGTGTTAGGGTTAGAAACCCAAACATCTCATTTCCCAACTTTTGTCACTTTAACCCTAACTGGAGCATTAAGGAAGTGTTTTGCAACTTATTATTTTTTACAGTAGTAAAATAGTATCCTTGTTTTACTGTGGGACTGCAGGGTTCTTAGGACCCTGCTTTCCCATGCATTTTGCTTTGCTCATACATAGGAAAAAGAGAAAAAAGGTAGTTGGATGACCATTCTAATACTCAGGGTTATGGAGGTGGGGAGGCGTCTGGTCCTCATCTTCTTTAACTTGCATGGTGCCTGGGACAGACTAGTAGTTCTATGGGACATAGATTACTCTGTTATATATGGTGTGGATTCATGAAGCCATTTTGTGACTATGTATGATGCATGTACCTACTAACCCAAGACAGCAAAGCAGATAGCTGCCTTTCATACACTCCACCGAGTCCCAGTGGGGGAGGGGGGTAGCACCCATTATCCAGTGTTGCTTCTTAGAGATCTAGCAAGTAACATCTTCAGCCCTTCCTTCCAGTTTTGGAATACAGTGGGTTTGCAGTCATTTTGTTATACTGTCATCTTTTCAATGTAGACTAGCTGACAATCCCTGAGCGTGAGGTTCAGCATACTGCCGCTATTCTGACAGTACCTTTTGATGCCAAACTCAGAACATTAAGAAAGAAAGGAGCCATGGCCATCTCTATGGACTGAACAACAATGCTGCACTAACCAGGAAAAAAAAACTGTTTGGCTAAACATTTAACTAACATTTAGAGAGCCAACCCTGTAACTGAACTTGTTCTCTGAGTTTAACATACTAGAACTAAGTACCCCCTCCCAACCTGTGAAGTGTTTCAGTGACCTGGTGATCATTGTTCTGCCCTACAGTCTTCCCTCTGTGTGCATGGGTACCCCACCACTGAAGAGACAGCTAAACACGGTATCACCATTTAAGATATGTCTTTTGGCACCAGACCCAGTTTGTGCAAAAGGGGAGTCTCAATAGACATTTTGGGAAAGGCAACATAACAGTACTGACAAATGGAACTGCCTGACCAATTGCCTACTCTGTGTTTCAGGGGGATCAATCGCAAAACCAAACACAATATCAATTCTAGAGCCCCCAATCATCCTGAGTGCATTCAATTAACATGTCAGTCATGGCTGACAGGGGCTTTAAAGAAAGTCTTTCTGCCCTGTTTCTATGTCACTCAGTTTTATTTTTTTTAAAAACCTGTTAAGAGTGTCTAGTGGCCCCACCCTCTGATTCCCATATATTTAAAAAAAAAACATTGGTGTCCAGTGGTACCCCTTACCCTTCAATTGCCATATATGTTTACATGTAATTGTGCACCACTTCAGGCACAGCTCATTGGTGTCCAGTGGTACCCCCCACTCTCCCATGTCCCTCTTAATATTATTATTCTGTTGGTGGCCAGTGGTACCCCCCCCACCCTCTGATCTCCTTTTCATCTGTAAATCAGAAAACTGTCCATTGATGCCTTTATTAAATTTTTTTTAAACCTGTTAAGGAAAAAACATCCACTGCTACTCTCACTCACAACCCCCACCTGACCTCCAACTGTGCACCCACCTCCCTGCACCCCCTACTCCCTCCCACACACCCTCACTCACCTGATGTGCTCACAATGTGAATATCCACTCTCCGATCAAAGACACGTCTTGCTGCTAGAACTGGTGACTGCTGTATGACAGGTAAGGTAACTATAGTCAGAACTGAACTACAGTTACCTTACCTGAAATACAGCAGTTATCGATTCCAGCAACAAGATTTTTATTTATTTATTTATTTTATTTTAGTCTTTGGTAACTGGGTAAGGCCCACTAGGCATAAGTGCCTGTTTTCAGGGGTGATCTGTGAGCACTGGGTGGTTAAGTGAGTTGTTCAGAGTCACACAGTATTCAAGTGGAGGTTGTGAGAATTAAACCCAGGTCTGGTCTGCTGGATATACCAAGCTCATTCACAGCTCATTACTCTAACCTGTAGGCTATACTGCCAGATACATCTTTGATCATAGAAACATAGAAATTTATGGCAGAAGGGCACTGTAAGATCCATCTAGTCTTCACGATATGGTTAACTAACCCCCATCCTTTCTGTGAAATGATACCTTTGTGCCTCTCCCAGGCATTTTTGAACCTGTTTACTGCTTTGGCCTCCACCACCTCCTGGAGTAGACAATTCCATGGGTCGACCACCCTCTCCTTGAAGAAGAACTTTCTAATATTGCTCATGAATCGCCCACCCTGCAGCCTCATATCGTGTCCTGTAGTTCTGATGCTTTTCTTCTCCTGAAGGAGCTCCTGTACCCCTACCTTATTTATACCCTTGATACACTTGAATGTCTCAATCATATCCCCCTCCCCTTCCTCTACTCCAGGGAGCACATGTTGAGCTCCCTCAAGCTATCCTCTTATGCCATTTGAGGCAGACCATGATTACTTTTTGTGGCTCTCCTCTGCACCATCTCAATCCTATCGATGCCTTTCCTAAGGTGCGGCCTCCAGAACTGTATGCAGTACTCCAGGTGGGGACACACTGGTGCCCTGTAAAGTGGCAGCACCATCTCCCTTCTGCAACTCATGATTCCCCTCCCTATGTAGTCCAGCATACCACTGGCCTTTAGCACCACCTTTCGCACTGCTTCCCCCCTTTAAGTCATCTGATATAATGATTTCTAGGTCTTGCTCCTGGTTGGTTCATGCCAGCTGTTCCTCTCCCAGGTAGTATCCCACCTTGGGGTTTCCCTTGCCTAACTGCATCACCTTGCACTTTTTGGCACTGAACTTCAACTGCCAGGCATCTGTCACTCCTTGAGTTTCCTCAGGTCTGATTCCATGCTCTTGGCATATCTTTGTGTCATCTGCAATAGACAAGTCTTTCCTTCCAATCCATTACCAATGTCAGCAATAAACACACTGAAGAGTAGGGGCCCCAGCACTGACCCTTGAGACACTCCACTAGTCACTTTCCTCTACATCAATATCACTCCATTTACCTGCACCTATTGTGTTCTTCCTTTCAGCCAGTTGCTCACCCAACCCACCATTTCCTTACTACACTGATGTGGTCCAGCTTCCTTATTAGATTGATAAAGAAGGAGAGTGGATCTTCACACTGTGAGCACCTCAGGTGAGTAAGGGTGTGTAGGAGGGGTGCCGGGAGACGGGTACACAGTGGGTGGTCAAGTAGGGGGTTGCAGGTGCAAGTGATGGTGGCCTTTTTTATCCTAATAGGTTATAAAAATATATAATAAAGACATCAATGGACAGCTTTCTGCTTTACAGATTAACAGGGAGATCAGAGGTTGTGGGGTACCACTCATCACAAATGAAATAATAATATTAAGAGGGACATGGGAGGGTGGGGGTATCACTGGACACTAGAGATGCTACAGAATTTTATTTCACCAGTGAAATCGGAAATTTCACCAGCAAAATATTTTGTCAAATTCGCACATTTCACCAACTTTTTGCCAGTGTGAAATGCAGGATTTTGTGTTCAAAATTTTTTTAAAAAGTGTTTTCATCCTCCCATCCAGCCAAAATTAAAATATCCCTCCCCCAAGATCCCACATCGCCGGTGTCTTGTGGTCCCATCCCTCTAGAATATCCACAATGTCATCTCACTGTATAGTTGGAGAAAGTAAAATTGTAGCTGGTTCTCTATGATCTCTGATAAGCAGGCTTGCTATCATAAATATTTATAGTTCGGTATAGTTCCCTTTTGCATAATAGCAAAGTAGTAGACACATGTGCAATGCACCATTATATCACACAAATACAGTTACTGAGAGTACCAGGTATATACTGCATGTTTGTACAGAAAGGCGACTACCAATGAAAAAAACTGGAGCCGGACATATATATATTTATTTATTTATTTTATTTTTTTTTTTTTTTTACTTTGGTGGGTCCAACAATCATTTTCAAATAGATGAAACTTGATGATTTAAAATGAGTGGATCTAGTTACTTTTTTGGGGGGGAGGGGGGCCAAAAATTGAGGATGTGGCTTGAAGAATGGTTCTGTAACACCGAGTATATTCATGTGCAGAACTGAGAAATGATGGCATCTTGAGAAAGAAAGAAATAATCTATGTATGATCTAAAACATGCAATTGTGGGATGTGGAGATAAGAATATTCCATATACCACAAAGTACAGTTTTGTATGTGAGTTCAAAGACTGCAAGGGAAGCAAAGAAAATGGCCTGGCTAGTTCACCCTAACGCAGAAATAATAATTAGATTAAATCCTCCCTAGAGAATGAAATTAAGAAATAAGACACAATGGTGGCTGTGGGGAAAAGAGATTTACCCATGCCTCATGCCGTGTCACAAGGCCAAATGTCAAGTGACTTAACCACAAGAGATGTGGGTTAATAATAATTGCCAGCAGATTAGGCCTCACGGTCTATCGAGTCTGCTCGAGCCTCAGATCCCTGGTTGGGTGCCGAGGCCCTCCCCCTCTTGTTTCCAGAAACCCCTATCATCCATCCCCACCCCACTGGGTGAAGCCATCATCTGGTACATCTGATTTCTGTGTCTGTCCCACCCTCTCTTGCAGCCCTCCACTGTGGATCTCTGAACCAGCTCGCCAGGCAGTGCATTCCAAGGGTCCACCACACTATCAGTGAAAAACCTCCTCCTCTTTCCCCCCTCACCCTTCCACCTTCCAACTTCAAACCATGCCCTCTGGTGATACCTCCCTGCTTTAGTCTAAAGATTCCCTCCATGTTTACCATATTTATTCCCTTGAGGTACTTAAAGACCTCAATCTTGTCCCCCCGTCTCTCCTCTCCTCCAATGAAAACAGGCAGAGCTCCTCAAGCCTGTCCTCATACTTCAAATCCCCTAGTCTTCGTATCATCTTAGTTGCCCTCCTCTGTACCCTCTCCAGGAGCTGTATGTCCCTCTTCAAGTGTAGTCTCCAGTACTATACACAGTACTCAAGGTGTGGTCTAACCAGTCCATTGTACAGCGGCAGAATCACTTCCCTCCTCCTAGAGGTGATCCCCCTTATGATGCATCCCAACATCCTGTTTGCCTTGCTAGCCGCCTCTCTGCACTGCCCAGAGATATTCATACATGCATCCACCATGACCCCTAGGTCTTCTTCCCCTGTTGAGGCCTCCAGCACCTCTCCTCCCAGGGTGTACCTGTGTTTAGGGTTTCCCACCCAAGATGTAACACCTTACACTTGGTGATATTGAAATTTAATTTCCATGTGTGAGCCCAGCTTTCCAGGGTGTCCAGGTCCCCTTGTAGGGCCAACCTCCCCTCTTCCCCCACAACTACTGCTCCCATCTTGGAGTCATCAGCGAAGAGACTCATTTCACACCCTATACCCTCCATGATGTCCGATATGTATGCATTAAACAGAGGACCCTGGACCCTGGACCGAGCCCTGTGGTACCCCACTACCGACTTCTCTAGGGCTTGAGAGCTCCCCACCAACCACTACTCTCTGGGTGCATCCAGCTAGCCAGTTTTCAATCCATCTGACCATCAAAGGGCCTACTCCCAACCCCGTCAGTTTCTCCACCAGACCATTGTGGGGGACAGAGTCAAATGCCTTGCTGAAGTCCAAGAGTAATACATCCACAGGCTTTCCCCTGTCCAGTTCTGATGTTACCCATTCATAGAACTCCACAAGATTGGTTTGACATGATCTACCTGGCACAAACCCATGTTGCCGACTATCCAGACCTTCCACGTCCTCCAAGTACACCCCCAATCGTTCCTTTAGTATACTCTCCATTAATTTTCCCACCACCAAGGTCAAACTGATTGGTCTATAGTTAACTGGTACTTCCCTCTACCCCCCTTTATGAATTGGCACCACATGTGCCTCTCACCAATCCCTAGGTACCCTCACTGTCTCAAGTGACCTGTTGAAGAGCTCCACCAGGGGTGCAGCCAGTATGTCTGCCAATTCCCATAGTACTCTCGGATGAATGCCATCCAGTCCAGGAGATTTATCTTTCTTTAGAACCTTGAGGGTTAACCACGCATTTTGGTGGAGATAACATCATCTGTCCCCTCCACCATACTGGCCTTTTTATCCTTATCCTGATCCTTAATCCCCCAGTTACCCATGTCCTGGAGTGCCTTATTGCTATTGTACAGTACAATGATCCTTTTGTAATAATTATGGAAATATGTTTAAAAAGTGTTAATTTATATTTAAAGAGTTTTTTTTACATATTTCTCTTTGAAATTATCTTTTTTTGCTATATAAAGTATCCCCCATCATCCCAACCAATCAGCCAGTTGGACAAGCAGTGGTATTATATGCTTTCTTTCTCCTGTTCATTTACTTGTAGAGAGAGAGAGAGAGAGAGAGTGAGAAAAAGAAAGAGAGAGAGATGTCTGTGAGAGGGAAGCATTGAACGTGTTGATAGTTTTTATTTATTTTTATCAGTAATTTATCTCCTGTTTCACCAGACCTGTCTCCATCTGAACTGGTCCTACCAGCCCCATCCCCAGCTTCCCTGAAAGTTATCATCATACTCATGTTGTAATCTGCACAGGACCTTCAGAAGCACCCAATCACCAGTGGTGAGCCTGCAGGAGATCTGGCCAACACCATGCCTTGGTTGAGTTTGTTCCTGCTGATTTTTACTGCACGTACTACAACACCTGCAGTGATGCACTGTGTACTCCGCCTCTGCAGAGATGCCCCACCTCCCTGCATCTGCTAATACTATCACTTTCCCTTATGTCCCACAACACTGCCACCCAGATTTATCAAGGTTGCAGGTGCTGAGTGGGGCACATATACCTCCTCTCTGAGGAAAGGGAGTTGTCCATGGGATGCTCTACCTTCCTCCCTCCCCGGTCAGCCATCAACCAACTTGTGTCCATTCTCAGATCTGGGTCAGCAATGTGGCTGTCAGTGCGGCAGCTAGTGCCTCAGCCAGCCATGCCACAGAGCCATAAAGATACAAAGTTTTTTTTAAATATTTTGACTGAGATTGGTAAGGGTACATGAGTGACTGGTGGGAAAAGCTAGAGAGATGTAGGTGAGAGACTGAGAGTGGTTGTGCCTGAAAAACTGCAAACCTTTGGGTAGTGCACTTATCTGGAAGACAAAAACTAAATAAATAAATAGAAATGGATGACAAGATAAACATGCATTGAGGTAGGATCTTTTTTTACTGCAGCATCAAGTAGGGATGGAAAATCAGTCTTTGAAAGAGTTTGACAGAAGTCATTATGTAGCTACACAGTGGCATAGTGTCCATTACTGAAATCCAAGTAGAAGCTTTTTAAAAGTACTTATAGGTTCATAGATGTAGTTACAAGTCATGTAGCTTTGGGCCATTCTTATGACTTGCCACCTAATGGTGGCAAACATTTTTTTATCCTGTCCCATATGATTGTCCAAAGCCTTTTTGAAGGATTCCATGCTAGGGTTAGTAACCACCCATAATGCTAGAATATCCCAATGTTTCACCACACGTTGGTTGAACCATTGCCCCATTTAGTTGTTTGGTAAAATTCTCCCTTAAATTGAAAATTGTGGAATCTGGAATTTTTATTTCTGTCCCTTTTTTCTAAACTAGATGATACACATATAACATCGGTATGAAAAGCTTTATACACATAGCATAAGTCTCCTCTTAGTCTTCTGTATGTCAGGGAGTACAAACCCAGATCTGCCAGTCTATCATTGTAGCTCATTTCTTTTAGTCTGTAGACCTTTTTCATAACTCTTCTCTGGACTTTCTCCAGGGGAATACTACTTCCTATGTTTTTAGGGGAACAAAAGGGGTCTCCATATTCCAGAACTGGTCTAACAATTGATGAGTGCAGGGGGATGTTAACTTCTCGTTTTCTACTTCTTATATTTCTTGAAATGTTATCTACTATGATATTTGCTCTCTTAACCACTTCTTTGCTTGATTTTCAAACTTAAGAGTATTGGTGATTGTTACACCCAAGTCCCTTTCATTCTCTGTGGTTGAAATTATTTTATTATAAATTATGTGTTCTCCTCTGATATTATTATAACCTAAGTGCATAACTTTACACTTAGTTTCATTCAAACTTAACTTGTGCAATTTTGCCCAATTTTCCAGTGTAATTATGTGAGCTTGAAAGTTTATTGCAGCTTCTGTATTATTAACATACAATATATTAACTAACATAGGCCCCATTATCAATCCCTGGGGGACTCCAGTAGTGACATTTTCCCAATCTGAGTGGTAACCACTAAGGCATAGTCTCTACTGTCTTTGTTGAAGCCATGATTCCACTGAGGAAACAAGGTTCTTATCAAGATCCAAGTCCACTAGTGCTTTAATTAGTTCAAAGTGTGAAACGGACTCAAAGGCCTAAGCATAATCCAAATAAAGAATATCCACTGGCAGTCCCTAATCAAGGGCTTTACTTACTGGTTTAAAAAAGTCAAATAAGTTGGTAACACAGGATTTTTGTGGTATGAAACCATGCTGTGTTATGTCAGCATAATCATGTGACTTTACATATGCATCAATTCATTCTTTTATGAAACCCACAATTTATGTTATGCTTATTGGGTGATAGTTTGCTACATCTTTTTTATCTCCCTTTTTTATTATTCGAATCACAAGTGCCTGTCTCCATTCAGAAATAACTTTGCCTTGAGCCAAGGACAAGTTATATAATAAAGCAAGTAGTCTGGCCAGTACTTCAGCAATTTCGTATAGGAATCGTGGATGCAAATTATCAGGACCTCCGGATTTATTGATATCTAGTTTTTTTTTTAAATTTTGTGAATACTTCTTTTTCGGTTATAGGTATCAAATTATGAGTGTGGATTTCACAGTGGTTTTGTTCTGTAGTATTCATTATTGTGTCTTTATCCTGGTAGACACTAGTGAAATGTACATTAAATCTATTGGTCATTTGTGTTTCATCCTCAATAACTTTATCTCCCTCATAGAGTGGACCTATTCATTTCTGGCCTTCCTTAATACTTCCCGTATAATTATAAAATTGTTATTTTATTATCCTTTGTTAAACTGGCTAATTTCAATTCCGCTTCTGCTTTAGCTTTCTGTATATAGCATTTACATTTTTTCACTTCATTTTTATAAATTTCCTTCCTTCCAGCGGACTTAGTCGTACTGCTTCAAATTCTATTATTCCATCTATACAGGCTTTTTAATAACCACAGTCGGGATTTCTGAGTTACACTCTGGTGGTAAGTACTATTTTAGAACTATATGATGTAGCAAAGTTTAGGTCCTATTCAGCCAGAGAGTTCAGTAGTAGGACACTGATGCATTGTGTCAATAGAGGAGCAGAACAAGGACATAAACTACATCAGAGAGTTCTAAAATGGTCCTTACCAACATCATGTAAATCAGAAATGCCCACTGGGATAACAAACAAGCCTGTATAGCTAGAGAAAAAATAACATACTTTTAACCTACATTTAAAACAGTTTCTAGTGGGAAAAATGACTTGCAAATTCAAGGTGGTTCTCCGTTAAAGTAGCAGTGTGACAAAATTTGGCCAACAAATTGACCCAGCTTTTTTCACTATAAAAGATTCCAAGCATCTTCCACCTGTATTTAGTGGCAAGATGTTCTTGTTCCACCAAAATCTGAATCTTTTATAAATGCAGTGAATTTATTCTTTTCTCAAGAAAAAAAGATAGCTCCACATTTGGCTTGGAAAAACCACTGTAATCCTGGTAGGGGTTAGAACTGAGGAAATAAAAATGTAGCACAGCACAGAAGGTACCTAGAAAATTAGATCTAATAGGCATGCTAATATTTTTATTGTTGCTAAAACTAACTTTTTTGGAAAAACATGTTTCATTGCACTGCTGCTTTATGTGACTTATTCAGCATCACTCAATATTTAAATGGAGGTTGTGGAAATCCAAGGTCTCCTGAATGTACCAAGCAGGGGTTGGAGAACCAGTTCAGATAAATTCAAAACCATCTAGAACCTATGCCATTTTCAGTAAAAGAACATCACTAGAACCTTTTTTCATGTTCTAATAAGATTCTGATGATTTTTAAAAACGGCACTCCCAACAATTCAAATGGAAAGTCAAATAAAGGACTTTTAGTAGCCCATATGAACATCAGAAGTTTACAGAGCCATCTGGCTGAATTAGAAGCTTGGATCAAAGTATGTGAACCTGACATCCTGTGCCTCACTGAAACCTGGCTAAAACCACGAATCCACGATGCCCTGTGTGACATACCTGGATACTCTCTTATCCGGCAGGACAGACCTGGGTCAAAACAGGGTGGGGGCATTGCCATCTACCACAAGTCTCACCTCAGCATCAGAACAGCCCCAGCCCAAGACCCACAACTGATCTGTGAGTCAATCCATGAGATTTTGTCCCTTGGTACTAAGAAACTGCACATAATCTGCCTCTATAACCCGCCCTCTGGAGGAGTGGATGGATTTCAGGAACTACTCAAACTAATGTCTCAAACTATTAACATGAATGAAGCCATCATCCTTGGTGATGTGAACCTAAATTGGCTGGGTCCTTCTCACAGTGCCCTCGCATCACTAGTCCATGGCTTTAACTTCTACCAGCTTATAACTGAGAACACTAGAATGATAACCACTCAGTCTGGTACACTTATTGACTGGATTCTCACAAATAGACCTGAACATGTGGCCAAAGCAGGTGTCCTGGCCAATGCAATAACTGACCACTTTCCCATTTTTTGTCAATGGCACTCGGGTCCTCCACCTTCTCCTCTGCCCCGCCTGGTCACCTTTACCAACTTTGCCCATATGGACATAAACGCCTTCCTCCTTGACATATCCAACATTGACTGGTCTGAAATCCACCATGCAGAAAAAGTCGAAGATGCCCTAAAAGTGTTCCTGACAATGTTCAGTGAATTGCAGAATAGGCATGCACCTAAAGTGAAAAGAAGAGTCAGGGAAAAGCAAACTAGATGGCGCCAAACAGATTTACTCCTGCAGCTATGGCTCAGGGACAAACTCTGGAGGCACTACAAAAGCACTGGCCTACCCAGAGACCATACATTATACAAACAACATAGAAATTCCTGCAAAAAGCAGATAAGGCTTGCTTGCAAAAAGTAGGTACTGCCAGAACCTACTAACTAGCTCTGCCCATGACCCTTGAAAATTTTGGGGCCATATTAAGACCTTCCTAGGTACTCCACAATCTATAATCCCCTCTGAAATGGTCCTCAATGGTACCCACTGCAATGACTCCTTCACCATAGCAAATGCATTCAACAATATGTTCTCGGATCTCTCACCCTACACCTCTACACTGCCACTGGCTCCAATCACATCTCAGCCCTCTGCTGATAGCGAACTAGCTGACCTCTCAGCCTCTCAAACAGGGGCTCAAACAACCCAGTCTTTCTACTTCAAAGCCATAACCAGCTCTCAAGTTTTAAATCTACTAAGAACTATCTCTGACAACACCAGCCCTGGATCTGACTCTCTTGAACCCCGCCTCTTAAAAACTGCTGCACATCTCATTTCTGAACCACTGGCTAAGATTTTCACACTGTCCCTCTCCAGTGGTACAGTCCCTGATCTCTGGAAAACTGCCAGAATTACTCCCATTTATAAGAAAGGGAACAGAAATGAGATCACAAACTACAGGCCGATAGCTATTCTCTCAGTCCTAAGTAAAATCTTAGAAAAGCTTGTAGCCACCCAGACCCTCGACTACTTAGAATCTACAAATCTGCTCTGTGACGCTCAACATGGTTTCAGGAAGAACCATAGCACTACTACAGCACTAGCCAAACTCACCTCAGATACTCTCTCAAACATGGATGATGGTCGGCTAACAGAAGCTGTCTTCATTGACCATACCAAGGCATTTGACCTTGTGGATCACTCCTTACTCCTGACCACCCTTCAGTCAATAGGTTTCTCCTCACCTGTTATAAACTGGTTCAGAAGCTATTTAACCGATAGGACCCAAGCTGTAAAATTCAATTCTGCAATTTTTGACAGCACCACAATCAATATTGGAGTACCCCAAAGTTCAATACTTGGCCCTCTTCTGTTTTCCCTTTTCATAAACAACTTACCAAGCAATATCTCATCCTGCTCCTCTCTTCTCTACACTGATGACCTGGTCATCTATGCCAGCTCGCATAATATGGACTACCTAAACTTGTCTCTGACCACAGCCTACAACAATATACAAAGCTGGCTAAGCTCTCATCAACTTATCCTTAACTCAAGCAAAACAAAAGCTATGCTCCTGGGCACCACCCAAAAACTTAGATCCTGCACCTCCCCCTTGAAAATACTAGACCTAAATGGAATCTCTCTTGAGGTCATCACCACATTTCGCTATCTTGGAATCTTGCTTGACCAATCTCTGGACCTTAACCTTCACATCCAAACAACCTGTAAAACCGTAAATTGTAAGCTGGGGGCAGCCTACAGAACCAGCTATATGTTAACACCATAAGCCATGCTAGCCATCACCAGGGGGATCCTTTTACCAACCCTAACCTACTGTGCTCCCATCCTGACCACTGCCCATAAATCAGCCTTGGAAAAATGGGACATCACCTATAACAATGTATGTCGGTATGCTTCCAAGGACCCTCGGCTCAAACATCATTGTCAACTGTATAGTGACCTTGGCTGGCTCTCCCCCACTGCTACCAGGCTATACTATCTTGGCTTTCTATGTGACTGTATTATCAGACTGGACACGCCTGCATCACTAGCTGAGCTACTTCATCCCATTACCTCAATCCATGAATTGAGATCGTCTGACAAATCACTATTGAGAGTTTCCCGTTGTCACACCTCCAAAGGAACTGGGGCTTTCGGGCATGCTGCCCCCCAGATGTGGAACATGCTGCCACAGGATCTTAGGCATACCTCATCTCACTACCTCTTCAAATGAGGACTACGACACTACCTAGCTACCTCTGACCAATGTACCTGTTTTGACCCTACCTGACAGTACCTTTGAAAGCCAGTCCTATGATCTATCCATTCCCTACCTTTTCGGCTGTCCCCCCTTCCCTCTTGCTCACCCACTTTCCTTTTGCCTTCTCTCCCCTGCCTGTTTGTACACCTTATCTACCTGTTGATCTGGAAATTATCCTGTTTTCACCTAACTATAACTGCTCGGTTTGTTACATACTGTACTATACAAAGCCGTATTAACGATCTGTCCAGTACCGTCTTATGCAGAATACGCCCTCACTGTTATCTGTAAATGCTATTCTATATGCTGTCTACTGACTGAACTATGCTGTTTTTTGCTCTATCCACTGTTGTCTTAACTTAAATATGCCCTCACTGTTTTTCACAGCCAGTCAGATGTGATAGCTGAGTATTGGTACAACCAGGGACTTCGCCTCTTTTCCTGCCCCCCTCACGTATTAGTCCCCTTGGGATACCCATGGACCGGGACTGCACGCCGCACTCATGCCCGGAAACAGAACCATGAGCCCGGCTGCTTGTTGCTACTTTTAGCCGCTAATGCCGTAAATTTGCTGAAAATCCCTCAAAGCCCTGTCGGAATGTAGAGCACTCCTCCTGGCACCCAGCACCGACGTGGACCAACCTAGATAGTCTCAGGGGCCCGCCTCTAGCACAGAACACCAAGTAGTCACCAGAGTTGCCCCTCCTTTGCATCATGACTACAGGGGTTGCCAGCCGTGAACACACCCATAAACAGAACCAAGTGCCCAGTCACTTGAGGGTACCCTGTGCTGCCAAAGCCATAGTTGCTGTAAAGTCCCCCAAGCCCATTTTTGGGCTTAGGATTGACTCCTCCTTTTCCTCAGTGCTGCCGGGGTACCACCATAGGCTAGGGACCCGCATTTGAATTGATTGCCCAATCGACTAACAGCGTTGGACTTCGCCTTATTCCCCCCAGGAAGTCTGCTATCAGGGGCCGCCCACCATGATCACACCCAGGAAGTAGAACCATGAGCCCAGCCACTTGTTAGTACCCTGAGCTGCTAAAGCTGTAATCATGGTGAGGCTTACATGCTCATTGTAACATCAGACGCCCCCTCCACTCCTTCTACCCTTCCTCTCCTGCTTGTTTGCACTACATCTGCCTGGGGAACTACGAATAACTCTGTCTTTGTACCTGTACCCACTCTGCCTGTTATATTCTATACAGAACAATGTTGTATTCATTTTACTTAGACTAGTGTCCTCACTGTTATCTTAGCCTCATAGCTTTGGCTTCTCTGTCTATACATTGTACTGCCACACTAAGTGTACTGTATATGTTAAACACCCTCTGTATGTATTGTCTTGTACTGTCCCGGGTCATGCCTGAAAATAGTCACCTGCTGGCTAGTGCACTTACCCGGTTAACAAAAACTAAATAAATAAATAAAAATAAAAATAAAAACATTGACTTTGGAGCATAAATATATTCCCCAGCAGGACTTTATCTTGTAAGGTGGCTAGTGTTAGTAACAGAAAGACAAAAAAGAAGACTGGAGGTACTGTAGTACTGCTCCAAGTTGTTTTTACATTTCTTTCCCTTCACTGCTAATAGCACAAGGATGGACAATGATGGTTAAAATAGTTTTTGTACTTTAAACTGAAAGCCTTTGACAATTCTGATAAGGTATGGATAACTATCAGAACCCTGCATGGCTTATCAGAACCATTTAGAACCTCAGACCCTTTTGTGGTTCTCCCATCACTAGTACCAAGGTCATTTATATGTTATTACTCTAACCTCTAGGCTATACTGTTAGCCTTTCATCTGGTTGAATAGGTTTACAAACAGGATAGTCCTCTGGTGGTTGAGACATTAGATGGTTGAATGTGCCTCATTGGAGGTGTAGCTGTCATGTCATATTACATGTGCTGAAATGTGTAAGCATATGCATTATAGAAATATCATTATTTTTTTGTATAATAAAACATAACTTCATACCTCAAAGCAGAATAAACACAGTATACTTGGGATTAAAAGGTGGATCACTGAGCTTCTGGGTCCCAAAGGTTTCCACCACTGGGAGATATCCTTTCCAGAGAGCCAAATTTGGCTACTTTTTTATTTGCAGTTAATCCTTTATATTAAGAAAAAAATCATGATTACATAAACAAGCAGTGATACAGGTAACACTCTAGAGAAATTATACAGCCAGGGACTATGACACATGTTATTTTAGAGAGCCATGTTGAACAGAGACTGTAAATACATATTTGATATCAGCAAGGAAGGAGTGTGAAGAGACTTAGCCTTCATGCTAGGTCTTGTACCACATAGTGGGAGGAGAGGAATGGGGTCACACAACTTGACAGGAAGGTGCATTTTACTGGTAAAATGTGACATTTTATCAAAGGTAGACAAAATTCTGACCTCTGCCTGCCAGTGGGAGACCAAGGGAATATCCCTGGACCTTAATCTTTGAAGTGTTAAATGTTTGGCCTCAGTACTGGCCATTAGAAGCCAATGTAGATGCATACGGGGAAGGGGAATGGAGTCACCAGACCTGAAATGTATAATTGAAGGAACAATGTGAGGGATCCTCATTGTATATGTTTGCAACATGCATGTATTTGGGCCCAGTACAATAGAAGTTTTGGACAGTTCCAAATGTTGGGCCCTCTGCATGATCAGGCAGGTATTACATGCCAGAGGCATGTATTGCACCTGCACAGCTCTGCAGCCCAGACAGATGCAGGGTGTATGGCATTCACAACTGCATGCACCCATGGGGCACCTGACCACAGGGGCACCCCCTTGGTGTGCAGTTACATGGAGGATGTTTCCACAGACTGGGCACACATCCAATGGGATGCCCAGACCCAGTCCACTAATGGATCCCTTCTGCCCGCAGGGTGTGGATTACAGCAGAGGGCACAATGTGTGCCACCTGCTCAGGGTAGGTGGGTGCCTGATTGACTGCCCCCAGCCCTCCTTGTAGATCCATGGGCTAAGTGGCATGTGGGGGGATGTCTGTAGTGTTTCCAGTTAGAACCCACAGCCAGCAACAGCATCCTGGGAGGGCTGCATATCCCTTATGGCTGGGTGTTGCCAAGTGTAAGGTGTGCCCCCGAGCCCAGCACTATGCACCTTTTTGAATGGCGTGGAGTGCAGGCATGCCCCTGACACCCCACCTGCCCCCAGCACATTGCTGTCTGTGTGGATGGGGGTTCAGGCACATATATGCCATGTGCACCCTCTGTGAATGCCGCATGGGGTCCATGGGACCCTGCTCCATGGCATTCCATCATAGTGATGCCAATGCATCCATTGTATGAGGCATGTTGACATCATGCATAGGGGCCAATGTGCATGAAATCTCCACCTGGAGGGACAGCTCTGCAACCCAGATCCTGATCCATGAACCCAAGCAACTTCAGCCTGGCAGGTGTGTGATACCAGGAGTGCATAATCTTGTTCTGGATGAGAAGGCTTCTGTTGTATGGGCAAGCTTTATAAGTGAACAGCCACAGTTGGGCCTGATGTGCCATAATAAACTCTAGTCCAAGGGCCTTCTGAGGGGTCTGTGTTCTCTTAAAGTATGTTCTTATAGATCAGGCCAGCTCTACCCCTAGAATTCATCATCCAAACATGCAGGAAAGAAGGAGGCATTTCAGGAGGGGGGATCAGAGGGGAGTTTCTTCTAGCAGGTAGCAATGGTGCTTCTAATTTGGAAGCATCTTCAAAAGTCCTCTTTAGGGAGGTCAAACCTGCCCCTCAAATTTTCAAAAGTGTCCAAATATGTGGTGGACAGTTCTCACAGGCCAGCTATGATAAGAATCTCCAGTTGACACCAGGACTCCCACAGTAGCAGAAGTCTCCCCCACATTGATTAGTGGATTTTGTCATAGTGGAAGCAGTGAGTGGTGGGACAATGGGTGTCCACAACCTGGTTTGCTATTTTCTCCATTCCTTAAGGGTTGCTGCATAAGTGGGACCAACTTTCTTAACAGTGGGGAGCTCAGCAATGGTATGAACTGATGGGTTTACAGTTTGGTCCAACTGTCGCTCAGTCATTACCTAGATGTGGAGTCTATTCAGAGAAAGCACAGAGAGCAAGTGCAATGCTTGGGCACACCAAAAAGGAAAATAGTAGGCACAGAATCTAGTGAGGACCCAGCCACCATTCTTCCAAGTGGCCCTCAGTTTTGTCATACTATAACAAAGTGGCATGCCTCCCACGAGAAATCTCCTATTATCATGTCAGTTTTAGAGAACTACCTTGCAGGGATGTCTATGACTAAATGAACCAGATGAGCCAGACATTGAATCAGCTTGGGGGCCAGAATAATTTTAATTGCTGTAATTGTCCCCGCTAAGGAGAGATGCAGAAAATTCCAGTGGTTGGAGTCCCCTATGAGTTTTTTAAGACGTGATGTCAGGTTGTCTGACACTACCTCTGCTGGATTCAGTCTAATCCAGGTTCCCAGATATTTTATTCTCCTAGGGGACCACAGCAGACTGAAGGCAGCAACAGTTTGCTGAGTGCAATGGTTGTTTAGTGGTAGAACCTCCTTCATGCTGGGGTTGGATTATTAGCCCCAAAACTTCTTGAAAGGAGAGTAGAATATGGAGAAGGGTGGGGATACTGGAGGAGGTGTCTTGGAGGAGCATGAGACAATCATCTGCATTTAACAGTGTATGCATATCTAAAGGCCCAATCTGACTGCCTTGCTGTTGGGGGTGCTGAAGGATGGTTAGAGCCAGATGCTCCATGGACAGGATGAAAAGCATAGTGGAGAGGGGTAACCCTGTTAAGTGTCCCTCTCTGGTGTAAAGGGCTTGGAGAGGGTCTAGTTGGTCAAGATCCTGGCAGAGGGTCTGTACATGCCTTTAGTAGTGTCTGATATTGAGAATCTAAGTGACATTTGTGGGTATTCTGTCTGTTTTGCAAGGTAGTTTATTTTTTCTTTCAAACAACTAAGTATACTTATCAGCAAATGGAAGGGAACCCCCCCCCAACATCTGACTAACAGAAACAGGCATGGCCATGAGCAAGGAGTGGCCATAGGTAAAAAATGAGGGACCTCATGTAAAGTACAGGAGGGGCAGACATAGAATAAGAGGGATGGTACTGGAATTATAGCAGAGGGGGGAGGCTCTATTTCGAAGGCTACGTGCACCAATGTCCACAGCCTGGGTAACAAAATCCCAGAACTTGTGGCATTAATGGTCTCTGAGGACCTGGACATCATGGCAGTCACAGAGACATGGTGCAATAGCAACCATGCCTGGGAGCTAGCCATGCTGGGGTACAAACTGTACAGATGGGACAGGGAAGGCAAGAAGGGGGGAGGGGTGGAATTGTACATCAGGGAAGGGATAAATGTGACAGTCCCACAAGACAAGGGGGAAAAGCAGAGGCACTTTGGGTAACCCAGGAAGTGGGGAGGGGAACAGTACTTAGAATGGGAGTGACATAAGGGCCAGCAGAGGATGTAGACAGAGAACTGCTAGAGACTATAGAGAACATGACAGCAAAGGGTGAATTGCTGCTGATGGGTGACTTCAACTTACCAGATGTGGACTGGAGCATCCCGGTGGCAGCCTCAGCCAGGAGTAAGGAATTCCTGCAATCCCTGTAAGGGGCAGGTCTCACACAGCTAGTGACGGAGCCTATGAGGGATAATGCAATTCTGGATCTTGTTCTAAGCAATGGGGACAGGATAAAGGAAGTGACAGTGTGGGAGACCCTAGGGACTAGTGATCCTCGAGCTGTGGGGTTCACCATAAGGATGTCACAGGAGGCTAGCCACATGAGGACTAGAATCCTGGATTTCAGGAGGATGGACTTCAGTAAGATGAAGGACAAATTCAGGAAGGCTATGCAGGAATAGGATGACATAAGGGGAGTAGTGGAACAGTGGGATAAGATAAGGGAAGCCCTGCATCAGGTAGCAAACCATTGTGCCAGGCCCTGCAGCAAGAGCAAAAGAAAGAGGAAATCACTGTGGTTCTTGAGGGGAGTAGCAGAGCTAGTAAGAGGAAAAAATATGGCATTTCTGAGGTACAGGGCAACACAAAGCAAGGAGGACAGGCAAGAATACATGAAAAAATGAAAGGAAGTGAACAAGGCAGTAAGGGCAACAAAGAACGAAACCAAGAAAAAGCTAGCTAAATCAGTGAAGGAAGGAGGGAAGGCATTATTTAGGTATATTAGTGAGAGAAGGAAGACAGGGGGAGAGAGATTGTGAGACTTAGGGAAGAGGGAGGCATGGTAGTGGAGAAAGACATTGACAAGGCGACCATCCACAACAAATACTTCTGCACCATATTCACAGAAGAAGATAATGGAGAAAGTACCCCATTAATGGAGAAGGGAAAACTGGGAGAAGGTGTGGGCATTAGATCTTTTTCAGACGACAGAGTAAAAAGAACACTAGAACAGCTTAGGTTGGATAAAGCTATGGGCCCCATTGGGATACACCCAAAGATCCTAAAGGAGCTCTGTGAGGAACTGTCTAAACCTCTGGCTATGCTGTTCAGTGGATCACTAGAAACAGGCATGGTTCCAGGGGAGTGGAGTAAGGCACAAGTGGTACGCTTGCACAAAAGTGGTTGCAAGGATGAGACAGGAAACTACTGCCTGGTCAGTTCGACCTCGATAGTAGGTGAAATGATGGTAACCCTACTTAAGGAAAGGCTGGTGGACTGCCTAGAGACAAGGGGGCTGCTAGACACAAGGCAACATGGATTCATTGCAGGGAGGTCATGCCAGACCAACTTGATTGATTTCTTTGAGTGGGTGACAAAGGAAATAGACCAGGGTAGAGCAGTAGATGTGGCCTATCACACACAGGAGACTAATCCACAAGCTGGCAAATCTGGGGGTCGGGACAGAGGTGGTCACATGGGTTAGAAACTGGTTCAGTAACAGAACACAAAGAGTGGTGGTAAATAGTGTTAGCTCACAGGAGGGACAGGTAACAAGTGGCATACCCCAAGTATCAGTGCTTGGACTAGTGCTCTTCAATGTCTTCATAAGCGATATTGCAGAGGGTCTAGAAGGGAGGGTTAGCCTGTTTGTGGATGATACAAAGATATGTAACAGGGTAGATACACAGGGAGGTATAGAAAAAATGAGGAGGGATCTGAAGAGGCTAGAAAACAGGTCCAAGGAATGGCAGTTGGGTTTCAATGCAAACAAGTGCAAGATTATGTACTTAAGGAGAAAAATCCTAAGGCTGAGTATGAACTAGACAGTGGCGGAGCTGGGGGGTCGGGTGCCCCTCCTGGCTGCCCCAGTGTAAGTAGTGGTGCCCCACCATAATCTTTCTTCACTGTTTAGTGCCCTTTGTGGAGCCCAGAATTGACTGAATGCCCCCCCACCAGCTCCCAAACACTCCCAAACTTGGCTCTGCCACTGGAACAAGACGGGGTAACACTGGAGGCCACCACAGAGGAAAGGGATCTAGGAGTAGTCATAGAAGACAACCTCAAAGTGGCTAAATGGTGCCACAAAGCAGTTGGAATGGCTAACAAAATGCTTGGGTGCATAGGGATGGGTATAACAAGTAGAAGGAGGGAAGTGGTGGTACTTTGTACAACTCCCTAGTAAGGCCTCCTCTGGAGTACTGTGTTAAATTATGGAGGCCCCATCTCCAAAAAGACATAGACAGGATGGAGACGGTACAGAGGATGGTGACAAAAATGATGTTGGGGATGTAGCATAAGTCATATGAGGAGAGACTCAGAGATCTAAATATGTACTCCCTGGAGGAAAGGAGAGAGAGGGGGGACATGATAGAGACCTTCAAATATCTAAAGGGGATCAACAGGGTACCAGAGGGGAGCATATTTCACTTGAAGGGAAATAACAGAACCAGGGGGAACAGCATGAGACTAAAAGGTGGAAAACTTAGAGGGAACTTGAGGAAATTCTACTTCACTGAAAGGGTGATGGAGAGATGGAACAGTCTCCCCCAGGAAGTGGTGGGGGTGGCCACTGTTCAGGGATTCAAGAATGTGTGGGATAGGCACATGGGAGTTATCAAGCTGGAGTGAAAGGAGGGGGGGCTTGTAGCATCTAGGGTACCTTAAGCATTAGAAAGAGGGACAGAGCAGACTGGATGGGCCACAAGGCCCTTATCTGCTAACAACATCTATGTATCTATGTATTGTCTAATACTTTAGAGTATATTATCTCTTTTTGTGCTGTATCTGATTTTTTTCTTCTTTCTCCAGTTATTTAGACCTGTTTAGTTACTGTGGCAGTGATGTGGCACTATGTTCTTTCTTGTAGTTCAAGGTGCTTTTGGGACTGCTGATTGCTACTGGTTTAAAAGATACATTTTTTTTCTATTTTAAGAAAAAGCTACATCAGCTTGGAATGTTGTCCCCTGTATGTTGTTGCTAATTATACAATGGCAAGAAACAATCCTGGACTCTGATTGGTCAGTCTTGGTCTGGACCCGTGATGTTATCCAAGCACAACATCATGGGTCTACTCTCATCATGATGGCTGCTCTTCTTTATGGCTGCTCATCATTATGGCTGCTCTTCTTTTTTGCATCTCCTCTTAAGAAACAAAAATATTTTTCCACACTAATAAAAATATCTTTAAAATAATTTTTTTTATTTATATATAACAACGAGCCATTGTATAATAGCAATAATGCCCTCCAGGGTGTGTGTCATTTGGGATAACGTCACGCCTGAGTTGTTGGATGCACTCAGCCTGAGGCCTCGTGGCCAACCACCTGAGGCATGACGTTATCCCAGCATGACACACACCCTGTTGGGAATTATTGCTTAAGTAGCAGATGTTTTTGCATTGTGTTCTGGTTCTGTGATAGAATCAGTATTACTAGAAGGTAGATTATTGTGATTGTTGTTACCTTTTGATGGTAAGAGCTGAGATAGAAATTTATATATTTTGAATGTTACAGTTATTTGTAACTGGAAGGTAGGAGAAGCTGGGCTTGGAGGAAGTTGGGGAATTGGTACATGTATGGGAAACAGGAGAGTGGTAAACTGCAATAACTGTGGGGTAGCAATCTTTCTGGGGGTGATGTGGAGTAAAGGGGGGATGTCCTGTGTGTAAGAGCCTGGAGCTGCTAAGGGCTGAAATAAGGCTGCTCAGATGGGAGCTGAGGAGGATGGTGTGGGAAGTCAGAGGAGCAGAGCAGTGGAAGGAAGGGCAGAGGAGTGATGCCCAAGGGAGTGACAGCATCAGGCAGGGGATGGGAGTGGGAGGAGCATCCACTATACTGGAGTAGCACTTCCTCAGAGGAACAGGGAGCCCAGGGTGGAGGAATGGCAAGAGGTGAGGGGAAGGGGTGGGAATGTGAGAGTAGCACCAGGGATGGGAAATTCTAAAGGGGTGATTTTATTGAATAGATTTGCACCACTGTCTGGAAGGAGGGAGGGGGCAGTAGGAGGTGAGGTAGGAGGTCAGGTTGAGCCAGGGTTCAGAGTAGGATTGCAGGGGAGGGGGAAGGGAACTAATCAGGATGGGCAGGGAAGAGGAGGCAGGCAAAACAGAGTGGAAGAGGTGAGGGGGGAGGGAGAGAAAAGGAAAGGAAGAGGGGAAGGAAACCTGAAAGCAGACACAGATAGTCAAAATGGAGGGGTAGATTGAGAGATGGAATAACAGTTAAGGGGATAAATTGTGGATGTGGAGGTAAGTTTAACAGGGTGCAGAGGGAGCAGTTAGGTTGAGAACAGCTAGCACAGAAAGTAAGAAAGGAAGGATGGGGAACAGGGATGCAGGGGATGGAAGGGTGGCAATCATAGGGGACTCCATAATTAGGAGATTTCACTGGGGAAGGAAATGGGACCCAAATGCAAGCAGGAGGGTGGTTTGTATGCCAGCGATAACGGGGAGGATCGTGGGCCCAAGAATAAGGGAAATAATAAGGAAGGTTGGAGGAAAACCAAATTTAGTTATACATTTTGGAACTAATGACCTAGCTGGGGTGGAGGTGGAGGTAGTGAAAAGTAGGTTCAAGGAGTTAGGGAAGATCTGCAGGGAAGAAGGAAGTTCTCTGGCCTTCTCAGAGGTGATACCAGTACCAAGGGCCAACACAGCCAGGAAAAGAAGAATAGAGGATTTCTATGACTGGCTGAGGAAATGGTGCAGGGAGGAGATGTTAATCTGTATTGGTGACTGGGAAGAGACCTGGTCAAGCAAGGCACTCTTTTTGCCAGACAGGCTACATCTCAGTAGGGAGAGTTTGAGGGTGCTCGGGGACAAACTGGGGGAAGACATAAGCACTACACTTAATTTAAACTACTGGGGGGGCAGTGGGCATGCAGGCCCACAGACTCTGAGAGGAGAAGGTCAGTGACCCCCCCCCACAGTGATGGAAGAGGTCTGGAGGGAGGAGGTGGAAGGGGCAAGAATACAATTAGCAAAGGTGGAGGGTGTGAGGAACACATAAAAAGGGTACGTGGAAGGGTGCACACAGAGGGGATAAATGTGAATAGAAGAATAGAGGGAAGAGAAGGAAGGCCAAATTCTAGGTGGAGGGTGGTGTCTCTGAATGCACGGAGTCTTGAAAACAAGATGGAAGACATGCAGTCACTATTAGCTGACAGGAAGGTGGACATAGCTGCAGGAACCGAGACTTGGGCAGCATCACATCATGACTGGGACCTTGCAATCCCTGAATATAAATTATACAGGAGGGACAGGGAAGTTGGGAAGGGGTGTCAGTTTATATCAGGGAGGGAATAACTTGCACAAGGGAGGAGTCAGAGGAAGGGGAGGTGGAGGCATTATGAGTTCAGTTAAGGTCCAACAGAGGGAGAAAGGTGAGGTTGGGTGGTTTATAGACCAGGATGAGGAGAGGGACAGGGAACTGAGCTCACAAATATTGGAAGCTGCAGGGAAAGGAGAGGAGGTAAATGTGGGGGCATTCAACTTGCCAAAGGTGGACTGGAGCATACCATCTGTGACATGTGCTGGGAGTAAGCTGATCCTGGAAGGACTGCAGAGTGGGTTCCTATCTCAGAGCATCACTGAACCAACAAGAGCTGAGGCAATTCTTGATCTGGTGCTTACAAATGGGGAGCATGTACAGGAAATAATGATCAGGGAGCTACTGGGAGGAAATGACCATTGCACAGTGTGGTTCCAGTTGGATATGAGCAGGGAAAGTATCCTGACTAAGACCAAAATCTTGGATTTCAGGAGGGCAGATTTCAGGAAAATTGGCAAAGTGCTAAGGAGCCATCTGGTGGGCATCAAAGCAGACACGGGGGTGGACCAAAGGTGGTCCATCATTAAGGAAGGAATAGTGGTTGCCACAAATGAGTGCATTAAGCTCAGGGGTGAGAGCACAAGGGACAAAGCGCAGAGCTAGTTCAGCTCTGGGGTTGCCCAGGCAGTAAGGGAAAAGAGGTTGGCCTATAGAAAATTCAGGAAGACCAAGAGAGATGTGGATAGGGAAAATTACCTAAGGTTGGCTAGTGAGGCAAGTAAGAAAGTCAGGTGAGCAAATTCACAGAAGGAACTGCAGATAGCTGAAGTAAATAAGAAGGGGAAGAAGGCTTTCTTTCACTATATAAGTGAGAAAAGGGATAAGAAGGAAGGGACTGTTAGGCTTAAGAAAGTGATGGAGTGGATGGATGATGATGGGGGAAAGCAGAGATACTAAATGAATACTTCTGTTCCATCTTCACCAGGGAGAAAGATGGATCAGTGCCTTCAGGAGGGAAAAGAGGAGTTGGGGGGAAGGGAACAAAGATGTAGTGATAGAAGAGGATAGAGGGAGGGGCTGCTGGTATTGAAGGTGGATAAATCATCAGGCCTGGACAGAGTACATCCCAGGGTACTAACTAAACTGGCTGAGGAGCTGGCAGGGCCACTGGCAGACCTATTTAATAGTTTACTAGAGACAGGCATAGTACCACAGGACTGGAGAACAGCACATGTAGTACAGCTCCGCAAAAGTAATCCCAAGGATGACCCAAGGAATTACAGACCAGTCAGTCTGACCACCATTGTGGGCAAGCTCATGGAGACCATACTAAAGGAAAGGTTGGTGGAACATGAGGGAGCACAGTCTTAAGCTTGAGTGTGGGAGATTTAGGAGGGAAGTCAGGAAGCACTTCTTCACAGAGAGGGTGGTGGACTAGACTGTGGGCAGCTTTAAGAGAGGCTGGGACAAGTAGAGGGGAGGGTAAGGGTCATGGGTATAGAGGATGGGACAAGTGGGGAAAGGAGGCAGAGACAGTAGCTCAAGCTGTGGATCCTACAACATGAGCAGACTTGATAGACTAAATGGCCTTCTTCTGATGACTTCTTCATATGTATATAGTGCCCAGATGAACCCATCATAGTGGGGGCCAAAACAATTCCTGTGTAACAGAGCATACAGGTACCCCCACTCTACTGAGTCAAACACCCCTTCAAAATTAATGACCACTGCTGCAGCTGGACTGGGGGCAGGGCCAGACTGCATCACCAAGAAAAATACTTGGTGGTGATAGCAACTGAGGTGCCCCTTCATGAATCCCACTTGGGAGGGGTGGATAAGTTGAAGGAGGATCTACTCTAGTCTGGTGGCAAGCACTTTGACGAGTATCTTTGCATCAATATTTATGAGCAAGATGGGCATGTAACTGCCTTGAAGGGTTGCATCCCTGCCTTCCTTGGGAAAATAAGGAGCACCACCTCTCCCATCAACAGGGGGATAACGGAACAATTGTATGATTCAAGACAGACAGACTGAAGGAATGGGAGACTATTAAAGGAATCAACTGGTAAAGATCCATTGGTATTCCATCACTCCCGGGCACCTGGTGGGGAAAAAAGATGGAGATGACTGTCTGGATCTCTGAGGTGGTGAATGGTGCCTTCATCTCAGCCTTGTGGGCCTCTGTTAGCATGGGGAGAGGGAAATCTGCCAGGAAGGTGTCTAGCTTGCACTGATCCAGGGATCTTGAAAGGATTAATGTTACATGAAAAAGGTTTGCATTATTGAGTTAGCCCTGTGGGCTGGCCTTAAGAGAGACAGATATATCACATAGGTCATGAATATATTTATCTGCTTGCTGCTTATGTAGCCTGTATGACAGCAGTTTGCCTGCCTCTTCCCTACTATCTCAATACTTGTGCTTTAAACACAGGATGGCCAATTCTGTTTTCTGTATAGCAAGGGAGTTGAGCTGCATCTGAGGGGGGGCAGAGCTCTCTCTCTGCAGGGAGGGCTTCAATTACACAAGAATGAATTGTTTTTTCTCTTTTGCAGTTAACAATGCTTCAAGATTTTTCTGGGACTCCTCTATTTTTAAGCTGCATGTAGCTGCAAAATCAATTATTCAGCCTCCAGAAAAAGCCTTGAAGGCTTCACAGAGGGTGGATTTAAT
The DNA here is from genome assembly GCA_016271365.2 of Neoceratodus forsteri. Lineage (NCBI taxonomy): Eukaryota > Metazoa > Chordata > Ceratodontiformes > Ceratodontidae > Neoceratodus > Neoceratodus forsteri. The sequence goes on from CM028137.1 coordinate 268,106,529, forward strand.
GGTATCACCTGTATCAGGAGGGAGGTAATGGTTCCACTGTACAAGACCCTGGTGAGAGCTCACCTTGAATACTGTGTACAGTTCTGGAGACCACACCTTCGAAAGGACGTTGACAAAATAGGGATGCTGCAGAGGAGGATGACCAAAATGATGTACAGATTACATCACAAGCCTTATGAGGAGAGAGTGAGGGACCAAAATTTGTACATGCTGGAACAGAGGAGGGAGAGAGGTGACATTTAAATACATCAAGGATATAAACAAGGTGGAAGGGGATAATATATTGCAGCTCAACAGTAGTGCCAGGACAAGAAAGACACAAAATGAGATTGAAGGGTGGCCACATAAGGAGAAATATTAGGAAACTCTTCTTCATGGAAATGGTGGTGGATGCATGGAATAGCCTGCCCCAGGAGATGGTGGCAGCCCATACTGTGGTGGGCTTTAACTATGCATGGGACAGAAACAAAGGAATAATAGTGATAGGAAGAAAAAGCTAAGTCAATGACTAATAAGTGTTTCTGGTCACTTTGTGAGCTAGAGTAAATGGGGAGACTGGATGGGCCTGGCAGTCCTTATCTGCTGACAGAATCTATGAATCTATGACACTATCATTTATCTCAGAGTAGTTGGTCTGCCTCCTTCCAGGGCCGGGTGGCAATGTCCTGGTCCTGTAGAAGGATGGGATCCGTTTGCCAAGTTGTTGATTTTGGGAGAAGGGTCTCAAGTACATTGCAGAGGAAAGCAAGGCACCTACTGGTCCATCCAGGAAACAAGAGACATTCTCTTTGGTTAGGGAAATCCTTTTATTCATCAAACATGATAAAAACATAACAGCAATGGTAATAATGAGCCTCCACCTCCTCAACAATGTTTTGTGCCAAAAGCAATTCTTTGTCAAGGTACAGTGCCTCCTGCTGCACACAAATTATATTGTAAATCAAAGTGCCAATTAAGGACACTGCACTTCACCTGCAAAAGGGGCCATTACAGCTACCAACATATCTTTTGCTATTGATGAGCAGGAAACCAATAGAAAAAAGTAATGCTTAAGTCGAACAATAAAGCCTAAATGTGCACAGTAACCCCTGTAATCAGGGCAATGATCCTACTTTCACAATTCAGATCCAAGTAAACTTGTAATGTCCATGGTATTTAAAGGCTATCAAGTGCTTGCTGCCTATAGTCATGCACAGCAGTTTGACCCATACACATTATGAATAGGGATGCAGTGAGTCCATATTCTGCAAGGAGTGTTCATGGTGATCAGAAAGGGCTCCTAAAGTTCTTGCACTTTGACTCAGCAGTAGAATGAGAGAAGCATTACAGGGGATGACATATAGGATTTCCAATCTTCACTTCATTCTCAGTGTTTGTGCTGGCCAATCTGCTACCCTTTCTGATTGTCCCACAACCCTTTCACATAGTCAATTATTTAATAGGCAATAGAAAGAACAAGGGAGCTGGTGGAGGTACCAGGCCAGTGTGGTATAACAGACCAGCATGGTGTGCCAGACCAAATTTTGAGCAGAGGGATGGAGTGTAAATCTAGGAAACCCCAAAGTGTGACTTGGGTTAGACAACGAATGCCAAGAGGCAAAATTTTAATTTATTACAGAACAGGAGCTTACATGTGGGCACACCAGATAGGGATTTGGGTTGGATCCTTCATGGCAGATGCTGGGCAGGCAGTCAGTAGCATGGGCTGGCATCAGTGGCCTTTTTAGGAGATGGTAATGAAGAGTAAACCTGCCAGACTGTGACAGTACAACTGAGACCTCCAGAGGGCAGTAACAAACCCTGGCCCAACAACCAAGTGTGGGAAGACCATGTCTCCTGTCTCTTAGCCCACTACCAGAATCTGAAGCAGACCCATTAGAAGGAAGAAACTTTAGAGCAATAGCGTCCATGTGCCAGGGAGTAAAACATAGAGGGGGTCACATCACGGGTGGGGGCAAATCTGGAGAGGGGAGATAAATGTATATTCAATGTCAGTACTCATGACTTCAGTCCAGTTGCTGTTGTGAAGGAGACTGGGGCTTGGGTGGAACAGGGGCTGGAGGCAGCTGCAGTGATACCTCAGGTAAAGCTGGAGGGGTGGCAGAATGGTTGGACAATATCTGCTATCTGGTACAGCTGGTTGAGTGGAGTTCTGCCTAGAGCAGGGGTGTAGAGGTCTTGTTTCAGTGGAGCTTTCTGGAGGCCACACTCATCGGAGCAGCTAGAATCTGTCTTTTACAGGCAGTGGGGTTTCAGCTTTTTGTCTGTTAGAGAAGCATGTAGAGGGGGACAATCTGCCTCTACTGAGAACCTGTTCAAGTGTCTTCCAGAGCCTATGTGAACTTCAGCTTCATAATGTTTTCATCCTGGACCCCACCATTTCTTGATCCATTGAGTTAACTCCTCAGGAACTGGGAATGAGATGGGACATGGATACTCACTGAGCATGTGTGTTGGTTAGGCAGGAGATGTCTGTCAGCAATCTCTTCCAATGCTTCAAATCCAAATGCGGTATGGCATTCTGACTTTGCTTTAAAATGACTTCAGTACATAACCTAAATTAGCATTCTTGTATTCATTCCTTTTTTAGTTGGTCATAAAGACCACTGAGTTCTCAATTTGGTGTTTTTCCTTTTTTTTCTGGTTTAAACAACTGAAGCTGCAGCATATGCAAAAAAGCAAGAAAATATGGCCAGAAGATCTAAAATGCCATAAGTGACTTGACAAAGCCCAAAGCCTTGAAAACTGTTTTAATAAAATAAGTGGGGCCATTAAAATGAGAAGCCGAGTCAGTTCAAGCAAAGTATAACCAGTTAGACAGATTTCTAATGGTTCACAGAGAAGAGGAGCAGAGACAGGAATGAAGCCTAGAAATCCCAAGCCAGGGAAGAGAAGATGCCATATAAGCACTGAAGATTCCCATCACCACTTCATCAAAAAGGAAAATAGTGAACTGCAGGAGCTAAACGTGTTGAAAAGTGAAATGCCAATGTACTGAACCAAAGACCAATCACCTGAGATACTGAACTAGTAGAACAAAGTAACTAGAACCTTCTACCAGAATAAAGGGACATGAGTATAAATCATGCTATAGCTTTTCTTTTATTTCTGCTAAAATTTTGCATTTACCAATTAAGCAGTCAAAATAATTTATTCAGCAAAAAATGTTAACCTCATTATATGGAGTGCTAACCTCATTATATAGTTAAACAAGTCAACGCATTAAGATCTTACTTTATTTAAAATTCATGTAACAGCACTACAGAGATTTTAAGGAAAAAAGAAAGGGGCAGTATTTTTTTCAAGTGTGCTCAACTGAATTAAAAAGGCTCTGAAACTAAAACATCTTTGCTAGTAGAACTTATTGTACTCTCTGCCCCCCCCCCCCACATCCAATATCTGATTAAAGATAGGCAGAAAGGGAGAAAGAAAAGAACAAATGCAGGAAGAAAATGAAGAATTTCTAGAAGGTGTCAAAAATTGAGCAATTTACATCTCTACCATGTAAACTACCTCCTAAAATTGTAAATAAATGTTTAAACAAGCTAATAAGATCTTCAGAGAAAAAAAAAGCAAAATCCAGGGAAACTGCAATAAGCTCTCAGTCTCAAAACAGAAGTTAAAATTTAAAGGACCGGGTTCTAGTAATAAAAATGATCTGGCTCAAACTCAATTACCTTTTAAGAAATTAGTAACAGAGTAAGGATCAACTATGCCTCAAAAAGTACAAAATGAAGCTGAAACAAAAGAAAGAATAAAAAAGCAAGCAAAATGCTTCAAATCCAGTAGACTAGGACAGAGGACAGACATGTAGCTCAGGGATACAAGAGGAACCACAAATGCATGAAGATCCCCAGCCAGATCAAGTGGAGATATGTTCAAGAACAAGCCCATTCCCAAATAATAAACCAATACCAAAAACAGGAAAGAACAGATGACAAATCATGAACTCTAAAAGCAATTCAAGAAAAAACAGATGTTGGCTGCAAAGTCATAAAATCTCAGCAAAACAATATTTGTCATGATACTTATGGCTACAAAGAAATCAATACAGTCAGAGCCAACAGACATTGTGGAATGAAAACATCAAAGCTTTTGTGGGATTTTGCAGCAAAGCTAGAAGTGTTGCTTAATCATCAGACATGAATGTATAGTAACTGTGAAGAAGCACTAGACTTAATGATTGGAATTACAAACATTTTTGGAGTTACTTAAAAATTACCTTACAGTCAAGTTGTTTATTTAGGTAGTATGAATGAGGGGGGTTATTTAATTCAGGTTTAGAGAGAATGAAATGTTCTTAAAGCAACAGGCATTTGCTGATATGATAAAACATCAAGTTATATAAAAACTAATAATTTTCTCCTGAAGGATCAGTCTGCAGTCTATCCTGTAGGTAGGGAAATGGACAGACTAGATGGGCCAAGTGGTCTTTATCTGCCTTCAAAGTCTATGTTTCTATGTTTCTATGGGGAGAGGGTAGGACATGAGTTTAAGGTACACATGAGGCATTTAATTGAAATCAATACTAACAATAAGACCAGGTACTATTGTATTAAATATGAATACTATTTGCGCTATAAACTTCATGGCTGCAATGCAATTGTGAAGATGCCTTCTGGATGACCAGCCACAGAATGAGGAGGGATAGATCTAATGACAAAACAAAGCAGGCACTAATAGAGATATCATACACACACAAAAAAAAAAGATTTATGTGACATGAACACAAAGGAGAGAACAAATGATTTACACTACTGAAGGTGTTCCAAGTTATAAATTGTGATATGTCTGAACTAGGTTATATGGCTAATAGGAGAAAGAGGGTAAAGAGAGGACAGAATGGGTCATTTGAAGGAGGAAACTGTTTTTATCTAAATGGAGAAGGGGAAAGATAATAGTAGAGACAAATTATATAATAGGAAACTATTTATTGCATGGGTGATTCATTATGAGGTAAAACCTTGTAACAAATGAACACAATAATTAAATTAACCACTTGGAATGTAAATGGGGTAAACTCACCATAAAAAAGGTATTGTATAGTAAAATAAAAAAGGTAGGATTAGACATTATGATGTTGCAAGAGACATATTTAAATAAAAAATAAATCCATAAATTTAAAATGGGATGTGCAGGTCAGATATTTTCATTACAGAGTTCATCTGGAAAAAGAATAGGAGCAGAATCCTAATAACAAACAATTCAAAGGATAAGTTCTGGAAATGCAAACAGATTCTGATGGGGAAATAATTATAATCAATTTACAAAATGTTGGGACAATTACAAATCTAGGGTATTACAGAACTTCTTAGACACAAATAATTTACTAGACCTTTAGAGTGTTGTCAAGATTAGACTATGTGTTAACATCAAATGATTCAATAGTTAATCATAACTTGTTCCAGTCAAATATTGAGCCTATAATGGTTTCAGACCACAACTCAGTAACTTTGCATTGGTGTTGAGGTGAGCCCACAACAAAATAATATGTGTGTCAGATTAATAACAAATTATTAAAGGATCCAGGATTTGTGAATAAAATTGAGCCAAGCATTAGGCAGTTTGTAAGAGACAATAAAATTGCTAGAACAAACATAATATAATAATGGGACACTTTTAAAATAACAATAAGGGAGCAATTATTTCAGAGGCAAGTTGGAGGAATAAGGAAAGGAAAAAGAAACTCCTTGAAATAGAGGAACATTTAGAAATATTAAAAAAGATGTAATAAATAGTAGGAATGAACAAAAAGAAAAATATTATTACTGAAAATAATAACTGGTAAAACTGAAATATACCACATCACAAACTGCTGTTTACCAATAAAAATAATGGAATACATGGTGTGAATAAGCCTGTTAAACCTTAACCAAAAGATTTAATGCTGAAGAATTAAAAAAAAAGAGAAAAAAGAAATAATCATGATACAGGACAAAGGGTGATACAAACTAATAAAGAGCAAATAAGGGAATGTTTCTTAGAATATTATGAACATTTTTATAAAACAGAATGTGCACTGACAGGAAAAAAAATAATTGCAATATTACAAGAGTTATATTCCAATCAAATTAAACTTTTGTAAATCAATTATAAAATCAGAAATCACTGATACAATAAATCAAATGGCAAAACATAAATGTCCAGGGGTAGATGGATACACATTAGAATTTGATCAAACCTTTCAAGAGAGCTTATATCCCCTATCAGAATGGCATCAAGTCTAGATTGTTCTGCCGATACAGCATGGTTGAAAACCATACTCTAAGCACACAGAGAAACTCAAAGATTTATTTATATCTGCATTGTTTTGGACAGTGCTTGTTTGGACTACATGGATGGTTTGCTTTTTCCCTCTGCAGAGTTTGTAATCACTGTCTTGACATGGAACCTATTAGAAATAATTTTTCAAGAAAATCAAGTAAACACAAACAAAAATAAAGGCCAGACTTCTTCAATATAGCATATATTTCAGTATTACCAAACAAAGAAAAGACATAAAACAAGTTACATATTACAGACTGGTAGCAAACTTAAACACAGATTATAAAATATGCACCAAGATTATAAATAATAGAACCATACAAAATTTAGCAAAATTAATTCAGTAATGACCAGAGTTGATTTATTCCAATTAGCTCTATCCACATGAGGATACAACATGTATAAAGGGTGATAGAATATTTTCAATAAATAAATAAATAAAAACAAACAAATTGATGCCATATGTTTGTTACCTGATGTGACTAAAACATTTGACATGTTAGAGTGGAAATACTTGTCATAGCTTTTTTGTCTTGGAGTGTTGGGCTCTCCCAAAAGAAGTTATAGAATATATCACAATAATTTACACAAGTCCAAAGGCTAAATTCAAAGTAAACAATCATTTATTGAAAGAATTTTGCCTACACAGATGGGCAAGGCAAGGTTGCTCCTTGTCTTCAACCTTATTTGTATTAGCAGTAAAAATATTCCTGATAACGATTAGAAAAAACAATGCAATAAAAGAAATAAAAATCAATAATAAAGAAATAAAATTGAAAGCATATGGCCCAGTGGCACTGAGGGTTGAGGTGCTGGATGTCACACCTCGTGACACACTGGCAACCTGGATTCGGGAGTGAGCCCAGGATATCGGGGGTCGGCAGAGGAAGGAGAGGATTGAGTATCCAGAGGACAGCTCTCCTCTCCTGGGTGGAAGAGGCATGGCAGGCACAGACTTGATGTTGGGGATGGGGAGTGGTGACGCCAACAGCAATGACTTGGCATAGGGGCATGCCATTCCTCCTTAGGAAAGCATGAAAATGCCTCCAGACACCAGGAAGATGGAGTGCCTAGAGCGTGTTCCCAACATGCCCTCACCTGCCTGACTACCTCTGATTCAAATCCATTTACAGTATTAGGGTGTCTGCCTCAAGACATCAGCCCCACTCGGGGGGAGCCACATCTACATGGGGACCAGGTGGTAAGTATCAGGGCAGGGTGAGAGATGCAGGGGGATGACTCCTTGGCCATCCTGAAGGGTCAGGGTCTGCAGGATGTGGGAGGGCTAAATAGAGATTTAAAAAAAAAAGTGAAAACATAATGCAGATTATATTCTATTTTTGCTATCTTCTTCTAAAAACAGCCTTCAAGAACTAAATACATACTGTAATTAAAAACATTTCACATGATGCTGGATACAATGTTAGCAAATCAAAAATCTGAAATTATTATATTTTATTTAGAGGGTGATTAAATAAAGACTATACAACATATTTGTAAAGCCAAAATATAAAACAAGCATTTGTCAATGCAGAATGCTTCCTTGCACGGTTTATGTGGTAGCTGTATTGTGTTAGTTGAACTTCTGGTGGGGAGGAAAAGCCTGCCTAAACTATGTTTTGACAAGCTGTCATATTTTTGACAGCATGTGAATACAGCAGCTTGGGTAATAAGAAGGTTATGTTGAAAATGTGGGTGCAAATATTTAAGATTTCCACATTTACGAGCATGTGTACCGAAATTGCAATGAATGGGCATAACTTTGTCATTTTTCATATTTTGACCGAATGTTAAACATAGTCTTCATATCACCCCACATCATGAACCCCATAGGTGATAATTTTCAAATCCATGGGAAAATAGTATTCTGCTCCACAGGTGCAAAAACACATTTTGGGCAGGATGTGAAAAAATGACAGCTGCACTGTTCATGAGGTGGTGTGGTAAAATGGCTATATTGAAAATTTGGAGTGAAAATATTGAAAATGACCAAAGGTACACGCGTGCATAGAAAAGTTAGAATGACCGTGTGTAACTCGCCCATTGTTTGGATTTTTTTCACCAGATTTTCAACATGATCTCTTTGAGACCTCACCTCATGAAGAGTGCCATGGTCATTTTGTTCATTCATCCCAAAAGGTGATTTAGCACAGCAACCACACCATTCTAGACCACAGATGTGAAAACACATTTTGAGCAGGATGTGAAAAATGACAGTTGTGCTGTTCATGAGGAGGTGTGAAAAAATGGCACTGTTGAAAATCTAGAGTGAAAATATTAACAATTGGTGAAGTTACGAGTGTGCATACAAACTGCAAAAAGCTCACTATTACACAGTTATTTTAAAGATTTTTTGCATCAAATTTTCAACATGGGCTTTTTGAGACCTCTCCTTTTGAACACTGGCACTGCCATTTTGTTAATCAGTACCAAAAGGTGATTCCATGCAGCAACCTTGGAATCACCTTTTGGGACTGCGTACCGAAATGACAGTGCTGGTGTTCATGAGGTGGGGTCCCAAGAACCCCATGTTGAAAATTTGGGTTCAACATTCCTAAAAATGGTTCAGATATCAACATAAGTTGAAACCCCCATTGACAGCCATTATGCAGTGCTTACCTTGATTCATCAAATCATGGTTTGGCTTTGAAGAGTGCTGACGTGTCCCGGTCCACAGAAGATTGCAGCCGTCAACCTCCGAAGGTAAATATGGGGTAAGGGAGGGATGTGGGGAGGTGGGTGCACAGAGGGTGGTTGGGATGGGGGAGGGGGAGGGGGGAGATGACAAGGGACTATTTTCTTTTTAACAGGCTTAAAAAAAGACATCGTGTACAGTTTTCTTTTTTTAACAGGGTATAAAAATGTTTTATTTTGGGATACTGGGAGTGGGCTCCCCAGTGTTCCATAGAGGTTAGATCATGCTGATAGGGGGATTGGGCACCCTGATGTCAGTCCAGGGATGGGGAATGGATGGTGCGGGCTGGACAACATGTAGGGGGAGGGAGCGGGAGGACTTAATTTTGACACAAAGAGGGGAACAAAGGGTGTGGGGAGGACAGCACACAGAGGGAGGGAGCCAGAGAGAATGCAGCTGATAGGGAACAAAAGTTACAGGGTGGACAGCATGCAGAGATAGGGAGTGGGAGGGAATGCAGCTGATATCAGAATGGGGAACAAAGGTTGTGGGGAGGACAGCATGCAGAGGGAAGGAGTGGGAGGGAATGCAGCTGATACCAGGATGGGGAACAAAGGGTGCGGGGAGGACAGCACAAAAAGGGAGGGAGTGGGAGGGAATGCTGCTGGTGATAGGGAAATGAAGGGGGCTTAATGCAAATGGTGGCAAAGAACAGGGGACAGAGCTGTCTGCTTATCAGCTGGCATTATTCAAATGAAAGGAATGAAGCACTGTCATTGGAGCGTTTCACTTTTTCAACTAGATAATTGCTTCCAGCAGTGAAACTGTGACTAGTGTCACAGTCTGGTTGCATGCTCATTGGTCTGTCAGGGATGAGCCCACTGTATAGTGCTGTGCATTGGACTTATCTCTAACACAACTCCACAAATGTTGTTCTACCGCAAGATGTTTCTTGTGCATGCACAAGGAAATGTAATGAAAAAATGGAATATTTAGGAATAAAATCTGCACCATCATTAGAAAAAGTCTCTTTAAATTATAACCAAAAGATGTCACTATTACAAGACAAATTATAAGGTTAGTCAAAAATACAACTGTCACTGTGGCACAAGATACAAATCTTGAAAATGATAGAAATGTTAGTAGTTCAGTACATATCTAACATATTTCGAGCAGTAACAGCAAGGGTTTCTAACGCCTGCTTCATAAAGGTGAACAATATTATAAGAAATTATACCTGTAATCATAAACTCCCAAGGCTAGCTAGACTGTATCTGCCTAAGCAAGTAGGTGGTTGAGCTTGCCCTGATGCTATATCTTATTACACAGCCTACATGGAAAAAAGGGGCAATGATCTGGGCATATACTGAGGTAAATTGTATTATTGAAAATAACATGCATTCTGCAATACAAGTTGAACAATAAGATTTGCTCCAAATAATTCTGATAACAGTAAAAATGTAAGCATCAAGAGCATCAGTAAGAAGGCAAAAGGGTTCCTGAACAAGACTAAATGGCCATCATATCAATCACCAAAAGAAATGAATAATCCAATGTGACAAGCTGGTCTATGGTAGATGGAGAGGCAACAAGCTGGGTTTAAAGTTCACAGAAGAAAATGTACTTTTATTGCTCCAAATGTACAGTAAGTTATTGTTCCAGAAAAGCATAATCAGGCAGTTCAACTTCTCCAGCCTGGTCAGGTAACATAAAGGTTAACACAAAACAGTTCTTTCAGGCTGACTTGACAAAAGGATCTTTGAACCACCTATGTGGGCCAGCAGTTTTTCAATATACAGTCTCAAACAAAACACAAACAGTTTGTGGGCCAGCAGTTTTGAATGCACAGTCTCAAATCAAAGATAAACAGTTTGTGTGCCAACAGTTTTGAATGCACAGTCTCAAATCAAATACAGTTTTCCCTTTTAGCCTTATTCACAGGCTGTTATTAGAAGTACATTCCACTTACTGTTTTTGGCCCAGCTGGCTAGGCTGATTTTTAACCTCAGGACTCTCTGCTCTAGAAATGGTCTTTCTCAGCAGCAGGTTTCCACTTCTCCTCAAAGGCTCTCTCTAATAATTGACCATTCTTCTTGGCTTTCTGCTCTGGTTCCTGTCTTACATTCCACCCTCCATCTTGCAGAGTTCTCTGCCTAGGAGTTTCTCCTCCCTGCAGTAGTTCCCAGCTTCTAACTGACTCCTTGCTGGATTCTCTCTGTCTTTTAGCAATCCCTCTAATTAGCAACACCTAGGGAGGCACCCCCCCTTGCCTGTTCATATTGCATTCCCTGCATTTCCTCAGCCTCAAACAAGATGTTAACCTCTTGTTCCCAGTGTAGTGTTTACACTGTCACATCCAAATTTTTAATTAGCAGGGAAATAAAAAATAAAAAATTGGATAACTAAATGTATAGTGTATGGTAGAATGTTGTTATGGATAGAAATCCATAACTAGTATGGAGTTGTTATGCTGCAGTAGCTATGTCATCACAGTTGTTATGCTGCACTAGCTATGTCACTACTGCAACATAACAACTTGGAATGCTGCCACATAGTTGCTTTCCTCAATCCAGTTAAGTTGGAAGTTGCTGTTTTTTAAACTCTAACTTGCAGACACATCTGCAGCACACTGTGTCAGTAAAAAAAATGAAAATGTTAAAAATGTCTATTTTCTGTTGTCTTCTCCAGCTGGTTTTGTGTGATTTTCTATGCTGTGACTGCCCATACACTATAAAAGATTATGTATGAGCAGTCATACACAAACAAGGAAATTCCTGTATCTTGAGTTTCCCTTGGTAACATGGTACCTCTTGAGCTGTGCTCTCGAGGTCATCTGATACCAAGGAAACCTCTCAATACAAGAATATCCTTGTTATGTATGACTGCTCATACATAATCCTCTATATCATAAGGTGGAGGGATATAACAAGAAAACCTAAAGTACATGATTGGACCATTTTTAAAGCCAAATATGATTTGAAACAATCTGAAAAATGTTTCATTAGGCTGCTATGGAATGTAGGTAGAGAGAACACGTAATGTTTTTAATATAGAAAGTGAGATTGACATATTATTAAAAAAAAGAAATGTAAAGGAGTATTTGCATGGATAATCAGAAAGTTCCACAGTAGTCATGAATGGTTTTACAGTAAAACATCCACAAAATGGTCTAAGTAACTATCATTGGTCAAAACTCAAAAGCAATGGAAAAAAAAACTAGATTCCATTAATGAACATGCATTATCCAGAAAGAAAACCATACAACTAAAACTTGTTAAATAGATCATATTGTACCCTACATAAGTTACACAAAATAGGTTTAATAACCAGCTCAAAGTGTGGGCATTGTCAAGAACCCAAACAGACATGGTACATGCTTTTTGGGAGTGTAAACAAGTTTAATAACTTGTGAAAACAATCTTTTATCTGACTGGAAAATTATGAGTGAACATGTAACGTAGAAAAAAAATATATAATGATTTAACATCCTAGAAATAAATAATAAAGTTGACAAAGAACATACAAATTGGATCCTAGTAAAAGCTAATTCCATGTCACCCAGAAAACTTATATTTAAAAACTGGAACAAACACATAAAAAAATTCCATTAATGTAGTGACAACAATTATTTTTGAACTATTCATATAACAGGAGTTAATGTGCTATAGATAATCACATTTGGCATATGTAATACACTAAGGACCAGATATTCAAAGGGGTTGCACCTGGTGCAACAGAGTTGTGCCGGCGCAACCCCGCATTGTGCTCCAGTGGGATATTGAAAAGGCTGCCCAGAACAGCGCAACTCATGATGTGCTGGGGTGCAATGTAATGGTATGCAGCGCAGATGCAGGGTGCGTGCTCATGCATATGAAGCACACCCCGATATTCAGCCCAGAATGTGTGGTGCATATGCTGGTGCAACCCTGCATTGCACCGCATAGATGGGCTCAAAGTTGAGCCCCTGCAGAGTAGGAGCAGCTCCTGGCCACCTAAAGATGAGCTGCAGTATTGCAGGGTGCAAAACAGGAGCTTAGCCTTGGGTGGCCACCTGCCCACCCAGAACACCATCCACAAGCACTCACTGAACCCACCCCACCAGTATCCGTGCTCATGTGGTATATATATAAAATGAACCCTGGTAGTCTAGTGGCCCCCCCAGTCCCCAAAATATATTTTACATGACCATCCCTGGTGGTCTAGTGGTCCCCCCTCTCACCCAGTTCCCCTATACATGTTACAATGACCTGCTCTGGTGGATTACTGGAACCCCCCCCGCCCATTGCCCCAATCCTGGTAAATGTGAATACAACAGTCCCAGGTAGTCTACTGGACCCCCTACCCACCCAAGTCTCTGATCATGGTAAATAGCCCACACTGACATCCCTGGTGGCACACCCCAACCCCTCCTACCCACACAGGACCCCATGCCCCCCGCTCCCCTATCATCGGTGGGTGGCAGCATCCTGCCTTCACACCACCCGGCCACCCGTCGAATGACAGGTACAGTATGGGCTGTAAGCCGATTGGTCCCCTTTGTGGACCAATGGGCTTGCAGGGCATACTGTACTAGACAGTCCCAGATAAGTTGATTCCCTCTACCCCTTCAGGCAGGCAAACCAGACATATGTTGTTCCATCTGGCTTTATTCTTGAGGTCATCTACTTTTAAAAGCAGGTATCAGATAGCTATATTTTGCTCTCAGAAGTGATACTGAGTACTGTCATCCTACCCTTCAAGTCAATTCAGCCAAGGTTCATTAATCTCCACTTTTTGGCTCAGGTCTGCTAAGTCCTTTTTTCATTTGGGCTGTAGAGACTTTAATTTCAGTCATGTTCTGGATGATACACTGTAACATAGCCATGATGCTGGCCATGTCTGCTGGGGATGCTTGCGATATTGCCATCCTGCACCAGATGCATCCTGTCTGTAGGCCTGACAGTCCATGGTTACTACAAGGTTGGCACTTTCACTTTTGGTGGCTCCAGAACTCTGTGTGGTCAGGATGAAACAGTGCGGTCTGCCAGCTTGCCACTACACTGGAGGAACAAAAGAATGGTACCGATTGGCTCAGAACATAACGGGTTGTCATTTAGAATTCAAAAAATTCATTTCATTCCTAGGGAGATCATCAGATGTTAGGCGATTCAATGAATAGAGATTGGAGCTCTGTAGATCATGTTACCATTTTGCTGGTGAATTGTCACACCACACCAAATTGAGCTGTTTTTAAGGAAAACATAAACCCATAGTTTACTTTTTAATGTAATTGTAAATTGCAGCATGTCTAATAACTGTAGTGAAATGTTTTGTGTGTTTGTTTGGAATTAGTCCTATAGTTTTCTTATTGTTCCTTGTTAATGCTGCTTTTTTTCTCCACTCTTAATTTATTTTCAAATCACATAACAATACAGAACCCAGTGACATCAGTTGAGCAGAAGCTGCAATGAAGCTTGCCATGTAGGGTTCTTCATGTCCAGGATTTTTGAACTCATAAGTAATTAAAGAGAACAGAAAATGTTTACTAATTGGCAGCTGCTTGTAATGTTCCAAGTTTAAGAAACATTTTATAACTCCAAATTATCCACATTTAACTGTAGCTTAATAAACACGTATTTGAGGAAATGTATTTTATGTTGTTTTCTTTTTATGGACATCAGGCCATGTAGTTCTCTTGATGGAACCTATAATTTTGGGATTTGACTGTGCCATGGGTTGTTTACAGAAGTCTGAGCAATGTTTTGATAGGTTGAGAGCTCCTGCCTAGAGGTCTGCACATAAACTTTGACAAGGTGAAAACTTCAAATTACTGCTTCCATTAAATGTAAACAAGGAAAGACAGTTTTTCACATTACTGTTAGTTCAGGTACAGTTACAGGTGGGTCTGCTGATGGATTAATTTCATTTACAGACAATTGCAAATGAACACAATCTCCCTTCCCCCTTTAAAAAAAATGAATTTTGCCCATGAACTTGATAGCATTAACAAGAAAACCTAAATGAGGAAAAATATTTCAAAAACACATTCAGCAATCCACTCGGGTAGTACACAGACTACACATGCCCACATTTTTAATTATATTAAAAATGTAAACAGCAGAGTTTATGTTCCCTTCCATGAGCAACAACTGATGTTGCCAAGTAGAAGATGCAATTATTAGCTGCAGATGATTTTAAAGATCAGTAGCCATATTAAGAAATGAACTGTTCCTGCTTAGAAATACTATTGACTATTTGAGGTCATTAGTTCAAACACTATTGACTGTTGTCATGGTAACAGTGCTATAGTATAAACTATGCTGTCTTGTGATTGTGTTTTGAATATCAGATTGCAAGTTACAATACAAGGATTTAATACTTACATAGAGATATAGATAAACATATTGTAGATATACACAGAGAGGGAAGATGTTAAGAAAATCCCAGGTTTGTACGGTGTCCACCAAAGAGCAATAATGTAGTTAAAGGGGCTCAGGCTGGGTCCTATGCTGATAGTATTAATGATTCCTGAGGGATGGGGCTAGTGCCAGAGGACTGGAAAATGGCCAGTGGCATCCCCTGTTCAGAAGGGGGTGGGGGGAAGTTCACTTAATTAATAAGAGATCTGTGAGCCTTACCTAGGTTTTAATTTAAAAAGGAATGTCAGCCAAAATTTCTAATATCAATAAATACAGAATGAAGCTAAGCAAACCCTCAAAAAACATCACAGACATGCCAGAATTGAGATTTCTAAGTTACATCACTTGGAAGTTATTAACCTTTTTGTAACCCTGATTTCACTACCTGTTCAATAAAAATACAGCAGTTTCAGTGAAGAGCTACTTTCAGCTCCCAAGTACACAGCATAGTCCTCACTTCCAACAACATATATTTTTCCCAATTGTAGAAACACAGTAGCTGCAGTACATATTAATAATAAACAAAATAAATACTGACACTGAGTGGGGGTGCAGCACATGAATGTCCAGAACCTGCAGATGCATAGTACTTCATAATGTGGCTGGCAGGAGAGGGGAATTTGAAATGCAACAAAGGACATATCAGTCAAATGCCAGTGTTGTGCATGATTTCAGAATATTGCAGAGATGAAATTTCAGAGCATGTCGGGGTTGCAGTTTTGAGCAGCACCAAGTGGAACATTTGTAGAAATGCATAGGTGCCACTTTTGTTAAATTGTTGCCTGTAAATACGTAATGACCAGGCACTCACAGGAGAACTATAAGCAAGCATTTTGTCAATGCAGAATATTCACCACTGGTATTGCATTTGTACTGGGTCTTGTTTGTATACATTTTTACTATGTATTTACCCAGGATAGAGCAGATGAGATGCAGTGTCTCATTTTCAGTGGTGTCCTTCGTTGACACATTGTTAGGTTGTAATTACCCAGGATGAGGTGGTAGCTAAGAGGCAATATTCACTTTTAAGTGGGCTCCCACATTTTGACCCCAAATGTCCAACAGTCTTTCTGATGTTATGATCAAGACAGGTGGAGTTTTTAAAATCCCATCCAAAAGGTGATTTTGCTATGTGACTGTGGAAACAAGTTTCAGAGGGGATTTCAGAAATTAAACCTGCCATGTTGAGCAGGTGGGGTAACACAAGGGATATATTTATTTAGTTATTTCATTTTCACTTTGGTAACCGGGTAAGTGCACTGGCACTGAATGCCTTTTTAGGCTGTTGGTTAAATAGGATCTGCAGCTTATCCTGTAGGTAGGGAAATGGGCAGACTAGGTGGGCCAAGTGGTCCTTATTTGCCATCAAAATCTGTTTCTATGTTTCTATGTTTTTTCAGTCACAACCCAAGTGCAGTTACACAGACATTTTAGGACATACATTCAAATGTTTGGATGCATGTTGCAGAAAATGAAACATACTCACATCGACTGAAAATTACATGCTTGTGGCATATAGAAAGCATAGCTGATTAGTGCAGATACTTCATTGAATGCAGATGCATAGGGGTATGAATAAGTGGTATTTACACAGGTTCCACCAAGTCAAGGTGACAAAGATTTCGGTGACCTCCCCCAAAGAAACACAATGTCGCCGACATCCCCGACACCACCAGGTACTGATTGCAACCAGGGATCACACCTACACTTGTTTGATGTTAATGCAGCGGGCATCCCCTGGACTTATGGATTCCAACTTTGGAGGTGGGGTGGATGTTGGCGGAGAGTGGGCAAACCTGGGAGTTGATGAATCGTTCATCGCTCCAACACCTCATTCAACTCTGTGGGTGTCGATGTGTTGGTGTCACTGTGGGAGATGCACTGTAACAGGGTTGTTTTAGAATGGTATATGATTTACACAAAGCAGTCATAGATACTGAGTGATAGATAAAATTCTTTCAGATTGCTTGACAAAGCAGAGACAGTTTGCGATTCTACTAATAGGGGGAGGGATTGTATTCCATAGTGAGGAGGTGTGGGAGCTGAAAGAGCATTATCCAGTATTTGTTTGAAAAAAGGGGACTTTTAAGTTATTTTTTAAGGTGGATCGAGAGGAGGGCAAGGTGGTAAACTTGAGTTGTTCAGCTAAATAGATGGGGGAGTTTTTAACTATAGTTCTTTTCATAAATATTGCGAGTGTTAGGTTGGATTTGAGCACTGGTGAGAGTCTGTTTAAAGTGTTCAGAGAAAGGCAGTGATGTGTCTTCCTATCGCTACCTGTTGCAAATTTGGCAATCTTGTGATTGAGAGTGTGCTTCTTCTGTAGCATAGTCTTGTTAACAGCATTGGTGACCAAGGAGCTGTAGTCCAGTATATGGAGCAGACTTTCCTGTGCTATTCTATGTCTGGATTCGGGCATTAGGTACTTTTGGATTCTGTACAGAGAGCCAAGCCTCTGGTGAAGCAGGTTGGTGGTGTTTTGAATGTGGGTATCGAAGGCAAGGGTAGAGTATAAGTGTACTCTTAAATGTCTAAAGCAGCTGACTTTTTCCAGGCAGTTTCCAATATTTGCATTGATGCAGAACTTGGTGGCTGTGTTTTTCAGATAGTAGTTAAAATCAAACAACATAGATTGGGTTTCAGTTGGTTCAGGATCATTTTTTTCTAGAATTAACCATTCCTGCAAGTTTGTGAAGCTATTTCCCAGTACATGACTGATACTGAATATTAGGGGGCCCAAATCTGCAAAAAATAAATGTATGAGAACTTGTTGGAACAATTCGTTTCCTCATAACTTAGTTGTTTTTTCACATTTTTACCCTAAATTTTCAACATAATCTTTTATGACCACTCATTCTGAACATGACAGGTTTCATTTATAAAACAATGGCTGAAATGCCGTTTTGCCCCACAAGTGTTAAAACACATTTTGGGTAGAATTTGAGAAATGACAGCTGTCACGTTCATGAGGTGGTGTGAAAAAATGTCTATGTTGAAAAGCTGGGCCCGATTCTCAAAACAGGCGTAGATTGATGCAAGCTGCATAAAACAGCAGCTTGTGCAGAAGCTCAATGCATCAGGGACCTTGCACCTGATTCTGGTACAGGAAGGGACCCAGTGCCTACATCCCCAAACTTGAGGCAACCCCTCCCATGTGGCAAAGATATGGCACATGGAAGGAGTTGCTATAGGCACCTTGTGGCAAAGGCAAACAGTGCCACCTCCCCAATCCCAATGTCTCCACTCTAACAACTTAAAAAAAAGGCCCTCTCATTGATGGTCCAGTAGCCCCCACCCTGATCCCCAATATGTCTCTATATGTCAAATAGAAAAGATCCCCTCGTTGGTAGTATAGTGACCCCCCCAATCCCTGATGTGCCCCTATATTTAAAATAGAAAAGAACCCCTTATTGGTAGTATAGTGGCCCCCCAGCCCCAATCCTTCATGTTCCCATTATTATAACATGTGGAACAGCCTCTGACATTGGTGGTCCAGTGGCCCCCCACCCCAGCAGGTACTGTCCACCACCCTGCTCCTCCTCATCCTGAGACAGAGCCAGGGACTGGCAAAGCTCTCCTCACACCTCCCTGGCTGGTCTCCAACTGAACTGTCACTGAGCGCATACTGTAAAGTGTACACAGAATGAGAATTTTAATTTTCTTTTACTTTTAGTATTCATGTTTGACTAAATGTATTATGGATAGTACTGGACTCTGTCTTGAATGTTGGAGCTCTAGTATAGAACAGCAGGTAATTTTTTTTTTTTTTTTTTTTGTTGACCGGGTAAGTGCACTAGACAAATCCTGCCTATTTTCAGGCACAACCAGGGGGAGGGGGATATAGATGAATGCCAACTGACCTTGAACCAGATTAAGCTGTTGGTGGTATTTTTAGTGAATGAGGGAAAATTGGCCAGGACACCTGGGAAATTCCCCTACTCTGCTTCCTGTGAGCAGGGGGGACCCATTTTCCTGTGGGACCAAGATGGTGGCTCCCACGGATCCTGGTGGAGGTGAGATGGTCCTTGGAGCTGAGGAGTTGGCCTCCTCCTCAGTTCCTCCTGTGTGTGAGGCTTTTTCCATATCTGAGGAGATGGATGTGGATTTTGCTCCTAAGTTGCCTGCATCTGAACTGCCTAGTCTGGATACTGTTACTGTTCTTGCTCCTGCTGAGGATCGTTTGTTTACCTCTCCTGCTTTTGTGGCTTCCTCTGAGGCACCTATTTTTTCCGCAGACCCACTGCTGCAGACGGACTTCCCGAGTTGTCATTTGTTTCAGTCCCATTGTGAGTATTTGCGAGCGCTTCTTGCTGAGGAAGAGACCTGCAAGCATCACAGCCAATCCCTCCATCTCGAGACAGGAGCATTGCTTACTGGAGCTCCACTTTCTACAACAGCTGTCAGTTCACCCGGAGTATGCACGACGGAGTTTGGTGCTGGGTCTGCTGCAACTCCAGACCTGGTAAACAGTGAGTTACAGACCTCCATGGACACGAACGGTTCCCGTATGTCATGCCGAGAACCTGCCAGTAAGATTTCTGTTGTTTCTTCTGACACTGCCTTAATTCCACATTTACAGACTGGAGAGAGTTCAGGGGTGGACACTGCTGCTAGGACAGTTGCTCCTTGGGAGCTGTCAGATTCTGTGACTGGCGCTGCATTACTCACTACGGTTTCTCACAGTACTGAATTGTCTGGGGAAAGTTCTAACTTTGATATCAATTTGTTGGTTATGGGGCATACTGTTGCTGACACCTTGCAGGCTGCTGGGTGGGTTAAAGCTGGGCCAAACCAGCCTTGGGTGTCGCCTCAATGACCGGGGTCTGCTCTTGCTGACCTTATGGAACTTCCCTCTTCTTTAGAGTTGTCTAACCCCCCGGTTCATTTTCCTCAGCGACAAAACCCTATGGAAACCTCTTCTTTGCCCAGTATTTCTGGGAAGCATCATGACCCTGAAGACCCTATTGCCCTGAAACCAGCGCCTGATGTTCCTGGGCCTGGCTTGGAACATCCTGCCCCCCCATGTCCTTCTGTAAGTACTACTGGAGCTGATCCTGAATGTGATCGGAACTCATCCCGCAGAACATATGCTGGATTATTTCATGCTCCTCCTGAACCTGCTAAATGGCGTAAAGCAGTAAGGCTAAAATATAAAGGAGGCTTAGAGTTACATCCTGACAGAATATGTGTGGGCCATATGCTTTTGAAGGACAGCATGGGTTTTTCTGCTTAGGATATTTATGCTTTAATTCACACCTCAGGTGATCCAAATTTCGATATCAGCTTTAAAACTGCTGAAGGTTTGGAGCTTTTCTGGGAATGTTACCAAGGGGTTCATAACAACCCTGACTGGAAGGTCTTTGCTGCTATTCCTCTCACTACTCCTGCTTACAGAACAGTGACTGTGTTGTTCAGAATGAAGGGGTGGCAATATCGGATATTTTGTTCTGGTTAAGGGC
The DNA here is from genome assembly GCA_016271365.2 of Neoceratodus forsteri. Lineage (NCBI taxonomy): Eukaryota > Metazoa > Chordata > Ceratodontiformes > Ceratodontidae > Neoceratodus > Neoceratodus forsteri. Next base: position 268,127,285 of record CM028137.1, read on the forward strand.
TAAATGTTCTGTTTTAGGTCTTCCAGACCCCATTATTGACTCTGAGGATATTTGGACTGGGGAGTGGAAGATCTGGGTCAAATTGCCTCAGGTTTGAGGTATTATTCAGCATCTACCCAGTTGCTTCTACCTGGGGAGGGACCGAGGTTTTATCTTTTATGCTGGGCAACCTCATTCATGTTTCAGGTGTGGGGCTCATACTCATCTGAGCAATGCCTGCGATAAAATGAAATGTTCCCTTAGTGGAGGGATTGGCCATGTTGCATTTGCCTGTCAAACTCCTGTTATTTGTAATCTTTGTGAAGACACCACCCACACTTTCAGGAATTGTCCCTGGGCTTCACATAATTTGGGAGGGGATGACTCTACTGAAAATATGGCAGGGGAACCAGGGGATGAGTACCCTATTGAAGTGCCCCTTCCCCAGCCCTCTTCACCCTCTGTAACCATTTCTGCTGCTGATCCTTCCCCTTCTAAACATGTGCCCTCTCTCCCCTCTATTCGAGCTCCCAGTGCAGCAGGTAATTTCCCCAGGTACCACAGCCCCAGAGGTGGTTGCTGATCTGGTATTGCTGTCAAATTCTATGTTTCTATTAAGGCAGTCCTAAGTGGAGAGTAGGAGGAAATAAGCTGTTGGTTAACTAGGATCTGCAGCTTATCTGTTAGGTAAGAAAATGGGTAGACTAGGTGGGCAAAGCGGTCCTTATCTGCCGTCAAATTCTATGTTTCTATTATTGCTCCTTCCTTCTGAGAATATGGAGTCTCACCCTTGCTCTGTTGAACTACTGGGGCCTTCTGGGCAGGACCCTGCTATGCCGCCTCCCCACTCCACAGATTGGGAATTTCAAAAAAATAGATGGATGACATGCAGTGTATCCCAAAAATTGGGCAAAGAAGCTATGGATGGAGGTGAGGCTGGTCTTCCCATGTTCAACAGGTTCCTTCCACTTGCTAAAAGGAAGCAGTGGGTTGCAGAGGATGATGATTCAGATCCCTCTTCACTAATTTTCACAAAGCCAGAACTTGTAACTGATTCTGAATTTCCCTCCGTAGATACCAAAGGAGGGTAAGAAGAAAAAGAAATCCAAAAGATTGGTGACTAAAGCTGTTAAACCTCTGGTTGCCACTACGGCGGATGTCTCTACCACCTGAACATGATGTGACACCTTTTCTTGGGATCCTTAAATGCCAATAGTATAAAGAACCACAAAAAAAGACTCACCACTTTTTCTATCATTTCCAATCATCATCTTGATATTTGTTTACTTCAAGACATCAGGTTACATACTACTAGAGAGACCTACCGTGCATCTACTGACTTGTTTAGGGGTGCTTCTTTTTGGTCATTGGGGGAGGAATCATGCTCAGGGCTGGGGTTTTTAATCTTGAATCCTGACCTCCATGTTTCTCATCTGATTGACCTAGTTCCTGGCCGTGCGTGCATTCTTGATGCTCGGCTGGGGGCACATGAATTACGTATTATTAATATTTATAATTACCAGACGAAATTCCAACAGGTTACTTTATTGCAGAAAGTTCTACCTTTTTTGTATACCACAAGATCTGTTTTTTCAGAAGGTGATTTCAATTATATATTATTTTTATCTGACAAACAGGTAGATCACAAAAGTTATATCCTGATTCCAACTTTTTGTACAGAATGTATACACAGGCCAAGCTTAGGGATTATTTGGCTGGTTTTCTAGCTTACCGGAGCATACTTACTCTAGGGGTCACTTGTCTACTAGAATTGACTTCTGGTTTGCCTCCCATTGGGTCCCTGTGTGTTCTTTTTCAGTTTCTCCGGTTGAGACTTCTGACTCCTGTAAACAAACCTGGCCCGAATCCGGTCTGGAGGTTGAATTAGGCTCTTTTATCGGATACAGATACCTGGGCTCTCATTCATAATGAGTTGGAGGCCAGGTTTTCTGTTTTTGATTTATATGATAATTCTCTTTCATGGTGGCAAGACTCGAAATGAGATTTGAAAACCTTATGTAGCTCTTTGGCAAAACGGGCAGCAAATTCTAAGTACTAACCTACTTCCAGTTCAGGGATAGGCTCCAAAGGCTACTTTCTCGGGCTGTGGAGACTGCAGAAGATCTCACGGATGACATTGTTGTGATTAAATCTGAGATGTGTAAGTATCACTATGATAGGGCCCATTCTCTATTTTTAGAACAGAAGTTTGGAGCTCAAGGGAAAGCACAAGGAGTTAAACCTTATGAATGTTGTGAGCAAAGGGTGGACTCCAAATATATGGATGTCTTGAGGTCTGATACAGGTCAGACTGTAAATTCTAGTGCCGATATTGAGGAAGTGGTTCATCAGTTTGTGGAATCTTCCTTTTGTTCCAACTCTCCCCCTACTGTTGGGATGGAAGAGTTTCTACGTACATTACAGATACCTGATCTTTTGGAATCAGATAAATTCCTATTGACCTCTCCTATTTCCCAGAAAGAAGTGGAGGAGGTTATTGCTGGAATACCATCTGGTTCTCCTCCTGGTCTGGATGGTTTACTAGGGGAACTCTATAAGAAAGCAGTTAGTCTCTGAAGTCCCTATTTAGTGAAAGTTTATAATGCTATATTATCTGGTTTAGTTCCTTTTCCTGCAGCTTTGGCAGACAGTATTTTGATTTTTCTTTATAAAAAGGTGGATAGATTAGATCTTAGGAATTGGAGGTCCATTAGTTTGTTAAATGTCGACTGGAAAATTCTATGTAAAGTTTTGTGCAAATGTTTGTCCTGGGTAGCTCAGGAAGTGATTTTACCCAGTCAGACTTGTGCCATTCCCTGCCGGGGTATGGGAGACATTACCAAATTACTAAGAGAAGCTTTTGATGGGTCGAGTTGTTCTAGGTATTTATTCTCCCTTGACCATGCTAAGGCCTTTGATGAGGTTCCCCATGTCTACCTGTTTCAGGTTTTAAAACATTATGGTATTCCAGCTGGGTTTATAGAATGGCTTCAAATCATTTATAGACATGCCTCATCTCGGCTTTTGGTAAATGGCAGGCTAGGGAGATCTGTGCTGATTCAGTGAGGAGTCAGACAAGGCTGTCCTCTGAGTCTGCCTTTTTATGTTTTTTCTTTAGATCCTTTATTAAGAACATTACATATGACAACAGGGATTGCACCATTTTGGGGTTTTGGGGATGATGTATTTCTGATTGCCCTGGCTTATGCATATGACAATACTATACTAGCAACCGATCAAATATCTGGGGAGCGGGCTCTGGAAGTTGTAGACTCTTTTTCTGTTGTTTCTGGTTCAAGGATCAACAGACAGAAGAGAACGGCTGTGTGGATTCATACTTTAGAAGTAGCTCCACAGCTATAGGGGGTGTTGGGGTATCTGCATTACCGATTAAAATTCTGAGGTGCTGGTTTGGAGCTCTTGACCCGGCCTGTTACAATTGGGAAATAGCCTTGGCCAAAGCAGAGGAGAAAGTTGCAAGATGGAAAGGTTTTCCTATGATGAAAAAGAAAAGGGTCTTTGTGTTTAAAACTTTTTTATTGCCTATTTTTCTGAATGTTAGTTATCTGTATCCTTTGCCTGTCGAATTAGAGGTTAGGATGTATAGCGTGGCTTTTCAATTATTATGGGGAGTCGGCTTAATCTCATAAAGTGAAATAGTACCTATTGGCCTGTGTGTGATGGTGGTTTGAACATGATCAATCCTGTGATTTTTCTTTTTACTGTTTTTCTTTATGCAAATTTTGTTCCTGTTTTATTGTTGAGTCAATTGCCTTGGGTTCCCTTGTTTAAAGATAGATGCTGCTGTTTTTGGCAGAAGTGGGAAACCCAGCAATGGGGGGTATTTTGGAACATCCCACAAGTTTTTCTCCCTATCTTTTGGAAATCTGTAAAAAATTAAAACTTTGGCATATCTTGACCTCTGACCTTTTGCATACTACCAGAAAATTGGAGTATCATAAGTTGGTACAAGAGATCTGTTTTAAAGATCCTTGTCTGGTGTTACCGGGCACTGTAGTCCTTGCTGATGTCCTTCACCAAGTAACAGAAACCAGACTCCCTCCTAAAGTGTGGGATTCTGTATTGCTTAGCTGTCATTCTAGATTAAATGTCAGAGGAAATCATTTTCACAAATCTATTCAGGAAAGATCTTGTCTAAGGGAGGGTTGTGGATTGGAGATTGAAACAATGTTACATCTTTTTTTACAATGCCCATATATTTCTGGTTTATGGCTTATGTTAGCCTGTTCATGGCATGTCCCTCATCTAAGGTCTATGAATTGTAATACCTTTGTGTATGGTCAGTATGATAACATTCTTTGGAGTGGATTCCATTTAGGGACAACTTGAGTAATTTTTGCTCTCATTAAATGGGTAATTTGGCAAACTAGATGTCAATTTGTGTTGCAACAAAAACAGCTATCTTTGCTGGGCTTACAAAATAAAATCGAGTCTGAAATCACAATGTTATTTAAAAAAGAAAGATATGTCTTTTCTAGTGCTCTTATGCAGGACTGGTGAAAAGGTTGGAGTTCTCACCCCTTTTTACGGGTTTTTGATTGACCAGTGGGTTCTTGCTGGGCGATTCTATGAACTGTTTTTTGTTTTCCATAATATACTGGGATGGGAATGGCTGTTGGGATAGCTGGTTTTTTTTTGCTTCTGGTTATTATAGGTGTTTCTGAGTGGGTTTTGTTCTTGGAATTTTGGATTTGTCTTTGGTGTTTCGTACTTTTGAAGGGTATGAATGGTTTCTTGTTTTCTGGACTCTGATGTTATATATTGATTCCTGTATTTTACAATTTTGCTGCTGTATTTTCCCTTGTTTTGTTTATGAAGCTTTATCCAATAAAAAATTCCCCTACTCTTTTCGATAAGTGCCAAAGGATCTTTAACATCCACCTGAACTACCACCAATACAGGCAGATGTGACCTCGGTTTAACATCTCATCCAAAATATGGCACCTCACAAGTACAACACCCCTCTCATGTTGCACTACAGTGTCAGTACTAGGATAGTAACCCAAGTGCCAGATGTGGGAACTGAACCCACAGCCCTCTGATCTCCTGGCCTCAGAGGCGAGTGTGCTACCTACTGAGCCACTGACACTGCGCTTAGCACATGTTATTGCTTTCAGTTAAGGGGAAGGCAGCCAAGAACTAATTGAGCGGGCTGCAGTGTAAACTCATTTAGTAGATACTGGAGTTATTGTTTACTCTATTAGTATCCGTGTAGAGTGTTGAAGAGACTATGTAAGCAGCAGTCCGGAAGTGGGGGGTGGCTTATTATGAAATGTCATCCGGCTCCTTTTAGAAATTGCCTGTTTTGGGGTTAAGGGGGAAGTGGTCAGTGGACGATTTTCCTATTTGTCATGGGTATTGGACATATGCAGGACCAGGCTTTTCCTGAGTTCAGAGGGCTTGGAGTGTTCCAACTTTTCTCCCCGGCAATTCATTTCTATCAGCTGGCATTGTCAATGAGCAAAACCTGTTTTGTTGCTCCATGCCTTTGGAAGATGGTTTATTGCATTTTTTCTCTATTGCTTAATCAGTTTTGAGTTTAGGTTACAATTTTATCTTCTTAATAGGAATTTTTAAAATATGTCTGTTTTTAATCTTTTCTTATCACTTTGGGTGTTTTGGAGTAAAACAACATGTTATTTCTGATATTCAATGGCTGAACAAGTGGGACATGATTTTTGCTGCTTAAGAGAGACCCTATTTGTAGAGGGATTGTATGAAGTGGGAGACAATTTTCTTCTTATTATGTTCTATTTTACTTATCATGAGGTTGTTAACTAAGGTTTTATCTTTAAATGTAAGTGGTAGACACAGTTCAGTTAAGTGGTACCATCTCCTTCAATTTTTTGAAATGGGATAAGGCAGATATTATATTTTTGTAGATGCATTTATCCCCAGAGGAGCATAAAACAATTTTGTAATTTGGTTATGTCCTGGTCTTTTTTATTTCTCATAGGTCTGACCACAGGACAGGCATCTTGACCTCGGGGTCTTCCTATTGCAATTCTGCCTTCCTACCATGACCTCTCTGGCAGGGTTCTCAACATCCTGAAGGGGGAAATCAGGAAATGTCTACCCCGCCTCCTCATATTCAGCTTTTGCCTCCCCCCCTCTTCTCCACCTGCCCTTCTGTGTCACCAGTGTGCACAACCTAACCCCATCCTTTTTACTCCAACAACACTTGCGTACTACCTCGAGCCTGCTCCTGGTACACTCATTCACTATAAATGGTTCAATAGGTTTTGCATGTTCATATGTTCTTTTGTATGATTTTGGACATGTATTGTTATTTACCCAATGTTTCACTACTGTTTATTGTACAATGCCTTGTACAACTAGACACATGGTGGATTCCCTGCAGGGGGAATTGGCCTCAAACAACTGGTACAACAACCCACAAGAGACAGGGCTATCCTAAATCTAGTACTGACTAACAGGGAAAGGATCACAGATCTCCAGGTAGAAGGTCACCTGGGTGCCAGTGACCATCACATGGTATGGTTCAATTTGGCCACTAGAACAAAATCATCCCATTCCAAGGCAAAAATATTGGACTTCAGAGGAACTGACTTTGATAAGATTGCCAACAGAGTTAAGCTAGCCCTGGCAAAAGGAAATACAGGTGAGGGTGTACAGGCAACTTAGGCAAGCATTAAAGATACAATACTTGAAGCAACATCCTATTGTGTTAGTGAGAAAATAAAGTGCAAAAGAAGAAGGAAACCACTTTGGTTCTCAAACACAGTAGCAAAAAAGGTCAGACCCAGTAGGCTGGCCTTCAGGAAATATAAGGGAGCGCAGCAGGATGAAGATAGGGAGGCATTCCTAAATTCCCTAAGGGAAGCAGGGAAGGCAGTAAGGCAAGCAAAGTCCCAAACCGAGGAAACACTAGCATGAACAGTAAAAAAAGGTGACAAGACTTTCTATAGATACATTAGTGAAAGGAGAAAGTCCAAAGGGGGTATTGCTAAGATCAAAGGGGATAAGGGTGTGCATGAGGAGGACCATGTAAAAGCATCTATCCTAAATAGACACTTCTGCTCAGTATTTACTGAAGAGAACATAGAGCAGGGCCCACAGATCAGCACCATGGACATGGGGGGGTGCACTAGTCCCTTCACAAAAGAAAGGGTCCTGCAAAAGCTCAATAAGCTCAGGGTGGACAGGGCAATGGAACCTGATTGCATACATCCCAGGGTACTAAAGGAGCTAAGGGTGGAACTAGCAGAGCCATTATCAGAACTGTGTAGTGAGTCTCTGAGCAAAGAAGAGGTCCCAGAAGACTGGGGAAGGGCTCATGTAATCCCACTCCACAAGAGTGGTAGGAGGGAGGAGGCAAGGAACTACAGAACAATCAGTCTTACCTCAGTAGTGGGCAAGATTATGGAGACACTCCTTAAGGAAAGGATAGTGCAACACCTGGAATCCATAGGAACACAGGATCCAAGACAGCATGGATTTACAACAGGAAGGTCCTGTCAAACTAATCTCATAGATTTCTTTGACTGGGTAACCAGAGTGGTGGACCAAAGGGGTGCAGTTGATGTTGCCTACCTTGACTTCAGCAAAGCTTTCGATATTGTTCTACATAGAAGATTGATTAATAAGCTGGGTAGGTTCAGGGTGGGTCAGATGTTGGTCAACTGGGTGGCAAACTTTTTGACGGGCAGAAAACAGGGAGTGGTGGTAGACGGCACACAGTCAGAAGAGAAGCAAGTCACAAGTGGGGTACCTCAGGGATCTGTCCTGGAACCAGTCCTCTTCAATATTTTCATCAGTGACATTGCAGATGGACTGGAGGGTAAGGTTTGTCTGTTTGCAGATGACAATAAGATCTGCAACAGAATAGATTATCCAGATGAGGTGAGCAGAATGAGAAGAGATCTGGATAAACTAGCAAAATGGTCAGAAGACTGGCAACTGGGGTTTAACGCAAAGAAGTGCAAGATCATGCACATAGGGAAGAGAAACCCTGAAGCCACCTATAGACTTGGAGGGGAGTTGCTGACAGTCACAAAGGAAGAAAGAGACTTGGGCGTCATCATCACCAACGACCTGAAATCATCCAAGCCGACCACTAAAGCAGTAGGTAAGGCTAGAGGGATATTAGGGTGTATCAGTAGGGGTATCACAAGTCAGAAAAGGGAGGTAATAATCCCTCTTTACAAGACATTGGTTAGGCCCCATCTGGAGTACTGCGTGTAGTACTGGAGGCCACATCCTTACAAGGACATTAACCAAATTGAGGCAGTCCAGAGAAGGGCAACCAAAATTGTGCAGGGACTGCATCAGAAAACATATGAGGACAGATTAATGGAGCTCAATATGTATACCCTAGAGCAAAGGAGGGAGAGAGGTGATATGATTGAAACATTCAAATACCTTAAGGGCATTAACAAGGTGAAAGAGTCTAACATGTTTCAATATAAGAGAAATAGCAGGACAAGAGGACACAGCATGAGATTAGAGGGAGGCCAATTAAGGGGTAATATGAGGAAGTTCTTTTTCACAGAAAGGGTGGTGGATGCATGGAACAGCCTACCTCAGGAAGTGGTGGATATGAATACAGTGCAGGGCTTCAAACAGGCATGGGATAGGCATAAGGGAGCAATACAGATGAGTATGAATAGATAGGCCATTAACAGAGCAAAGGGCAATGGCACATTCATAAGGTAGAAAAAGAAATGGGCAGACAGGATGGGCCTTGCCGTCCTTATCTGCCGCCAACTTCTATGTTTCTATGTTTCTGTGTTTCCAACTGTTGCACAATCTTACAATGTTGTATTGTTTGTACTACCCACATACTATTGTAAGTGATCATCCTTCACAACCTTATGTAATCCCTCTCCCTAGGTCATACTGTGAGATGAGCAACTTGTTGTTCTGTGTGCCCTCCTGATGAAACATGTCAATAAATAAATAAATAAATAAAATTAATGATGTTGAAATGGATTTGGCAAGATGTTATGTTATAGTGACAGGGAGTTTATAAGGGTATCACCTCACCTTAACAAATACATACTTCCCCCCAGGAACCAACAGGGGAATATTACAATATTTTTTTTTAATAAGCTTATGAAGTAATTGAAAAGACAATTGATTTGGGGGCTTATATGTAACCCTGTTTCCTGAACTGGGTACTTCTCAACTGAAATATTACTGTCTCTCTCCCATGTAAAAATATATATGAAGAGTCCTTCAGCAGTAAGGCATTTTAGATATTTGGTAAATTGTATTTATTTATTTATTTATTTATTAATTTATTTATTTATTTATTCAAGTCTCAGATTACAACCTTTGAGCTGGGAGCTCATTTATGCAGGTTCCATGTCAGGCATACAATAAGCATTCATGAGGTACAATCAAGTTGCATTGAGAGGTGACATAACAAATAACATAGATGGTACAGTCTTGAAGCAGGAGATTCAGGCTTTTGCTAGACATTTACTGATACAAAAAATGGGTAACAACAAGTTACTAAGGTAGTAACAGGCATAAAACAAGGGTGATGGCATGACTTAGGTTGTAAATGGAACTACAGAAAGCTCAGGATGGTTGATTGAGACATAGGAGGCAAAGGGTTTCCTGTTGCAAGAAGTTGGCAAAAGGGTGGGTGTAGCGGGCAAGACTGAGTCCCATTGTCAAATGTGAGTGGTGGGGGGTGGTAGTAGGTGGAGACAAAGCTAGGCTAGAGTAGGTGGGTGGGATGAAGCTAGAGCCGGAGGGAGATAGTAGAATGGAGGAGAGGGGGTAGAGGGGGCAAGGAGTTGGCAGGTAGGAGATATAGGGGAGGATGGAAAAGATAAAGGTACAAACAAAGAGGGTAGAGGTAGTAGAATGGACTCTGATAAGTGCAGACAGGGCACATAGGTGAGATATGAAGTGCAAGGAAGAGTCAGGGCAGGATACTGATGTAACACTGGCATTATGTGGGACATGTACACCTCATTTGACATACAAGGTGGGTGTGCAGCATCGACTTGAAATAACTGATCCTAGTTTCTGCAAGTAGTTCACCCAGAAGGGAGTTAAGTACGTAAGGGACTCGGCATACAAATGACCTTTGGCCTAGGGAGGTTCCAAAATTTATATCCTACTAAGCAGGAATGCACACATTATTGAGCCCAAATGTGAGCTATGCTAATTTAGATTACATTTCTTTGTACTCTAGAACATGTAGATAACCTCCACAATGTCCATCATGGTGTTATTCACCTATCAGATCATTCACAGGTGGTGGCCTTTTTCTCCTTACAGAAAGCAAAAACACAAACTGCCTGGTGCTTACATCCTTGTTTGTTGAGGGATCAGATCCTTGTTTCCAAAATGACCAGTCAAATCATACAATCTCTTTGGGACAATGATAATAGGAATACATCTTCAGGTATTTCATAGGATACATTGAAAGCAATTCTGTGTGATACTGTCATAGCCCATGTAGTTTCACCAGCCCAACACAAGGCTAGGGAAATGAAACTTCAAGATCTCCAACATATGGTGTATATACTCCAACTAAATGTCATATAAAGATATAATTTGGTGTGGGGGAACTATGAGAACTTAAAATACAGATTCAATAATTGTTAGACCAAAAAGTGGGGCAATCTTTATTCTGTCTCTGACATCAGTATTGGGTAGGGGGATGGCTTGGGTAACTCATACTTTGGCATGCCATCTCAGAATGCATATGGCCCAGGCCACTATTACTAAACTTTTGAATCTTTTGACAGGTAAAGTTTTCCACCATGATGTTGACATACAAAAGATATTTCAAAAGTATTATTCTGCTTTATATACCCCAGGGGGTTCTGAACCTTCTGCATCACATGTACATAATTTTTTTAAACAAGCAAAGATCCCAGCAGTGACAATGGAACAAGCGGCTAGATTAACCACTCCTATAAGGCTAGAGGAAATAGTTTGGGGCATCTCCTCTGCCAGAACTGGCAAGTGCCCCAGGCTTGATGGATTTCCTTCTGAATATTATAAGTTTCTAAAATTCAAGAACTTTTAACTCCATTGTTACTATGGGCCCAATTCTCAAAGATGGCTAGGACTGGTACAAGCAGCAGCAAACAGCAGTTTGCACCAAAGTCCAGTGCACCAGGGACCCTGCACCAGATTCTGGTACAGAAGGGGTCCTGGTGCCCAAGTCTGCACACTTGCAGCAATCCCTCCCATGTGGCAAACCCCTGGTGCACAGGAAGGGTCTGCCACAGCCCCTTGTGGCAAATGCAAGTGGTCCCCCATCCCTGATGCAGCTGTTATTATAATTAATAACACCAGCAACCCTGATGCTATCTGTAGTGTCTCTTTAGTAATGTATCCCCTTCCCGATGCAGACCCTATTATATTTAATAACACACACCCTTCTCCAAAGCTGTCCATTGTGAATAAAGCATATGTCCCCCTTCTGCGATCCTGATGCTGCCAACATTATTATGCATAATCCTCATCCCCAATGCTGCCGTATTATAAATATTTACTACAACTCCCTCCCCGATCCCTGATGCTGCCCCTTGAATGTAATACTTCAAACATATCACCTCTCCAGTGCTGTTAATATTATATTTAATACAACCCTCTAATCCCCAATACTGCCAATTATATGTACAATACAGTGTATCCCCTCCACAATCCCTGATGCAGTCCCATTAATAACTAATATCATGTTCTCACTCCTGGTTGTATAGTGCCCTCCTCCACCCCAACAGGTAGTCCACACTTTCTCCTTTCACATCATGAAAATTGAAGAAAAGCCAAGTATTAGCCCACCTCACTTTCTGCATTCAGGCACCTACTGAACTGTCGGAGTCCGCATACTGTGCTGTGCAGTATATGCAAACTCTGACAGTTCAGTCAGCACCTGGACAAGGAGGTGAGAGGTGGGCTGTGCCTGAGCACCTGCTATTTTTCATGATGTGAGGTGGTTGAGGGGGTGGTCACAAAATGTTGGGGTGGGGAGAGGGCACTATATAACCAGAAATGAGAATATGATATTAGTTATTAATGGCACAACATCGGGGTTCATGGAGGGATACATTGTATTGCACATACAACGGGCAGTATTGGGGATGGGGAGTGGGGTTGTAGTTAATATTTATAATATGGGCAGCTTCAGAGAGGGGGATATATTTTTGTTTATTTGTTTATTAAGATCTAGGATTACAAATACCTTTGAGCCAAGGCTCTTTAACAAAGATTCCACATTAGAAAAATGCAAAAAGTTGTAGAAAAAGTAACATTACAAGGAGACTAGACATTTCACATAGTAATACATTTTGTAAGAGTTATTAGGACCTTAGATTTTAACAAAAGAGGTAGAAACAGTGAAGCAGCCAGTGGCATTTGTCGGGCTAGATAAGCCAGTAAGTGCTATATTCTTAGAGGGGGGTGATAGAGGAGGAGTGAAGAGGGGAGAGTAGACAATACATTGAAGGGATTAAAGAAGGAGGAATAGAAGATGGGAGATGGGGGAGTGAGGAAAAGTGCAAGTTGGGTATATGAATGCAGGGTGTGGCAGATTTGATTGGTGTGAGGTGGGGGTGCCACAATCTGCTCATATTGTGGTTCCCTAACTTAGGAGAAACAATCACAAGAGCTAGAGGTTGTGAGGTGTTGTCGAAGGCTGGTTTTTAACATTCCAATGGTATTGGCAGAGGAGATAGAGTGGTTGAGGTCATTTAGCCAGAGAGACACTTTGTAGGTGAAGGAGCGTTGCCCCAGGCTAGTGCGACAGTGGGGGACTTTCAGAATCTGCCACTTAGATTTCCTGGAGCTCCATTTACTGGTGCTTTCAGGCAGTAGGGCTATGACGCCAGGGGGTGCCAGACTGAGAATGATTTTCTTCACCATAGTACAAGCGAGATATTTGATGTAGTTCAATAGTTGGAGCCAGCCGGTCTGAGAATACAGGTCGCAAGTGTAAGTAAGACAGTGGGCACCAGTGATGAGTCGGCAGACCTTATTTAAAGCAACTGATATATTCCTGAGGGTTGTCATTATGGCAGAGCTGTAGATGATGAGACCATAGTCAATGACCGAGACCACAGAGCTCTGTACGGCTGTCTTCAATACCTCAGGGGTAAGGTGTTGTCTGTGTTTGTAAAGTAGACCAAGACGTATGTTAGCAGTTCTGGTGACATTGTCAACATGGGCCACATATGTGAGGCATGGATACAGTAAGATCCCAAGATACTTGAAAGACTGGACCTGATTAAGGGTGTTACCATTTGCAGTGGAAATAACCAGCTGGTGCTGCTTATGCAGGTTTTTGGAATTGTGAAAAAGCATGGATTTGGTTTTCTTGTGGTTAAGCACCAGCTTGTGCTTTTGGAACCAGGACTCAACAGAGCTGAAGCCATGCTGGAGAGAACATTGAAGAGACGAGAGGTCTTTTTGAGATGAGAAGACTACTGCATGATCAGCATACAATATAATGGGCTCTGAGCATGATTGTGGAAGTGAGTTCAGAAAGAGACTGAAAAGGAGGGGTCCCAGGATGGATCCCTGTGGGACCGCAGAGCGGACGGGCAGGGTGTCGGAGAGAGCAGAGGCAATTTTTACTCTTTGGCTCTGGTGACCTAGGTAGCTGTTGAACCATTGTGCAGAATCAGGTGACAGGCCAGTGGTTTTCAGTTGATCAATAAGGAGTCCATGGTGGCCAGTATCAAAGGCCTCAGATAGGTCAATGAAAACAGCCATAGTGAACTGTCCATTGTCAAGTGATTTGTGAACTGCTCTAGTGAGCTCAAGGAGGGCAGTGGTGGTGCTGTGAACTTTCCGGAAACCATGTTGTTTTGAGGTTAGGATGTTGTATTTCTCCAGATGGTCAGTGAGTTGGTCTGCCACAATCCGCTCAAGGACCTTAGAGAGCGGAGGAAGAATTGAGATAGGGCGATAGAGTGATTAGTCTTATCCCCACTTTTGTGAACATGGGTCACAATCACAGTTTTCAATCTGTCCAGGAATTTACCGCCACTGAGGGAGAGATTGAGAATTTTTGTTAAGGGGAGAAGAAGCTCATCAAGGGTGAGGAATAAGAGCTTAAGGTCCAAAGTATCACCACTACTTCTGGATTTTTAGATGGCCATGGCAATGTGGTGATGTGCATTGTACGGTCTGACCTCTCTGATGTAGAAGAGGGGTGGGTGAGATTGAGTACAATGGGGGCCGAGGGAGGAGGTGCATTGATCGAAATAGTCTAAAAGGAGGACTGCATTGAGGTCAGTAAATGCCATATTAAAGGTGTTAGCAATGACCATAGGGTCAAGAGAAGCAGATCCATCGACTATAAGCATGGTCAGGGAGGTTTCAGGCTGCTTCCCTGTTATTTCCTTCATATTCTCCAAGAAAGCTTGTCCGTTACCCCAGGTGTTAGTGAGCGCATCTTTGTAGTAGGAGGTTTTCGTTAACCATATGGCTTTAATGCAGGCATTTCGGGCTTGTTTATATGATTGAATGTCCGTTTGCTTTCTGGTTAATTTAGCTACTGCCCAGAGTTGGTCTCTCCATTTCAACTGTGCAAGGAGGCCCACAGTGATCCAGAGGTTGCAGATAGTTTTAGCCTTATGCTTTTTAACCGTGGCAAAAAGGTCACACGCTGTGTTAAAGGTCAAGATAAAATGGTCAAGAGCCAGGATAACATCTGTTGTATCAAAGATGGGTGACCAGTCTTGAAGCATCAGGTATTGTTTAAGAGGGGTAAGGTTGCCACATGGGAGCACTCTACTGGAGATGATTTTTGGGGGGGCTTTAAAAATTTGTTGGTACATTCACAGATGACTGGTGAGTGGTCACTGAGAGAGTCTGACAGAACCTTGGTGTGAGAGATCCTAGCAGGGTGGTTCGTGAGAGCCCAATTAAGTAGAGTACTGGTCCCTGTTTTGCAGTTAGCCCTGGTAGAGGAGGTAACCATCTGTGAGAGGTTGTCAGCAGAGATGGTGTCTTTGTGAGTACTTGCATCAGGTGACAGCCAGTTGATATTAAAGTCTCCAAGTAAAATAAGTGCATAATCAGGGAGAAGAGAGTTTACAAAGCTTATAACATCGTGTAGCTCAAGTCTTTGGTTTCTGGGAGGAATGTAGACCGTGATGATGGTGAAGGCTTTATGATTTGGACCTAGTAGAATTTTGATTGGTAGTATCTGGGCCAAGGTAGCAGGTGAGACAGTGTCAAAAGTGTGCCACATGAGAGAGTCCTTGATGTAGATGGCACATCCGCTCCCCTTTTTTTGCAACCCAGTCCAGCCTGTGGATGTTGTAGCCCTGTAAGGTTAAAGCCCGGTCAGGAACTTTAGTTGTCAGCCAGGTTTCTACGACAACAAGGATGTCTGGGTTGGGTTGGTGGATGAAGGCTTGAAGGGCATCAATCTTTGGCAGAAGGCTGCAGATATTTAGAGTAGCCACCCAGTAGCCACCCGGTTAGGGACCCAGAGGATTTTTCAGGGCTTAGGCTAGCAGGGCCAGGGTTTGGGTGGACATTACCTGATATAAGTAGGAGAATCAGTATTAGTTTAAGGGAGCAGAGGCATAGAGCCTTGAGAGATAATTTCAGTCGTTACTTCCTGGATGAGTAATAGGCTGTCACAGTTCGGTCATATCAGTGAGATACTATTTGGTATAGTGTGGATAGGTGATCACACATGAGATGTTTGTCAAATGCAAAGGGTATACTGATGTTACTGAGATGGTGATCAAACAGGTGGTACTTGGGGTAGCAATAAGTTCTTGGAAGGATAGTGGGGCTGGGGGGAGAGGGGGTGAGGGTAAGTGGGGCCAGGGAGGAAGAAGAGAGAGAGGGCAATGAGAGAAGGAGCAGAAGCAGAAGGAACAGGTGGGGTAGTGTTGCCATGACTGGCGTAAGTACAGGAGACAGTGGGTAGGAATATTTGAACAAGCATAGCCAGTGAGAGGGCTTGGGGAGATGAGCTGACTGAGGATGGCAGAGTGGGCATGAGAGAAACAGAGAGGGCCTAAAGAAGGAATGAAGGAGGGGTAGGAAGTAGGCATGGAGTGTAGAGGAGGTGCCTATAGAGAGGAGCCAATTGAGGGAGAGAGGTGGGGTGAGATATAGTGGGTAGGTGGGATTTAGGTGTATTTAACTAGGGTAGGATGAGGGGAGGGGGAGGGCGAAAAATTTTGGCAAAAATGCAATGCAAGTGAATGGGCGCAGCACCCAGTGAGCAGAACAAGGCAGGGAGAAACAAAGCCAGCCAATCAGCAGCAGTTCAGGAGACAGGGGTCCAGCCAATTAGTGGCAGTCCAGGAGACAGGGGCCCAATCAGGCACAAGCTGTTGTCGCTGAGAGCCAATGGCAGCCACTCATGGCTTTACCGACTGCAGGCAGAGGTTTTATCCATCAGCGCTGGTCCTGGAGGCGGGTAGATGGTGGTGGCTAAGCGGCAGGCTAGTGGAGCTGTGGCCGCGCTCAGCAGGGATCTGAATAGCCCAAAACTGGGACTGGATCTGATGGAAGAGAGATGAGAGAGAGAGAGAGATTAAGACCTGGAGTAGAGATGAGTTGAGAGAGGGTGACGCAGAAGTTAAATCGGTGGGCAGAGAGTCGGGGAGGTGAGAGCCAGACAGTTAGAGAGGGATAATAGCGAGGGGGGGTTGGGAGGCAGCCAAGGACAAAGACCAAGAATCGGCTGAGCTGATCCTGGTGCCACAGAGGTGGGGTGCAGAGCAGAGAGTAGAGAGTAGTAATTAGGTAGGGAAGCAGAGGTCAGGGAGGAGAGTGCAGAGAAATAAAGCAAAAAATAAGCAAAGGGCAATCAGGCTAAGTACTGAGACAATTACATGGGCAGTCTAAACATTTGCAATACAGTAAATCCAGCCACAATAAATTCAGCAGTTGGAAGCAGAGTCAGAGAGGCACAAATATTGGCAAAATGCAATGCAAGTGAATGGGTGCAGTGCCCAGTGAGCAGAACAAGACAGGGAGAAACAGAACCAGCCAATCAGCGGCAGTCCAGGAGACAGGGGTCCAATCAGGCACAAGTTGTTGTCACTGAGAGCCAATGGCAGCCGCTCATGGCTTTACCGACTGTAGGCAGAGGTCTTACCCGTCAGTGCTGGTCCTGGAGGTGGGTTGAAGGTGGTGGCTAAGAGGCAGGCTAGTGGAGCCACGGCCGCACTCGGTGGGGATCCGAATGGCCCGAAACTGGGGCTGGATCCATCAGCGCTGGTCCTGGGGGCAGGTTGATGATGGTGGTGGCTAAGCGGCAGATTAGTGGAGCCACTGCCACACTCGGCGGGTATCCAAATGGCCCAAAACCAGGGCTGGATTCGTCGGCGCTGGTCCTGGAGGTGGGTTGATGGTGGTGGCTAAGCGGCAGGCTAGTGGAGCCACGGCCATGCTCGGCAGGGATCTGAATGGCCCGAAACTGATGCGGATCCATCGGCGCTGGTTCTGGAGGTGGGTTGATGATGGTGGCTAAGCAGCAGGTTAGTGGAGCCATAACTGCACTCAGTGGGGATCCAAATGGCCCAAAACAGGGGCTGGATCCATCGGCGCTGGTCCTGGAGGTGGGTTTATGATAGTGGCTATGTGGCAGGCTAGTGGAGCTGCGGCTGCACTCGGCGGGGATCCAAATGGCCTGAAACTGGGGCTGGGTATTTGAAGTATTACATGCAAGGGGCTGCATCGGGGATCAGGGAGGGGGTTGTAGTATATATTCTAATATGGCAGCATCAGGGATGGGGGTTATGAATAATATCAGTAGCATCGGATCACAGATGGGGAACATAAGGTTTATTCACAATGGACAGCATCGGGGAAGGGGGTGTATGTTATTAAATATCACATGGCCTGCATCATGGATGGGGGTACAACTGATATTACATAGAATGGTCAGCAATGGGGAAGGGGGTATTTTATAAATTTTAATACGGGTTGCAGTGGGGTTTGGGGAAGGGGCATGTTATTGTTCTAGTGGCAACAACAGGAATCAAGGACTGCAGCACATTGCGACTTACAGGGGAGTCTCCCATAGGAGAATATTCTACAGTAAGTACCCCTAGACCAGACCTGGCTGGTTTAAGGGTACTTAGAAATGTGTCCTCTGGGTGAGTTTACAGAATCCCATTTTTAGGGATGTGGCAGCTTGTGTCTGCCACATGCCACCTAGTGCCAAGTCACAGCCCAGTTTTGGGCACAGGGGTGGTACAAACTCCATTTGGGGCAGGCAGCCTGTGGTTTTCACAGGCAGTCTTTATGAATCACTCAGGGGATTGCTTTTGATGCAAAGTGCCCCGTGTGCCATTTATGTTTGGCGCAGGCATCTTGCGTCCAACTCAGGGCTTTGAGAATTGGGCCCTATGACTTTTTCAGGCCATTTAGTCAGGGGCATCTCCATCTCCTTCATGGTGTTATGTTATTATTTCAGCACTTTATAGGCCTGGTAAGGATTTTCTCTCTCCAGCATCTTAGAAACCTTTTTCAATCTAAAATTTTGTTTATAAATGATTTGCTTCAGTTTTGGTTTCTTGGTTAGAGGACGTCTCCTGTCCTTGCTGGATCGGGACCAAGTAGGATTCATGTGCAAGCATTAGGCACATGATAATGTTTGTTAAATGTTTTTACTCTTGGATTATGCCACGCAATGATCTATACCATTGATCCAGGCCAGTTTGGATGTAGAGAAGACCTTTGACCCAGTATTGTGGCCTTTTTTGTGGGAAACCTTGCACATTTTTGATTTCCCTGTCATCTTTTTGTCTGTACTACAATATTTGTATAGTGAACCCTCCACTTTTGTACAGATAAATGGGTCATTATCATCACGTTTCATTTTGAGGTGTGGCACTTGGCAGGGTTGGCCACTGTCCCTGTTATTATTTGCATTATATGTTGAGCTCTAACATCCTTCATTAGACATTCATCTGAGCTGCAAGGGATCTCTTTGAGAGGGAAAGAATAAAATATTGCATTATTTGCAGGTGATATTTTATTGGCAGTTACTAGTCCCACAGAGGCCCTATTTCCTTTTTGGGAGAGTTTGTCTTATCTCAAACAAATGGCAGGGTTTAGGATGAGTATGCAAAAGATGTAGGTGTTGGTTTTTAACTATATGCCTCCCTCGCAAGTGAAAGATATTTGTCATATTCAATGGAATAGAAATGCATTGAAGTATTTAGGAATACATTTAACTACAGTAAAAATCTAGATAATTTGGAAAGTATTAATTATAAGCCATTCACTGAGGCGATAGCCATAGATCTGGGCTGTTTGTCTTACCTTGGTCTTTCTTCTTTAGATAGGGTTGTGACTGTTTGAAAAAATATCCTGCCCCACATTTTATTCTCATTCCAAACTTTACCATTAGTCTCTGATCATTCCTATTTTCAAAAATGGAATTGGCTTTTTTCTTGTTCTTATGGCTGTGGGCAGAGCATGCAGTTATCTTGCTGTAGATGGAAAAATGGGATACCGAAGAACAAATTTTAGGAGTTTTCAGTGTATCCTTCCACAACTGCAAATCACTATACCAGTTGAATGAAATACTCCCTTCTTTCTGTTGAGTAGACCAGTTCCAACACTATTTTTTCAACTTGTTTGTCTCTCTCCTCATGCATGCCTTAAGTGACCTGACAGGTAACGTCTTGGAGTAGGCACAAAGGCAACTTACTTACACCACTTATTTGAAGTAGTTTAAGTGTCTGCAACAGTACAACTACAAACTCTTTTTTTTTTTTGCACACTAGTGTCAAAAAAGCCTTGCATGAATAACTAGCTATTGGGGGGGGGGGCACAGCCAGAGATATACCAGGCATTTGTAAACAAAAAGCATTAGAAGTCTATCTGACTGCTGGCCTGGTGGCACTGAGGGTTGAGGCACTGGCCGCTACACCTTGTGCCAAGCTGGCAACCTGGGTTCAGATGTCAGCCCTGGTTGTCAGGGTTTGGCAGGGGAAAGATAGGATTGAGCTTCTGGAGGACTGCTCTTCTATTCTGAGGAGGGATGTGGGTTGCCTCTGCTCTGCAGTGGCCCCTGGTGATGACCGGTGGCACTGCTAGAGCTGGTGCAAAGTGGTGGGGTGCAGCGGACATCAGCACATTGGTGCTCCTACGTCATTGCATGCCTGCACTCCAGGGAACAAGCTACAGGGAGGAAAATGGCAGCATGACCGTGGCAGCTAGATAGCTGCAGCTTCATGAGCTCAGTGGGGCTCATTGTGTGAAGCCACATGCTGATATTAGTTCCTGGCCTGGCTTGGGGACTGAGGGGAGGGTCCCTTTTGCAGGTACAGCTGTGTATACTAGGTGGTGTGGGGATGTACCTCTGGGGTCATCGGGGAAAGCGGAGTGATGGCTGGATTCACAGCAGACCAGTGGCTGCAGGAGGAAAAACACAGATGTGATAAAAAAAGAAGTCTATCTGACCTGTTTTAACACAGGATTTAGTATATTCACTTGCTGGATTGTTAATTGTATTTATTATTGAAATATGATTTGGTAGTCTTTGGAACCTAAATAATTTACTGACATAATTTCCAACAGCGTACACAGAAAGCTTCTAGAGGAAATAACTCCAGAGGAGTTTCAAATTACTTTTTTTGTTTAGGCAAGAGGACTGTGAAGCAAAGATAAGCAACTCTGTCTGCCCCAACCAGAGTGAGATAATATCTTGTTAACTATGAAAGACACCCCTTGAAGCAACTGTTAACTTAAAAGTCATTCAACATGCCTTGATTGATTTATAAGTTTTCCAGTCTATTGTTGTTTGTCTAATTTAAAAGGCACATTTAGTGCTGCCCCCTCCTCCTATCTCTGCCTCATGTATCGCTCTATTTTTACATTCCAAGCGTGCAATGACAACTGTATGCAGGTTAAGAGGGTCTATGGCTCTGATTGCTGATTGTCTG
Organism: Neoceratodus forsteri; assembly: GCA_016271365.2. Taxonomy (NCBI): domain Eukaryota; kingdom Metazoa; phylum Chordata; order Ceratodontiformes; family Ceratodontidae; genus Neoceratodus; species Neoceratodus forsteri. Next base: position 268,148,152 of record CM028137.1, read on the forward strand.
AAATTTCTTAAGTGATTTATAATATTAGCATTTTTTTAATTTATTTATAAGCCCAGTTGAGATGCAACATCTCTTTATTTTTTTTCAGTTCTCTTTAAGTTGCCTAGCCTTCTAGCTAGGACACCCTTCCACCTACTGCCAGTGTCTCCTCCTGTCCTTTGAGGCTCCCTTTTCATGATCCACTGTGATACCGTGAGCCACATGTAAATTATCATTTCGTTGTATCCTGGACTTGCTCCCTGATGCTGCATCTGACTTCAGCAATGTGGCAAATTCCTCCCCACATTTTCCAGCCACCCACATAGGAGGCAAAGCCTTGGAGTTCCTCCATTAGTCAGGAAAAGGATTCCAAGATGGATGTACTAGGGTTCATACTAATGTAATGATGGAGCTAGAAGGCTAGAGGCACATGATTGCTCTGATATATTTAATAATAACTAATTTTGAATCCTGAGAGAATAAGTTTATCTAGTCGACACTTGAATTCAGATTTAGTTTTACTAGTAATGACTTCAAGGGGTAGTCTATTCCACTAGTTAACAGTTCTTAAAGTGAAAAAATATTTACGTGCATTAAGGTTGACTCTACTGTTGTAGAGCTGTAACAGTTGACCTCTAGTGTTATAGATGTCATTTTTAAAATCTAAGCCCAATACAGATAACAGATATGGGTCCTGAATGATATCATACATAAAAAGGAGGTCGCCGCTGAGGTGCTGAGTAGACAGTGACATAAGGTTCAAAGTTTTGACTCTTGTTTCATATGAGTCATTATATAGACCAGTAATGTGTTTCATATATTTCCTTTGTACTCTTTCTAATATGCAGGTTTCTAATTCCTTAAACGGCACCATAATGGTGAGGTGTACTCTAGATTAAGTTGAACATACACTCTATACAGTGGCATCATCACCTTGCTATCCCTTGATTTTATATTTCTTTTAATAGACCAGATAACACTATTAACTTTTTGTATGGACTCATTTATCTGAGTGGATGGGAGAAAATCTTCTGAGATAATGATCCCCAGGACTTTTTCATTGGTGGAAGTTTTTAATGTTTTGTCATTCAATGGGCAAGAGGTTAGCGGGTTATTAGATCCCATGTGCATAACCTTACATTTATCAGGGTTAAGTTTCATTCCCCACTTTTTTACCCACTGTGTTATTCTGTCAAGGTCTTTCAGAATAGTATCAGTCTGATCAGGGTTTGTACAGGTTCCACCGATTTTAACATCATCAGCATATTATATCACTGAGGAGTGGCATTTTTTAGTTAAGTCAGCGATAAATGCTTGAAACAGACGGGACCAAGGACAGAGTCCTGCGGAACTCCACTGGTAACTTTATTAATGTCAGAGAGCTCACCAGTAATCATAACACGTAGTGTCCTATTGCTTAACCAATTAGCAATCCAGTTCACAATGTTTTTGTTAATATTTGTTTTATGTAATTTAGATATCAAGGCCCAGTGTGGCATGGTGTTGAATGCCTTACTATAGTCAATGAAAATGACATTGTATGGTATTGTACAATTCAGCTGACAATTGACTTCTTCATAGAAGCACATGAGATTAGCTAAGCATCCATGATATGTTTTAACCCTGTGTTGTGCCATATCTACAGTAGATTGTCCAAGATGGGTGAAATTAAGTCATTGATAATGCTTTCTAGCTGTTTGCAAATAGGGGATGTTAGGTTGATGAGCCTATAGTTTTCCCAATTGTTCCACAGCCCCTTTTTGTGTATGGCAATAACATAAGCTATTTTCCATACATCAGGAATGAAGTTTAGAGACAGACACTTATCAAAAAATAGCTCAAGTAGGTGGGTCAGACAATCTACTAATAGGAATAATAAATGACCAGCTATATTATCGGGGACTGTGCTGGTTTTACCCTTAAGGATAGATAATTAATCAAAAATACAATCTTAAGAGATGGTAATAGGATCATCCATTGATATAATATGGGTTAACATGTCCTGTGATGAATGAAGTTTCACAGAACTTAGAATTAAAATCATTTGCCATGTCAATAGGATCATGCAGTATGGTGCCATTATGAAGCAGTGGCCCAATCTGACAAATAAATTGTTTAAGTGAGTTAATGTAAGAGTAAAAAGACTTACTGTTAGTCTTATTAGTGTCAGAGGTAAGTTTGTATTTTGATTTTATCTTAGCTTTTCTAATTCTTTGTTTGCATTTTTTCTGAGTTTTTAAATAAGAAGCCCAGTTCTTTTGAGTATGTGACTTAAGATAAATAGAATAATTTTTAATTTTCCATTTGACAAGTTTACACAGTGAGTTATTCAACCATTTTGGGCAGAGTTTATTGTTATTATGTTTGATTTTATATGGGATAAAACTGACTCTAAGATTAGTTAAAGTAGAGTGAAGTACATCCCAACTATCCTTAATTGGCAAAGATGAAAAAATATGATCCCAATCAATATTATTGAGTACTGATTTCATACTACATAGGTCTGCTTTATCATACATGTAGACTTTTGTATTACAGAGAGTGTAGGAAAAGTGATTTCTATAGTAAATTGTAGGGTGTTATGGTCACTATTACCAATTGGTGAACTTATCAATAAGTTTTTAATGACCACATTTTCATTGTGTATGACTAAATCCAGACTTATATCTCCTCTAGAGTGTTGATGAATACATTGGATAAGATTACACTGTTGACATACGCTAATAAGTGTTTCACCTAGTCCCATGTAAGCTGCCTGGACTTTCCATGAAATGTCTTCCAAGTTAAAGTCACCCATAAGAATGATATCCCCCAATTCACATGCTTTTTCAATTCTGTGTGTAATTTCATCTAAAGTTTCTGATTTTATATTAGGTGGGTGATAGCAGTTCCCAATAAAGACATAATTAGATTTATTCAATACTTGTTTAATCCAAATAGTCTCAGTTGACCAATATGGGGCTTTTATTTTATCCAAGATGTCTAAAGTTTGCAGAGTGTTTTTAACAAAAATAGCAATCTCTCCACCTCTTTTATCTACTCTGTTGAGTATGTGGGACGAATACCCGGGAAGGCAATTAATCCAATGAGATTTGTCATCACCCCAAGTTTCTGTCACAGCTATGATGTCAATATTATCTGGAGCTAATCTTAATTTTAGTTCATCTATTTTATTGTGCAGACACCTAGCACTGAAGGATGGGAAATGCATTCTGTTCCCAATACAATTATTTTAACCTTCATATTTTAAATTTAGAGTGGTAGGATGAGCCTGCCTCTCCCCCCAAATCAATTAGTTTAAATGCTGTTTCATGCTGGCCAGGACATATTTTCCCAGTAAAGTGCTTCCCAGCCAACTCAAGTGAAGTCCATCACCACAGAAGAGTTCAAGTCAATTAGAAAATTCTTCCCAGTGTGTAATACAAAAATTACCTTGTTTTAGGCACCACTTCCTGAGTCACTCGTTAAAAGTTTTTATTTTTTGGTTGATCTCGTGAGATGCTCTAGGAACAGGTAGAATTTCTGAAAAAACAATTTCACACCCGAAATCTACTAGTCTGTTTGATAGTGCCACTATGTGCATTTTGATCTCCATTAGATCACTGTACATAATATTGTTAGCAAGAACATGCAGAATTACAAGGGGAATTGGAACCACAATAATTGAGAATGTTATTGGCCATAGCTGTTATATCAGCAATTTTGGCTTCACGGAAACTGAAGCATGTTCAATTCATTTTGCCATGCTCACATATGGCTCTATCAAGATGTTTAATAATCGAATCCCTGAGGACATAAATCTGTCTTTGGTCACCATGGGGTGAAGATGGATATAAGGGAATTTCCATGGGTAAGGGTGGAGAATTTCCAGATATGGCCAGTGGAATGAGGGGGAGGACTAATACTAGAACCATTGGAGCGTGATGGTAATACCTGGGAGACCCTAGCTGAGGAAGCATTCAAGACTAGTGATGGTAAAAGGGTGGAGGAATTAGTGCCTACCTGGTTAAACTTAGAAGCATCCATGCCAATTATTGTATAATCAATGGTTTTGCCTGATGGTTGGTTACCTGGGTTATTGTTTATATTTTTATTTTGTGGTATGGGGAGTGCGGCAAATCTATTTTGAGTATTAGTAGAGAAAACAGTAGCTTTTTGCCCATTTTTATAGGCTCTTTTATTCAGGATTTCATACCATTGATCATCAGAGTTATCGCAGATGTCATCATCCCTAGGGCATTTTTTTATTACCAAGGCCAGAGGATATAGTATTAATACATGCATTACCACAATTAGTTTTAGTAAAATAAGCAACAGAAAGAGTATAGTGTTCAAATGTAGAATTTTGCTATGGTGGAATGACCACATCAACCAGAGTAGTGACAGGGGAAAGGCTACACTTGGGGGATGTTTCAAGTGCTATGAATCTAGCCATCATATCTTTCTTACTCTATTCTAATGACAGATGTCTGGAATGAAATAAGGAAATTTCTTGGTACAGAGAGGCATTGTATACACATTTACTACAGACATAGTTCTGTTGAACTGTGAGACCTGGGGAAATAACATACTTGTGGCATTTAGTACATTTTTTCCCAACCTCTCGATCTAGCATCATTATAATTTCTGCCATAGTGCAAAACAAAAGAACTAACTGAAAGATACAGACCCGGACCCTAATGTTAAGTACGTGGAGGCAGAATGCTAAACACGTGTGACTTGTAAAGACTAGGGATGCTAGGACAACCTGGTGATACACAATAAAGCTGCTCCTTATGCTTGACACGGGACACCTGATGGATCCTTGAACAGAACAGATTAACACAAGAGCACCTGCTTACCTAGTTATGGTAACCTAGAGAGACCAACACTATCACATTTTCCATACTGAACATGCAGAACACATGCAGATGCACATGTCTCTGCACACATCTCCATGCGCGGCCCCGCACATGCTCACTCCACTTGCTCATGCTAGCCTTTTCAGTAGCATGGACCGGAAGTAAGCAGTGCTTCTACTTCCAGTTTCAGCATGATTTTAAAACTTTAAAATTAGTATTTTCAAGCACTGTGGTGCAGAATTCACATGCACTTAGGCTAAAAAAGCTGTTATCCATCCCCTCAGGTAGCAATGTATCACATACACCATAGGCTATTACTGCCAGGCAATGAGTACAGGGATAGACAACCACTATCCCAATGTGCCTAGCAAAGGGGCTACTGAGTAGCTCGATACAGAGATCGTCTCCCTGACGAATATTACATGAGACACAGCTAAATAGTAAACATATGCAGCAATTGTTTCATCAAAGGTTCATTAAGAAATACCACCTCTCTCCAGAGGTATGCTTACTCCAGCTCCTAGGAGATTAATCCGATGTGGTGATGTGGGGGGCAGGCAGGCCTTCACATGACCAGCCACTGTTGATTTTCACCTTTTTTGTTCCCTCACATGGGAAGCAGCCATAAATTATACAGAGGGCATGTACACATACAGTAGACAGTCATGCTGACATCAGTCACATCCCCACTTTCCCTTGCTGTAGCTGCTTCAGCCATGCTACAACCCACCCTTTAGTAGTGGCAGCCGAGAGGTTGATCCAGCATGCCTTCCCCCACTGAAGGAGAAGAGCTATCCACTGGATGCTCCAATCACCTTCTTTCAGCCGGCCCCTGATGACCAGAGTTCATTCTTGAACTTGGGTCACTGGTGTCATAAGCAGTAGTGCTACCACTGTGCCAACAGGCTGGAGCTAAATTTATTTTTATAGTGGAGGTCTGCAGTCAATACATTTTAATTTACCTCTGGGTGGAATGATGCACAGGGAAGTCACATGACACACATGAACACATGAGTAGGGAGTGGCTGTGATGGAATTTAAACCTGGGATCTCCTGATTCACTCTTCAGTGCCCACTCCAAACAACACCACCATCCAAGCGTTTTTCTAATAATGGGAGTCAAACCTCTGCTGTTGAGGTGAAACCATGAATCCAAACTACTAGGCAGTATGATTGTGCATCTAATGAAGAAGAGGTGATTCACTGAATTCCTTCATCACCTAAGGCAAAATTCAAATGCTCAGATTGAGACCTTGTCACAAATTCAGGTTCAGCATTGTTTTCCATTATAATAAACATGATGAATCATATGTTATATATTAAAGTGGCAGCTATAAATAGTGATGTGCAGAACTTCTCTGAAGAAAACTAAGTCAACCTGAATGCATGCTGCTTGGTTTTCATGAGACCTAAACCTAATCTTGCCAGGTCAGATCTCAGTGCATTTATTTTCATACCATCTCCAGCCTCCCAGCTTGAATGCCTGTCATGTGACAGGCTTAGGAGGCTGAGGAGAGATCAAAGGGTGCCTTGCAGGAGTATATATAGCTAAGTTTTTGTTTGTTTTCATTTTATTTATTTACACTGCAGAGTCCATGGGCCAAAGGCCCATTTCCATGGTTGACCAGTATACACAAACAATACTTACATATACATTGACAAAATGGAAAATAGACTTATACTAATTTCTGAAATGGAAAAAGGAATCATTTGCAATTTCTGGGCTACCTTAGCAAATATACATAGTTCATTCATATAAAACATTTATGTTCACTTTCCACATATAGGTAGCTTTTTAACTTCATCTTAAAGGTCATACTGTAACTGTATTATTGAAATATCAACAATGGTTTGTAAAGAGTTAAAAAGAATGGAAGTGCATATAAGAAAGACCTTTGGCCTGGTGATGTCTTCATCCTAGAAATAGAAATAAAAATGTTAATGGACAATCTAGTAGAGACTGTATTATGATGTCTGATAAATATTGAGGTTAAGATATACAGTCATGTGACTCTGACCTTTATACATGGGTGCCAGAACATGGGGAAAAGTGGGATGTGCTGAAGTTCAAAAGGGCACAGGGTAAAAAGATAGTGTTTGCAAGCAAAAGGGCACTTTGAATGCTCATGGGAAAAAGTGGGCAACTGCAGCACCCTTGTGCACATAGGTCCTGGCACTTGTGCCTCGACACCATTCCTGCTCAATAAGCAGTGGGGAAGGAGCTGAGTTTTCTGGTTGCTGCCATTCACCTGTGGCAGCATTCAGCAGACCAAAGCAAGAAGAAGAAAGGAGTGAGAAGCAGGGAACAGACAAGATAGGAGAGGAAAAAATGTGTTTTTTTTTTTAACTAAAAAGAAAAAAAAATGAAAACTTTGCAAAATAGCAAAAGAAAGATAACAAAACACTGACTAGAGAGGAAACTGTGTGTGATGGGGGGCAAAGGCCAGAATGCTTATAGTCTGCAGATTTGCAGAAGAAAATTAATGATTATGAAAGCAAATTAAAAACAGTAAAGAAGAATAGAGAAAAAAGAAAAGAGAGATTATGTCACAGAGACTGTATTGAGGGCACTCACTTTCTAGCATACAGAAAAGTTCAGAACAGTAGAGATGTTGAAGAACATTTAAAGCTTAAAAAAGAAAGAGAGGAAAAAGCAAGAGGGAGATGGGGACGACTGCTAGGACTAGAGACTGTGTTGTCAGTGTGCACACACGTGTACAGCACAAACAGTAATACTGTCTGCTTTACAGTGCACAACAGCAGTGCACAACTGCAAAAAATAAAATTAGAAAAATAAATTTCTTTTAACAAGAAAATGTTTGCAGAAAGTAAGAAAGGGCTTTAAACAAGAACATAAAATAAATTGTACCACTTTACAGAAAAAGATCTAAGAAAGAAGAAAAAAGTTTACCTTTGTTTTACAACAGAGGCTGTGAGTGTGTGTGTGTGTGTGTGTGTGTGTGTGAGCACATATGTGTGGGTGCATATGAGCGTGTATGTGTGGATGGGGGGTGCGAATCCTGTTTTGGGAGGAGGGACAGCCCTTTGTCAGTTGCATTGTTGCCCCTATCTGCAGCATTGCTTGCCATTTCCCACATATGCAGTCATTTTTGTTTTGTTTAGTCAAATAAAAAAATAAATAGCAAAAGCAGAGCCATTAAAGGCTTGCATCATATGTGAAACCTTTTTCTGGGGGAGGGATATCCCTTTGATAGTTGCTTAGTAGCCCCCATCTTTAGCATCACCAGCCATTCCCATCGGAAGTACAGGAAAAATTCTGTTTTGTGTACTCTAGTAAACAAACAAACAAACAATACTGTGAAAGCAGATCCTGTAAAGGATTGTTTCAAGTGTGAAACCTTTTGGGGCTAGGGACAGCCCTTTGGCAGTTGCATAGTAGCCCCTGTCTTCAGCATTATCAGTCATTTCCCACACAAGTTCAGGATCATTTTTGTTTTGTGCAGTCCAATAAAAAACAAACTGTGAAAGCAGAGCCAGTAAAGGTTTGTGTCCCATGTGAACCCATTTTGGAGGTATGAAGAAGCCCTTTGGCAGTTGCATAGTAGCCTCCTGTCTACAGTGTCACCAGCCTTTTCCTATGCAACTACAAGGCCATTTTTGTTTTGTGTAATTCAGTAAAAATAATAAATTGTGAAAGCAGGGCAGATTAAGGTTTTTATCATAGGTGAAGCCTTCTTGGGATGAGGAGGGATACACCTTTGGCAGTTGCATAGTAGCCCCAATATGTAGCCTTACTATTGTTAGCCAGTTGTTACCTTGACTTAAGACATGCACTCATTATTGCCACCTATTTCCCCAAGGTGACTGAGGAATAGAGATGGGAGAACCTCAAAAGATTCTGAGGTTCTAAAAGGTTCTGATAAGCAAATAAATGTCCAGATCCTTATCCAAACTTTATCTAAACCTTTTATACCCTTTATTGTTTTATGGTAACTGTATGTTAAACGATCTTTTTAAACTGCTTTTAATCAACATATCTGTAGGAAAAAAAAACAATGAATCCACTTTTTAGTTGCAATAAACAGCATGATTAATGAAATGAGATGAGAAGAAGTGAACAATGTGACTGTGGATGAGGTTACTGGAAGTGTCAGTGCTGTAATATGTACAACTGCCACTGACCTGTAAGATGATGATGATGATGATGATGATTTTGTCCAAAGGTAGGCAAGTCAGAGAACTTGGATTAGTCCTTATAGCTTAGTAGTTAAAGCACCAGTGTGAACCATGAAACTCTGACAGCTACCCACCACATACTGTCTGTGAGATTGTTTTGTCAAAAGCCAGGTAACTCCCAGAATACTCTATAATCACTCTTCTGTTTCAGACATTTAAGGAAGCAATACTAATACTGTGTATAAGTTATTAAGAGCAGTGATTTCTATTTCTCAACAGGCACAGGCACCACTGTGAATGTCTCTTAGCTAAGTAATGAAGAAACCAGGAACACAAAAACAGCACTAGGCCAGAGCAGAGGGCAGCCAGTCAGACAAAGCCAGTCAGCCAGCTACCACTTCAAGACTGCTACCACCCCCACTTACTACAATCAGGAAAACCAGAAGTAGTCTAACATAGAAACATAGAAAATGACAGCAGAAGGGGGCCGCAAGGTCCATCTAGTTTGCCCAAGAACCTACCTGGTGCTATTCCCCCTTCCCTCCTTTGCCTTTCTGTATGCTACCTTTATGTCTATCCCATGCATTCTTGAACTCACTTACCATTTTGGCCCCTACTACTTCCTTGGGTAGGCTATTCCATGGGTCCACCACCCACTCTGTAAAGAAGAACTTCCTTGTATTACTCCCAAACCTTCCTCCTTTCAGCCTCATGTATGCCCTCTTGTTCTCCAGCTCTCTTTCAGTTGGAAAAACTCCTGAATGTTAACCTTATTTATAACCCCTCATATAGTTAAAGGTCTCAATCATGTCACCCCTCTTCCTCCTCTATTCCAGGGAGTACATGTTGAGTTCCCTCAGCCTCTCCTGCTATGCCATATGGTGCAGTCCCTGAATCATTTTTGTGGCCCTCCTCTACACCATCTCAATTCTGTCTATGTCCTTTTTGAGGTGCGGTTTCCAGTACTGTACGCAGTACTCCAAGTGGGGGCACACCACTTCCCTTCTGCGACTTGTAATTCCCCTCTCGATGCAGCCCAGCATACCACTTGCCTGTGGTGTCACCCTTTCACACTGCTTACCACACTTTCACATCTTCTGATATAATGAACCTTAGGTCCCTCTCCTGGCTGGTGGATGCTAGCTTCTCTCCTCCCAGGTAGTAATCCTCTTTGGGATTGTTTCTGCCCAAGTGCATGACTTTGCACTTTTTTACGCTAAATTTCAGCTGCCATATTTCTGACCACTCCTCCAGTTTCTTTGCGTCTGAAGTCATACTCCTAATTCCCTTAGGGGAGTCCACTGTGTTGCAAATCTTGGTGTCATCAGCAAAAAGACGCACTTTACCTTCCAGCCCATTTGCAATATCTGCTATTAACACATTGAAGAGTAGAGGACCCAGAAGCAAACCCCGTGGCACCCCACTGGTCACCTCTATCTCAGCTGAAAATGCCATATTTACTTGAACCCTCTGTGTTTTTCCTGTCAGCCAGCTACTCACCCACTCAACCACCTCCCAGCTGACCCACATGTGGTCCAGCTTTCTTACCAGCATTCTGTGTAGAACAGAGTCAAAGGCTTTGTTAAAATCCAGATAGAAGACATCTACTGCTGCTCCCTGTTCCACTATCCTTGTAAAACAGTCAAAGAAATCAACCAGGATCATTTGGCAAGACCTACCTGCTGTGAACCCTTGTTGTTTTGGGTCTGGGTGCCCACTGAATTCCAGATAAGTTATGATTCTCTGTTTGAGTAGTGTCTCCATCATCTTCCCTACCACCAATGTGAGACTTACTAGATGGTAACTGCCAGACTTCTCCCTTCTCCCTGCTTTGTGGAGTGGGACCAGTTTTCCTCTTTTCTAGTCCTCCAGTACGGTCCTACTTTCTAGTGATTTGGTGAATAGTTCTGCTAGGGGTGCTGCTAGTACGCTTCCCAGCTCCCTGACAACTCTAGGGTGAATCTCATCTGGTCTCATGGCCTTGTCCCCCTTTAGTTTACTTAAAGCTTCCAGGACTTGAGCCTCTGTAAAGAGGCTTGTGTCAACCCCTGGTCCCTCAGTGTTGCTGCTATGCAGGCTTGGCCCATTCCCTGCATTCTCTATGGTGAACACAAAACAGAAGTACTGGTTTAAGACTTCCGCTTTCTTGCAATGTTTTTGTACCAGTTTCACACCAGTATCTGCTAGTCTAACTATCCCTCCCACCTTGGTTTTCCTCTTTTCACTCATGTACCCAAAGAAGTCTTTATCTCCCTCCTTTACCCCCTGCACAATCATCAGTTCAGTCAGGGCTTTAGCCTTCCTTATTGCCTTACTGTCTTCCCACTGTGCTACCTTATAGGTTTCCTTATCCTCATCTTTCATTGACACCCTAAACTGTGCTTACACCTTTTTTTTTCTCCCTTACTAATGCAGCCACCTCCCTGGATAACCAGAGGGGTTTCCTTTTCTAATTTGCCTTCCTCACCCTTCTGACATACTGTTCAGTTACCTTTGTGATAGCTCCCTTGAGATACTCCCACATTTCATCTACTCCTTTCTCTTCCCTTTATCTAAACTTTCTGCCAGGCTATCTCTCATCTTCTGAAAGACTGCTTTTCTGAAATCTAAAACCCTGATCTTGGAATGACTAAAGTCTTAACTAGTGTTTACTTTAAATCCCACCATCTGGTGATCAATATTTCCTTAGCGGCACCCCACCTCCACCTCCTTTACCCTGTCACTGTTAATTAAAACCAAGTCCAGGACAGCTTCACCTCTGTAGGAGTGTCTACGAGCTGCCTCAGCCCTGCACCTTGCAGGACCATTGCAAAGTCCCTTTCTCATGAAGAAGATACAGTGAAAGATTTCCAGTTTATGTCTGTTAAAATCCCCTATGATTCTTGTCTTGCCCTTGTCTGTCATTTTGTGGAATGTCTCCATTATTTCCTTGTCCCCAATATTCCCTTGCAATGGAGACCAGTAGATAACTACTGTCCTGATGGCTGACCCTGATCCTGTCTCAGCTGTTACCCATAGTGCTTCTGACTCATCCAAGATCCCCTGAATCTCTATAGCCTTGATTTCCTCCTTCGCATATAATGCTACCCCACCCCTTTCCAACCCTTCCTGTCCCTGCTGTACAGGTTGTAGCTAAGGATAGCCATGTCCCAACCATGGTTCTCTGTGAACCAGGTTTCCATCATGGCCACTAAGTCGAGTTCAGCCTCTGCCATCATGGCCATGAGGTCAAGGATTTTGTTCACCAGGCTTCTGGCATTTATTACCATTGCCCTACATGTTCTACTCCCACTCTCAGCACAGGTGAGTTTCCTTTTCTTTTGCCCCACCTTTTTAGTACACTTAATGGATCTCATCTGGTCTGCACCTGTGGTTTCAGATGAAAGATTTATGTGGCTTTTTTGGTCTGCACCTGTGGTTTTGTAAAGGTTTCACCCCTTATTTGTACCCCTGCCGGAATTTTCTTGGATCTGTATCTGTGGTTTCGGCTGACAAATTTTGTTGAAAAGTTTTTCTGCAGCAATTGACAAGGGAGTTTTTCCTAATTTGTATGGTATTATCATGCCTTGCAGTAGTTACCCTAGCATTTGCTGCCATCAGAGGGGTAGTGACCTTCTTATCCTTCACCTTGGTAAGTGTCATCACCACCTCCCCAACCTTCAGTTTAAACTGAATGAGAACACATCATTTTTTTAAAAAAAGAATACTTACCCCTTCCTTTGCCTGGGGCATCAGCACTGGGATCAATATGGTTAAGCACATTTACCAAAAAGTATTGCTTAGAAAAGAATTAGAAAGTGGCTATGATGATGAGTAAGTCCCAGACCAGATCTGTAGTATGTTAATAGTCTCCTTCTGAGTCTGATTTTCATGGCTGAATGGACCAAGCTCTGCGGATGTTATGCCATCATCAGATTTATATAAGACCACTGTGGAGGCATGCGATCAGATCGCTGTCTGGTGTGCTGCCACATTGCTCCAGCATAGTTTCCAATGATTCTGTATGTGCAGCCCTTCTCTTCCCTTCCGTGGGTTGCATAAACACAACCCCTTTCTGTTGCACTACTTTTTCCTTTTGCAGTTGTGGAAGTCATGGCGCCGTATGCAACATGGCAGTGCTGACTTAAACTGTGCATGCGCAAGTATCACAGATACATAATCATGTCAGTGCTGCCATGTTGTGCACATCTGCAAACTGTGCATGCATGAGTATCACACATGTGCAATATTGTAATCACTGCAGTATTAGTTACAGCTCACTCCAGTTCAGCGAGAGCACCACATATTCTTTTTAACACTCTTGCTGCTCCTTAAAACTCTCCACAGCCGTATCAGCTCTGACCAGATTTTGTTAGTGGAGAGGCCAGCGACCTTGAATTACATTTTCTCTGCTCTGTTTGTCTATTTCTAAAGGAGGGTTACATTTTCCAAACTTATATCTTTATTCCATAGCTAGTCAACTTTGCCTGCTGTATCTTTGCACTTCTTGTAATTACCAGGCTTATTGGAAAGGCATAGAATTAGGTCTTAATGATTTTTACAATACAGCTAAAATGCTTTATTTATCTCCTCCATAATATCTCCCTTTTTCTATATTTTTTAAGTGTAAGGCTATAACTCTTTAGGTCTGACATAAGGTCCATACTGCTAAATCAGGGAGCATGCCCCCCTTTCGAGAGCTTTGGCCTGGATACAAACTAGTTCTTATACCACAATGGACACTGTCCTTCATTGATAGGCTAAGTATAATCTTATCTATTTACATCAATATTTGAATTCTGAAATGGCGCAAACATTTTCTGCCTTGTGAGCTGAGAAAACTGTACTGGAACCTGACCATTTCAGGTAGCATACCTTTATTCATTATCCTCACCTCAAAGGAAACTTCCAGAATCTTCACTGACTTTACTTAGCCTTACTTCAGCTTCATCAACCTGAAACATTAGGGGACCATCTTACTGGTAAGTTATACATGGCACTTCAGTATTTAAGTACAGATTCTACAATTGCAATATTTAAAAAATGTGATGCAGAATTGCAGTTTATGTGTGCTTTTCATGAATGGTAAAGATGTTTTCTGCCTCCACAGTCACGGCTGCTGTGCTCTGCTAAGCTCTACAGTCCCAAGGCCTCTGCCTCTACATTTGGGGCTGCTACATCATGCTACCCCAGGCAACCAAATGTTGGACTTTTACTGCACACTGCTATCCACTTCCATTGCCCTAGACTGGCAGAGCTGCTGCATTACATGTACCCCATCTCACAGTCAGGGCTGCTGTACCCTGATGCTCCCCTATGTCCTGTGCAATGATTAAGACTTCTACACCATGCTATCCTCTGTCCCCTGTCCCCACAATCAGGGCTTCAGCACTCTGTTCCTGTCTACACAGTCAAGGTTGATGTGGCCTGCTCTGCCTTATAGCCCCATGCCTCCACAGTTAGTGCTGCTGCACCATGCCTCCACTTGCCACAAGAGTCAGGGCATTTGCAGCACCCTGTCACCTGCTTCCACAGTTGATACAGTTGCCCCCGTTGCTCTCTGCTACCAGAATCAGATCCTTTGTTACACCCTGCTGCCCAGATCCCTTATCCCAAACAGACATGGCTGCTGTATCTTGTCCCACAGTTCTGGTTGCTGTACCTTCAGGCCACTCCGCTCTCCTATGTGAACAGTTGTGACTGCTGCACCCTGCTGTTCTCTGTCCCGCACTGCCACAGTCAGGGCCACTGCACTCTGCTGCCCCTTGTTCCAGTCTCGACAGTTGAGGATGCAGTGATATGCTACACTATAGAATCCCTTGCCTCCTGCCTCAACTGTTGGAGCTGCTGCACCCTGCTAAACACTTCTGTTGCCCCAAATTAGCTTGGCTGCTGCACAATGTGCACCCTGTTCCACAGTCAGGGCTGCTGTACCTTGATGCTCGCCTGTGTCCTGCCCCATAATCAAGTCCTCTGCACCATGCTCTCCTCTGTCCCCTGCCACCACTGTGCCCTGCTGTACCATAGAGCCCATTGGCTCTACATTTAGGGTTGTTGCACCATGATGCTGCCTACCACCATAGTCAGATCCTTTGCTGTACTGTCCAAACTGCTTGAAATAAAAAGTGGAAAAATACTTTCATCTTGTGTTATGAGGTTGGGGACAGGAGACTGAAGGGTGCAGCAGCCATAATTGTTTGAGCAGGAGACAGGGGAGGAATCAGGGTACAGCAACCCAAACTGTGGGACAAGGTGCAGCAGCCTTGCCTGTCTGGGACAAATCAAATCATACTTTATTTATAAAAAACACCTTTCTTTCAACCAAGACACTTGTACAAAATGAAAATTTACAATAAACAATCATAGCAAACAATAATCAATAACATCCTAAAATTTAAGATGTTGATAGTTATAATAATACCTAAAAATCTGGATATGCCAGATCAAATAAATAGGCCTTTAGTGCAGTTTTAAAATCCTGGATGGTCAGACAATCTCGCACATGATGTGATACAGAATTCCACAGGGCAGGGGCCACAAAACAAAAAGACCAGGCCCATCCCAGATGTCTTTAAATGGACCCTGGGAATCTCTAGCAATCCCTCATCAGTGGATCAGAGAGGGCAGAGGGGACAGTAAGGATGAAGGAGGTCTTGCAAGTACCTAGATCCCTGATCATGTAGGGCTTTATAGGTCAGCAATCCAACCTTGAAGGTGATCCAGCACTGCACTGGCAGTCAGTGCAGTCCATGGAGCACAGGCATTATATGACTGGTTCTAGATGTACCAGTCAATAGCCACATTCTGCAGTAGCTGGAGGGGGTGGATATTGACCCCCAGTAGCCCTAGGTAAAGGGCATTGCAGTAGTCAAGGCAAGAGGTAATGAAGGCATGGACCAACATTGGAAGATCTTTGGGAGGAACCAGGTGTTTTACCCAGGCGATATTTCTTAGATGGTAAAAAGAGGTCTTGATGACTGCCGACACCTGCGGTTTCAGGACCAGGCCATCACTGACAATAATGCCTGGTTCTGCACTTGGTCTGAGGTAGTCAGCTGAACACCCCTGAGCCATAGTCCCGAGGGTAGACCTGCCATCAAACCTGCCTCCCTAAGATCTGGGTCCACGACTAGCACCTCAGTTTTAGCTGGGCTCAACCACAGCCAGCTCACACTCATCCAGTCCTGGATCTTGGCTAGACAGTTGTTAAATATCGAGAGGAACACATCCTGACCAGGTACAAAGAACATGTACAGCAGTGTATTATCTGCATAGCAGTGAAAACTCAAACTGTACCGCTTAATGATCTCTCCCAATGGCAGCATATGCACTGCAAACAACATGGGTGACAAGATGGAGTCCTGCTGCACCCTGCAGGATAGGGCGAGAGGGGCCAATGAATAAATCCCAGACACCACTCTCTGAGTCCTATACTCGAGGAAAGATTGAAACCATCTGAGGACCATACCAAACAGTCCACAGATGAACCACAGGTGCTCCAACAGCACACCATGGTCTACAGTGTCAAATGCTTCAGAGAGATCAAGAAGGACCAAGATGGAATGGGTCTTCCAATCACTTGCTATTAGGGGGTCATTTAGTACCAGGACAAGGGCCATCTCGGTAATATGTCTCTTCCTAAATTCTGACTGGAGAGAATAATAGACATTGTGGCTGGTCAAATGATCATCCAATTGTGACACAACCACCTACTCAATAACCTTACTCACAAAGGGTAGGTTAGAAACAGGTCTGTAGTTCACCAAGCAGTCCAGGTCAAGGGAGGGCTTTTTAAGAAGGGGCTGAACAACTGCCTCCTTTAGGGGATTTGTAAAGATCCCCCTCTCCAATGACCTCTAGACTATCTCAGCTAGGACTGGGCCAATCTCATCTATGCCTCCTACCAGGAGGCAAGTAGGGCCTGGATCCAAACTACAGCTGGTTGATCGCAACATCTGGATGACCATCACAATGTCAATGACTGTGGGTAAGCTAAAGTCAGACCAGATAAACCAGGGGCCCGACATCTCCTGCTGACCACCGCAACTTCCATCATAGGGAGACAGACAGATGCCGAACCTGATTGTGGCAACCTTATCCTCAAAGAATTGAGCAAACTCATCACACAGATCTTGTGACAAGGCTCCCTTAGGCTGGAGACAGATTGGATTGCACAATCTGTCCACAATCCAGAAGAGCTGAGCTGGTTGGTTCTGAGCAGCAGCAATCTCCCTGGACAGGAATTCTGCCTTCTTACAGGTGATTGCTGATTGATAGGCCACATAATGGTCCTTCAATCCAAGTCTGCTACACTCCAGGCCCGATTTCCACTAGCTCCACTCTAACCTTCACCCACATCTCCTCAACTCCCTCAAGGTCTCATCAAACCAGGGAGACCTTGAACGGAGGGTGAGGGGGTGAACACGAACAGGCACTATGGAATCCAGGGCTGCCACCACTGCCTTATTATAGGCAAGTACTAGATCCCCTGGATCCACACATTCACTTGGTACACCCAATAGATCCAGCACTGTCATTAGACCATCTGGGGTAACACCCCTCAAAGGACAGTACCAGACCATCTCTGTAGGGGTGGGCCTACTGGGGGACCAACAAAACTGAACCCAATTGTGTGATGGTTAGACCACCCAACTTGCTCCACCACCAAATCAGATATCTCCATCCCCAGGAGGAACACCAAGTCCAATGAATGACCTCCAATATAGGTTGAGGAGGTAATAACCTATGTAAGGCCCAGCAAACTCTTTAGCTGGAGGAAGTCTTGATGAAATTGAGAAAGTTAATCTTCGACCCAGGTATTGAAATCCCCCAGAATCAGCCATCTGGTGACTCCAATGCCAGGTCTACAATGAAGTCTGTGACTTCCTGCAGGAAAACTTTCTCATCTTCTGGTGGATTGTAGATGAGAAAAATCCTGCACCTTACACCCTCACCCAGGATACATGCAAAGGAGTTGATGATCCTCACTGGAACCTCCACCAGGTTCAGTTCCAATCTAAAACTGATGACTACACCCCTGCCCCTACGGTCCATCCTTGGGTGATGTATCACCAAGTACCCAGCTGGAATTGCTGAAGCCAGAACTGGACCAGAATTGTCATCCAGCCATGTCTCGGTGATGCAAGCCAAGTCAGATGATCCAACAAGATCTGCTATTAAAGCAGTCTTGTTCTTAATAGCCCTGGCATTGCATAAAATCACCTAAGTAGGATGAGTGACCAAGGAAGACCATGCTTCTCACATGCTGATGGCAGAGCCCTTGGGTATGGGAACCAGGCAGGAAGGGACCCCTTTCCTGGACCCATTTCTCCCCAGGGCATCTCCTTGTTCCCACTAGGACAAGGGACATGAGCAGCAGGATATAGCAAATGATCTGACTCTGGTGGCAGGAGACATCAGGGCGAAACTTCCCCATCTCTGGAGGCAGGGTAGAGGGTGCAACAAATGCCCTTACTCTTATACCAAGTGGCAGAATATTGCAGCAGTCCTAACTGTGGTGACATGGGGCTCTATGGCACAGCAGACCACAGCAGCCTTGACTGTGTAGACAGGAGTAGGATGCTGCAGCCTTGGCTGTGGTGGTAGATACAGAGGACAGCATGGTGCAGAAGCCTTCACTGTGGGGCAGAACACAAGGAGGCATCAGGGTACAGCAGCCTTGACTGTGGGACAGGGTGTGTGTGTGGTGCAGCAGTCCCACCCATTTGTGGCAATGGAAATGGATAGCAAGTACAGCAAATGCCCCACCTCTGGTGGTCTAGGGCAGCATGGTGCAGAAGCCCCAACTGTGGAGACAGAGGAATTGGGGCTCTATGGTGCAGCAGAGCACATCAGCCCTAACAGTGAAGACAGGAAGAAGGAGAATAGGGTGCATTGACCCTGATTGAGGGGATGAGGGACAGAGGGAAGAATGGTGCAGTAACTTTAACTGTGCACAAGAGGCAGCAGGGTGCAGAAGCCCCTATTGTGTGGGAGAAGACAATTGTCAGCAGAGTGTAGCAACCTTGAATATGTGCAGGAGGCTTGAGGGGCAGGGGGACAGGAGGCAGCAAAGTGAAGCTGCAATAACTGTGGGGCATGAGACAGGGGCATCAGGATGCCATATAGTGTTTCTAGTTATACACATATATGATGTATTTTCACGCAGAAACACTCAAAGAAATTTGTGAGTTCATACAGTACACGTGCCTGAAATAGCAGAGTGTGACAGGCACCTGTTTGGCAGTCTGACATGAAAAAAAAATGTTTTTACATGAACCTATTTCTGGAGGTTACCTCAAAGACAAACTTCTTCTATGAATGAATACAATTTAGATATATTTTATATCATTAATCAACTGGGTATTATATAGCTAGAAAACAATGCAGAGTTTTGATATGAAACAACTGACAACTGTGATACAGACAAGCTGATTTCTCACAGAGAAACATTCATACCACATCAGCTCAGCATTGAAACTCAAATGATCAGCTTCTTATATAAGCAAAATGATAGATTCTAAACTAATCTATCTAAACTCAGACTAGAGACTGTGTTAGTAAAAAACTTGGAGAGAAAACAATTAACTCTATAGACTCCTCTCATTGAGATATGAAACTGCTCTTCAGTCAAGCAGGGACTCAACTGTTGAAGCAGCCAGCTTCTCCAATATGATGTCATCACACTCCAAGCCTCATTTAGAGTGACAGAAACAACTTCACTGTTTTCACTTAAAGCAGAGCAAGTTAACAAATGTTGATTTAAAGAAAACTACCAAACCAAATTGCATGCAAGTTTGAGGAAACACTAATCATGACATACGGTTTTGAATTCAAGTGTATTTAAGCTTTTATTAACAATGTGTAACAGCCATTGCATTTGATCTATAATACAAAATGGTTGATCTGTTTGTTGATTTTAAAAATCTATGAACTTCCCAATGAGTTTTTTTAACTTAAGAAATCACAGGTTGACTTTAATAAAAGAGTGTGAGCTGTTCACAGATTTCAATAAAACTGATGACCAGCATGTTGATTTTATTAAAAATGAATCTATGAACAATTCATCAATTTTCTAAAAGTCAACTAGAAGACTGTAGTTTTACTAAACTTGCTGACCTGCTTATCCATTTTATGTATAAGCTAGAAGCTTCTCATCAATCTTATGACTCTTTATGCAAAACTCATTGATTATTTTAAAATTGACACACAGCATAATGAGATTAAAAAATATATGCTCTTCTCATAGATTTAATATAATTGATGAACAGCTTAAAGATTCATAAACAAATGTACATGCAGATCATATTTTACAAAAATCCATGTGCTTCTTGAAGAGTAATTTAAAAAACACCTTTAAGAAGGCTTTCAATATCAATAAGGGAACAGAAGCCCCCCCTCCCCCCAAAAAAAGACATTGGAAAATATCAAATAGCAGGTAAACAAAAATCATATATAGTAAAAAATAAAATGGCACATATGTCAAATTACATGAAAACTGTAACAGTGTACATCACAGGAAGTTGTTTTTCTAAAAACTAAATCTGGCATTCGTGAATTAAAAATGAAAATAGTAACTGGTGCACAGATGAATTAAACTGTTCTAAATGAACAATCTATGTTAAATAATTTGCAAAATTAAATAAAAGTATTTATAAAATGGCTGTAACATTAGTAAACTTAAACATACAAAACGAACAATTCGCAAGCGATTCGCCGATGCAAATTTGTCGACTTCCCTTAAATTTCACATATGAAGTAAAATTTCGCTGCATCTCTAATTAAGAGAATGGCAAGGCTTATGCCTTCAGAATTTTCTTTATATTCAGATCATCTCTTGATGTGACTTCTAGCCCTTCTCTCCGCAGTTCTGATGTCTGTCCCCCTTTCTGTGTCCTTTGGGTGGACTATGATTCTCTGGACTGTTTGTATGCAGTCCAAGTAGAGGTGGTAACCAGAGGCAAAGCCAAGTTCCAGTCATGTAACACACTTGAAGAATTAGAAAGACCATGCTGAGGCACACTCATGGATATAACAAAATAAAGTGTGGCTGTTTTATTTAGAATTGCATGCTGCATCACTACCAACATAATGGCAAATGTTTTTGAGTTCAGCTCATGCTCTTCATTAAGGCATCTTGATGAAGAGCACAATCTGAGCTCAAAAATTTTGTTTTTTATATCCACGAGTGTGCTTTAACACTGAGTACAAACACTCCATGTGCTCCACTTCTTTTGGCAACTTTGTAGTATGTTCTCTGCTATTGGCTCCTGGCAGGGAACCCAAACCACTTTTAATTATTTAGTCCCTCATTGTGGATAGAAGACCCAACTCTAAACATCCATCAGTGGTGCAGCAATTGTGATTACCAGTGTACCAGAACAAGGTTAAAGAGAAATATGTCTCCATGCTGCACTCAGTTTCCTCTGAAATTCCCTCATACTAAGAGAGATGAAATGCTGCTGTCAGCTGGGTAAAGCAACCAGCTGACTGTGGGTTCTCTCAGAAGGCAGCCTGATAAGTCACTTAGGAGGACTTATTCACTGGTGTGTAAACAGGTGCAGCTCTCACAGAGACTTACCTGCAGTACAAAAAACACATGTGGGAGCAGTCAAAAGAAGCATACCATATGGCCTAGGAAGGTATTGGCAAGAATAACCGTTCCAACAAGATCAAGAGGTATGAAGACCATATTTGGGAGCCAGCAATCCAAACAGGAGACAGAAGGCATGATGTGCAGTCACCTGGACACAGAATTTCCATCTGTATTTTGGACACATGTTGCATCCATGCAGATGCATCTAGATAACTGAATTCTATTCACCCACATCTGGATGCATTTGAGATACTTCTTGCAGTTACCAGCAATTTCTACCACAATTGCAGGAATTCTGTCCATTATTCAGACACAACTGTGAGAGTCCATCCTGAAAGTTAGACTCACTTTTTGTTAACTAATTTTTCAGGTGGAATTCTTCACTTGGGTCTGAAAAACAGACATAAGTGTACAAATATCTGATAATATGGTCCTCAGAAAAGATAGGATTGTGGCTCAAAGGAATCTGTATCCCTTCATGATTCTTAAGCAGTTACCAGATATGTCTCTGCACAAAGTGCACAAGTAAAATGGGAATAAAGACTTTGTACTGCAACCACCTTTTGCTAGTTGAATAACTGATACTTGAAGCTGAGTTCAACGTACTTGCTTTATGCACCAGATGACCAGTTACCCAGAGTGAGAACCAAAGAGAAAGGTCCCCTGCTGCTCATCCCAGAGCCCCTGTTACTAGTCCAATGAGCCGATGTTTTACAGGCCCATCCATTGAAAAAGGACCCACATGAAGGGTAAGAAATGCTTTGGGCCTTTTGCTGCTTACTAGAGGTAGGATTGTACCTGCCTTTGAGCACTCTGTCAATTTATATTAAGCACTTTAATAAATATTGCACTTTTTCTTGATAGTGTAAGTGATTTTGTCTTTTTTAACTGGATTGCTAGGTGCAGAATGATATTTTTTGGTTATAGTTTTGAATCTGGTAATTCCCACTGAATAAGTCAAAGACAGAAAAAAGTGTGCTCCTTCTGAGAAAGTCCATTGCATCCTTCACTCTGTGAAACTGTGTACTGATCTTGTATGGTTAATTTTTCCAATGGGTGGTGCTTGATGCACATCCCGATAGTTCAATGTTTTCTTGTGGGCCACTAAAATGAAACAGGTATACAGGTTTAAAACCCTATAAACCAAATTTCCTCATACAAGAAATGAATGTATATATACTATATATAAATATTCTGATTACTTGAAGATTTTTCAGTATCTTTTTTTCTGTTTGTCAAAGGAAATTGATTGAACCTGTGAGACACCCTCAAATGTGATCAGTTATCATATGGCTTATATGGTTTTAAACAATATTGAACAACATCCTTGTGTACTATAATATTCAATTATTGCAGGACCTCTAAATTTTTATCATATTTTAATTGTGTATGCACTGATGGCATGATACTTCTGAACACTTGGAGGTGCACTGTTGCCCCAGGCATGTATCCAGTAATGACCTTTTAAATTTGTGCTAACTAAGCACAGATCTCATATGTGGAAATGTTTCAATTGACAAAGCTTTGATGTTTGCAATGCAAAATGCATGATAAATCTGTTTGTGAGGCCACAGTTCAGTTGTCCTGTGTTTGTTGTATTTGCACTACAGCATTTTTACACTGTGATAAAGACACAGAGCAGGTACATGCTTTTAGTGCTACAACACTCAGCAGCAGGTGCTGGCTTTTTACTTTTGTCTGAGCAGTCTTCATTACAGAAATAGTATCAGGAGCAATGCCCTCATTATGCAAAGCACAGGTGAAGGAATACATCACCATGTAACACTATTCTGTGTACTGACCATTCAGCCAGACAAGCTAAGGTTGCAGAGCACTCAACCATGGAAAAAGCTGTGACATAGCCAGTTTGTTGAGATTGTGTTTGTGACTCAATCATTTGGCACACTCCTATCTGATGTACCCAGTGACATACCAAGACAAGCAGGGTGGATACTGCTGGATGGTTGAACCACTCAGGGTAGGCTTATAACATGAACTTGCATATGTCAGCTTCTGCTCATGTTGGCATGGGACTGTATTAGTGATGCAAATCAGTTTTATCATTGCAGATTAGTGTATGCTATGTGGGGCCCCTTGTCCTGCCCCTCACAGGCCGAGGGCTGACCAACAGTTGGAGGAAAAGATGAGGAAGGCAGAAGTGGAAATATAGTGAAGAGAGGAGAAGAAGGAGTTGGCAGAGGTCAGCTATGGGGAACTGAGGGCAGACACCTCTCAAGAGGACCTCAATGATAGTACAACAGCTGGTGGCACAGCTAGAGCAGCAGAGACAGAAGGTGAGAGTGACAGAAATCATTGTGCCCATTACTGTTGCCCTTTGTTTGAGGGGAGTCAGTATGGGGCCGTAGTTCAGAGTGGGCTTGTGACAGGGTCTATGTAAACCAAGTTGCCTGGGTGTGCTACAAGCCTGAATGAATAGTGCATATGTCTGGGCACAACCCCTAACAGCACTTCAGAAAGATGATGTATGTATATGGATGCAGATCACTTACACACTGGGTGTATTATGCACTGTGAATATGTATCCAGCTAAACAACATGACATTTCCACAAAAGTGCTTGCACATCTTTGTCATATGGCCGCCTAGCCCTCACGGGCACTTTGCATATCGGGTCCTTATTGAGTAGCAGCAGAAAGAAAATGGATACTGTGCATGCTCTAAATTTCATTTGTTTTGTTCAAGGGAATATTTAATAAAATCAGAAAATCTATGGGGCCAGGAAGAATGTAATAAAGGGCATGGAGGTAAATCAGAAGACTACTGTGTTGTATACCCCTGGACGACAGCAATGATTTTTTTTTTAAATAATATTTTATTCCATATTGTAATATTCAATACAAAGTTACAATTACAATATTTTGAAATTCTTTGGCTGAGTTATACAACTTCTTAACAGTCAGAGATAACCAGAATGATTATAGATTATTTTGAATATATAATAAATAGCCTTTAAGCATAATTAATACCTCCTTCATTGCAAAAATAAAAGGTACTGTCAACCTTGTTAAGTAAAATCATCACTTAACCAATCCTTAATATCTTTTCTGAAGATCTTTCACAGTAGTTCGTAGACCCCAAAGAAATTATAATTGTATAAGGCACTCAAAAATAACTGTTTCCATTCCATTTTCAGAAAATGTAACAAATATGTAGGATACTTCCAGTATTTAAGAGTTGGCCTTTTGGCTGCCATAATACTGGGTTTCATACTGGGTGATAGAATGGAAGAAGGCACCTTTGCCCATTATACCGTTCCCCGCATAGCAGGCTCATTTTATCTCCTTAAACATATTATTTTATCAATCTCTCTCTTGAATTTATCCAATGTATCACTCAGGACTATATATTCTGGTAATGCATTCCAAATTCTGGCTGTTCTCTGCACAAAAGTAAAGTATCTGACATCTTTTCTGACCATCTTTAATATTATTTGAAATGTATGTGCTCTTAGCCCTTCTGGTTTATTCACCATTTCAAACCCTAGTTCTTTTAGTAACTCTGGGTCCTTCATAATCTTTAATAACTGTAAGAGATCCCCTCTCCTCCATCTATCCTCCAATCTAAACATATTTAACCTTCTTAGCCTTTCATCATACCCATTTTGTTTTACTGACCAGATCATCTTGGTATAGGTCCTTTGCACTTTTTCTATTCTATTTATTTCCCCCTTCGTAAATGAGCTCCACAGTGGTGATCCATAATCTATGTAAGGCCTTACATAAGCCCTATACAGTGGAACAAGACATTGTTTAGACTTATTTATAAAGTTTCTTTTTATATTTCTCGTCATATAGTTTGCTTTTCTAATTACCTCTGACCTCTCTGCCTTAAAAGTCATACCCTCGTCTATTGTTACTCCACATTCCTTCTCCTTATCTGAAGCTTCCACTTTACAGCAATTTAAACAAAATTCATGTCTGGGATTCTTGTTCCCCATATGCATCACTCTACACTTCTCTGTACTAAATGACATTGTGTTCTCATTTGCCCATGCTTCCAGTTGTTTCAAGTCACCTTCTAATCCCTAAATACCCTCCACTGAACCCACCTGCCCTCCCAACTTAACATCTTCTGCAAATTTTACCATAAAGTTCTGTATGCCATGGTGTATATCTCCTATGTATAATGAGAAGAGTGTAGGGCCCAGCACCAACCCCTGCGGCACCCCACTCATCACACTCACTTGTCTTGAAAGTACACTCCTAATCCCAACTGTTTGTTTTCTTTCCTGCAACCAACTCTGCACCCATTTTGTTAATCTACTATCAACTCCTATTTTTTCCATTTTAGCAATGAGTTGATTATCTGGTACCTTATTGAATGCTTTCTGAAAGTCAAGAGAGAAAACATCTATTGGCTTATTATCATGAATATTTTTATTTATTTGTTCATAAAATAAAGGTGGTTAGCCAGACATGACCTATTCTTTTTAAACCCGTGTTGTCTAACATCGTTCACTTTTAACCCCTTGAGATTCTCTTCTAACCTGTCCTTCAGAAAGCATTCTGCTACCTTACACAGAACAGCAGTTAAACTAACTGGCCTGTAATTAGTCACTGATGTTTTTTCACCCTTTCTTTTTTAAATATAGGGATCACTACTGCACTTCTCCAGTCCTCAGGCACCTCCCCTGTGGAGAATGGCCTACAGAACAAGAATGCTAACAGTGCTGCTATCTGTGCCCTCATTTCTCTCAACATTGTAGGGTGCAACAAATCAGGCTCTAATGATTTATGGGGTTTTAAACCTTTGAGCAATTTTTCTATATGATGTGCACTAATCACCATATCGAAATCCATGTTTAGATTCTCTTTAAATATTACATTATCTTGACCCTTATCATACACCGAGCAAAATTACTGGTTTAGTTGTTCTGCCATTTCTACTGATCCAGACACTTCTTCACCATTTATATGCAGGGGGCCTTAACTGATTTGACATCTTCCTATTATTATTTATATAGGAATATAATCCTTTCCCATTATCATTTCTGTATACTAGATTTATTGCCAAGCTCTTTCTTTCTTCCCTCATTTTTATTTTTAACATCCTCAGTATTTTTTTATATTCCATACTAGCTTCCACGTTCCCTTGCTTTTTCATTTTATCATATGCTTTTTTTATCCTTACACAACCTCATCATTTTACTTGTACACCACATAGGTTTTTTTTTTTCCTTTTTTAGTATACAACTTCTACTTATGGATATATTTATCTTCCAGTTTATGGAATTTACATTTTAATATTTCCCAAATGTCTCCTACTGTTTTATCTTTAAATAAGCCTTTCCAGTCCCACTCTACCAATTTTGTTTTTATTTTATTAAAATCTGCCTTATTATAATTTCTAATAACCATGATCCCTTTTTGAATTACTAGCTTTCTTTTAATGAAAAATTGAACAATACCATGATCTCTCTTTCTACTATTTTGATGTTCTGTACTGTTATTTACATCCCCACTGTCACTTTCCATATAATATTCGCGGTTGGACTGGATAACATTTTGTTGCTGTATTGAAATTAATTTCAATTCTAGAGCTAAATTGATTTGTCTCAATTCTTTGATTAATATACATTCTTGACAGGTGTACACCAACAACTCATTTACCACCTCTGTTTATATCTTGTTAAAGATAAAACAACTTAAACCAAATTCACCCCTTCTAGCCTTATCATATTTGTGTCCATGTTTAACTTCTATCCCCTAAAATTGAGCTTAACTCTTTTTAACTACCTACTGACAGCAAAAGATTTTATTGCAGCTTATGCAATTTCTCAAATTGTTATGCTATCTCACATATACATTATTCACTATTGCCTCTTTTCATCCACACACCACCATATCACATTATTTACCCCTGTAGTCAAAACTATCACTGTTTCCCAACTGTTGCTTTCTCAGCCACCCTTATGTTCTATTCTACTTTTAATTATCTATCTTGATCTTACGGTACTTCCTTTTATTAACACTATTTACCTGAGTGTTGATTCTTATTGTTATCACAACAGTTCTTCTTGCTCTTCTACCTCTTTTCCACCCCCTTACATTCTGAACATGCCAGACACATGCCATAACATGCATGTCTCAGTGCATGTCTCCTCATGTGGCACTGCTCTCATTCGCACCACTCGCTAGAACCCCCCTGCCTTTATCTGCAGCCATGACCTGGAAGTGGTATACAGTCACAGTCTGCTCAGTGACCCTTTAGTACACCAAATCACTTAAAACATGCAGTGTTATGCTGCACAACTAAAATATAGCCCATCAAGAGAGCCTGTTCTAAAAATTCACAGGACTCACAAGGCTGTAGTTAGAACTAGAACATACATGGAACTACCTGCCTCGCAAACACTTCCTGGAGCTCTGCCTATCCTCACACAGCAATCAATTACCCCAGATAGTGCTAAAGTGCAGAAAAATCCAGCAAATAAGATTAGCTTTCAGAATGAATCTATGTTTTGGTTGTAATTTAAAGTCATTATACAGTTTCAAAATGTTTATTTTGGGGTCCTTCCACTGTGGAAAACCTTGTCCCATTTGATATTTAATCTCAAAGGATTGGGACCACCAACTGGTACATAACAGTCTCAAAAAAGATAAGTTATATCTGCCACTAAAAACACACTATGCCAAGAACTATCAGGTAGAAAAGGATTTATTTTATATAGCCTATATGGGGAAAATAGGCTATGTTCAGACTGTTATACTGAATAGCTCTGTCCCTAGAAAGTTAGTATTTTGATATTGAAGCACAAGCCATTAGCCATTGTTGTTCTGTTGAGGTACATTTTAATTCATTTTGCAATATATGGACTATTACCTTCTAGACTATAACAAATGGTTTATGTAACAGTTTAGTTAACCATGTAAAGCTTTTTGGGGTTGTTATGAAGAATGTTTTGCAATTTCCTCTCCATCCCTCTATTGTTTGAAGCACTTGTCCATAGTTGGTAATCTTTTATAT
This sequence comes from Neoceratodus forsteri, assembly GCA_016271365.2. NCBI lineage: Eukaryota > Metazoa > Chordata > Ceratodontiformes > Ceratodontidae > Neoceratodus > Neoceratodus forsteri. The sequence goes on from CM028137.1 coordinate 268,176,669, forward strand.
ACAGACTACTTAATTGATTGGAATAAAAGCTCTTATGATTATGCAAATTATACTTGTCTCTGAATTTCTCCCAACTTAACTTGGTGCCTTTTTTGTAGAATTCTTGCCATTCCCAAATTTCTTTTTCTGCCCAAGATTTCTTAAAGAGCATCTTCCCATTCAACCTGAAACAGGGATTATGTCAGATATCATTCAGTGGTAATGCATTAATTGTACACTTGGTTTCACTGTCAAATTTATTGATTATAAGGCACCATTTTAATTATAACACTATCTGATGTACAAAGTTTTTTTTTTGCCATAAATAACATTTTTCTAATATCTATTACCTCTATAAATAACTATTTTAAGATTAAGCTTTCAGTCTCTAAGTTAATTTTGTCTTCCTCAGCATTTGCCCACCTAACGGCTAGCTTAAGCATATATGCTACACAATGAGTTTCTATGTCAGGGCAAGCCAGCCTCCCTCCTCTTTATGCATACAATGTCATTGCCTTGAAATCCATGGTGATTTATCATTCCAGATGAATTTTCAAAATAAACCATTAATTTTGTTGAACCAATTAGAAGGAATCAGTGTAATTATAGATTGTTGTCTATAAGATAGAAAGGGAATTGCCAACATTTTGATAATTAGAATTTTTCATCACAGTGAGAATGAAATCTTACTCCACATCAATAATCTGTCCTTTAGGGAAATTAATAATGTGTTAAATTGTTTAAATGATAGAATCCTTCCATACTGTTATTGATAGTAATTCCAAAATAATTCTTACCTTTCTCCTGTTTAGTGACATTGATGATTTTTTTTCAGATTCCTTGGTTGCGCAAAATTAAAAGTAATCATTTCAGATTTTGTTTCATTGACTTTATATCCCCTATTTTTGAAAATCTATTAATTATTTATTTAAGTTGTTCCATACTTGTCTCTGGATCTTGTAACAGAAGCAACAGATAGTCTGCATATGCTTTAATTTTTACCACCTGTGTAGCCACCATAATACCTATTATTCTATTGTTCATTCTTATATCACAAAGCAAAAGTTCCAGATCAATTATAAACAAAGAAGGGGACAGGGCCATCCTTGTCAAATCTCTTATTTGAGCAACAAAGCATCTGAAAAGTGTTATTTACCTTTACTTTGTGCTACTGATCTACTGTAAATATATTTTATTTAATCAACTAAAACATCTGGGAAATTGAAATTGTTCATAGCCCCATATAGTTATTTCTATTCCAACTTGCTGAATTTCTTACTGTCATCCAGAGAGAGAAAAAATGCTGGTGTTTCTGAGCCTATAAGGTATTCATTAATAAACTGAATCCTATGAAGTCTTGATTGAGTTAACCTGTTTGGAATAAACCCAGACTGATCTGTATGTATAATGTTGCCCAATATTGCTAGTAACCTTTTATTTAAAATCTTGGTAAATAATTTGTAACCAATATTTCCAATATGGTTTTGTCACTTAAGAGAGAAAACTGGAATACGAATGGGGAAAAATCACCTGTTAAAAGATATAGAATCCTGTCCAGAATTAAAAAATTAAATTTAGATGTGGTGATGCTTCAAGAAACTTTCCTGAATGACAGGCAGGTTGACAAGTTGAAAATAAAGATGGGTTTGAAAACTATGCCATACTCAAACTACAAATAAAAAGTACAGGGGTGGCTCTGTTATTCAACAGAAATGTTAAAGAGAAGGTGGTTGATTAAATAACAGACCAATTAGGCAGAATTGTGTTGGATAAAACTGATATGGAAGGGCTAGATATCATTCTTGGCTCAGTATATGCTCCCTTTAGAGGTTATGGCACTCTCCTGGCAGAAATTAGTAAAATGCTGTACAGGAAGAACTGCTATAATATAATTTTAGTCAGTGATTTTAATTGTACAATCAATGGTTCAATAGACAAAACTTCATGATCCTCCAAGTAGGATGAGTTTAAGTCACAGTTGCTTCACGGTTTTTAAACTCCCACAATTTGTTGGATGTATGTAGACAGTTACATAACAATGAGAAATATTATACCCATTATTTGGCCTGACATAAGATGCATTCTGGGCTTGACTGTATTTTTTATTTCTAGAGAATTATTAATAAATTGTCTCAGAATAGTCTCTAATATAGAAACTTTACTGGTCTCAGTTCATAACATTGTCAGTTACAATATAACATTGGTTTCATTTAGTAAAAGAAGTGTCATTTGGAGGTTTAATATTACATTTATTAGCAGAGGTTTCTTTTACACAAAAAGTTGAAAGTGCCATACAAAACATTATTATGGATAGTACAGTTTCTCAAAACAATATTGTGAATTGCTAGGATCCATTTAAAACTACAATTATGGGGCACAATTATTTCTGAGGCTTTTTGGAAAAATAAACAGAGGATACAAATGTCAAGGGAGGCTAAAAAAAAACTCAAAACACGGGAAAAGGCCATGAAAAGTGGGGAAATAACCAAAGAACAAGACTATACTGAGCTTAAGAAATGTATCAGTGCTACAGAAATCTTGCAAGTTAAACAACCTCTGCCAAAAGCAAACATAACTGAAAAACAAACAGTGAAGTAGTAGTTAATACATTAGTTAACAGAATACAAACTTCAGAAAAAAAATCAGACATAACTCTAATCAAAATGTGGGCAGACAAGTTTTGACTGAACAAGATAAAATTGCAGAAGACATTTCAACAATTTTTTCCTCTTTATATACCTCTGGATGCTGTCCCTTAAATTCAGAGATTTACTATTATGAAAACTATTGCCAGGCCTAAATTTCCAACCAAGATAGGGAGAATTTGACAAAACCAGTTACTGCTTCAGAAATATCAGGCATTCCTCATAATATGACAAAGGGCAAATACCTGGATCTAGATGGGTATACATTAGAATTTATTTTACTTTTGTGTCAGTTTTAGGACTACTGCTCGAAACTTTATGTAATCAAATACTGGTTATGCATAAACCTCCAGATTCATTCTACCAGGCATACATTTCACTTATACCAAAATTTGGAAAAGATCTGAGTAAAGTAGAAAATTACAGACTAGTGGGTACACTGAATGTCAGCAATGAATATTTATTACTGCAGCATTTTGAAAGTACAGGACATTGGGGGATGGATGAAGATAAGGACACGTACATGGAGAAGTCCAGGGAGGTTACCAGATTGGTCAAGGTGACCAAGGCATCCAGGGAGCTGAGACTGGTGCAGGGAATCAAAAGTGGAAAAAAAAGACTTCTTCTGCTACATCAGATAAAGGAGAAGGAGCAAGGATCAGCTGGTGAGGATTAAGAAAGACAGAGAATGGGTGGAGAAAGGGGCAGAGCAGGCAGAGGCACTGAATGAATAATTCTGTTCTGTAGTCATGCAGAAGAAGTGGGAAGATGGCCCAGTCAAGGGGGAGTGAGAAGTGGGATAGGAAATGACAGATGTAGGGATTATAGAGAGCAGGGTACTAAATGGGTTGAGGGCATTAAGGGTGGACAAAGCAACTGGACCTGATGGCATTCACCCTAGGATACTAAGGGAGTTGGCTGAGTTCCTGGCAGGGCCACAGGACTGGAGAATGGCCCATGTTGTCCCCTTCCACAAAAGTGGCCCAAAGGATGAACCAGGAAACTATAGGCCAGTGAGGCTCACATCAATTGTGGGAAAACTCATAGAGACCATCCTAAAAAAGAGGCTAGTGAGCTTCTTGAAGGAACACAGTCTCCAGGATGGTCACAGCATGGGTTTGTAGTAGGCAGATCCTGCCAGACAAAACTGTAAAGTGCTATGACTGGGTGGCACAGGAACTGGACAAGGGCCATGTAGTGGATGTCCTGTATTAGACTTCAGCAAGTCCTTTGATTCAGTGCTGCATGGCAGGTTGGGGGGGAAACTGGAACATGTGGGGGCGGGACCAAAAATGGTGAAACAGATCACAAACTGGCTAAAGAGAAGGCAGCAAAAGGTGGTGGTGGGGGACCTTTCATCACCGAGAGCGGTGACAAGAGGGGTAACACAGAGATCAGTAATGGGACCAGTGCTGTTTGGGATTTTTATTGCAGATATCTCACATGGGATCTGGAGCAGAATCAGTCTGTTCATAGATGATACCAAGATGGGAGCTGTGGTTGATGATGCAGAGGGGTGGAAGGGGTTGCAGGAGGACCTGACTAAGCTGCAGGAGTGGGCAGAAACATGGCAGTTGGGGTTCAATGCTAAAAAGTGTAAGGTTCTGCACTTCAAAGTCAGGAACCAGGAGATGGATTATCACTTGAATGGGGGTAGAGTTGGGGAGCTCCACAAAGGAGAAGACCTAGGAGTGATCATTACGGGGAGCATGAACAACTCTGCTCAGTGCAGGATGGAGTCAGCAAAAGCCAACAAAACACTGGGGTGTATTGCAAGAGGGATCTCCTGTAGAAGGAGGGAGGTTATTCTGCTCCTGTATAGGTCATTGGTCAGGCCCCACCTGGAGTACTGCATACAGTACTGGCACCCATGTCTGAAGAAGGACATCAGATTGATGGAGGGGGTGCAGCAAAGAGCCACAAAGATGATCCATGGATTAGAGAGCAAGCCCTATGAGGACAGGCTGGGAGAGTTGACAGTGTATTCACTGAAGGAGAGGAGGAATGGGTGGATATGATTGAGACCCTTAAATATCTAAAGGAGAAAAACAAAAGCAACATAGAAGGGATTTTCCAGATAAGAAAGGGGAGAGACATGAGAGGGCATGGACTGAGATTGGAGGTGGGAAGATTCAGGAGGGAGATAAGGAGACATTTATTCACTGAAAGAGTGGTGAACAAATGGAACGCCTTACCAGATGAGACAGTGTCCTGTAAGATGGTGGGCAGTTTCTAAAGGGGTTGAGACAGGGGAAGGGGAAGGGATACTGGGAAGAATGGGGAGGGAGGGGCAGCTGCGAGATGAAGTGCTAGCTGCACACTCAAGCAGACTCAGTAGACCATGAGGCCTGTTTCTGCCAACAATTTTGTATGTTCGTATGTACTTTTGCAGAATGTACTGGTGGTATTTGTGGGTTGCAGACTCCATTATATTACCTCAAACAAAGAGATTTCTAGAACTGCCATGCCAACTCCACATACCAGAAGAAAACTAAAGTAGTAAGTATTGATTGACAGGGTTGCATCACATGATGCCAATGGCCTGGGTTCAGGAATGCACCTGGGCTGTCTGAAAGCCTACCAAATTAGAAAGACTGACCATCCCAGTGGATGCTTTCCCTCTCTGGAGTATGAGACTGCCTTCCTCTGAGTGAACACTACGGCCTCTGTGTTCACAGGTGGAGATATGTCTCAGAATGGCAAAGAGAAGTTTGATGGCTCTGCATGACACCAGGAAATTACATGCGCAAGCATGCATTATAAATCTTGCACTTGAGAAATCCCCAGTGAAGGATTAAAGGAGAATTAAACTTTCTGCCATGTGAATAATGTCCAGTACACTCAGACTCTGCACAGCCTATCTTACCTCCTCAGCACCCTCAAGGAGAAGTCGAAGAGGTGACACTGGAGATGGCAGATGAGCTGATGGAGCTGGGTACTTGCCTGTAGTGTAGATGAAAGTGGCTAAGATGAAAGCAATACAAATTAGAAAACAAATTGATCCAGACTTCAAGGCTTTTGTGCCCCCATTTCAGGCTGCTTTACCTCCATTATAATTATGAACATGTGAGCTAATATTGCTTAGCAACATTTTCTAAGTCAAACAGAAGAAAATGGTCCAGAATCAAATCTGAACCAAATTTACCACTGACCACCTTCCCTTACTCCTAGTTCTGTTTTTCTCATTTTCTCTGGTGGTGGACTGGAGTAGGGGAAGATTAAGTGGCTTCTTCAAAGTCTCAGAGTTAGTACTTGATTCTAGTAAGGATTGCGCATGTGGTCTTCTGGTTCCTCAGCTGGTGCTTTAACTGTTAGATCACACGGCCTTGAAGTAAGGGATAAGTCACAAAAAGTTATGTTTTAAAGAGCAGCACTCTTATAAACAAACTCTGGCGAGAGCAGATTGGCTACAATTGAGGAATTTGGGGTAAAAATATTGAAAATGGCCAAAGATATTAGTCTGCATTAGCAAAATGTAACGTAGGCTCATAACTTTGTTGTTTTTTAATATTTTTACATCAAATTTTCAACATAGCCATTTGATGGCCCCACCTCATGAACAAGGGCAGAGGAACATTTTCAGCTTCTACCAAAAAAGATGATTTCATGCCAGTACCATGAAACCACCTTTTATGACAGATTCTCCTGACAGTGCCATTGTTCATGAGCTGGGGTCCTAAAAAAGGCATGTTGAAAATTTGTGCCGAAAATATAGCTAAGATGCCACTAAGCAAAACACCATTGCAGTATATTGAATCACATACCTGTTTCTGTTTGTGGTCTGACATTGAAAAGTGAATACATGTCTGTGGTCCAGAGAGGAGTATGGCATTGGACCCCTGATCAGTAGGTAAGGGGTTTGGCGGGGTGCAGGGTGCAGGGTGGTGTGTGCTGAATGGGAGGGTCAGGTGGGAGGAGTGTAATGGCATAAAAGACATCAATGGACTTTTTTTAACAGTTAAAAAAAAGAGGATTTCTGCACTGGGGGATTGGGCATCCCTAGTGCCACTGTTATCTTCTGGGAAAAGCAGAGGGAGGGTCAGGAGAGAGGAGAAAAAATATATAAAAAAAGAAAGGTGCAGTCATGGGGGAACATGATCATGACACTGGGGGATTGGGCATCCCCATTATCATTGTTATGTTTCTTTGACCAGTGGAGTTGGGCACCCCTAGTGTCATTGTTATGTTTTTTGGGGGCATGGTGGTTGCTGAGAGGGAGGGTCAGGTGGGAAGAATACTTTTAATTAAAAAACAAAACACTTCCAATACCGACAACAAGTGCAGTGCTTCACGGATGCAGAGGTGACTGTGGTGTAACTCCAATAGGTTGTTAGGTCACAAAAAGTGCAAGGAATGTGAAGTCCTTTTTTGATACCAAGAGGTCTTCAGGGCTCCACCCATTTCAGCCCTACAAATCATTTAGAAGCACTAGATTTAAACCAATTAATTTTAACTTTGGTGTTTTCAAGTTTTTTTATTATTTTTTTTGTACTTTTCACTCTTGTTGGTCTGCTAAATATTGTAGGTGATGCAATACTTATTACACACTGAGTCTCAAAAAGTACCTGATCCTCTCCTGCATAAGTCACAATTATTGTTTGTGTCACCAGAGCCTGTTGTCATGGTGATCACTCTGTATATCATAAACAAAAACACTGTGAGGTGAACTGGGAAGAGGCAAAAGCTTTTCATGGGGACTTTTATAGAGACTTTTTCTAGACTACCAAGATGTTCTGTAATCCTTCACAAAGAACGTGGAAAAAGAAAACAAAAATGTATCTCTACTAAACTGTAATAGAGCTAGAAACATCATACTTATGAAAGTACATGCTGAAGTGCAGAGCTGCTCTTTAAAGTGTATTGGTGCATTCCAGAGGAGCAAGATGACAAGAACCTAAAGGCCAGTGTTCTTACAGCCCTGGAGAAGGCATTATATAAAATGGGCAAGGAAATACCTGTGTCCTGATTGGCTGAGACTTGGTCCTAGCCATTGCCTTAAGAGAGCACTACCAACAGCTAAAAACAAGTCCTTGCCAACTGGGGCAGTTCACAGAATTCATAAGTCACTTACTTCATAATCTCCATCACAAACTTGGCTGCAACCTTTACTTATATATAGAAACCTTCAACTAGGCCATAAAATGAAAGTCCATTAAGGTAACTAAACTAAGTAAATAATTTATTGTTATTTTCAATTAAAAGCCCCTCCTTACACACATACACAAATTTAGAAAATCAAGTACTATTCAGAGTTTCCATTGCAGGTGTTTCTTTGATGACAATGAAAAATTCCTCTCCTGTCCTCACCAGTTTGCCAGAAAACTCCCTGCTCCTTACCTGGCAACAGATAAAATTGAGGTTCTGGCTCCACTTGAGGCCTGTGTGTGTCTGTGTCTGAACGTCAGTGGAACTCTGAAGAATTATGAATTCATGTATTTTATGTTACCTTTCTGTGTGTGTGTGTGTGTGTGTGTGTGTGTGTGTGTGTATGTAAGGCATTCTACTACTGGAATAATGCAGAGCTTTGAATTCTTCTACTCCATAGTAAACGATCACACCGTGTACTGAATATGAAGAAAGACAGATGACTGACAGGTAAAAAGCATCTGTGGAGGGACTGTTTTACATTATTTAGCAACATGTTATTGTAATTTTTGTTGGTTTGAAAACTTTTAGAGTGTTCATTTTTTAAAAGTTGCCTACAGTCCCATTTTATATAAACAATAAGGCACTTCAAGGATGTTGATTGTACTAAGTTTACCCCACGGTTAGGAGCTGAAGGCAATCAGCTTTGCCTCATGCCTTACAATGCCCCTGACAGTGGGGTAATTCTAGTACAACCAATTCCCTGTCATGCCTTATTGCTTAAGTGTATGCAATAAAATCCCATAGAGTGTGGGTTGTGCTGTAATACCCACCTGCCCAGAGGACTAGTAAGGTCCAATACTGCAGGCAGACATACTTCAGCTCCTAGAAGGTTGTGTATCACAGCACAACACACACTCTGAAGAATATGATTCCCCTTAGAAAATTGTTTTAATTAATTTTACACAAAAAAAATACTTACAAGTTTCAGGAGTAATTTCAGTTTTTGTAAAATAGTTCTGGAGGATGTCACTAGGGGCATCAGAAAAGTAGTAGGATATATAATTGCACATTGTGGTTGCCAGTTTCCTTCTGCTACAGACAATTCTGTTTGGTTTGAATAGTTTATTACTTTTTTCCAGTTTCAGTAGTACAGTTTACTCATTATTGCTTTTCTATATATTGTTGTTCAGGAGTGGAAATGGGGAATCTGCAAGAGTAAGGGGGACTTGAGCAGTGACATAGTCAACACTCCAAATTCCTTGTTCCAAGAAAGAAAATGTACACAATGTTGTACTTACAAAGATAACAATACAAAACACAGTATATAGTTTTAACTTTTTTTCCGGTACAGTTACATATGAATCCTCTGGGGGTAGGAATGTAAATTCTATTAAAAGGAACATTACAATAAAGGTATGCAAATGTGAAAATGCGCAATTGCAGTTAGGATTTGATTTGGACTACTTATCTTTGGTTTGGCTGTGACATATTTGTGTCCATGATATGGGGTCTAGCAGTCTAAAAATGGAGATCAGAGACACTTCTGCACCACCCCTTGCTCAAAAGGTTCAATCCAACAGTCAATGGCTCAGCAGGTACCACACTCGCCTCTGAGGCTGGGAGATCAGAAGTCTGTGGGTTCTATCCCCACACCAGATACTTGGGTTAATATCCCAATACTGACACTGTAGTGCAGCATGAGGGGGGTGTTGCACTCCAGAGGTGTTGTCTTTCATATGAGACGTTAAACTGAGGTCCCATCTGCCTGTTCCAGTGGTAATTCAGGTGGATTTTAAAGATCCCATGGCACTTCTCAAAAAGAATAGGGTGAATTTTTTATTGAAAAACATCAAAGAGAAAAAAGGATAAATCATAACAAACAGTGTTTCAGTCACACAAAATCAAAAATTACAAATGGAATAACCCAAACCTGTAAATTACAAACCAGTAATGCCACCCTTCACCAAAACCCACCTTCTACCACAGATTAGTAAGTATTAAACAACTGAAGGCAATGAAAAACAGTTTTGGGTACTCATTTATATTTGATAAACACAGAAAATCCCTTACACCAATTATTTACCTTCCTAATGGTATGGACTTCTGCATCTTTAACATAGACATTCTCCATTGTCTTTTGGATTAGCAATCCTACTGTTTCATAGGGTATGAGCCTCCGATACAATACCCATTGGCATCTAGATTGCCATAAATAATACTTGAGACAACAGCAAAAAATGATTAATGTATCCTTATGATAAAGGTTCCCAACATTATTAAATTGTCCCAAAACTAAAATGCCATAAATTAAGCTCCTTAACCACCCCATCTACCATTTCAAGGCCAGGAATTTCCAGAGAGAACAGGCATAGTAGCACTGAAACAAAAAATGCTCCATGGACTCTTCCTGATTTATACAAGCATCAAAGGGAGAGTTTCTTTCCTCTCTAGCCTTATGCTTAGCATTACCTCTAACACCAATCCTCCCATAGACAGAAAGCCGCAAAAATTCCCACATTTGTACAGATATTCTAGTATTATGTAATTGCTGCAGAACCCCTGGGATTAAAGAAGTGGGGCAGTTTTTAAAACCTGGTTGCATAGGGTGAAGTGTGGACATCACCGCTTGGTACAACTTGGGCCTTTATTGTCCTTCGCTAGTTGTTTAGTTAGGCCCCATCTATAAAGCTTTTGCGCTGCAGGTCTAAAAAAACTGTGGCACATGTAGGTGCACTGATAATTTGGGGGAATTATGTGCCATGCTGGAAAATACTGACACATGGTTGATCTTATTAAAGACTTATGCAGCTAAATCATGGGAACCAGGCAGTCTCTATTGGGCTGGGAAAAGAAAAGAGTGTGAAAAAAGACTACTGGGTCAATCATTCCCAGACCTACTCTTTCCTTCACCAAGTAAGTATATTGTCTTTTTATAGGGTTCAGTTTACTACCCCAAAGCATTTGGAAGAAAAGACTGTATAGTTTATTTTCCAGATGAACCGGGAGGGGAAAAATCATTGCAATGTATAAAATCATAGGAATAATAAACTGCCTAATTACTAATACACGTTTAAGTTTAGCCAACTTCCAATGTTCCACCTTTGGATTGTGTGATCTATAGCAGTCAGGGTGTTTTCCCAATTCAGGAAGGGGATATTTTGGGGTCCAAACAGAATCCCTAATATCTTCAGCTGTTCTGTAGAAATGTGAATGCCTTGAATCATCTCAGGATTGGGATAGCCAGTGCCCACAAACAGGCCTTTACTCTTCAGTTCATTTAATTTGGAATTTGAAATGAATGAATAACTATGCATAAATTCCAAAAATGAGGTTATTTGAGTGTGATCTGAAAAAAATTAACAAATATCATCAGCATATGCTTGTAAATAAAGTACCTCATCTGTGGTTGCTCCTGACACCTCTGTACAATAGGGAAAATCAGTTAAAGACTGAATTAGTGGATCAATAGTAAATAAGTATAAAAGGGGACTGAGCAAGTATCCCTGTCAAACCCCAGTCCTTATTTGGACCCCTTCTGTGACCAGTGTTAGGTAAGTTACTTTTTCTATTTTTATTACTTTTGAAAACTTGCTCCAGAAAGCTCTGTGCAGTCACTAGCAAGGATGGAGAAGTACTGGAAGATGTAATACACCTTACAGTAACATTTACCTATGTATTTTTATACAAAAGAAATATGTAACTGTAACTGATTACATTTATTTGAAAGTAACTAGTAAGTAACTTATTACTTTCAAATAATGTAATCTGTTAAAGTTATTTATTATTTTTGTATTAAAAGAAATGGGTAACTATAATCGTAAGGTGTATTACTTTTTCTAGTACTTCTCCATCTTTGCTAGTGACTGCACAGAGCTTCCTGGAACAAGTTTCAAAACATAATAGAAAGTAACAGAAAAAGTAACTTACCCAACACTGTCTGTGACTTCATTTTTTATCACAGGGTGTACTATTACAGTGGCATATAAGGATCTGACCCATCTTATTAGTTGAGCGGGGACACCATATGCCTCTAGGGTTAAAAACAAGAAGGGGTGGTAGACCCAATCGAAGGCCTTACGTTGATCCACTGAAATAATACTCCCATACTTCCCATTCAATGATAAATGTTCAATCAGATCTCTGATAATCATCAGTGCATGTTGAATTTTTCTACCTGGAAGGCCACAGAATTGCATAGGGGAAATGACTGAACAGGCATAAACCCTCAACCTAGCATTCAACATACCAGTCAAGATTTTGTAGTCTGAATTTAAAATGGTGATTGGTCGCCAATTGTCTAGAAAAGATTTATCCCCAGATTTAAACAAAAAAATCAGTAATCCCTCTGTGAACCATATAAGAAAACTCTCCATTGATAAAAAATAGTTAAATACTTATTCTAAACATAATGAGAATTCTTTAGGAAAATTTTTATATAGTTCATTGGTAAGGCCATCAAGACCCAGGGATGTCCCACTCTTCAGGGTCTTGATTGCTCCCTCTATTTCAACCACCATAATGGGTCTTGTCATCCCAAAGGCCCTTTCTGTATCCCATGGAAAATCAATAGTGTGTAAAAGCCTTAAAATATCCATCTCCCGGGGGATCACTGAGGGGTGAAGATATTACATAAAGTCCTTTATAGTATTATGAAGACCTTCCTTAGAGTGAATAATTCTTCCATCTTTATTTTTCAAGGAGTCCAAAAAAGTCACATCTTTAAACTTTTTAAAAGCTTCATAGGGATCTCCCTGTGGGGATATTTTTGTTCCATTATGTAATAATGCCTTCATGGTGTTGGCCCTATCATATTGATACTCCTGCATAGTTTTCTTTAAGGCATCTATCTGGGTTGTATAATCCTGTCTGCAAGTATTAGCCTTTGAAAACAGGTATTGCAATAGCTGCCGTAGTTTCAGATATTTGAGAAATTTGACTTTCTCCCCTGTCCTACCCTGTTTCATAAGCAAGGCCTTAAGGTCTGCTTTAGAATCCACCTACCAGTCTCCAAATTTTTTATAAAGGAAGGAGACAGAAAGTCTAGTAAATAAGAACTCCTTAATTTTAAACAGCACAGTGAGGTTTAATAAAACAGAGGAGTTCAATTTCCATCTAGGTTTCTGTAGTATTTGCAATGGAGTTGGTAAAAAGTTACATTATAAAAGTAAGTGATCTGAAAACTCAACTGGAATAGTCCTAAAGTTAAAGGGGGGAAGATTGTTGGAAAGAAACATATAATCTATAGTAGAAGTGTATTTATTTCATCTATAAGTAAACTTAGGGCCACTAAGTTGATTGTGTCTGCTATCTATGAGACTTGCTATGTCAACTAGGTGCCTGAGGGCATTTGAGTCACACTAAATCTTTTTCCTTTGCCCTACTGGTCACTCAGTCTTTGATTTCAGTACGCAATTAAATTCCGCACATAAAAAAATTATGTAAGAGGTAAGTAGAAAAGGACTTAGGGCAGCAAAAAGGCCTATCCATTCAGCCTTGACCTGGGAACAATATACAATAACTAATCTACAAGCCATATGTTTCCATAAGCCATCTATAATTAGTAATCTCCCAGGAACTAAATCGATCTATTTAATTAAAGAAAAATCATAAGAGTTAAAAAGAAACCCTACCCCATTGGCTGTTTCTGTATTGAAAGACCAATAGGAAGTGCCCCATATCCACTGTCTCTGGAAAAAATGTGCCTGGTCACTTGTAAACATCCATGTTTCTTGAAGAAAACAAATATCAATAGCATTTCTGTGAATATACTCACAAACTACCTTTCTTCTCCTAGGATTTAATAAACTATGAACATTTAATGACCCCACACAAAAAGAAGCCAGGTCTTAAAATGAAAATCAAAAATCTGTTTTCCTCTTCTTTTTTTAATTCCCTTTATACCCCTTCTGAGGTTGCAGTGGGGTCTGTGGGTCTACTTTAGAAGACGGGAGTTGGAATCTCCACATTCTATCTCTGAAACCCCCCATTATGTAGTGAGTACCGCAAAGGAATTGCTAGACTCAAAATCTGCTGGGGCTTGGGTGAAAATGGACTTAATATTCTGGGTTGATCTCTGAACTGGTGCAACCAGAGGAGGTGCAGAGGGTGGGTCAGAGTCCTCCATCAGCCACAGTTCTGTATAGCACACCGGTATCAACAGAAGAGGGACAGAAGGAGGTGGGATGGGGGGTTCTCATGTTTGTCTAAATCATCTTGTAGAGAGATAAGAGGGGGAGGCTGTACCTCTGTGGGACATGAATAAGGCTCAGTCAGATCCTGATCAGGGCAATAAACAGAATCCTGTGCCTGTTGAATTAAGAGAGCCAGACTTATAAAAGGAACTTTATTCTTGGCTGCCCAAGTGCATTCTGAAAAGACATGCCCAGTGTCTTAGCATGGGTCGCATTTAGTATGATTGGCACATTGGAATGCAATTTGGCCTATTTCCCCACAGTTGTCACATCGTGGCTTGTCACAAGAGCTAGATAAATGGGTTCTAGACCCACACGTATAACATGCCCATGGTTGCCCTGCATAAAAACAGACTCCCCTATCACATCTCAACAGAAAAGACTTTGGAATATGTTCAATTCCTGCATCTGTTTGTCTAAGTTTCACCTTATAGCACCAGCCCCCAGTCCAAAACTGTTCTGTATCGAGGATAGCCTCATGTGAACTTAATACTTCACATTTAAGGGATAACCAATAAGTAATATCCTCCATGTGTACCCCCTCATTCCAAAACATAACTGTTATGAACTTAATGGTTTAGATAATGGAATGACCAAAAAGGGGGTCCATGTGAGGGAGAACTTAACTTGGTTATACCATTCCCAAAAAAGATCAAGTGCATAAGCAGAACAAAAGCAGATGTCAAAATTGTCTTACCCTGAGATATGTATAAAAGCAAAAACTTCCCTCAGGAAGAAGTGCAAAGACTCTTTTAACAATAATTTGCCCACATGATGCCTATCAGGTCAAACATCCAGTCCACCTTTAAAACGTATCTGAACCGCGTGCCTCTGCGGTGCAGCTTCTTTCTTGATTTTTGAAAATAAGTCAGACAATAAAGGTTTGTTTTCTTCAGGAGTGTCCTTAATGGGGGAAGACTATTTATTCTCCCTTTCAGTAGGAGTCTGGAGCCACCCCAGTATCCAGTTCAGAAATAGTTGGGTCAACACCCTGGTGTGGTAAGTTTGATGTACCGCAGAAATATCCAAACCAGTCACTGGGAGAGGGGTTGCAGGATTTCTTTGAGCAGCTAATACCGTGGGTGGCCATCCAGATGTATTTTGTGAAAAATTTAATTTGGGTTCCCAGTCTGGGATGGGGAGCCACATCCCTGATTTATTTTGTGTCCAGCCTGCCTCACTCAAAGCCCTCTGAGGTGATCAGGGTTCAATGGGAGACATAGTATGGTTTTGAGATGGAGATTGCAAGTTATTAATAAGAAGAAGTAATGCAGATGATCCTCCTTGGGCCAAATTGGACCCCTACTGTTTTATGGAGAGCAGTTGTGATCCCCAAATGCCTATTTGCCAAAGTTACGGCCGCATATTTTTTTTTTCTCCTCTCCAGACCCCAGCTGAGGTGGTAAGCCTCATTTGGAGAAGGAAAATTCAGTCACTCCATCCTGCATCGCCGGGTTAGATTGAAAAATTAAATCTACTCCTGGGACCCTTACCTGTTCAGAAGAATGATGTGTATCTCCACGGAAGATGAATCCAGTGGTTTTAGACAGAGTAGTCACCCCAGGAGAATCAACTTTACCAGTCTGAATGCTGTCAACCTCATTCATTCTGCTAGAGCCTGTAAATTGTTTTCCTCCATTGCTGCTTCTTAGAGTGACATTCACCTCAGAACTAACCTCTTTAATCACAGGCTGTAGGCATGAACCCTCCAAGGCTCTAGAACTGCCAGTCTCCAAATCCAGTGCAATATTTTGAACGTTCACAGGGGGAACAGGAGAAAAACTGGTAGACTCACCAGATCGTGCAGCATCCTTTAATGCTGCCACATCATCCATTGAGTCAGGCCCTTTGACAAGTGGCCCCAAAGTTTTGACAGCTGCACTCTCAGTCCGTAATCGTGTCAGCTTTTCCTGTAAGTGCTCTTTCTCCCTCGCATTTGTTTCCAATTCCATGTGTATCTGCAAATGCAATGCTTCCTCAGCTGTAAGAATATCTCATCGCCCAGACTTATCATCGGTTTCCACACCCAACTTACTCAGATCCTCAGCAGACACAAAAATCTTTGCTTCCTCCTGCCCATTACAAATTATTTTAGGCTCATGGGGTACAATGATATCCTAGAAATTGAAGGCAGAACACTCAATCCGCCATCCTTCCTCATGGACGTCCATTTCCACTTTAGCCCCAGTCTCTACAGCACCAAAATCCATTTGCAGAGGAGCAGCCATGACTCCAAGCTCCTCCACATCCTCCACTCTCCACACAACACCCAAGACTAACACAGAGACAGTCAGTCTGTCCTCCTACAGGTCAGTAGGGGAACTTACCTGGTGCCCTGGCCAAATTCCCCCCCATTCACTAAAATATCACCAATAGATTAATCTGGTTCAAGGTCAATTGGCATTCATCTGTATCACCTCCCCCGGGTTGTGCTTGAAAATGGGCAGGATTTGTCTAGTGCACTTACCAGGTCAACAAACAAAAACTAAAACTAAACTAACATCTTCCACCCTCCCCAGTACCTCTAATCAGTTTTTTTTTTAAACTGAGCACCTGGCACAGCACCAGAAGACAGGATATTTATTTTTCTTATCAAACAAAATGACCAATTAGCTGAATCAATGGTGTAAGTGCCAAAACGTTGCTACATTCACTAAATTATTTGGACACTTGTGAAAACATGAAATTTTGCTCACATGTCTTTCCCTTACAAAAAATAAACTGAAACTGAAAAAACTGAAATACAAATTCAGCATTGATTGACCCTTACATTGCAAGCAACTGCACATCAGAAATAATTTCCAGTCCCCTTTAACCTATCTGTGCTAAACTCTCTATAATGTTTCTGTAATCTGTCTCTCTTCTGATTGAATCTCCCAATGTGTCTAATAGCAGTAACATTCTCTTCCCAGGTCAAAACACAAAGCTCTTTGTAATACAGTTTGTATGAAAGGTGCTATACAAGCCCAAATTTCAAATCCTTCAATTCATTTTTTTTCAATGTTGACTATTTAGGGATGGGCAGACTGGTCCTATTGCACATCCAACCCCCCACCCTCGGACTGGACTGAGTCAACTCGACATGCTGGTACAATGCCTTTTATGGTTCAACCCAAGGAGTGCAGTTACCATGGTCCAGATGTGCTGGCCCAGTTCCCCAAAATTGTGACTCCTTTGTACAGAAGTGTGCAGTGAGAAGAACAGGAGGAGTCTGTCAACCGATAAGTATGGTGGCTGAGTCTGAAAGGAGTTTGTTGTTCAGCTTTGCATTGAGCCATGAGCTTCTCTTGTGAACATCTTTCCTGCAGTTGCTCAGCTGTCATTAGATGAGGAGGGTGTGTAGGCATCAGTTCATCAGATTGGGTGGCTGGGTTGGTGGGCTGCAGTAGCTTATTAGATGGAAGAGGTGTCAGTCAAATACAGGGTCTACACTGGCACTCCAGCACAGCATGTTTGTGTGATTAAAAAAAGTGGTAAAACAATATCTGAAAACTAATATAACACTGCCAAAGGACTCACTTTACAAATAATGAAAAATGGAAGGATAATGTCAGTGGGAGGGGGGGTTGGTGACAGCTGATTGGTAATATCAGAAAGGAAGGTGGCTGGGAACTTGCAGGCAACCTCATGACCACGTAAAGATGCAGGCCCTGATCACTCAGAGGCTTGATGCTTTTTCTACACAGCAGCCAATTAAAAGGTAAGAAATTTGGTTGCCACCTGTTCCAACAAATGATGTTTCACTCTTACCACATGCCCATCCCTTGCTGGCAGTTCATTCTCATTGCTGCAGAGTTGAGAAGCAGATATTTTAGATGTACTACCAAAAACATACAGTAATTAAACTGTAGAAACAAACTAACTTGTACTAAACCTTTACAAAAAAAAATAGCAGTGGAGCATCTTGGAAGCTAGCCTGGACTGAGGAGGGCTAGCACTGCAAGACTCTTTGGAGTAAATGGATGGCCTTTGGAGAGATTTTTGTCATTGATGTTTTGTGTTCAGAGAGATTAGCAAAAAATAACTCACTGCTAAGAGACAATACAAATTTCAAGTAGCTGGAGTAGTGAGAGGTAAAATGTGATGTCTTTTAGTGAGGTTCTTGGTTAACACAGAAAATAACATGGCGTGGGGAGGTTTGTCTTGCCTCAATCCCCAGCTTTCCCTCTTCTGTGTCAGAATCATTAAGCCTTATGATTACGGAATGGAGTTCAGTGAAACTGCAGAGATTTTAAGGATTTGGTGGTTAAATACACCATTGTTCAGGTCATGCTGAAAATAAGAGATAGTTGGGGTATTTTTATCTCTTTCTCCAGCTTCCCCTACTCAGCACCCGATTCACTAATCAATACTAACAGTGAAATAGTGTTCAGATAACTTATTAAGAGTTTAAACACTGGGAGGTCAAATAGTGACTTGTTCAGGTCACACAGAAAATAAGAGGAAGTAGGGAGATTGTTTTTCATATCTCAGTCTTTAACTTTTCCTTCTCTGTGCCAGAATCACTACTGCCATACTTGCAGTTAGATTTCAGATAAATATTTAAGAGTTTAAGCAGTGGAAGGCTTAACACTGACTTGCTTAGTCACACCAAACATTTAAGAGTTGGTTGAGGGAATTTTTTCATCTCAATCTCCAGCTTTTCCAATTCTGCATTCAGCTTGCTAGACTTTACTAACACGGGACTAGATCTCAAGTAAATTATAGAAAGTTTAAGGACTGGAAGGTCAAATAATGACTTGACAGGTCCCACAGAAAATAATAGGTGGTTGGGGGATTTCTTCACATATCAGACTCCAGTTTCCCTTTTCTGGTGTCAACTAATTAGGTCATACTGGCAGTGAGCTAGTGTTCAGAAAATTACTGAAACCAACATGTGATGTTGTTTTAGTGAGGTGCTCAGGTATCACAGAAATTAAGAAGTTGTTGGTGAGTTTTCAAGTCTCAATCTCCAGTTACTGTGTTCCAGAATCATTTGTCCTTACTAGTACTGAGACAGAGTTCAGTGCAATTGTTGAGAGTTTAAGAACTGGGAGGTTAAATAGTGACTTGCTCATGTCACGCAGAAAATAGGAGGTGATTGGGGAACTTTTTTTTCACGTCTTGCTGTCCAGTTTTCCGTGCTCTGCACCAAAATCATCAAGCATTAATAATGTTAGGTAGTGGACGGGATGGATGGTGTCCTATGCTGACTGATATAGCACCAAGCAGGCAAGTAAGATGTAATGTAACATCAGATAGTGGGTGAAGGAATGGGCTGTATTTTGCTTGCCATAACAGCACATGGACAAGCTAACTATGTAACATCACATGGCAGTGGGAGGACGTGATGGGAACTATGATGTTTACTCTAACAACATGCATGCAAGCAAAATAAGTATGAATAATATCTCAAAAGGGTGGGAGAGATGGTGTCATAAATCACATTTCTTGTTGATGCTGCCTGTAAAGTAATGCAAACTGACAGAAACGAAATGTGTCAACATTGCCAATGGGACAAAAATGAATGTCTTCCCCTTAAAAGGACATCAGATTCAGGAAGGACAAAAAATACAATATATGCATTTTTAAAAAAGTATGTGTTTTTATTTTATATGACTATAGGATGATAAAGAACAATCCAGCTGCATATCCCATATTAAAATAGGTTAAAAACAGATCTAAATTTAATCAGAGTTAGACTCAGAACTTGGTCACAGTTTACCCTCCCATCCTTACCATTAACTCAGATGCCAGGTAGGATCTGAACCTGTAGAGAGCTGATCTCCCTCTTCCAGAGACAAGAATGCTATTGATTATGCCATTGACTTTGAAACAGTACTAAGTCATTTAGAATTGTATTTTCAGCTTGTTTACTCTGCTTGGGTTATTAATCTGCAAACAGAATTTGTCTAACTGGTTTGTGCTATGTACTTGCAGAATGCATGCCACATGTTTGATTGTGCAATGTTTGCATGTGGTTCACATAAACAAAGTGAACCTAAGCGAACCAGGTCTAAAAAGCACGTCAGGTTGGCATGCTGCAAACTTGACATGTCTGCAGCAGGTAGCTGGTGTGAATATCTTCTAAAAATCACATCAGGTTCGCATTTTGCATGCTTGACATGAATGCAGCAGATAAGCTGGTTGGAACCTCATTTAAAAATTGCATCAAGTTCACATGCTGCATGCTTGCCACATGTGTAGCAACTAAGCTAGTGTGAATCTCATCTAAAAAAAACACATCACTTTCTATTTCTTATACTACTGCCAGCAATTAGAGCCATTAAAATACCCTTTTGATTGATTTCAAATTAAAATTAGGTAAACTCAAATAATTTTATTCCTTTTGCAAGTTGTATAATGGCTTTTGATTTTTGTCATTAAAATACGTTTAAGTATTTTTTGCTTACTGCGTTAAATGCATAGGATATAGTCAGCCAACATCCCCCATTCCAGATGTGTGAAGAGAGGCCTCTGTGTTGTGAAGCCTGACCTTTTTGATTTGGCCATGTAAATCTCCTTATGCATATTTAGTGTTGCAAATGTGTTTCTCCATGGCTGCTTCAGCTCATTTACTTTCCCTTTGTCATTCTGTATAGATCATATACACTAACGACATGCTCAGCACTTTTTGTGCTGAGTAGGGTCTTGGAAGCATGCACCATCTGGATCCATGCTTTGAATGCACTGTGCCAGCCGGGGTTAAATGACTCGTTTGATTTGGGACCCTTTTTGGTGTAGAGATGAGATTTTATTCTATTTCCTCTCCCCTTTTTTCCTCCCCTTCCCCCTTCCTCTCCTCCCTCCCCCTTCCTGCTCCTTTTGTCCTTCATATTATGTTTTTTGCGAATATAAAATTATTTATTATAGCTGTCTGGATTTATATTATGTTTCATCTGCCGATCCCAAAGTAGAAGTGATGTTTTATGATATTCTGATATTCTGTGTATATATATATATTTTTTCGTATTTCTTCTTTATTGATGCACTGTCACTTTAATTCATTTCTTTTTATATTACACAATGGGTGTCAGGTATGTGTGTCCCTGAGGAGGCGTTGCTTTTGGCATGAAACCGGTCGGACCTTTTGTTTGTTTAAATCGTTTGTCCTGCATGGCGTTTCTGTATTGTTATGTTTTAAGTCATGCTCACAATACAGTATATTTTTCCAGGAAGTGTTGGTGCTGTGTTTTTTGTATTTAAGTGTTTGGCTTTTTAACACAGGCACAACTTAGGTTTGGAGCAGCCTTTTTGAGTTTCTGAAGCATGCACCATACCTCACATTTTGTCACTGAATTGAGTGACATGGACACTCAAAATTAGGGACAATGTAGGACATTATACAATGGCAAGAAAAAATCTTGGTCTGTGATTGGTCAGTCTGGGACTGGACATGAGGTGTTATCCCAGCATAACACCACGGGTCTAGTCTCAGCACTATAAGCCTCCTGACTGATTGCACTGGATTCGTTGGACATTTAGCATTGTTCTCATCTTTTCTTAAGAAACAAAAATATTTTTCCACACTACCGGTAACTAAAACATCTTTAAAATGATTTTTTCTTATTCTATATAAGAACGAGCTATTGTATAATAGGAATAATGCACTCCATGGTGTGTGTCATGCTGGGATAATGCTACTCCTGGGACATTGGACACACTCGGCCTGCGGCCTCGTGCCCAGCCCCCCAGGCGTGGCGTTATCCCAGCACTACACACACCCTGTCATGCATTATTCCTTTACTAAACCTCACAATGATCAGAACACATCCTGAAACATGGAGATACAGTACCTCAGAACACAATGGAAACCAGTGTATTTACTTGTACAGATATTAGCTCCTGAAAATGAATTTATACCATAAATCATGGGTGCCACCCCCTCCCCCCACACACACACACATTTGTGCTTAGGTTGTTCATTTTTCAAACTGAATAAACTTTATTTAACAATATATTAATAAAAAAGAAAAAAAAAAGCAATGCCAAGACAAAACCAGAGAGAAAAACTCATGAAGTAACCATAGATTGAACCAGTTGTCAAAAATATTAAAGGGTAACAATGTAGTACACGGCAACACAAAAATGAAAATCATACAGCAAAACAATAAAATAAAATACCCACACCCACAACCCACCTTCCATTTCCCCACCTCCCCTACCATTGGAAGGGAGTATACACAATGAGAACAACTCAGCAGATACCAACAAGTTTATAAGGAGAAGGAGGAACATCTTAATAAAATTGCTATCGGCTGTGCATTCAAAGAGTGCTAGAAATCACTAAAAATTGGAAATATTTAGGACAAGGACTATTCAGGGGAAAGGAAAGGCAGAAATCTTACCGTCCCACTTCAAGGGTTAAGAGGGCATACAGTGGTTCACATATTGTTTTATACCTGGGTAGGCAATCTGTCATGCTGGCAATTACACATTTCACTTGTAACACAAACAATATTTCTCTATACCACTCTAGAAATTGAGGAGTAGATTGATCACACCAATGCCTAAGAATTACTTTCTTGGCACAAGCCGTAATCAGTGCCATATGAGGTTTTTGGTTGCTGATCAGCTTGTCACCAAAATCCCTTAATAAACATATCTCTGGAAGGAAAGCATCTGTTAGGCTCAGAATGGGATCCACGCATGACTGGATACTGTTCCAAAAGGGTATAATTTTTTCACAGGTCCAGAGTATATGAAATAGCATCCTGGACTGTTTGTGACACCTAAAACAAGTATCTAAGACTACGCATTCTGTACAATTTACTTGGGGTATAGTAAAGATTATGGAGTATCTTGAACTGTATAAGGTGATATCTGTCACATTTAATATATTTGTAGGTATGCCTCCAGATACTTGGCCAGTCATGTAAGGAGCTGGGTACAGAACGTACCTGATCCCAATAGTAAAACACATCTCCTTCTCTGTTGGATAGGATCTCATGTAATTTTTGGTAATAATATGAGATACAGTGTGAAGTGGAGGCAATGGATACTAGGGAAAGGACCTGTGTGCCATATTGGCTGTTCCAAAGGTCAGTCCCAAAATGATACATTAGCATGTGAGATGACTGTAGATATTTAAAGCAGAGAGAGGAGGGCCAATGATATATTCATTGCACTTCCTGGAAGGCAAGCAATTCCATTGTGTAATAGACAATTAACCGTGTTCACTCCTTCATAAGGCCAAAAACACCTAGCAAGGATGTGGCCCACAGTTTTAAAATTTGGATTCTCCACTAATGGTTGCATCACATCACATTAAGGCTGCACCTTAAGCATACACCACAATTGTGTATGAACCTTAAGAGACGTTGCCATGGAGGTACCTTTTAAGGAGCTATTGAGTGATTCAGGAGTGGTGAAGAGAAGTGCATAGACATCCAAGCCCAGGATTGAGCATTGGGTACATTATATGTCCAGTCATAGGGGGCTATAGGGTGAGGAGAGGTCATCCAATTTCGGGTGTAACCAGAAAAAAAATCTGGAACAATGAATGGCTAAATAATACAGAAACAAATTGAGCACTTTTAGACTGCCTCTATCTTTAGATCTCATCAGTGTGTACAGGGCCCTATGAGGTGGTCCATTCTAACATATAAAGGCATAAATGATTCTGTGTAGTTGACTGAACCAGGATTGGGACAGGACCAGGTCACGCATCAAGAGGGGACATAACATACGAGGGAGAACATTCATTTCTATTATACTCAATCTCTACATTGATATGGGCATGAGGGACCACCTATCTGAATTGGTCTTAATGGAGGTAACTACAGGATATAAGTTATATTGTGTCAACTTAACTGGTGAGCCACTTAAGTAAATGGCCAAATATTTTAGCTTATCCCGAACCCATACAAAGCCAAGGTGCTCCACACTGGCCCTCATTGTCATCCCATTCAAAGGCATCTCTTCAGATTTCATTAAGTTTAATTTATAATTGGAAAAGTTTCTGAATTAAGTGATAATGTCTAAGACAGCAAGTAATGAGACATCAGGTGATGTAACATGTAGTAATATATTATTGCCATACAGCAATAACTTGAATTGACTCAATCCCAGGGGAATACCTGAAATTTGTGAGGTAGTATTGATCTGAATCGGGGTTCTAAAAAAAGATTAAAAAGAAAAGGAGAGAGGGGGCAACCCTGCCTGATGCCTTGCTGTAAATTAAAGTTTTTGGAAAGAACCCCATTACAGAGGATATGAGCAGATGGGTCAGTGTAGAGCACCCTGACTCAATGAAGAAATGCCAGTGGAATATGGAATTGAGGCAGAAGATTAAACAGGTAGTCCCATAATACCCTGTTGAAGGCCTTCTCTGCATCCTGGGAAGCCAGCACCACAGGGGTATTGGAATCCCTGGATGCAGAGATGAGATGAGACAACTTGCACATATGGTCAGTTGAGAGCCTTCCTGGCATGAAGCCGACCTGCTCCCTGCTTATAAGGGATCCCCAGAACTGGTTCAATCTATCGGCGTGTATTTTGGTGAAAATCTTGAGACTGACATTAATTAGTGATATCAGACTATAATTGGAAACCTGTAAGGGGTCCCGTGCCTAGGCTGTTCTTATGGTGTGACAATAATGGCATTAAATTTGGATTTAATCTTTTTCACAATAAGTGCCCCCCGGGCCTGTTTGTGCTCATGCTGCAGGTGGACTCCTGATTCAACTGTATCTGTATTGTGTTGTCCACTATCTCTACCTATTAGTGGCAGTGCCATCACATGTGACATGGAGGTGCTCCAGCCAAGCAAGAGCACGAGTCATATGAGTGTGACACTGTCTTTCCTGCCACAGTGTAGACAGACTGCACATTACAGCTTGGAGGAGTCCGTGAGCACTGAACTCTCAATAGCAATTTTAAGGTGGCATATTTCTGTTGGTCTACTCTTACTGAGTCTCCATCTCCCCTGGTGATGAAGGGGCAGAGAGTGAGCTAAAAGCTAACTGGAGACTAGGCTACCTACTTACTCTACAAGTCTCACAACAAAAAAACAGCACAAGCCCCCCAGCAGCAGCAAGCTAGGCCTAGCAGCAGCAGTGACAGCAGTTTGGGCTGCCTTCATAGGCCTTGATCAGTGCAGTGTGGCAGCAGCCATGGCAGCAGACAAACAAAAAGCAAACAACACAGGTTGGGTGGGTTCAGTTGGTGAGGAGACTTCATCCCAGACCACGTTGGGGTCCTGGGATGGTCAGTTCTAGCATCCAGCTTCTGGCAGAAGGACGGAGAAGGAGCTGACTGAAAACTGGGCTGGTGACACACTGGATCAGGCCACAGGTTCTGGCCAGATGGCCAGGTAAGTAATATATATATATTTTTTAGCAGGGGAATTGGGGAAGGAGGATGGACTGAAATATTGATGTGTTTTTCATGCTGCTATCTTTTAGGAGCTTCACAACCAGTAGCGGAGCCAGGTTTGGGATCATTTGGGAGCCAGGGAGGGCCATTCAGTCAATGACAGGCTCCACAATGGGCACTAAATAGTGAATAAAGATGGTGGCAGGGTGCCACTACTCATACTGGGGCAGTCAGGAGGGGCAACCACTCCCCCAGCCCACCCTCTGGCTCTGCCACTGTTCACAACCCATTTGGGATGGGTATTGAATGGAATGGAGTCAGAGAGAGAAACAGGGGCAAAGCTTTTTTGGGGGGGTTCAGAACTTGAGCCAAGAAAACAAATCATTAGTAACTAGGTGGGTTTAAGCCCAAATCTGATGCACTGCTCTGGGGTATAGATAGATGAATCTTACACATTTGAATTTCTCCTGATTTGCATATAACTTTTCTGTCACAACAAATAAGTTTCACCTTTTAGAGACGTTCCAGACATTCTAGAGCTTGTCACCTAGGTGCTAACTAGCACCTGGTCTCCACTGATTGTTGGTTCTCCCCTGCTGAAATCTGAAATGGTGCCCCTGCCATAAAGTCTAAATTTACAGGACATCTTCTGTGTAAGAAGCATGTTTTCCATGAGGGATGGATGAGAAGCAGAGCAGTTTTCAGGGGTAAAATGAGGGCTGTCCCTTACATTCAGGGAAATTTGAGTGCTATGGTATGCTTAAAACTACTGGAGCCCAACTATAGTCAGGCTTATCCCCCCCACCAGTGAAGCTGACCTCCACATCCCCATGCTCAGGCACATTATGACATAGGGCAAGGAAGACTGCAGAGACATGCGCCATTCAAATGAATGGGGGCATTTTTTTATTACTATTTTATACATTATTGATGGAGAGTTGGAGATTAATGAAAGTGGCTAACGATGGCCTTGATAGTAGAACAATGGCCTTCATTATTCTCCAACTTGCTATCAAAATGTATAAAATAGTAATAAAAAATAACTCAATTCATTTCAAGGAGGTAGGTCCCAGCACTCTGACCCATGGATATCATCTCTCAAAGAATCATGCCTCTTGCGCCCTAGTACTCATGTAAGAGACTCTCAGCTTATACCTATACTTGGTGGATTTTCTGTTGCAGCATGGCTGCTACCACTACAATGAGTGTACATGGAGGGGACTGGCCATATGGGTGGGTGTCGAGTTATTGCTACTTTTGTGTTTGTCCCCAAGGTCTGCTTGTGTGGAAGCATTCAAAACTATGAAGAGAAAATAGTAGGAGTACAGGCAAGACAGAAGTAATTGTGTAGTTTTTGGAGGAAGTGTGTAGATAGGAAGAACCACATGCCTTTCCATTGGTATGTGTGCTACAGTTCAGCTGTGCAGCTGAGATTGGGGGACAAGAAAACTAAATTATAACAGTGGCTATAAGCATACCACATGTGTGCAGATGTATGAAGATTTGGGCTAAAGTACAAGCAAGACATATATGTGCCAGCAGTATAGCTAAGTGGTTAAAGGCACTGAACTGCAAACCAGGAGACTTGGAAATGACCTGAAGACCTGGATTTGAATCTCATCAACCCCCATTTGTTTATGGTGTGATCCTGAACATGTCATTTAACTTTTATGTGTGCTGTTATCAGTGACCACTTGCTTTTTGCACGCATGCCACATACATGCAGTCTGTTCCAATTTAACATAAAAAGTATGCTTTCCACACTTTCTTGCTACATGCATGCCACATGAATGCAATCAGTTCCAATTTACCATTTAAATCATACTTAAAGTATGTGTATCGCATGAGAAATTTTATGTGTGCAGCATGAAAATATTTCATGTAATTATTTCAGTAATGGACTAAACAAAGGCACTGGTCTGTGTAATAATTGAGTAGCAAATTGCATCACTTGTGCAATACCTAACTCTCTATGAAAAAAACTGTGAACATGCTTCCCAACATAAAGTTTTGCATTTCATTTAGAATGGTTTTATACATAAGAAGATTACATTTTCAATAAAATTAAGCATATTTTTTTCTTTTTTATGTCTCCAATTCACACAGTAAAACTTCATCTTCAATTTCTTTTTCTCTAGGTCTAGTTTGGGCATTTAATTTGCTATTGTAAATGAGCTCCTTTGAGTTCTTTCCCACATCCAGCACTGACTCAGTGTAAAGCTGTCAGTAATGGGGTTTACAGGAACCCCCTGCTGGAATGCTGTCATGACAATGACCATCATGCCATTATAAGTGGCCCATTAAAAAGCTAATTGCTGGGTCCTCATGACATTAGCATAGTAATGGCATCTCACTTCAAGTTTCATGGTCAAATGCCTTCCTCCCAACTTTAATCAAGCTCCTTGGCCTGATATTGCTTACATCGTGCTGGTATATACAACCATTGATCTGACCGTTTGAACATGATCAAAGGCTGGATGATGATGACCAGTAGTAAGCTTGGATGTGTGTCCATATTCAAATTGGGTATAGCTGATACTGTGTAGCAAGACAAGATAAACTCAAGTCCCTTCCATCACCACAGGACTATGTAGTTCCAGTCATCATCCCTGTCCATGCAACAGAAATAGCTGATACTCAGATCTTTTAGCCAAAAATTTGGAGTGACAAGTGGAACTGTTTAAATCCCCCCCCCTCCCATAATATGCAGTCTGATTACAGGGCCATCATGCCGACAGAGTCAGTGAGCTGGAGGGGTGGCTTGTGCCCCCCCCCCCACATATTCCCATCCAAGTATTACTTTTTGTACAGAGGAAAGCTGTAAAGGAATATTTTCTTTAATTTCATTTATTATACTGGAATACCATAGTAAGCTGTTATTTTTTTAATGTTTAGTTATTTACATACATTATACGTGAGACATAACAAAATCCATTGCCCTCCCAGATTCATATTTATTGTGTACCCCCCCCCGGCCCCATGTTCTGGGCATGAGATCCCCAACTGAAATATTTTAGCTTTTAAAGAAAAGCCTACCTGAGGCCCATTATTCAGATCTTTGCCTGGGTGAAAAATTTGCACTACCCAGCTGGCAAAATTAACCCACATCCAACTGCATACAATATTCAAAGGAATAACTCAGGGGTAAACACTGCTGTATATAGTGGGCAAATGAAGGTAGGCAAAAATAGCTGTGAGTGCAGTCCAAAGACAGCCCAGAAAAGAAGACAGCTCAGAATATAACAACTGGGCAGGGCAAACAACAGCAGCCCAGTGCACCCAGAGGTGGAGTCAGGCACAGGTTAACCACATGGCAACTGTGGGCACCAGCAAAGAGGTGGTGCAGAAAAACTGCAAACAATAGTGAAGGTAAAATACTGCAGAGCCATGCTAAGGCTCAGACACATTTGCCCAGGTAAGACACATTTGCCTGGGCAAAAGTTTGCTATGTTCAAAACCTATATGCAAATGAGCCTACTTAGGCATTCCTAGGGAAAAAGCCACATTAACCTGTCATTATGGCCTGATTTGCACCCATTTCCGTGTGTAGAGTGTCTGGCCTCTTTCAGGGTGAATACAGCACCACCTGTATGTCAGACTGGAACTACAAGTTGGTAGCAGCAGGCTGGGTTTGTACACAGCAGCACAGACTATTGTGCCACAAGGGCAAGTACCACAGGCACAGGTGGTTGTGCTGCATGCCATAGACATATTGATGTTTCTGCTACAGTGTGCATCATATGCTACAGTACCATGGGTAGCCAGTATTGTGAGGGACACAACAATGCATACTGTGTTTCAGGTAACATTGAATGCTTCCATCCACACATAAACAGGCCCAGCTGGCAGGTATGTACTAACAGTGGACAACACTGCCATACTATCCTGTGACCCAGATATTCTGTGCCAGTGGCATGGGATTCTCACTTTACCACACACATGGATGGCTGTATGTGATGGAGTGCATGTACAGGTGTGTGGTATGTGCCCAGGGGGCCAGACACGCACCATTATACAGGCCAAATTATATCAGGGTATTCCTGTCACTGCAACATGTGCACTGTGTGGATGACCCCAGCCATGTGGTGAATCCCGGGCACCTTTACACCCTCCCCTTACCACCCTCCCACTCCTCAGTGCAGTATATGTGTGCTGTGTTGTGTTGATGTACCCCCTATGGAGGGATTGGGGGTGCTGCATGTACTTGCCAGCAGAATGTCCACTGGGTACTATGCCACCCTCAAATGCCTGGCAGAGCTGGGACTGGTGCCAGATGAAGGTGCCATGGGCATTACCAGAGTACCGTGCTAGGACTCGTGGATCCTACCATTGGTTTGCAGCATATCTCTTCTTAGTCATATGAAGTGGCCCAGAGTTGCCTTCTGCCCTGTCTCCCTGCCCAATGACTGCAGTCATCAGGTGCACCATCATGTTGTTGTTGCATACAGCCCTGTTGCCTGTCACTGCTCTGTCCATTCCCCCCATCCTTGCTTTGCCCAGAGTTAAGACTACCTTGTTTTGGGTGGTAACTTGTGCTGCACTATGCATCATGCAAAGTCACGCAAACATGCTTTGCATGGTGCTAATGTGCTGAATATAGCATAGCACCTGTATTCAAGTACATGGCCCTTCACTTTGCCCAGTGCATACATTATCATTTTGCACAATGCTATTCCAGTTTGCCTGCACTAATCACCCCTTTGAGTATAGCACAAGCACACTAACAGCGCTCAAAGCATGCTCAGTCTGTTTGCCCGCTGGACAAAGTTTTAAATATTGGGCCCCTGGTGTTGTGTCTTCTACATGGAGAAATATTAGACATTCGGAGTACTTTGATTTAAAAAGTGTCAAAAGCAGATCCCAAGTTCTCTCTTCATATTGGACAGACAGGAAGGAGGCTAAAACAGCACAGCAACTATAATATTCTTCAGGCACACATATCCTAATAAGACAAGTAGTTCTGTCTGCAAGTGTGAAAAGTATTGGAATGAGTGCACTGTTGATCATTTATTCATTTAAATGGTGACCAACCTAAGTGGTGTGTGGAGAGCTGCACCAATTTATTTAAACATAGACACCTAGAAACCTAGACAATGTCTGCAGAAAAAGAACATTGGTCCATCTAGTCTGCCCATGGTTCCCTATCTAACTCTAGGATCTAATTGTCATACAGGGTACAAGTCCTCCCTTTTCTCCCCTCAGTCTCAGCCCTGCTACTATCACCTTGAGTAACCACATTAGTCTTCAGTCTGTCCCAACTGGGCTTGAAACCATTTATGGTTTTGGCTCATACCACCTCGACTGACAGACTGTTCCAAAGTTCCTCTACCCTCTCAGTAAAACAAAACTTCCTCATATCCCTTTTATACCTCTCCCCTTTCAGTTTCCACTCATTCCTCCATGACCTCAAATTTGTGTTTATGGTAAATAACTCCTCGTAGTTCACCTAATTTATTCTTTTCAGAAATTTGAAAGTCTTTGTCATAGATCATGACTCTTACATTTGATCTCAAGTGAATACATGTTTAACATCTTTAGCTGCTCTTCATGAGATCTACCCTGCTGGCCCTGTATCATTCTGCTCACCCTTAGTTACACTGCCTCAAGCCTATCCTTATCCTTCCAGAGGTGAGAACTCCAGAACTGGGCACAGTACTCCATGTCTGCCCTTACCATGACCTATAAAGAGGTAATTCTGTCTCTCTCCTTCTGCTGTCTATACTCCTACTGATGCTCCTGAACATCCTATGTGCCTTATTAATGGCCCTACTGTATTGACTTTATTGTTTCAGGGTGTCGCTAGTGATACTCTTAGGTCCATTTCATCAGTAATAGTGCTCAGCTTAACTCCTCCCATCCAGTACTCCATCCTGGGGTTCTTACACATAGGTGAATCACTTTGCACTTTTTGGCATTGAATTTCAACTGCCAGACCTTAGACCACCTCTCCAGTTTATGCAGGTTTATGCTTCCCATAGCTACTAAATTCACTTTGCCCTTCTCTTGCAGCAGGGGGCAAAAAAGTTAATAAAACTGAATGTAATTAGCTCCAGATCATCCCTGAAAAAGGGACATGTTTGTGGCCCACAATGTAATTAATATTCAAATAAGTAAAAAAAAAAAATTAATAAATGTTGTTTTTTGTGCCCTCTTCACCACCAGAATTCAGTAAAACATATTTAACAAATAAGTCTTTTACAGATCCCACCAGCACATTTCACAGTCTACTAAATTCCCTCTGCCAGCTCCTGTTGCAAGTACTGCAGCTGCCAGTGCAGGCTAACACCTGTGCACTCTCCCCTCTCCTTTGAAGCATGATTTTACTAGCCAGCCTAACTGAAATTATAGTTTAATCACGTGAACAAGTCAACTGGAATGATTATCCATTATTCTCTGATGAGTTCTAATTTTTTCTGACAAAAAAGATATTCTTTTTATCATACAATGACCTCCTTTCAGCAGTCATGTCCTTTCCCTTTAAGACAGAGACAGACAGAGAGAGAGAGAGATACAGAGAGCAGGAAAAGGCACTGAGATGTGTGCAGTTGGATAAGTTCTCAGTCTCCAGCATTGATTATTTGCTGCTGCTGGTCATGTGGCTTGCCAACAACTTGATCATGCTTAGTGTGAGCTCCACATAAAAAGCTTTGGGTCATGACATTGAAGTGTCAAAATGCTAAAGGAAAACCACATTCATTGTGATCTACTTTGCAGGTGTCAATAGCTTCAAATTGTTGGTGTCCAAAATGTTGACTTTTGGTATATTCTTCAAATGTAAATTCGTCATCTGCTCATCCTTGTCTTAGCCATCTCTATGCAGCTGCTTTAAGTCCACTATAATGGTGGCTCAGTGTGTGTTTGATGATGCAGCTTCTTTATTGGGTGATTCGCAAAGTCCCCTATGTGTCTACTGCAATGTGTGTGATGATGTAACTGCGTCACTGGTTTACTCACGAGGTCCACTACATGTCACTCACAAAGTCCTCTACATGTCTGGTGCAAAGTGTGTGATGGTAGATCTGCTTCACTGGGTTACTCATAAAGTCCACTACATGTCACTTGTGAAGTTCTCTGCATGTCTAGTGCAACATGTGTGATGATGCAGCTGCTTCACTGAGTTACTCAAGAAGTAGTTTAGTGGCATGCCTGGAAGTGTTTTCCATATTGTAGCAGTCTCCACTGCTTAGAGTAATGAGGTTTTTGGGACTTACATATTTTTCCCTGTAGTATTTCCATAGTGCAGGGGCTTCCTACAAAAGGAGGCATGGTTCCAATGGTCTTCCACTAAATTCAGGATGAAGGGCAGCACAACGTGGTTGGGAGCAGCATGTAGGCAAGGCAAGGCAAATTTATTTCTGAGGCATCCATCCTGGGCTTTGAGCATTACAGCAGCAGAATACAAAAAACATGTAAAATATATTACACCATATAATCTGACAGTCAGGAAATAAAATTTGATGAAGAGTTAGACAATATACTGCCCTAAAATATTTTTAACAAAGTAAGTGGTCCCAAAAACCAGGTCAGTGGCCACAAGATAGGTTTGGATCTGGCAATGTTATTCAAATGGTAAAAGCTGCTGAGGGCAAACAGATGATGCCTGATGTTTTAAAGTCAATCTAACATCTGCAGTGACTCCCAGATACCATACCTTCTTGACAGCATATAGGGTAGTGTCATTTAACAATAGCAGCAAGGCACTATCCTTATACATTACTACCCCCCCACACACACATCACCCAGTCTTACCACTAGCATCTCAATCTTAGTAGAGTTTAGTTTGAGCCATGTTAACACCATCCAGACCTGGATTTCTATAAGACACTCATCCAGTATAGCCACTGCACTAACCCCGTCAGGTGCACACAACAGATAGACCTGGGTATTGTATAGCAGTGAAAACCCAGACCATACCACCTGATGATCTCGCCCAACAACATGTAGATGGCAAATAACATGGGAGATAGAACTGACCGTTGAGACACCCCACAGCAGACAGTAGAAGCTTTTGAGATGTCACCATCCATTTTTATCTGCTGCATTCTGCCAGACATATAGGACTAAAACCAGTGTAACACTGTGCAAGTGAGTCCCACGTAGTCCCCCAAATGGGCCAACAGCACCACATGGTCCACCATGTCAGAAGTTGAGGAGAGATACAGCAGTACCAAGATGGAACACTGCCCACTGTCTGTCACCAGAAGAGAATCAGTGCGTACCTTGACTAGTGTGGTCTTCATGCTGTACCAAAGTCTATCCCCCAACTGTAAGGCTCAAGGATCTCATAACTTTCCATGTGGTCCTGCAACTGTGCCACTGTTGCCATCTGTATTACCTTCCCTGAAAATGGGAAGTTTTGGGGGGATTGTCTCCTGTCATATATACTATTAGTAGTGCAAGTATAGTTAGGGTTGAGAAGGCATTTTAATGTTAACCTCTAACTTTGAGCCTTAATAACAATGGTGCCATTCAACACAATTGCATGATGTTTTGCATGTGTTGTCAGTGTGCCAAGATCTTATGATCTGGCAAGCTTTATAATGGCTGCTTTCAGGATTCTGAGATGCAGGGTGTGTCAAGATAAGAAATTCCCCACTTTACGGACATTTTTTTGTTTACAGTTAGACCAAAAGCAGTTTAGAATTTTATTCTGAAATGTTCATGGTAGAAGCAGCTTGGGCCAAGGTGGTGCCTTTCAAAGATTTTGCAAAAAAATAAAAAATCAGTTTTTAAGTTACAAGATTTTAAAAATGTGGCTTCTGAGCATGCTCTGTATGGTTTTCAGAATAACTGTTTCTCACAACCTAAAAAATGTCCTGTCATGAGCTGATTCTTAGGTTGTGAGAAAAAAATTATCGTTCCTGAGCATTGCCCTGTTGTTTTAGATTTGGATAAGAAAATAACTGAAACAGCTTATAAAAGGATGCTTTGTTTAAAAATAAAACACACTGAACATGCCTTCAAGATACACATTTGGCTGGATTCTGAGGTTTGTTTGACAAAAAATTAGTCAGAAATAGATTTTTGGGTACCCAAAAATCTTTGATTATGGGCTTAGCAAGGGTTGCCAATTCTTAAGTCACAAGCCAAGAATTTTTCAATCATGAGAAAGTTCAACTAAAAAGTACTGACTTGTGATCTAAAATTTGGACTTACTGCGAGTTAGGGAATTTTATGAGATGAAAATTTTTATGGCATCAAAAACTATGACATAAAAAATAGGCATGGGTGGGTAGTAAAAAACATTACCCTAAACATCACCTGTGGGTACCTTCAAATTACTCTAAATTATCCCAAAAATGCCTTAATGAAAAATATGTAGTTAATTACGGTAAGGTAGTTACTACCCTGATCTTTCTCCTACACTAAAACCTTACCCTGACCATAACAATATGTGAAAGACTTTGTTTTTGACTGCCCTAAATTAAGAAAATGACTCAAAAGGATCTGTCTTGAGTATGATAAGATAGACAGAGCTGCTCTGAGCAAGCCTGCTACTGTTTCCAAAATACAGTCTTTAGTATTACAGCTGTATAAGGCATTCTTCTATAGGGCCACTGTGATATGCCCCAACGTTTCTTTATTAATGTAAAATTGCCAGACAGATTGTCTGCAGAAGTTAGTGAAACAGAGAGCTGTTTAACTTTTAAATAAGTAATTTGTCTATTAGGCCACTGGGTGAGAAAAGCAATTATAAGAGATGCGGCTGCTCTGAGTGAGCCTGCTGCTGTTTCCAAAAATTGAATCCTGAGAAGAGTTGAGCCAGCTATGCCAATTTTTTTAATGTCGGTACAAAAAGTGGCTCTAAGACCAGTGCCTAATATAGCCATAAAAGGCTATCTAGGAACAAGGGGCCCGATTCCAAGATGGCGTATGCCAGCTCAAGCCATGTTATGCCAAACCCAATGGCGTAACTCGTGACTTGCACCATGCGTTATGCCATTCCCTATTCCAAAAGGTGCCTTGCGCCATGTCGGCTGCGATCTATGCCAACCATGAGATACACCATCCACTACATTGCAACCCGTAACAACATAGCACAAGGGTGGGTTACAGCCGCAACTGCACCCTATTCCAGAAGGGCGGCTGCCATAACCCACTACCACAATCCCAAGAGCTGCACTGGCGGAGCTAACTTAGAATATCTCAGAGATGCTCTAAGGGGCATCTGTCAGTGCCATCTGACGGATGCTCCCTGTGCCCCCATGAACACGACCATGCCCCCCAAAATGTCAGGGATCCCTGTTGCTCTGTTTTCCACTGTGCTCTGCTGGACTCCTGTGCCACCTGTCCAGCCCCCCCATACCCCCTGGTGCATGCTGTGGTGTTCCGGGGTGTGGGGGGGCTCCAGGGGGGCAGTCTGCAGTGGGCTGTGACTTGTAACATGCAGGGCTATTATGCCATGCCAGTGGAGTTAGTCTACACACATCGCAAGTTGCACATTGTAAGTGTTGGGACCCTGCCCCTCTTAGAATACAGCACAGGATCTCCAATGTAGCGGAGAATGTCACAACTCACATATGCCTGTGAGTTGCAACATTCATCCTGGAATCAGCCCCAAGGTCACACAGCAGAGTTTCTTGTGGCTTAACAAAGGGTCTCTGAACATACAGAGAGACCAGAAAAATATAGGGCATCAGTGTGATTCTATTAATGAATCACAACTGATCATTGGTGATGTTGCTGCAGGCTTGAAGTACCACACAGACACAGTCACCTCAGCTCTCAGTGCCAGCTGAAAAAAGGAGCTTTATTTGTTTTAGGTACTATAGTTGGTATTTATTTTTTTATTCACATTTCCAGTTATTTCACCACATTAATTTATTCAGCCAGAAAATTAAATTACCCCATCTATTTTTTTCCCCAACATGAAAAAGTAATCCTTATAGCTCAGTGGCTGCTTGAGAGCATACTCCCTCCTTATTCTCTCACTCCTGATTCCTACTTCATACCCTCCTACTTTCACTTTCTTTCTTGCAAGCAATTTTTTTTTAATGTAATTGTAAAAGTTCTTTTTTAGTTTGGTCAGCTTAGCCTCACTCAGGGGCAAGATGACTCCAGTCTCCCAACCTGATTTTTCCTGTATGGTGGGGATGGACCAACCGAGTGCTAACAGAGAGAACAAACTCATTCTGTTCTCCAAAACACCTCACTTCAACTGCATCTCTTTCACACCTCAGCAGCTCCTATGCATAGCAGACATAGATGCCCATTGAACTGTGTATACCACATGCTGCCCTGCAAAGATGACCACATGATGAATGATGTTGCCATTAGTTTTGGGCTACCCGACCAGTACTTAGATAGGGTAGCTCAGGTGCCTGAATTTTTTAATCAGGTATGGTACCTCAGGTTATATTTCACTCTACCTGGTTTAGCAATGTTGTAATTGGGCAGGGCAATTTTTAAATTAACCAACCAGACCCAATTGCACAACATGATTACAACATTACTAATACTCTTCCAGACTGAATGCAAAAAGTCAATCTAAATACACATGATGTATATGTTTGTTGTTGACATATTGTTATATGCTGAAAATGTAATAAAATCTAAGTTTAAACATAGCGATTAATAGTGTTCCTCATCCCTGCTCCAGCTGGAAAAGTGTTGGTAGTTTTCAATCAGAAAGGACAGGCAGAGAAGGCAGTTAGTGAAGCCAAGGCACAAACAGAAGAACACATAGTAAACTCAGTGGTAAGGGAGGGCAAAACCTTTTACAGGTACATCAGTGAAAAATGGAATGTAAGGGGAGGGATTGTGAGACTGAAAGGGGAGAACGGTGGTAGTGTAGAGGATGACCACCAGAAATTGGATATATTGAACAAATACTTCTGCTCAGTTTTTACAAAGGAGGGGGCATGAAATGGGTCAGCAATAAGTGATGAGAATTATAGAATCATAGAAATCTGGTGGCAGAAAAGGACACCTCAGAAAAGGACCACACTGGTCCATCCAGTCTGCCCCTCCCCCTTACTTGTCCCCTTTGTCAGGTAATATCCCCCTCCTCCTACTGCTCAGTCCTTTGTGCCTGTCTCATGCCATCTTGAAACCCTCCACCATTTCAGCCTCCACCACTTCCTCAGGTAGTTTGCCCCAGGGCACCACCACCCTCTCTGTGAAGTAACACCCCTTAACACTGGCCTTGTAGCTACCTACCTCCCTCCAATCTTAGACTATGCCCTCTAGTTTATTCCCCCACCGTCCTCTTGAATAAGCTCCCTTCCTTCACCTTGTTTATCCTCTTTGTCAGGTAATATCCCCCTCCTCCTACTGCTCAGTCCTTTGTGCCTGTCTCATGCCATCTTGAAACCCTCCACCATTTCAGCCTCCACCACTTCCTCAGGTAGTTTGCCCCAGGGCACCACCACCCTCTCTGTGAAGTAACACCCCTTAACACTGGCCTTGTAGCTACCTACCTCCCTCCAATCTTAGACTATGCCCTCTAGTTTATTCCCCCACCGTCCTCTTGAATAAGCTCCCTTCCTTCACCTTGTTTATCCTCTTCATGTATTTAAAAGTTTCTATCATGTCCCCCCTCTCCCTTCTAGTCTCTAGAGGGCACAGATCCAGTTCTCTCCACCTCATCTCTTTGGGCTTCATTTGCATACCCTGCACCATCTGTGTTGCTCTCCTTTGAACCCTTTCTATGCCATCTATGTCATTGCGAAGATGAGGCCTCCAGAACTGGACCCCATATTCCAGGTGAGGTCTGACCATGGTTTTATACAAAGGCATCAGCACCTCCCTCCTTCTCCTTGTCATGCCCCTACCTATGCATGCCAGCATTCTATTTGCCCTGCCCACTGCCTTGCTGCATTGATTGCCCTCCTTCAGATTGTGTAAAATTATGATCCCCAGTTCCCGTCCTGCTTTGATTGCTTAACCCCCCATGTGTATTCAGCTTGCAGGTTTTTTGCCTCATGAACATTGCTGTACATTTTTGGGCATTGAATTTCAGCTGCCATGTGTCTGAGCACCCTTCCAGAATATGCAGGTCTCTCCTCATGGTCTCTACCCCACCCAGGGTGTCCACCCTATTGCAGATCTTAGTATCATATGCAAAAAGGCACACCTTCCCCTCAAGTCCCTCTGCTATATCACTGGTATAAATGTTAAAAAGGATCGGTCCTAGAACTCAACCCTACGGCACTCGCTCATCACCTCCTTTTTCCTGGAGTATACCCCATTTTACAAAAATAAAAAATTCAGAAGTTAAAAATGCAGTAAAAGCTGGAGATATTGAAAAAGTTGTAAGAAAAATAAATGAAGGACAGTGTTCACCGTTACAGATCTACATAACTTTGCATCATAAGCAACACAGTATGTGGACTGAGGGAAATGAAATACAATAATGAAAACAAAATCACTGTGGGCAACATGTACTGTGATAAAGGTCTAAATGGAAATCAATTTGAGCTGTCTATGCAAAAGAGCAATTTGTTATACAACACGTGTTGTTCATAGAAAATAAAATACAGTGAATCTGAAGTACTGAAATGCAAAATGATTCACCAAAAAGAAGTATTAAAAAAGGGAAGCTCATCATTTTGCAGTCAGTCCCACTTCTACTGCAGCAGATTGTTTTTCCTACTACTGAGCTGTCACATGAACTTACACTGTGACTAATCACACACAAATTCTTGTCAGACTTTAACATCGAGATCTGTAATTCGAGAATAACGTCACCAGAATAACTGGTATACAGCAGCAAAGACAAAAAAACAATAAAAAATAATTAAAAAAAATCATACACTTCAGCAATTCTGTCTCTGTGCCAGCCACCACTTTACACAGATCAGCGCCTGGCACGAGTACACTAGATGACGCCAAAGCCTCAAATGGTTACGTCACCACAGAACACCTGGCATGCTCACTTTTTGGCAGCAGAAAGAGGAGGCTAACATAAGCCAGACTCAGCAACCCCCATATTAAAAAATTCACCCACAAATATAACAAGTTTTTAAAAATAAAATTAAAACTATAAATCTGTAGAGAGGGACACAATTATGTAACAGAACAGAAACACCTGAATTATTTGACTTTCATCATATGTTTACTTATGTCCTGTCCTCTTTAACAGCTCCCTGTAGTGAACACCTCGATACAGTGAACACCTCAGCTGGTTCCAGAGTTGTTCACTAAAGAGAGGGAGCAGTGTAGTTTCATCCTCCCTTTCCCAACCCCCATTTAATTCCCTTAATTATGGTGTCCCCCACTTAAGGATTCTACATTCCTCAGTCAACTTGCATTCTATATACTCCTTGCTTGGCAGCACCAGTCTGGATTTGCCCTGCTTTTTTCCATGGTGCAATCCCTCCTCTCTATAGTCCTCTTTGCACTCTTCGCCTATATACACCCCCCTCTCCATTCTTTTTGATGTTCTCCCTTTCTTGGCCTTGCCTTCTCACTTGTTCGCATACCTCTGCTTAATTTCTCCCTTTGCACCCCCATCCAAAGCCTTTGTGTGGGTCCCCCTTCCCAACAACCTCTCTTTGCTCCTTTCCAGCTCCTCCACCCTTCTCCCTGGTCCATTTCTACTGATGTTTGCCCCTTCCACCCCCTGCTCTCCTGAATCCATCAATTTTCTTAATGGTATATACCTATTTTTCTGGTTCACCACACCACCCATAGCCTTGTTGCTCTTCACACCCTTTTTCCTCTCTCCTATTCCCCTTTCTTGCTTCCTCCTTTTCCACCCTCTCACTGTCCTTTCCCCTTGTCCTATCCTCCATCTGCCCTCCTCCATTATTTCTCAGATAATCTGGACCTTTCTCTGTCCTGGAGCTGTACCCCTTAACCCCAGCTTTTAATCAACACTCCCTCCCAATTGGCTGCTAGCCACCTAGCTGCTTCCCCTGCTCATGCTACCCATGTGAGAGCTATCCATCTCTCTCCTTAGTCTAAGAATCTCTGTCTCTAATTTTGTTAGTTTGTTACAAACTGAGAAAAACCCCATTCTCCACAGCTTCTCAATATACACTGCAGCCCTGCATCCATGACACCCCAGCATTCTCCTTGATCCAGGTCTCACCCTCTCGACTCTTGCCATTCACCCCTCCATCCTCCCCATCTACCAGTTTCCCTATCTAACCCCCAGCTCCTTCCCTCTCATCTCTATGTCTCCTCTCAAAATGCATATTAAACCCTCCAATGTCACAGGTCTACAGGATACAAGGCAGCATGGCTTTACGTAAGAGAGGTCATGCCAGACTAACCTTATTGAGTTCTTTGACTGGGTAACCCAGAAGGTGGATTGGGAAGGGGCAGTGAATGTGGCCTACCTGTATTTCAAACCATTCATCATTCTTATGACATCCCCTATAGAGGTGGACTCCCTACTCACACCCTGTGGTATAATCCCATCCCCGTCTCGTGTCCCCCCAAATGTGAACATTCAGTAACATCTATTTATTTCAAAAAGTGTGCCGCCAGTTCACTGGCTACCATGGGGTTGCTGACTCACCTCTCCTAGCTATTTGGAATGGCACAGAGGAGCGGATAGCCATTAGCTGAGCCTATTTTTCCAATAGAAACACATGAAGAAAATTGTAAGGATCCATAATAAGTATATAATGGTTATGTTTTCAGAATAAAAAAAATACAAAAAGAAAAAAGAAAACTGATAAACAAGTAGCGTTCCTTGCAAGAAGTCAGAAAAGAAGAAAAGACAATTGAGCTGATAGTATTTCTCTTACCCCTCGAACCCCCTCTCCATCCTATAGTCACCTCATTTGATCTAAAAATGTTTTATTATAGCACAGGACATAGAAAAAATTAAACCCATTTCACATTGAGGAGATTAAGGTTTGAAATACAGTGACAATTCAGTGAATGCATTATGGGCCATTTGTCGTATAATAAATGCTTTTAATTATGTTGATATATGGTAATAAGACGTAACTTCACTTTATAGTGGATGATCTTGTTTTCATTTACAGAAAGGATGCAAAGGGGGTACTGGAAGAGGAAATGCTGTGAAAACACAAATAATAATACCACGTTTCCGTGGACAGCCTGGATGGTAGTGTGTCTCCTTACTTCTTTTTTTGTTTGTTTTTGCAGAGCAGAGTTGGTCTCCTGACTGAAAAGTAAATTAAAATAAGTGAAGTTTTTTGTTCCTTTGGTATAGGAGAGGAAGGGGTCCCAGCCTTGATGAAGTCAACCTCCTTCCCCAGATGATCCTTTCACTCTTACTGTGGTGTGCTGGTTTCTTGTTTGAATTGCTGCTGCAGGAAGGGCATGGAAATGGACACAGGTTGTCAGTGGTCTATAGGACCCAAGGCATCATGGCTTTATGGGAGAAAGGTCATGCCAGACTAACCTCATTGAGTTCATCGACTGGGTAATCAAGACATAGTTTCACTTTATTGTGGATGATCTTATTTTCATTTACAATAAGGACACAAAGGGGGTACAGGAAGAGGAAATACTGTGAAAACACAAATAATAATACTACATTTTTAAAATGTTATGATATAGAATTCTGTTGGAAAGCATTACTCAAACTTGCTGAGTAGAGTTGAAAACAGACTCTAACTAGGGTGTGGCAAAGCAGAATGTGGTTACTATGGAACTGCATACCTTGCATACTGTCAGGAACCAAAAGCAGTGGATTCACATGGCAACTGCTTGTGGGGAACGGTGGTTGGACAAGGGTTCTTCTGCACCTCTGTGCTGGTGTATAAAGCAACAGTTGTGCCAAACAGACAGTGCACTTCATCATGGTTGCTGCCAAGCACATTCTTTGAAACACATTTGGTAAGTCTCATGGCCCTAGAAGCTTTCTTTCTCATATTGACCATCAAATACGTAATATATTTATAACAGTCATTTACCTTATGCTTAGAAAGAAAGCACCTGCTGTGGAAAAGATAATGCTGAAAACAGTGAGAATAAAGTAAAGAAGAATGCTGAAGGTACAATGTTAACAAAATGATGGGAACTTGGTGGTCTTGGGAGAAATAAGTAGAATGAATTCTCAAGCCAAACAGGAGAAGAAAACACTGAATAGAAAATGGCATGCTAAAAAGCATTAGGTTTATTCTATTATTATGAATGACATAGCAAACATTTAGAGTATGGCATGATAAAAATATTAAGTTTGCTATATCCATATGAGTGGCTCAGCAAACATTTATGAAAAACAGAAATGCACCGTGGTTAGGATATTTCTAAAGAAGTAGATGTATGTTGATATAAAAAGGAAATAAGTTTTATTTACTTGCAAAAGGTAAGAAAAGTGTTAAAGGACAGTGATGTTCATTTCACATGTGGTGATGGCCTTTTTTAAATATAAAGGATGAATCTAAATATAAGCATGTTGGATTATACATGTGGAAAATACAAACACTACATAAAGATGGGAGAAAGGTTATGATTCCAAGATGGCTGCCTGTGGGTGTTGACACCTGGGGACAAGCTCTGCCATCACTGACTGTTCAACTGCACCTATCTTTCATAGCACTGTATATCACAATATAAAACAAAAGGGATAAGTGCTTGCTAAGATTTCCTAATGTATGGCGATGAGTAAAGGATTTAACCAAAAAGCCACAAACCACAAAACATTCTGTGATGGCAAGAGGAAAGTAGAACTCAGAATTGCTAGTACAGTCAAGTTCCAGTCATGAACCCCCAGCTCTAACTTCAGCTCCAGTTTTACAAACTCAGCATCAACAAAGAACCCTTCAATTCCTACTGCTAGCAGACCTAACCTGTTATCTCCACTCCCCGACACACTAGAAGGAAGAAGCTCTAACATGTTCATGTTTATGTTTATGGCAGGAGCAGTAATGACTGAGTCCCATTTTGAGAGCAATCTTTTTCTCAATGCAGTAGACCTGGCACAGCAAGGAGAAACAGTTGCACCAGAGGAGCCAACAGCTGCCTAAGCAATGCTATCAAAAGAGACAAGGTCTGAATAGGTTAGTACACCACAGCCAAAAACTTTGGAAACTACAAATGTAAGCTCTGTCACAACAGATGAAACTAACACTGACCTGGAAGGTTGTGATTTAGACAAACAAGCTCAAACAACTTTAAATAAGAAAGATTCAAATGCACTGGAGAAGGAAGCGGCTAATGCAGATAAAAATCAGAGCGAGAAAAAATGATTGCTACAACCAAACATTTTACGGCAAGAGTAGTGAGTGAAAAAGACTGTGACCAAACTGGAATGTTAACCAAATTAAAAAAATGAGTTGCAAGCTGATATAAAGGAGGGCTTTGACAAAATGACAACAACATTTCCGACACTGTCTACATCAATAAATTACCTTACAACCAAATTAGAAATGCTAACTATAAGAACAACAGAAGTCAAACAGCATATGAGTAACTTAGAGGACACAGTTAACCCCTTGCAACAGCAGCTCAAAGATTGTAAAATCCAATTATAGTCATTATAGCAAAAAAATTGTAAACCAGGAAGACAGGTCAAAATGCAATAGTTTAAGACTTATAAACATTCCAGAAGGTATCAAATGTAAGGGGGATCCAACTTCATTCTTTGAGAAGCTTATCACATCTGCCATGGGTCTCTCAAGTATCCTGAAGAAAAAATAATGATAGATCGATCACACTGAGCTGGCAAAAACATCACACACATAGCAAACAACTTGGACTCTCAGCACTCAGATCCTAGACCTATCTAAGTAAAATCCCACTACTATCAAGACAGGGAGTGCATTTTGAGAAAAGCCATAATAGAAAGGGGTTAATGCCAGAAGGGAATAAATTCTTGGTCTTCTCCAACTTTAGTTCTGAGACAGTACAATCAAGAAAAGCCTTTGACAAGGCCAAGGCAATATTAAATGAAATAGGTATCAGATTCTCCATGTTCCCCACAGCAAACTGAGATTTTTCTTGCATGGAAAAATGATTTTTTTCACAGATCCCAAATGAGCTGAAAACTACCTGTACTTAAGAGCACAATTTGACACTAATCCCCTCAAAATGACTCAAACAGACTATAACTCTACTGCTAGAAGAACTCATAATATGGGAACAAGCCTTGCTACATCCCTTTCTCATATTCATGCTTCAAATGACTTAAATCATTAAAAATGTTTTAAAAATAAAACTGCTGCATGATTGTTTATACTAAAGTAAAGAGGGGAAAGAAGACTGAAAGAAAAAGAGAAAGAAGGCTGGGAGAGAAAAAACCGGGAGGAAGAATGATGATGGGGAAGAGAAGAAAGAAGAGATTTGTTCTATGGGAAAAATGGGAAAAGGTGGAAACATAGTAAAATTATACAAATCAAGGTAGTTAAATCAAGAAAAATTATTAGAGCATTCATAACTCAGTTTGAGAAAGAAATGTGTAATGCTTTATAAGCATTCTAGAAAGAAATAGAATGTGAAATAAAAGATAAACAGATTTTTTTTTTGATGTTTTCTATTTGCTATCATGCTATATAACAGATAAAGGTCAGAGGGTGGAGATGGCACTGATGTACCAGGCTTCACACCATGATACCTCACCCATGGTCATCAAGAAAGACATAAGGGAGCACCTCAGATCAAAATTTTATGTCTAGTCTAGACATACTTTGCATAAATGCTTAGCTCA
The DNA here is from genome assembly GCA_016271365.2 of Neoceratodus forsteri. Classification (NCBI taxonomy): domain Eukaryota; kingdom Metazoa; phylum Chordata; order Ceratodontiformes; family Ceratodontidae; genus Neoceratodus; species Neoceratodus forsteri. Next base: position 268,221,440 of record CM028137.1, read on the forward strand.
CAGAATCTGATGTAAAAAGGGAAATAGAAGAGGAGAGAGGCATAGGAGAGGGGAAAAAAGCAAAAAACTGATGAGTAAACTCTCTAGTGAAAGAATGAAACAAGGTCACCTCGAAAAATGTAAAACAATTATAAGAAATCAAACAAAGTTCAGAGATTACAAAGAAGAGGCTCAAACAAGGCATTACTGTTATGATATTTTAGTATTGTTAAGAATTAATGAAAAATACAACTATGTCTAATATGTTAAAGATAATCACATAGAATGGGAAAGGGAAAAAATATTAAATTATATTGACAGACAAGCAGCCAATGTAATAGTTCTACAAGAAACCCAATTACTACAGAATGAATTTTAATTATATTCAAAGAAATGGGGCCATGACGTAAATGCACCTTATTGTTCAAATGCCAGAGGGGTGGCCATATTTCTGAAGGAAAACTCAAGTATAACAATAAATAGGCATATTTCAGATATGAACGGCTGCTACATATTTTGCAAAATCTTAATCAACGGGGTACTAATTATCCTTGTAAATGTATTTGGGCACAATGAAAACTCACCAGCATTTTATTTGGAACTTTTCCTAATTGCTGCTACATTCAAATCACCTTTAATTTTCATGGGTGACTTTAATTTGGTCTTTAATACCATATTAGACAAATCCAACATTAGCCCAAGATTGCAATCAGCAGCACTTAAAATAACAGAATTTATGTCAGATTTTAAATTAATAGATCCCTGAAGATATGCCCACCCCTCAGCTACTCAATATTCATACTTTTCAGCTATCCCCCAATCATATTCCATAATAGATTTCTATTTAATTCCTGAGACACTGTTATATAACCTGGCAGATATATCCCATAAAGGAATACATAATTCAGCCCACTCACCAGCAATTATGACCATGAGAAGAAAAAATTGAACAAACTTTAACTTTACATTCATATTTGCAACTATTTTACTTAAAGACCATACTTTTAGCAACACAACCCATCAGGAAATAGAATCATTTTTAAGAATAATAAATATAACAAAACTTCTGTCACTATAATAGTTGACACTTATAAGTTATAAAGCATATATTAAAGGAATATCTATGGTGTATAAATCAAGAAAAAAGAAGGAAAGAAAGCAAAAAATAAAAAAAAAAACATCAATAGAAGACTCCATAACTCAAAAAGAAAACATATTTAACTTAACTAAAGAACTCAAAACTTTTCAAGAACTCTTAGATCTTAGAAATCAATTTAATAAATTCTCTACCATAGAAGAAGAACAACAATTACTTAAAAACAAGGTCAAAATACTATGCAACTGGGGATAAACCTGATAAAAGTATATAATGGCATCTTAAAATGAAAATGAAGCTAATACAATTCCTATGATTAAAAACAAACAAGGAGCAATAATAAATGAACTAATTCAAATAAATAAGAATTTCAAAACATATTATAACACTTTATATGACTCAGAAAGGAAAGACATTGAAACATATTTACAAAATATAAACTTACCACGACACCATGCTTTAGAGCAATAAATGTCTATCACAGAAATACAAATGGCAATAAAATCATTATCTAATGGAAAAACAGTTGGACCTGATGGAATACCAATTGATTTTTGTAAAAGCTATATGGCTATGTTAACCCCATATTTAATAATTGTCTATGATTATATATTACTACAGAAAACAATGAATCCCTTAGCTCTAGAAGATACTATATTGCTATTTAAAAAAGGTAAAGATCCCACTCTCACTGCTTTATATAGACCAGTATCATTAAAAAATACAGGCAGTAAAATACTAACCAAAATACTAGCCAACAGATTAAATAACACTCTCCCAGATATAATTCACTCAAACCAAAATGATTTTATGAAAAACAGACAACTAAAAACTAACATAAGAAGAACAATAAATCTAACTGATAAATATAAAAATGGCAGCTTTTCAATATTAGCACTAGATGCTGAAAAAGCATTTGACAGCTTGGAATGGGGCTATATTTAAATTTTACTCAAACATATGAACTTTGGGCCAAATTTCAGATCCTGGACTGACATTACATATCAGAACATTACAGCAGGAGTCAAAACAAATGGAGAAATATTAGACATAATAAAATTACAGAGAGGGTTAGACAAGGCTGCCTCTTATCTCCATTAATTTTTGCTATTGCTATAGAACCCCTAGCAAATGCCATAAGAGTTAACAGAACACAAGGATTAAAAATAAAAGGGGAAGAACATAAGATCAGTTTGTACGCTGATGATGCATTAATATACACAGACAATTTAAACAGAATTAAACATAACTCTACATTTAGCAGCACCTCTAGATATAAAATCATTTGGGAAAAAACAGAGCTGTTAGAATAAAAAAAAACACCAATCCATTTAATCATCCTCAAAATACAAATATTGAAAAAGTACAAAAATTAAAATATCTGGGAGAGATCTTAGACAACAGTATAGAACAACTGTATGTCAATAATTTTGAATCACTCATTAATAAAATTCAAAATGGATCTCAATAGATGGGAGTCACTTACACTAACCCTATCAGGACAGGTGAATATTATGAAGATGAATACCCTACTGAAATGTTTATTTCTATTCCAAACCCTCCCAATAAATCTGCATAATATTTTTTCCAAAACAGTGGAAAAAAGTATAAAGAAATGTTATGGAAAGGCAAAAAAAAAAACACATCTAAAAATAGAAAAGATATACATCTCCAAAAATCTAGGTGGTCTCATTCTTCCTAATTTGTACTGGTATTACCAGGCAGTGAATTTATCCATAATATGAAAATGGTTTCATCAAGAACAATTGAAATCAGCATGTCAGATAGAAGTAAGTTCCACACCCTACAAATATATAAAACACATTCTATATACAGGCCCATATAGCTCACAAATTAACACAATTTGCATGTCTACTGCAACCACCTGTAAAATATGGGACAAAATTATGAAAGATATACAATTTCAAAGTGGTATATCACCATTTACCCTGTATTCCTTAATGGTCACTTTAGTTCCTCTACTATTGATCCAGGATTTAAAATTTGGCAACTACACGGCTTAAAAGAAATAGATCAGTTCTTAACCATGAGGGCTTATTAGATTTCTACACAATAAAACAAAGATATCATTTTCCTAATACCCGCTTTTTTAGATTTTAACAAATAGGAGATTTGATAGAAAAAAAGGAAATAGTGTAATAAGCCCACAATTAAATGAATTAGAATCTCAACAGCATTAATTAATAACTCAAAACTTATATCAAAATTCTATGCAGTTTTACAACAAACTTCAGTCAGACATTAACCACATTAAAGAAAAAATGGAAAGTAAAACATAGGGCTCCAATTACAGAGGAAAAATGGTTACAAATTATCAATTTCAAAAACATAGGTATATTATCAACCAGATTATCGCAAACATATTTAAATATAATTCATCAAATCTACTATACACTGTGTAGAATTATTTAATGAATCCCAATCACTCAAATCTCTGCCTTAGATGTAAATCTGAAAATGACACATTTGAGCATATGTTAATATACTATGATAAACTGAACTCTTGACAGAAAATTATAGATACATTGTTTAAAATAATTTCTATTTGCCGAAAAAAATAGTCAACATTTATTCCTAACAATAGGTTGTTTGATGGATAAATGCAATACCTCTTAACAAAGATTGTTAGTAATAGGTTGTAATCAATGCAAACAAATGTATCCTAATGAGATAAAAGGATACATTACCCTCAGATTAAAAGGTTTGGACAAATATAATGATTTGATACATATAAGTTAGAAAAAGTACATTAGATCCTAACTGAAAAGTATGAGTTATTCAATAAGTTATGGGATAATTTCAGTAATGTTATAAAAACAAATGACATGTTGGAGAAATCACAATTGACACAATTGTATTTATATTTGTGCTGATCTTAGATGATTATTAATGAACAGGATATATTAAATGATAAATGAAAAATAAGCATTAATTCTGTTCATAAATGTATACTAATGAATACAATGAAAGACATGTGTATATAATTTTTGTACAAATTGAAAAACTTGTCAAGAGATGAACTTTGTCTTCTGATTTGAGTAATAAAAAAATAATGAAAATATTGACTTGTGAAAAATAAAAAGAAGCTTAGCAAATGAAAAGAAAAAGATGGGAGAAAGGTAGAGCAGTATATAGCTTTACACATATCTAAACACATGCATTTGGGTTTATAGGAACTTTGTTGCAGGAATTTATTTTCCTGGAAGACAAACAAGGAAGGATGCTATCTAATATTATGAAATGGACATCGTAAATACTGGAAGCTGATTGGCTGAGAGGTTTTTGAAGCCATGATGATATCAGGCTACATCATCATGGCTTTAGAAAACCTCCAGCCACCAGCCTCCTCACTGAATGCACAGTCTTCTTCATCTCCAGCAGTCTGCAGCGAGTCAGACTTCCAGTTGGCTGCTATTTAAAAAAAAAAAACCTCCCACCAACTGTGCACACAACAGAAGCCGCTAGGAACAATACTTTCAAAAGCAACATATCCAGCAGTATGTGAGTGGCTGCAATGGATGAATATTTTTTTGTTTCTCTGAAAAGGACAAATGACAGACCCGTGCATTGTAGTCATTCTCACACAAACCATGGCTCCCTCACAAAAAGAAAGCTATGTCCCAGCCACATAGAAAAAACTGCCAGTCTTGTCCCAGAGATTCCTAACCATTCTAATAGTAGCTCTTACAATAACAGTCCTGAATGAATCGCAACAAGACTCTACCTTTTTCTCATTCATTCATCATTGGCTCACCTCTCCAACTTCTGTCTCAGCCTACCAGTCCTCAGCATCCAATTCCCAGAACAAAAATAATTAAAATAACGTGCATTGTGAATGGAGAACACTTTAAAAAAAGGAAACTGCAATGGTAAGGAGCGGGTCACCCAGTCATAAGAGTTCCACTTCCTCTATCACGGCCAACAGCGCCACCTGCTGCCCAGAGACCTCCAGGAACTATTTTATTTAAATTATTCCTCCAACACCCACAAAACACATTTTTTAAATGTTTCTATTTTTTTTGTACTTTAAAAAATATTTAAACCACTTCATAATAGCAATAATGCACTCCAGGGTGTGGTATATCATGGGATATTGTCACTTCTCAGGTTGTTGGACACACTTGGCCTGAGGCCTTGTGCCCAACCACCCGAGGCGTGATGATATCCCATGATATACCACACCCTGTAGTGCATTATTGCTTAATTATACCAAAGACATAAGTTAACAGCCAATCAAATTGTCAGACAGGCAGTTTAACACCGTTGTATATCCTCTGATAACCAATTGCTGTTGATGAGTATATAATCCATTATACAATGGACATAGGTGAACAGCCAATGAAATCATCAGACTGGCAGTTTACCACCATTGTAAATCCTCTGATAACTAATGGCTGTTGATGAGTATATCATCTATATTCACTGCAGCATAGGAATAATTACAATAAAAATAAAGAAACAAAGCAATATTTGTATTTTATTATAGTAAAAAAAATGAACCTTGGTATAATCATAATAAGCCACTTGGAGAATGTGGGTTATCAGGGGATTTACCATGGCTGGTGAGGATTTACCCACTCGGCTGTGCCTTGTGGGCAAACCACTCCAGCTGTGGTAAATCCCCTGATAACCCACAAACCCTTGTGGCTTATTGCATAAATAACCAAAGTCTGATTTTTATAAGTACTTGAAAGTGTGATATTAACAGTATGAGAGAAGTGCTATTAGGGAATTAAATGAAAACGTTATTATTTACATTTATTATTCACTAATATTTGATTTATAGCAGTATGTTACAATATGGAATAATGTTTAAATATATTAAATTTTGAGGAGATTCATTCTAACACTGCAACAGAGAGAAGGGATTAGATAATGAGAAGAAATAAGCTTCTGGAATATATGTGAGTTGTTGAATGTTTAAATAGAAATAGTACAGGGATGTAAAGGATACAGAGAACCAATTTGTAAAATACCTTAACTTCCTGTTAGTGACATTTTTTCCCTAAAAGAAATAATTTTAAATATTATGAATATATAAATGCAGCTTGAAATTATTTGTCTAAGAAATTTTCCTATATGTTTATACATAGATCTTCTTCTCTGATGAACCTCGGTTGGGTGAAACATTGGGCATTGTGGGAATCTGATGAACAAATTACTTGAATAAATAGACTTGAATTATGAACTTTTCTGAGGCTGGTTTACTACACATTTTTGTTTTTACCTCAGTTGCAGCAATGCCTTTGACACCGTGCCACATAGAAGGGTGTTGAATAAGCTGGGGAGCATGGGGGTGAGAAAGCAGGTAGTGAAGTGGGTGGAGAATTGGCAGGATAAGATGACCAAGAGGGTGGTGGTAAATATCATTCACTCTGCAGAGGGTAAAGCTACCAGTGGTGTATCAGTGCTGGGCCCAGCACTCTTCATTGCTTATATCAGTGATATTGCAGAGGATCTGGAAGGGGAAATTTGCCTATTTGCTGACAACACTAAACTCTGCTACAGGGTGGACACACCAGTGAGAGTGAATAGAATGAGGGGAGATTTAAGGAAGCTGGAGGATTGGTCAATGGAGTGACAGCTAGGTTTCAACATAAAAAAGTGTAAGATAATGCACAGAGGGCACAAAAACCCAGGAGCTGCATATAAACTGGCAGGGGGGGGAGCATGCTCCAAGCAAGAAAAAAGACCTGGGGGTGATCATCTCCGATTACCTTAAAGAGCTGTTGATGCCTCAAAGAAAACTTTGAAAAATATAATAATTAGGTACAATTCAGCTTGTATTCTACATATGGTCTACAGATTTCTCCTACCAGTGATTTATTACTGAGGAAATTTGCATGAATACATGATCTTTATACCTCAGAGTTCATCTACCTCTATAGCTTACTCCCTACTTCAAGTCATAATCCTGTGTTGTGACATCACAATCTGTTGCCATGGAAGTAACTGTGATGTCACAAGCAGTGTATTATGACCTCAGTTAGGGAGAAAGCAACAGAAATAGATAAACTTTTCAGGAGCAAATATCCAATTTTCATGCATATGACCTCAATAAAAATTAATGGGCAGGAGAAATACAGAACTACCGTGAAATGCAAGCTGGACAGTGTCTAAATATTATGTTTTGTTAAAGTTCACCTGAAGGCTTCAGCTGCTCTTTAAGGTAGTAAGCAGTGTGACAAGGCAGCAGGGAAGGCAAACACAAAGCTGGGATGCATGGGCAGGGGAATCACCAGCAGAAAAATGGAGTTAATAATTCCACTATACAGGACATTACTGGGGCCACACCTCAAATACTGTGTCCAGTTCTGGAGGCCTCATCTATGTAAGGACATAGATATGGTGGAGGTGGTTCAGAGGAGGGCAACCAACCTGGTGCAGGGACTAAATAGCAAGCCCTGCAAGGACAGGCTGAGGAAATTAAATATGTACTCCCTTGAGGTGAGAAGGGAGAGGGGGGATATGATTGAGACATTTAAGTACCTCACAGGGAAGAATAAAGTACAGGAGAATACTATATTCCAAAGAAAAAGATGTTCAAGGATGAGGGGGTACAAGATGAAATTGGAAGAAGGGAGGTTCAGAGGAAACATGAGGAAGTACTTCTTCACAGAGAGGGTGGAGAACAAGTAGAACAGCTTGCCAGTGGAGGTGGTGGGTTCAGAAATGATTTCAGGTTTTAAACATGCTTGGGGTGGCATGGGGTCATACTGACAAAAACAAAAACAGTGCGGTAATCAATGCCACAAGCAAGATGGCATATGCTGAAATAAGGTCGTTAAAAACACCGACCACAACACAAACAGCACACACCATTCAAAATAACGGGACTTTCTTTTTTTGTGGGGTTCTTCCTCCCCTGCACCCCCAGACTTAAAATAACTAACTCCGAGGGGTGTGGACTTCAGGGATCGGGAGAAACTTGGGAAAGGGAAAATTAAATTTCCTTAAAACAAAAAAGTTGCAGCACCCAGAGATCTAAGGGGAATTGTGGTCCCAGATCTCTAGCCCTGCCATGTGCTTGTGCCTTAGCCACTCCACCACAGGAGCATCCTGACCAGGCAGCACACACATGGCAACTTCATCCCTTCCATGTAACAGTGCAGAGTGATGGGGGAGCGGTAATTCCCTACTGCTATCAAACCCCTGCGACTCTAAATGTATTTATTTAGTTTTTGTTGACCGGGTAAGTGCACTAGACAAATGTTGCCTATTTTCAGGCACAGCCCAGGGGAGAGGGATACAGATGAATGCCAACTGATCTTAAACCAAGTTAAACTGTTGGTGGTATTTTAGTGAATGGGGGAAATTTGGCCAGGGCACCAGGGAAATTCCCCATCTCTGCCTGCAGGGGGCCTTGCTTCCTGTAAGTGGATGGATGGCCACTTCCCCTTTGCTGCTGATGGAGGTGCAGAGGATAGAGGAGCCGGTCTCCTCATTTGCCTTAATGCTGCAGGAGACCAGGATATTCTTTGATACTGCAGGTACAGAAGAAGAAGAATCGGATCAAGAATGAGACAAAAGAAATGGAAGTAAAAGCCAGACAGAAATAATCAAAATAGACACTGAACAGGTACCAATAAATTTATCCACAAATGAAGCATGTAATGAAATATTCAGAACAGAGATAAGCAAGAAATCTTTACAAAGACGTACTGCTTGAAGAACAAAAACAATTTGAGCAGAGAAAACAGGAGCTAACAAGACATTTTAATCCAGCAGTAGAAAATCCAGCAGTGGCTTCAAATGGGGCCCTGCCTAGAAACCAGACCTCCAGCTATACTGATGCTAATGAAACAGCTGCAGGAAGAACAAATGATGCAGAACACAGAACACCTCACTTAACCTTTGCAACCGTGCAGGACCAAGACCAAGTGACAATTTTTCCTTTTATACCTGACCTCAGAAGTAAAGAGTGACAATGAAAACAGGAAGAAAGGGGCAAAGTATAGTGGGAAGAAACACAACATTAGGAGGAAAAATAAAAAAACAGAAAGAGAAGACTAAACCTCCATAGCTGATGCTTAGTATCCAATTCTATACTTACATGCTTTGATGCATACCCTATTTGCTCAATTAATGAAAACAGCATAAAAAATAGCAACAAGAGAGGGGCAGTATTTTCTAACCTAAAATCAAGCAAGGCAGATTTTCTGCTGATACAAGATACAAGGTTACACACTATATTTGAAACACAAAAAGCAACAAAAGAATGGCTACATGGTGCAGCATATTGGTCAATAGGTTTGTAGGCATATACAGGTGGTGGGATACTTTTTAAAAAAATACAGTTTACCTTAATAAAAAATAATAGACCTAGTTCCTGAATGAGCATTATTTGTAGACGTAAAATATCACAATAACTATTACTGTATAATAAATATTTACCCACCACAAAAGAAAACTGACAGAATATGAATATTTCAATAGGTACAGCTCTATTTTTTCACATCATAAAATATAATATGGGGGGGGGGGACTTCAACTGTGGCCTCTCTCTTTTGGACAAAGGGAAAAATACAGCTAGGAAAAAAAATTACTGTGATTCCATAAACATAAAAAAATATAGTACAATAGCAGTCTTAAAGATGCCTGTTTAAAAAAATAAACTGCTGAACCAACCTTTCAAAAAGGTAAGTTAGCAACCAGGATAGATTGTATTTTTTTAAAATTCTACAATACAAATACAAGAGGCCTGGACTAGAGTAACAGAATTTTCAGACCATAAGGAACTGTACATAACTATTAGATCACATGCTCCACTAAAACAGAGAACTGGGTTTTGGAAACTGAACTCCTCCATTTTAGAAAAAGAAAGTATTGTACAACAAATTACATACTTCCTCACAATAAAAAAAAATCAGTTTATGAGATGTACAACAACCCAGGGATATGGTGGGAAGACACTAAACATGATATTAAAAAGTTAATGATAACATTAAGCAAATAAATAAGGAATAAAGAATATTTTCAATACCTAAAGAATAGGCAGCAGTTACAGCAATTAGCTACCTTAACACTAACTACAAAACATGATTTCACAGAACAAATACAAAATGTGAAACAGGAAATGAACAACTACCATGCAAAACAAGCTACTGTACTGTAATTCATTAAAAAAGCAGCACGAGTTTGGGACCCAAGGGAAAACAGCAATACTGTATCCATACACTAGTTGCAAAAGTAGAATCGAGAAGAAAGTAATGGCTTCAATAAAAGGCACTGATAATAAAATTTATAATACCACTGAAGAAATAATAAAGGAGGTAACCAGATATATGAGGGTACTTTTTGGAGAAAATAATGGGGTAGACAATAAATCAACATGAAACTTTTTACAGTCCATAGCAATTCCTCTCTGTTCACCAGAAATAGTTACAAGTATGGCAAAGAAAATAGAGCCTATAGAGGTAGAACAAGCAATAACAAACCTGAGGAATGGAAAAGGCAGCCTGACAGCTGAGTTTTATAAATGTTTCAGTGCAGATTTGGCTACATATTTAGCAGAGGTCTTTAATTGCATATTACAAAAAGAAGGGGTATCTTTGGGCATGGTACAAGGGATTTTAATTTATCTGCATAAAGCAGGAGCTACATAAGAGCTTAGAAACTGGAGGCCTAGCAGCCTGCTAAACAATTATTTTAAAATTTTGACTAAAATTCTAAATTCTAGGTTATTAAAAGTTGCAGTCTATTTGATATCTCAAGCGCAGTCATGTGCAATACCAGAGAGAAGTATGATGGATTAATTAATTTACTTAAGGAACATATTTGAGAATAATAATACACTAGACCTAGCAGGATATGTACTATCCCTAGATCAGCAACAAGCATTTGATAGCGTAAACCATAACTTTCTTTGCCATACTTTAAGACACTCTGGGATACCTGATTTGTTCATAACCTGGTTAAAAGCATTATATAAAACTACAACAGTTATGCAGACGATGTCTGCATAATAGTTAAAAATGAAACCTCAGTACAACACAAAATGGCAATATGTGAAAAGTATAGTACAATATCTGGTGATGCACTAAACAGGTCTAAATGTATAGGCAAGAAACTGGGAACTCAGTTAAATACACCAGACCAAATACAGGGAACTACCCTCACAAAAGAACCACTAAAAGTACAAGGTGTCCTTCTTGGAGGGACTGAAATGGATCTCTTGAACTAGAACAAAAACATTGAAACAGGGAAAGGAATGGTGCAAAGGTGGAATAGATGGAAGATGAGAACGGCCAAGTGAATTTTTCTAATAAAAACATACTTACTTCCAGTATTTATATATATAAACAACATCCCTCCCCCTCAAAACCAGAGAAGCAACTATCTTAAGCATTTTCTTTCAAGTCGTATTGGGTAGTCAATTAAACCCCATAAAGAGAAACATACTATATTTGCCCATAAAAGTAGGGGGGCAAAATATGATAAACCCCATTGTTTTTTATTTATGCCAGTTTCTAGATACCAATATTAAACCTCTTTTACAGCAAAGGGAGAAATACCGGGTCCAAATGTTTCATTCTTTTATTATGCCTTGGGTGAATGCATGGAAAATCAACTCCTTAAAAGTAATAAAATAGAATTTTTGAGCCACAGAATACATGTGAGAAGTTTTTGTGAAACTAAAAGCATGGGATGTCAGTGCTAGCATGCAACTAACTAAAACTAAGAAGTTCTGCTATAATCATGTTATAGCTCAGAATTTTACAGAATATGTCACATTTCCAAAATGTCCAACAGATAGTCTACCTTTTGTTGAAAAATGAATAGCAGAACAATGAATTCCTGTAAAAATGAAATACTTAAACTGGCTCTGCTGCCATGAGAAACTAAACACAAAGGAGAATCAGAAGCATAAACAGTTAAAGGACAGGTATTGTACCAGACCAAAATGTGCCACAGAAATTGAAATGATAGAACATGTAGCTATTTAAAACATTTCTGGGCATATCTGACTGATAAGATAGGGGAAAGAGTATTTAGCACTGTGTCTTATGTAAACTTAATGTATGGTCACTTTGATAATAACTGAGGTAAATGGAAAATAAGTATGTTAAATGTCATGTTTGCTACCATTAAACAGTATGTGTGGAATGCAAGGTGGATTTATACTTTGTACAAAAAGACATGAACCATATTGAATTATTTAGAAAAATATATGAATTGAAAGAAATATATTTACTAGAAATAAGACAGGCTAATATACAAAAGCTAAGTAAAAGCTGCAGAAATTTGCCATGGATTACTGATACAGATGCACCTATTAGCCTGTTCCTTAACACCCTTTCGGACTCCTGCACTGAACATATCACCCTGTATGCCGATGATGCAGTAATCCTTGCCACACACCAGGACCTGAAGAAATTGCAAGAAAATCTCCAACTCGGCTTCTCCTCAGGTGAGAATTGGTTCACAAAGCACAAACTGATCCTTAATCAACAAAAACCAAGGCCATGATCTTCAGCAGCTCCCATAATAAACATAAGCACTTCCAACACTCCGTTATCACCAGACAAAGTGCCGCACTGGAACAAGTCAAAAACTTTAAATACCTCTGGATCATCCTTGACCCTCACCTCTCCTACACTGCCCACATTGACCATGTCGCCAAAGCCGCTAACTCATGGCTAGGCCTGCTAGTCCGTCATAGGAAACACCTGACACCCGAAGCCCTCACTGTTGCTGTTCAGAGCTCCATCATATCCATCATTGATTATGGCATTATCATTTACAGCTCTGCTACAAAAACCAGACTCAGACGTGTATCAACCACCCTCAACAAGGCCTGTCAGCTTGTCACTGGCTCCCAACACCTAACTCACACATGTGACCTCTATTTTCAAACTGGATGGTTGAATCTTGCAAATCGAATAAAACACCATACTTGTATTACTACTAAGAAAATTTTACTGGGCCTTGCCCCCCTCTGGAGTCTGTGCCTTCATACAACTGAAAATCCACACCCACCATACCAGGGGATCGAAACCTCAGCTTCTGCAAATCCCACATTGCCACACAACGCAAGGCCAAAGATCCTTTGCTTACCAGGCCACTAGTTGATACCACGGTCTTCCCAGTGACATCTCATCCTCACTATCGCTCAGCACTTTTAAGACTCGGCTCTGCCTAACACTCACTGCCTCCAACCCCTGTGACTGTTGTGGCTAAACATGTCTTTTGGTTCCATAGCTGAAGATGCCCTTTTGGATCTACATCTACTCCTGCACTTTGCCAGCACCCCCCTCCTATCTTCACCTCCCCTGCTGGCCCATGACAAATGCTACCCGGCTGCACTACCTTTATTCTTACCCACGTTCCACCTCTCCTCTCTCTGTTCCCCCTACCTACCTCCCTTCCCTTTTCTCCCATCCACTTAGTCTCCCTGATTTAACCCTCCTCCTTTCCCTTTCCCCTACCCAAAGTTTCACCTTATTGTTCTTTTTTCCTCTACAAGGCTATGTGTTTTTTTTTTTTTTTTTGTAAACTGTTATCTTTGTTTATGTTTGTCTCAATTGTACCAATGATGTGGGACCTTTTTAAAAGAGCCTCGGCTCAAAGGTATTTGTAATCCTAGAACAAATAAAATAAAAATAAAAAATAAAAATATTACCTGAAGACTAGAATAAGGGAACTAGACAAACCAATGGTTGTTTTGTATATTGTACATAATGTAATATATGAAGGAAAATATGATGTAAAGTGATAAGCCCATAGTTTGTAAATATTGCATTACTGTTTTTTTTTTGTTGTTCTTTGTTCTTTTTCCTTTTATGATTCTGTATGATGATTTACTTATTTTCAATAAAAACAAATTTCCCATCTCTTTTTGAGAAGTGCCATGGAATCTTTAACATCCACCTGAACTACCACTGGAACAGGTAGATGGGACCTTGGTTTAACATCTCATCCAAAAGAGAGCACCTTAGGATGGCAGCACCCCCCTCATGCTGCACTACAGTGTCAGTATTGGGATTAAACCCAAGTGCCTGGTGTGGGGATATAACCTACAGCCTTCTGATCTCCAGGCCTCAGATGTGAGTGTGCTACCTGCCGATCCATTGACACTTGCTGACAATGCTTTTGTGCTTTCCACTGCATGGTTATTGCAGTGCTATTCTTTAAACACTATATTGATCTGGTACCCTTGGTACAAGCATAGAGGATTGCTGGTAGTCGGGGGGGGTACAACCTAATGCTAGCAATGTATGCTAGACAGCCATTGTTAGTGGTAATAGGGCAGATTAGGTGGGCTGAGTGCCCTTATCTGCCAACAATTTCTATGTTTCTGTATAAAATAAATGATGGCAAAGTTAGGCATGCTCATGAATTAATACAATCTTGCAGTCAAACAGGCTCATAAAGGCCACTCACCCTTTGGGCTCATGGCATTATGGCATGTTCAACCCCATGATTATATTATTTCCTTGTACGCCATACTCTGCCATCATTTGCCCACCCCCTCTATACATACACTATATAGAGATATAGTCTTTCCAAAACAATCTGTTAATGCAACATTTATGGTTCAGGCTAAAGCGACAAAAGCAGGGAAATATGGTTTAGGGTTTCCAATCTTAAAACCCCAACCCCAACCACAAAACAAATCAAGGGTGCAGCCTTCATTGGGGTTGTCAACCCTAAAGCTCACCCCATTACATGTGCATGTTTCTGGAGAGTATAGAATTGGGTGAGCTTTAGGGTTTACAACCCCAAGGAATACTGCAATTGGTTTGTTTTATGGTTGGAGGTGGGGTTTTAGGGTTGGAAACCCTAAAGTCACATTTTCCTACTTTTATCACTTAGGCCTGAACCCTAAATGTTGCATTAATGGATATTTTTGTAAAATATTTCCTTACTTTTTGAGACAGTATAATCATACCCTTATTTGCCAATGGGGGTGCAGGGCCCCTCTGGGCCTTCCACCCTCATCCATCCATACTTTTTCAGATAGTGGGCCTGCCAGGTCCTGCATTCACTTTCTTATGTAGATGCCTATATGTATGTTGATGTGGAAGCATAGTGCCCTGCACTTCCATTTGCAGGACAACAGTAACCAAATAATCAACACAACCTTTTTATTGCCCCACCTCATGAACCCAGTACTAAAAAATTGTCAAATCCCTGCCAAAATGTCATTCCACACCACCGAAACATCATTCCATGCCAGAAGCGTGAAAATACATTTTGACCAAGATTTGAAATGTATTTATTTATTTATTAAGATTTTGGAAAACACCTTTGTGTCATGAGATCTTTTACAAAGGTTCCATGTCATGAAACGAGGACAAATAGAAAGCCAAAACAACATAAATGAGTTACAAAACATACCTTAAGGTGTACAATAAGGAGCTACCAATTGCGTTGTCTAGTATTGTGATGAGAATAGTTTAAGCAACAGAACAGTATAGCAGGCATTGTTCAATGTATGCCTAGGGAAAACTGCATGAGAAGTTAGGGCAGAAAAAGGAGATTACAGGTGTAGAAAGCATCATCAGTTAGAGTAAGGAGGGAGGTGAGAAGCAGCTCAGAGAACATTGTCAAGTAGAGGATAGTTGAGAATAAAACGGTAGGTGGGGAAAGGGAGGGGAGGAGCTGGGTGTAGATGTGGGGTAGACAGAGAAGAGTGGGAGGGAGAAGAGGTGGGGGAAATGGGAGGTGGGAGGGAGAGGGGGCAAGTAAGGAGGGAGTGGTATTCAGAGGAAAAATGCATGGTAGGGGAGCAGAGATTTAGAGGTGTGGGGAGGGGAAGGCAATGAGTGTAGAACTCAAGAGGGAGAGGGGTGGGTGAAAAATGGGGCTATGTTCACTAAGAGCAAGTGACAGTAACGGGGTGGGAAATAATGTGAACGGATGGTAGGGGAGGTGTTGGGGTGGCATATTTGAGTGGGGGGAAGTATGAAGGGGAGCAGGCATAGATAAGATTATGTGAAGCAATCACAGAGTGAAAATTGAAAGCGGTTACATTGAGGTGGTGTAAAGAAATGCTATGCTGAAAATTTTGGGTGAAAATAATGAAAACCACTAAAGTTATGAACTAATGTAGTGAAATGTCATTGTATGTTCACAATTTTGCCATTTTAGCATATTTTGACCCCAAATTTTGAACATACCCTTCTTATGACCTCACCTCACGAACAAGGACAGTGAAAATTTCCAAATCCCACCAGAAAAGTTATTCCACCAAGTGACCACGAAATTGCCTTTCAGGCCAGATATGTATAATTCCACTGACACTGTGCATGAGGTGGGGTCTCCAAAAGGCCATGCTGAAAATTAGGTGTCAAAATATGCCAAAATGTCAAAGTTATGCATCAAAGTTGAAAACGCCATTGAAATAAATTGAACCACACTTATAGTGGTAGTCATGCAAAAGTTGACTGGTAGCATGGTATACCGAGTGGTGTGCCCATTGAATAACATGTATAGTGATACCACACAATGATGTGCATTGTGAGGTAGCGGTCAACTTTTGTGTGGTTACCACTGTGCCTTATACCTCATACTGCAGTCGGCAGTTCCAGCAGTAAGACTTGGCTTAGATCAGAGAGTGGATCTTCACTCTGGAGCTGTTCATGTGACTGTGTGTAGGGGGGTGTAGAGGGTGCTGGGTGGTGGTGGTTGCTCAGTGGGAGGTTGGGGTGGGGTGGTGGGTGAGATTTGTGATAAGCCATTTTCTTTTTTACAGGTTTAGAAAAACAAAGACATTGAGGGACTGTTTTCTTTTTTAATACAGGACATGACTGGAGGGTGGAGGGGTGCAGCTAGACACCAGTGAAAGAATAAATAACAAGGAGGACATCGATAGTAGGGTGGGGGGTGCAACTAGACACTCAGGAAGTCTCCAAGACTTATGGGGACGGTGAATGGAGGTGGGGAGGTGTTACTAGACATCAGGAAACTCTATAACTATTATGGGGATCAGCGATCAGAGGGTGTGGGGTGCCACTAGACACCAGGGAAATCTAAAAACAGCATACAATCATTTTGTTTGGCTACTTGGAAGTGCTTACTGAGCATGCTCAGAAGCCAAATGTTTTAAATTTAAGAACTTTTGAACAGCTTACTATTTTTTCACTAACCAGTCAAAGGCACATCTGTGAGCCAAGCTCTTTCAACTCTGAAATTTTTCAGACCAAAATTCCAATCTGTCTGGCCGCAAGCTAATGACAAAAAAACAGCAACAAAACAATGTTCAGCAAACATTGTTTGCATCTTAGGAATACAAAACAACAAAAGAGTCACGAAAAAGGATTTAAAAATGAATGAAAAAAAAAACACCTTTGCTGGTCTTTTTTCCAACAGTTAACTGCAGAATCACCGAACGGGGTCCCAATGACCTACATACATGTGTTGGTCTCCCACATGATGCCATTTCTGTTTCTTTTAATTGTTTTTTTAACAAAAACAAAAAACAAAATGGAGGTATATGAAAAACCTCATGAAAATGGATTCCCATATGAACATTTCATATAAAGCTATTTTGAAGTGCTTACTTAGCATGCTCAGAACCTAAATTTTTTAAATGTAATAACTTTGGAACAGATTAATATTTTTTTCACCAATCTAGAGAAAGGCACATCTGAGGACTAAGCCCTTTCTACCCTAAAAATTTCAGAACAAAATTCTTAACCATCTGGGCACAAGGGGATGACAAAAACACAGCAATTGTTTTTTATGTTTTGTCATTATCCACGTCTTGGAATCCACACGTGCAACTGGAACAAAACTTGGCACATCAAGAAATCCACCCCACAAGACCGCACATGCAAATTTATGTGCAAATCCACTGAACAGTAGTGAAGATATTAAAGTGCAGATATTGGGGGTTATCATTAAAGTGCCTACTCAACATTAAATTTTCAACACTAAATTATTTTGAAGGCAGTATAGCACTGTGGTTTAAGGCTCTGAGCTACAAACCTGGAGACCTGAGTTTGAATCCCACAGCCCCACTTGCATACTGTGTGACCCTGAGCAAGCCACTTAACTTCCTTGTGCTCCCAGGCCACACCTGTAAACAAAGCTTTCAGCTTAGTGTATCTCTCCCGGTAACAAAAATATATATCAGTGTTCCCCATTCATTACAACTGAGAGGCGGGCCGGCGCACTATCTTAAATGGCCGCCTCTCATTTTAAAGTCCCGTCACTGTTTCTCTGCAGGTAAAAGCTGCCTGTCACTTTAAATCCTCGTACTCGCGCTAGGCGCATACGCGAGCACGAGAACCCATCCATGCTTCTTGTCATGCACGAGAAAGACGGGAGGTTGCACAACCATAGTTCGGGTGCTGGCAGTCCAAGATCATGTGATCGACTCTCCGATGGTCACCAGGTCGCTCGGGAGGAAAGGCACCAAACCAGGGAGTGACAGCTGACTTGCCCTATCAGAGCAGTTTACTTTGGGTAAGTCCCAGTTAGGAACATCACTGTATCACTTTGGAGCTTTACATTTGGCTTGTGTCTTGCATCGAGAGTGGATCGAGAGTGGATCTCTGACTTTGTGTTCAGAGTGTCAGCATCGGTTGCATTAATACTGAGCAGTTTGTCAGACTTAGTTTTGAGCACATTTTTCAGCCTGCATTTCTGATAATAGCAGCATTAGTGGAGTGGGGTCGTGAGTGAGGGGGGAGCGGAGGGAGAGAGTAGTCTCACAGAGACTAGTACTAGGCAGCTCACTTCTCAGTTTGGTTTTCTTGCTGCTTTGAAAAAAAAGAATTTTGTAAAAGAAAAAAAAAGGAAGATTACTAGTCAGGTGTAGCACTGCAGAGCCAGTAGAGACT
Organism: Neoceratodus forsteri; assembly: GCA_016271365.2. NCBI lineage: Eukaryota > Metazoa > Chordata > Ceratodontiformes > Ceratodontidae > Neoceratodus > Neoceratodus forsteri. Next base: position 268,240,325 of record CM028137.1, read on the forward strand.
TTATTTGAATATTTTGAGCCTGATATTTGACACATCTGTGTGGTGTGGGGTTGTAAGTGAAGGGAGGAGTGGTGGACAGCCCTTCAAGCCTTAAGTGCTGCTTAAAAAGAAAATTACTGCAAAAAGAAAAAAACACACTGCACTGTGCCATAGCAGAGCCAATAGAGTGTGTGATAACTTGACTGTTCACAGACCTAAATTGTATGCCCATATTATTCTTTTGAGCCTGATATACTATATTTCTGCAGTGGAATGGGGTTGTGAGTGAGGGGAGAGTGGTGGGAGAGATTTAGAGGACCTTCTAGGCTCTTGCATTATTTTCTCTTCTGAGTGCTGCTTTATAAAAAAAGAGAGAATTACTAGCTGCAAAAAAGTAAAAAAGAAAATAAAGCTAGCAGAAGCCCACATATTGCCACCAGGGGGTCTACAGTCTCTGTCCCACCAGTCCGGTTGTGCAGCTTTGCTTCATCAGTGGTCACTTGTTTCCAAACCTTGATTCAAGGAATAAAAAAATATTTGTGTGAGAAAAAAAAATTCTGGTCTCCTTAACTGTACCACCAGGGGTTCTGCACCACTACTCAGGTTGTGCAGTCTTGCTTCGTCAGTGGTCACTTGTTCTGAACCCTGATTCAGGGAATAAAAAAAATTTGTGTGAGAAAAAAAAATTCTGGTCTCCTTAACTGTGCCACCACGGGGTCTGTCCCACTAGTCAGGTTGTGCAGTCTCGTCAGTGGTCACTTGTTCTGAATCCTGATTCAGGGAGCAAAAAAATATTCGTGTGAGAAAAAACATTTGGGGCTCAACCAGCATTACCAAGTTCTCGTTCTGTATTGACAAATAAACACACGACAACACTTAGGAAAAAAAAAAGCTTTATTGTACACAATGCAGAAACTAACTAACTTTGGTTTCAAATTAACTCAAAAACGGAAACATCCTGATAAAGATGACAATTGTGAGTCGATGATTGGGACAATGCCAGTTGGTCCAGTTGATATCGACGTCATTGTCCAAAAAACTCCCTGCACTTCCTCCTGTAATACAGAAAAAAACACCTCTAAGCATAGAGCAACAGGATTTTATACTGTCTTGGCTAATACATACTGTTGGTTACAGTACTAAAGAAAATGATGGCATGTTTAGTGCATTTTGCATAAAACATATAAACAGATGCCCAAATCAGGAACAGTTTGGGTACTCAGTGGTGTAAGACATTCAGAGAAGATGTTATAAAGGCAGCAGAACAGTTCAGTTCACGTTGTTGCTTCTGAACTGAAGCTAACTGCAGAATTTCAGCTTCAAAAGGTGGAATAGAGCAGGCAATGCAGCAGGCCCTGACCCTGGAACAAGAAGCTTTGTGGCATCCCTTCGTTGCATGTACTGGCTAATAAAAATGAGCTGCCTCACACACGAAATATGGCTCACTGTTGATCTCGCCAAATCATTGGGATGCAAATACCTAGACAATATACATATTGCTGATGCTGTTAAATATCATTCTGATCGAACTGTCAGAGAAATGGTTCTCTCTCTGGGTGAGGTGGTCAGGAGATCAGTTCTTGCAGATTTGAAGGCTGCCAAATTTTTTTCATATTTAGTGGACGAAACAACTGATATTGCTGTTATGAAGTAGCTCATTTTGTATGGTATGTACTGCAAAGAAGGGAAATCCAGAGTTTCTTTCCTGGGACTTGAGGAACTAATTGATGGAAAGGCAGACACAATTGTTAAAAAAATGCTGGAGTTCTCTGATAACAATCAAATCTCGGTTGATCACCTTGCAGGGTTAGGCAATGATGGAGCAGCCATTATGCTGGGCAGGCAAAACGGGGTGGCTAAAAAGCTGAAAGAAGTCAGCCCAATTCTTGTTGAAAATCACTGTATGGCTCACCGGAAGGCCTTGGCTGTAAAGGCAGCAGCAAATGAAGTGAACGCCATTAAAAAGTTTAATCAAACACTAGATCACTTATACAGATATTATGAAAACTCTGCTGTTCGCATGGCTGCCCTGAAAGAAATTCAGCAGGCAATGAAAAACCCTGTTTTAAAGCCTGAACAGGCAAAAGCAGTTAGGTGGCTGTCCCATGTTGCAGCATGTGACACACTAAGGAAGATTTTCCCATCCGTTGTTACGTCCTTGCATAGAGAGGCCTCTGAAAGGCATGATCCCCAAGCTGTGGGCCTAGTAAAAATGGTGGTAAACTGGGAGTTTTTCTCTATTTTATGCATGATGTGTGACATACTTCCACACCTTAGCATCTTATCTAAATGCTTTCAAACATCAGCTCTGAATTTTACTGATATAAAGAGACATTTACATTCCACTTTAGAGATTCTTAGGGCACGCCTACTGGTACCTGGTCAGTACTTTTCTCCTTTGCTCGCCTGAACTAGTACTCCTGAATGATAATGGCCTGAACTTGCCATTTAGCTAACCACAGTTGAATCATTTCACAACCTCTGTGCATGACAAGTTTATTAGGGCCCTAATTGCTCAAATTGAGCAAAGGTTTCAAGCACAGAACTTTTGGATGCGTTCAGTATCTTTGACCCCAGCATGATACAGGAAGTTGATATTGAAGAGTTGAAAGGGTATGGTAGTGATAGCCTTGAGATTATTCTTGGTCAGTATGCTACTGTTGTGGAAGTAGATGCTTCTGCACTGGAATGGGCTTCTCTGCGTAGTCTCATGTTCACAGAAAAGATGGCCTTTAAGACTATTTCTGATGTGCTGCACGCTCTAACTACTAAGTATGTAGACCTGTATCCAAACATATCTACTTTGGCAGAGCTGGCAATGATAATACCCATGTCAACTGCAGATTGTGAGAGGGGGTTTTCTACACTGAATCGAATAAAAACACAGGAACGAAATAGATTAAGTGCCAGTGTTCTAAATGCACTTATGCTTATCTCAATTGAGGGCCCCGATGTTGACAGTTTCCCTTATTTGGAAGCTGCAGCTCATTGGGCAGGACTGTGAAACTGAAGATTAGATCTTGGCCTTGCAGGCACTAGTAAAGAGTTGTAATATGGCCTCACCAAAATGTTAAGACTCTCACAAACTGTTGCCTGGCCTGCAACTAGAATGCAAAGGTTCTCCAGTATGTTTTATCACACTTTTTATTTGCTACTGCATACTACACAGGCCTCCAGATCATCATATTACTCTTATTTCTTGTTTCTTAAGCATTTATTGCATCCTGACTGACTCCGCCCACTGGTAGCTCCGCCTCTGGTGACCCCGCCCCCTGTGGCTCCTCCCCTTACCACCGCTCTATATTTTCATGCAATGTGGAACACTGTATATATATTTATATATATAGTGGTGCTGCCGTGCCACTATAATTATATATATATATATATATATATATATATATATAGTCATTGCAGAAACTTTGTTAATGTTGATTATGGTTGCTACCCCACAACACTGAAACCCCACAAAGTTTGGAAATTTGCTATTATTGTTTTTAACCAAATTCCCAAAACGTTTGGATATTTGCATTAGGGCTGTCAAGTCTAACTCCCAACTCCTCTGCTCATTACCCTAGGCAAGGCTACAGGTATGTGCCCATGCATTAGTGGTGTTGTACTTCGCATAGGGCCAACATATTCAAAATCTGTAAAAAGCTATCCTAATTCCCATCCCCACCTTCATTACTTATCGTCTTGACCCAAGGCCAAGCTGCAGATCTGGCTCAATGCTAAATGGCTGTGCTGATTCATGTGAGCTCTTATAGGTCCAATGATAAGTGTCACAGCTACCACACAGGTATATGTTTGTTAAGTGTATGGCCTTGTGGACTCTGTGTACAGTATGGCATCAATTTAATAGCAACATTTTGTTTCACATATTGCTTATTAGAATATGTGCCATCCACTAGTAACTTGCTGCAGGCAACTTTGACAGGGCCTTGTGTAAAATAGTATGCACATCCCAGACAAGTGACTTGCTTTGGATATTTTCAAGTTACAAGTGTGCAATACTTACAAATCTGTTACAAGTCTATTGCTTTGCTCAGGGTATGCAGTATTATGAGTAGTGTAATCTGTATCATGAGTAGATATAAAATGCTTAAGATGTGCCCTGCAAATATTTTAAGTGCATGCCTAGAATGCACTGAATGTGTTTGAAACACCAGACATGTGTGGCATGACTTGAAACTTGTAGCTTGGTCTTGGGTCATGAGAGTAGGGAATGGGAAGACGGTGGAGATTATGTATGTTATTTAGAATTTGTTTTAATATGTTGGCCCTGCATGAGATAAACATCATTGATGCAAATCCCCATACCTGTTGTTTTTGCCTTGGGTAATAAGGGTAGTGGAGAGCGGGAGGTTGGAGTTAGGCTTGTCAACCATAGCGACACATTTCCAAATATTGTGCAGCTGTTTTGTGCAATAGCAAACCTAATCTGGGCTAACGTAGCCTTTTTTTTTGCAATAAATGTTCTTAGTTTTTGAGAAAGTAGAGCTGCAACTTGCTTTGCACAGTGCCTTTGAGGATCTGCATAAAGCTGGTGGTGACCTCTCAAATGCTTTTGTGCAGAGCCCAGCAAGCCCTACACAAAGCATGAGATGAGACATCATTGTCTTACTATTTTGTTTATGTATGACTTTAATTAATTGCTACTTAAATTTAAAAAACACATTGTTTGTCTCATTATACCCCTCCTTCACAAACACTAAAGTGTCACCTGTAATATTTAAATATGCAATAATTTGTCACACATTAAACTTTTTGTTCAAGTGGAACTTAAAGGCAAACTAAAAACTATTGCACAGAATGAATGTACTAGCCCTCTCCTGCCAGCAGCAGGAGAGGGTTTGTTTACTTGGATGTCTGACCACAGCACCTACTGTTAGATAGAACCTCTGACAGCTAGACAGTGGAGTTTAGAATGCCAGTTGGGTGATGGCATGAGAAGTGTCAAGATGGCCGGGTGATAGGAAGCTACAGGTGTGCTTTGGGGAAATCCTTGACTCAGGTCACTTGCCAGGCCTCCTGAAGAGACACAAGCAATCACTTGCTGTAGCTCCAGTGTGTGAGGACAGCAAAACTCATTGTCTAGTCATCTGCTAGTCTGCAAGGACAGACACTAGGACAGCAGTGGTGACTCTAGGAGCTTGGAGACTGATGGCCATTTAGTGTAGATCAAAATATAGATCCCCCAACATCACCCCCCTCCTCCAAGAACTAGCAAACACCGACTGGTCCCCGATAACTATGACACCCCATGTGGACATTGCCCTAGCATACTTTAAGGATAAATTCCTCTCCATTGGAATCTCTATGCTCCTCTAAGATGTACCAGAGTATGAGGAAACCACATACCATGGATCACTCCAGAACTTCTGGCCTGTCTCTGAGTATGAGATCAAGCATGGAGAATACACAAGGCTTCTAAATTAACTAGGGACTTTAATATGTCACTCAAGCTCCAAAATGCTTGCACCAAATCAGTTAGGTTAGCCAAAGTGGAGTATTTCAACTATGCTTTCCTCACCAACCAAAATTCCTCATCTAAATTTCGGAAAATTGTTCATGCTCTCTTCTCTCCCCCCCCTCCCACCCCTCCTCTCCAACCCTAAAAATAAACAACACCCTTGTTGCGGATCATGAATTAGTGGCCGAGGAATTCAACTCCTACTTCACTTTGTGCACTTCTGCTCTACTTGCTTCCCTTCCCCCCACTCCACACCCCCTGCAAATAGTACCAATTCTGACCTCCCCCAGTAGCCTGCCTCCCTTCCCTTCTCATTTTCTTTGGTCTCACCTGCAGACACGCTCGCTGCTCTGCTGACCATAAATCCATCCAAAGGCAGCTCTTCAGATGAATTAGACCAAAGCTCCTCTACCTCGCTGCCCCTGTGATTGCCTGCCCAATTCCCGAAATTCTGAACCTCTCCTAATTGCTAACAGAGGTCTCCATGCCCTGCAAGCACGCAATTGTTCTCCCCCTCCCCAAGGGCAGTGAATCCTCTTCTCCAGGGAATTATCATCCCATCTCTCTGCTCCCTACCCTGGCCAAACTGCAGGAACAATGTGTCCTATCACAAATCTCCTCCCCTCTGACACCAACTTCTTCACCCCTTTTAAATCTGGATTTAGGAAAAAACACTCTTCCACCACCTCCCTGCTCAGGCTCACTGACACCATCCTCACCAGAATGGACAATGGCCAGATCACCACAGCCTTCCTTGTTGACCTTGTTAAGGCCTTCAACATGGCTTCCCACAACCTCCTTCTTCATTCCCTCTCTGCAGCTGGCCTCTCACCATTTGCTACTAACTAGTTCAAAGCCTACCTCACTGGAAGGACACAGTCGGTTAGAATTGCCAGCTCCTTCTCCCCTCCATGCCAAATACATACTGGAGTGCCTCAGGGTTTGGTACTTGGTCCCCTCCTATTCTCTGTATTCCTGAATGACTTACCATCAGCTTGCTCCACCTCCCTCATCTACTTGTACACTGATGATACTGTCTTTTTCACCATCGGCCAATCTCCCTCTGATGTGGAAGCCAAACTCCAGCTCAACTTTGAAAAGATCCAGCATTGGCTCACCTCCCAACAACTCTTTTTAAACACCTAAGAAACCAGTCTTGACCTTTGGCACTAAGCAGAGACTTGCTTGGCTCCCTGTTGTGCCCACTTTCCTCACCCTGGAATGGAAACATCTTCAGACTACCACCTCATTCAGAGATCTTGGGGTCTGGCAGAACCAACACCTCAACTTCTCAGGTCACATTGACTCAATCCTGAAAAAACTGCACCTCAAGCTCAACGCCCATTACAGGAACTGTAATTGCTTCCCTCTTATGGCCAGGCATGCGATTTTCCAAAGGGTAATTCTCCCCATTTTTGATTACTGCGACGTAGTCTAGAGTGCTGTTCCCAAATCTACCTTATCCAGATTGGACCCCTGTTTAATTTTTTCTGCCACTTCACCCTTGACTCTCCAGTGCGTACTCACCACTGTGACCTTTATCAATCTCTCTCTTTCCCTTCACTTGCAAACCGGTGCATCTCTCACTGCGCCAAATTCATCTCTAAATTCTGGCTAGGTGCTCTACCTCCATATCTTACCTCCTCCCACTCGATCTCTCCTCCCCCAGCTCACTCTTTAAGGGCCTCTGACTCATGAACTCTTGTTGTCCCTCATTGCTATATGCAAGCAGGCCAGTTGGCTTTCAAACACTGCTTCCCCAAAATCTGGAATGCTCTCCCTCACCAAATGTGGCACTCATCATCCCTCCATTCCCTCTCCACTGCCCTTCTAAACTTTTTCTCCTGTACCTGTTTCCCACAATCCTAATGATGTCCTACAATTCTCTCTCTCTTGACCTCCTCTCTATCAATGTCTTAATTTATCAGCTTCTACACTTATGGTTTGTAAAACCCACACCCTTAATCTGACCATTGTTTATGCACTTTTACTCTATGTATACTGCAATTGTTGTAATTCTGTATTGCCTGAATGATTCAAATTGTTGTATACTGCAATTGTTGCAATTCTGTATTGCCTATATGACTCAGATTGTTGTACCTCACTTTTCTGTTCATTGTATTGCTTTAATTTGTACTTTGTGTTTTGAGACTGTCTGTACCCTTCCCCCTAGGTCGCACCAGGAGACGAGCAACTTGTTGTTCAGCATGCTTTCCTGGTGAAACATTTCAATAAATAAATAAATCTGGGTGGAGTGTAAAGGATCACAGGAAAGGAGGGAGGGAGGGATGGTGGGAGAATCCTAAGAGGCTTTTGCCTCAAGGAAAGTTTGTGGAAGCCTTGTAATGCATACAGGAATTCACTAATGTGGTTGCTTTCACACTGGGGAAAATGTTGGTTCTGTCTGTGCCCAAGGGTTGCTGCCAGCTGTGCTAAAGATAGGGAGAGGTCCAGTGCAAAAGGCTGAGCTCTTAAAACAGGTAGCAGATGGGCTTATGGCTTGTAAAAGGAATTCCAAGCTGGTATTGATATTGGAGACATTGCCTCAGGCAGGGGAGCCTGGAGGGATTGCCAGTTGCTTCCATAGGGCATACAGGTGTGTGTGTGTCACCATGCTGGTGCCTAGCTCATTATTCAGTGAGAGTAAATATCTCTTTCAGGTGAGGTGCCAAGAGCCAGCATGGTCATTAACCAGGAGTGACTAAGTGAAAGTCCCTATAGTGATATTGCTTTCTGCACAGCAGTTGAATTGATGCTGCAGTGTCATGCTAGTATGTAAGAAATACGTGAACCCAAAGCATATAGAAAGGTAATAGATGTGGTAAATTCAGAAGGCAGATAGGGAAAGGCCCTGTCCAAAGATATAACCTCACTGACTGGTGAATTGCAAGGAATTTGAAAATCCATGGGGCTCCTGTAATAGATCTATAAATGACATAACCTTTTTAAAAGAACCATAAGATTCTGGCATGTCCAGAGTCAGAATCAAGCCTGTCTTAAGAGTGATTTGGGGGGCCATGTTCTTGTGCCTGTAACTGTAGATATGTTAGTAAACATGAGAATAACCCATCATCAACCACCCATCATGTAGAAGAGTGACTTTTTTCTGACATGACAGAGGGGGCACTGAGCAAAGCTTACCAAGGAATAAGAGGAAAGGAAAAAAATGGTAAATAGCTAGACTTACTGTATTTGCTTGAAACTGGGTATGCCTCTGTTGAGCAGATACTACCTACCCTAGACATGGATAGTACACCTGGGGTTATGTTCCACCCTTGTCTATGCCTCTTACCAAGAGATGGTTATCATATGGTATCACCCCAACTGAAACAACTGACAGCAGTCACAGTGGAGTGGGGTTCTTGGACTGTGCGCCAAGCATCTAGTCCAAGAAGTGAGGGGACACCAGTAGGAGAGCCAGAGTAAGACAGGAAAAAATGGGTGGGGGTCAAAGTGAGGGGCATTAACATATACATTTTTAAAACTGTCATGAAGCATGTCAGTTTTGAAAATTGTTGCATAGTGTGTAGATTTTCAAAATCTTTGTGAAGACCTTCTTTGAGAATGTGACGTGTATTGGTGGTAGTTCAGTGGGTGGGCTGTGGAAGAGGGCAGTGACAGTGATTTTGTGTGTGTGTGGGGGGGGGGTACCACTAACTGCCAGGGACTGGCTTCAGTACATTTCCACAGTACCAGACTGAGTGAGGAAGGGGAGTCCACGAGACTGCCAGGGAATTCCTTTAGTACAGTTCCCCAATGCCAATAGGGATTAGGTGAGGGATCAGGTGAGGAAGGGAGGTCTTCTAGATTGCCAGGCAGGGGATTTAGTACAGTTCCACAATACTGACAGGGATTTGGTAAGGAATGAATGTTTGCTACACTGCCATGGTCTGGATCTTTAATATAGCACAGTAAAATTATTGCACAGTGCCAACAGCAACCGGGGCAGAGGAAACACTATACTGACAAGGTTGGGATCTGCAGTATATAGATCTGTACTGACAAGGATGTGACACATGGAAGTGGGTGTCTCCAGCACCAGTGCTGCTGGGGGATGGGTATTAAGCAGCACTGTGTGCATTGATGAATGCAGGGTTTCATAAGCATTAATTCGTACCACCTCAGATGCATGTTAGTGCTTACAATACCCTTTGAATACACCACTGTGTCATGTATGCAAGAGTACACCCTCATTTGCATTGGAAAAGTGGTATACAATGTGTGTTACCACTATCCACTGTGGAAGGTGCCAGGAGACCTTTTGGATATGGCTCCCACCCCATCTAAATGCTCTAAGTCTGTTGGCCATGCTTACTACCTGCAAAACATGTATGCTACTAAGCTATTAAGAACTATTTTTGTAGCTTTAACAATGTATTTCCTCGGTACGTTGCCCCTGTATGCCAATAACCTGTATCCTAATTCCAGTAACTGTACTATGTGTTTATACATAACCACTGTATGCATGTATTTTTAATGCCTGTATACCTGACTCTAAATCCTTTGAAAATAGGATTTGCCGATGGACTACGTGATGCCACGAAAGGGATAGCAGCTCGGAAAACCCACCTCCACCTCAGCTCTTATTTTCATAGATAATTCTCTGGCTTTATGGCACCAAACGCAAAGAGCTACTTACCATTTAGATCCCAACAGCTCCCTGCATCATATGAGAAGAAAATAAAATGCATTGCAGTGTTTTTCAGGAGGATCGGACCGATCTACGTTTGTGGCCTAGCCCTGGCATGGAGGCAGAAATGCGCCAGGCACCTCCCCCACACACACCGCCGCAGACGCCAGAAAAAAAACGAAACGATCAAGGGGGCAACCAGGTACTACTTCTAAGACTAGCACAGTCTCAACCACTGCACAAACCACGGCTACTCTAACGAAGTAGAAATTTATGGAGGAACTGAATCCTTTTCATATTGCACTCCAGAAACTCACCTCAGAGTTAAAATCTATGCATGCAGAGCTTACAGATGCCAACAGAGTGATCTCAGATGTGGCAGCCAGGACGACATTGCTAGAGGGCTGGAAAGCCTCAATGGAGCCGGAGCTCTCTGCACTGTGCCAAAAGCTTCATCGGATGGAAGCTAAACTTGAAGATCTGGAAGGCCAAAGTCACCACAATAACATTCTTATCTTCGGCCTTCCAGAAGAATCGGAAGGAGTGGCACCGATCACTTTTCTGCAGCGGATGCTCACCAAAATTGCTGGACCCTCTCCTAATAACACTATATATGTAATAGAGAGGGCCCATTGCTCACTTCGACCTAAGCAGGCTGCAGGAAAACCACCAAGGCCTTTGATATTAAAATTCTTAAATTACCTAGATAAAATGGACACATTGGGGCAGGTCAGGGGTCTCCAGGAAATCTCATGGGAGGGTCAGCAGCTATGGTTGGTGCAGGATCTTCCAGCCGCCATACGACAGCGAAGAGCTGCATAGCACCCATTTGTCACAAAGTTAATTGCTGCCGGTATAAAGTATAAAGTCCTGTACCCATGTAAACTGTCTGTCTACCACCAGACCACCTGGGAAAGCTTTGACACCACAGAGCAAGCTCTATCTGAGCTTCAGGCACTAATACCAGACTTGTTCAAACCACATTGAACTCCAGAGTTGGAATTTTGGTAAAATAGAAGGAACATGTGAGGAAGTCCATGGCGCTTTCAATCTTCTTTAGAGGTCACCAGCATACTGAACTTATGCTTAGTATTCAGTCGCTCTGTCCCTCAACTGTTAAGGTCTGCAATTTTCTGCTGTGGAACCAGGGCATCAGACTTTTAGGGGCAGTAGATTGTACGGTCCTGATCTGTGAGAGCGACTCAAAGGGAAATTTCCCTGATTTTTTCTTTTTTCTTTTTTCTCCCTCTCTCTCCTGAAGATAAGGAGGGGACCATACGGGAATAAGTATGACAGTTTAATTTTACATGTTCACACTAGGAGGGATTTTTTGGTGCTCTATACAGCTACAGTTATATTGGTATCAAATGCCATTAATGGGTATTTCCACAAGAGGGCGTGAAAGCCCCACATATGAGCCTACTGTTTAATACCCTGGATTTCCAGTTTGTAGACCTACTAATTTTTTTGTATTTAGACACAAGGCACTAGTCTTGTTGTATTCAACAGGAGCCAATTAATGAAGCTATGATCTATGAACACGATCCTATGAGAGGCACCCCTGCCTTTTTACCTCTCCCCCTTCCCCTCTCCCTCCTGAGTTTAAGGAGGGAATAACAAGTTTTCTAATTTTTGGTGACCCGTTCTATACGACCGCACAAGGGGGATTCAGTTATTTTGCATCGTCACTGGGTCAGCGCTTTATAGAGGCGTTTACTAGTATAAAATGAGCACATCCCCATAGCGCTAGCAGAATAACGCTTGGCACTATACTGCAGCAATAAGCATAGAAAATCCCAAAACCCTCTATGAGGGTGCGATTCAGTGGGATACCTCCCCGATTTTTACATTTTGGTTTCTTTTCCTTTTTTTTCTCCCTTTATCTCCTGAAATCAAGGAGGGAACAATATGGGCTCATGCTGATTAAGTTTTATACTGCCTCCTTATATTAATGAGGGTATTTTTACTGCTTTATATAGCTACAGTCACATTGTGCTCAACTGTTATTCGGTGTGTTATCACAAGGGGGCATCAAAGCTTCACGTTTGTGCAACTGTTTAATACCCAGGGTTAGTTGTTAAGACAGTAATTTATTTATTTATTTATTTGTGTGTGTGTGTGTGTGTGTGTGTGTGTGTGTGCGCGTGCGCGTGTGTGTGTGTGTGTGTATTTAGATACAAGACAGTAGTCTTGCTGTAATTGACATGAGTCAATTAAGAAGCTTTGATCCATGGGTGCGATCCAGAGAGTGACACCTTCATCTTCTTACTTTTCCCCTTTTTTCTCGGGATGGTAAGGAGGGAATAAAAGATCTCCATGTTTTTGGAGATCCATTCTATATGGCTTCACAAGGGGGATCCTTTTACTTTATATTGTTATAGTGCTAATATTCCATAGAGTAGATTTTTAGTATAAAGGAGCACATCCCTATTGTCCAACAGTACGGAGTCAGATGTTAGACAACAGTAGAATGTACAGAAAAATCTAGAATCCTCTATCTTTACTTGAGGAAGCCAGAACTCTGCATATGTGCTCATAGTTTAATTTTCCTGCCTTTTTATCTAGCTAATATAGTAACCCTCTGTAAAAAATTAAGGAACTGGATCTGTTATGATATTCATTATTTACTTAACATAGCCCCGGTCTACGGGTGGAATCCAGTAAGAAAGACCTCTTTGGTTTTTTGTTTTCTTCATTGGATCTTTACTTTCTGCTGAAATTAAGCAGGGAGCAAATGTCCTGAAGTTCTGGACATCTATTTCGTGAGCCTATACAAAGAAGATCCTTGTCTTTGTATATGGTCACAGGGTGATCGTTCTCTAATGTTAATCAACAGCACTGACAAGTTCAACATTATTGTTTTAATACATCAGAGCTATAGTCTAAGATGCTATAAAGCTGTAATAAAAGTTGGGGTGGGAGAGGTCAATCTGATCACTGCAACTCAAGAAAGGTGTTATGAACCAGAGTCAAAGGAGGGAGGCACTCATGGCTCTTCATCCTGCTACTTCTTGAATTGTTCTTTTTCTTAATTGTTTTCTCATTGGAGGGCTTACAAGCAAGCCAAGCTAAAGGATATTCTCAAAGTAATTTGACTCAAACAGCTGTGAGTAGGGGTGTGTGGGCGTTAAGTAAGGGGGGGTGGGAAGGGAAGGCGGATAGTTAAGGACAAGATGAGGGGGGAGGGCTCAGGTATGCAGTGAAACAAAGCTTTGTTACATGTTTTTAATTCATTAACCTGGAATACTTTACCATTTCAGGCCTATTGTTCAAAAGTAGCAAAATGCACTAATACGATGATGTCCTACAAAGTGTGTTCATGGAATGTGAAAGGGTCCCAGTTCCCGGTTAAATGTGATAAGGTACTGCTGCATCTCTGAAAACTAGATATTGATATAGCGTTTCTTCAAGAAACCCATTTGCCTCCCCTTCAGGTCTAACACTTAAGAAGATCCTGGGTAGGTCAAGTGTTAGGGAGTGGTCCTGACACACGTAAAGTGGGGGTAGTTATCCACATAGCAAGGAGATTACCTTTCCGTCTTGTGGACACTATAGTAGATTCCCAACATAGATACATTTTGATTAAGACTTTGCTAGGTTAGTCAGTGGTGGTGCTTGGTTCCATATATGGCCCCAATAAAGAGGACCCTTCTTGTTTTGTTTCCCTCATGAATTGCCTGATTCCATGGTCCTCCCTTCCCATTGTGTTGGGAGGAGACTGGAATCTAGTCTACTGCAATATCTTGGACCGTTCCACCAGTCGTCCTTCGTTCCTCTCCCCTGCACAAATCGCCATCAGAGAAATGATGGACTCTGTTGGTATAACAGATCCCTGAAGAGCTCTTTTCCCACATCAAAAGGAATACTCATTCCACTCTATTCCACATAACTCATTCTCTCGCCTAGATTATTTTCTCTTGGACACGGGGCATATTTCATCTGTTGTATACTGCAATTATCTTTCTAAAGTGATCTCTGATCACCACCCCATCCTGTTATGTTGAAGTCCTGGCCCGCCCCTCTCTAATGATAAGGTATGGAGATTTAATAGCCATCTTTTTTGATCAGAATATCTGAAAACCCAACTCGCAGACTTCATCACCAATTTCCTAAATCTTAACACCCCCACAATGTCCAAGTTAGATATATTATGGGGAGCTTTTAAATGTTCAGTGAGGGGAGAAATAATCCGTATGACAGTTAAAAAAAAGATGACCTCTAAGGTAACCTCTGCTGCGTTACAAGATATCAGGAACTTTGAACTGGCACTTTCTGCTGACTCTACCACAGATGAGATTAAGGCCTTAAAAGTTCTAAGAGATCGATATAATTCAATCTTAACTGAACATGCAGAATATCTCCTTATACATTCCAAGATTCACTATTTCAATGAGGGGGTAAGGCAGGAAAACTCTTGGCTCTACAACTCAAGGCACAGGCCTCTGACAGAATTGTTGCAAGTATTAAAAAGCCCGGAGGACAAATTGTTACTTCCTCTAGAGATATAGTTAACTGTTTCCAGGAATATCATAAAACCTTATATTCCCAGTCTTCCTCTCCTTTCAGCCCAGAAATGGCAGACCAGTTTTTGCAACCACTTCAACTTCCGCAACTTAATGTTAGTCAAGTAAATTCACTTAAGGCACCAATTTCCCAGGAAGCGATAAACCTGGCTATTGATTCTCTTCCCTCAGATAAATCCGCAGGACCAGACGGTTACACCGTAAAATTCGTTAAACTTTTCAAAGCGCAACCAATACCAGTTCTTCTAGATTCTTATAATTATATGTTTAAGCAAGGTATCTCAGACCCCTCCCTATTTGAAGCTACAGTTGTGGTTCTTCTTAAACCCGGCAGGATTCTCTTCAAATTACTAACTATTGCCCGATCTCTTTAATCAACGTGGACATGAAAATACTCACAAAGATCCTGGCAACTAGGTTGTCTAAAGTGCGGCAAAGTCTCATAAGTCGAGAGCAAGTTGGCTTTGTCACGGGCAGGGTATCTTCCAATCACATGCGCAAATTGGTATATTTAATCTCTGCATCCAGGGAGTCCCGAATTCCATCTGCCTTGGTCTCCCTGGATGCAGAGAAAGCGTTCGACAGGGTCTCATGGGACTATCTATTTTATTTGCTACAGTGCTACAACATACCAGCACAATATATCAAATGGATTAAGATTCTTTATACTCAACCCTCTGCACGCATACTTTGTAATGGGCATCTATCTCAATCTTTTTATTTACAGCAAGGTAACCGACAGGGATGTCCACTTCCCCCTTCTTGTTTGATCTATATTTAGAACCACTTATTAGACATATTAATAACTCCCCCAACATCTCTGGCATTTCTATTGGATCCAGTCAGTATAAAATCTTGGTGTACGCTGATGATATCTTACTTCACGTAACATACCCCTCAAAATTGATTACTGCCGCACTCGAACTTATTAGGGAATTCAGCAAATTTTCTAACTACAAGCTCAATATGGCGAAGATAGAATTGATGCCTTTAAATGTCCACACATTCCCTGCAGAGGCTGCCCATTTAAGGTTTCATTGGACTAAAGATAAACTAAAATATCTGGGGATATATCTCTCTTGTTCAGAAGTCAGAATGAAGCAATATAACCTTGATAATGTTCTTAATCAAATTAAAATAGATCTTTCCCATTGGGCTATGCTTCCACTTACTCTGTGGGGGCGTGTAAATGTACTGAAAATGAATGTTCTTCCTCGAATGTTGTACCCCCTACAGATGGCGTGTCTCTTCCTACCAAAAATCTGGTTTACCCAAATCAACAAACTCATGTCTAACTTCCTATGGGGCGGTAAGACACTCTGGGCTCTCTTTAAACTGCAAAGGACCAAAGTTAACGGAGGTCTACAACTTCCAGATTTGCTTCTTTATCAGTTCTCCTTTACATGCTCAATTCTTACAAATTGGATGAAGGTTGGGCCACCTGCCAAGCAGACCCAATATCTATCCCTGTGGCTACAAATAGAAAAGACCCTAGTTTCTCCATATAATATATCTCTCAGTACTCTCATTTTTTCTTCCTCTAAAAATTTAATTAAAATTTTTAGGAGTTTACCCATAGGGATAACACTTTGTGTGCACGCCCAACTATGCCATACCTTCCAGATATCCTTGTTAAAGGATGTCTCCCTGCCTATATGTGGTAATCTCAATTTCAAGATCTGGGGTTTGCCCCTTCCACATAACTTTTGGCCAGGGAATACTCAGATTAAAGTCATAGACCTATTACAGGAACAGAAATTGATATCATTCCAAATGGCCCGTACACAGTTCAACCTCCCTAACTCTTTTTGCTTTAAGTACATCCAACTACAACACATGCTTCTACAACATTTTGGAACTGGGTATTGGACACAGTACTTAACTGGTCCATTTCTCCTGGCTATTTCCAATTTACCCTCATCATATCTTATTTCTTTTCTCTACCGCCTCCTAAGGGATGGCATAGAGGAACTGTGAGGAGCGCTATATTATGTCTGGGACCAGCTACTACCCTCAGAATCCCCAACACTATGACCATGGTCTAAAATCTGGTCACAATTATATCAAGATGTGAAATGGATTAGATATCGCATTCTACAATTTTATGTAATACATGATCTATACTATACTACTACCAGACTTTACCAAATGGGGAGGCTTCCCTCAAATCTTTGCTCCCACTGTAAGGAATGTCCTGGCACACTACTGCACATTCTATGGGAATGTAATAAAGTCACACCCTTCTGGTCCATCATTAAGTCTAATTTGGACCCCCTATTAGGCCTATTCCAAGCCTTCAGACCAGAAATTTGTATAATAGGAGATTATGGGGATCTTTTGATTGGTAATCAACAAAAACACATGGCATTGATATCCCTATGCACCAAAAAAGTAATCATGTGCCATTGGCTGGATAAGAACATTCCAACATACACAGAGTGGTTAAAAGAGACGCTCTTTGCTCTATAAGCAGAAAGCACAATTGCCCAAATAACGAAGAGGCCACAATATTACCAGAAAGTATGGGCCCCTTTACATACTTTATTAACCATTTAATGGTTAAATGGCACAGAATATAATTTTTTTTTTCCTTTTGTAAAACTATTATTAGTAAAATCTCAAATAATATTCTAGGCCTTCTCCAGTAATTGTACCTTGGACTAATGAAATTATAGGCTAATATCACTGCATACCTGAGGGGTTAGGGGTATGGAGGAGAGGGCTTAAGGGGGTGGATGAAGGGGGAAACAGGAGGAGGAATAAGTGCATGTTTTCTAAGCTTAGTAGGGATCTGCAAAGATAATTATACTTATAAGCAATGTCTCATCAGACTTCTATGTAATTACTCAGTATTGTAAAAGCTCACTAACCTACATTACTGGCTTGTGATAATGAAACATGCAATCTTCTCAATTAAATGTCTGTAACGAGTGATATGTGAACTCTTCCTACCAATAAAGCATATTCAATCTGAAAATAGGATTTGCCTAAAGGATTTTGTGTGAAACTAAAAACTAAACTAAAACATGGTGCTATGCCTGTAAGCACTACACTAAACTTTATTATGTGGGGTCATTGTATGTCTAGCCCTACAACTCTCCCACAAACATTTAAATATCACCCTATTAAGTGAAGTATTTCATAAGTTATCATACCATGATGTATCTGTTTATGTGGAACTTAAACACTAACCAGAATCCTTTGTGCAGCATATAGAAACACAGAAACATAGAATTTGATGGCAGATAAAGACTGCTTGGCCCACCGAGTCATTTTCTCTACCTACTGTAATACTGCAGACCCTACTTGGTCTCTGGCTTTATCCCCTTTCCAAACCACTACGGTTCCTTTATGTCTATCTCATGAGTTCTTGAATCCTGTTACAGTTTTTGTCCCCACCACCTCCACTGGGAGACTGTTCAGGTATCCACCACTCTTTCTGTGAAGAAGTACATCCTCAATTTTCCCCAGAATCTACCCCCTCCAGCTTCATAGCATGATCCCTTCTTCCTGAGCATCTTTTTTTTCTGAAAAATGCTCCCTCTTGTCCACTATTTATACCTGTGAGGTATTTGAAATTCTCTATCATATATTCTCTCTCCCTCCTTTCCTCTGGGGTATATAAATATATGTATATATATATTGAGGTCCTTTAGTCTCTCCTCATAGGGCATTTTATGCAGGTCCTGTACCATTTTAGTTGCTCTCATCTGGACCACCTCAACTCTATGTCCTTCCAGAGATGTGGTCTCTAGAACTGGACACAGTACTCTAGGCAAGGTCTCACCAATGATTTATGCAGCAGTATCAGCATTTCCATCTTTCTGCTGGCGATACCCCTCCCTATGCACCCTAGCATTCCACTAGCTCCCTCCACTGCCTTGTCACATTGACTGCCTTTAGGCCATCAGATATGAATACTACCAGGTCTCTTTCCTGCTTGGTGATTGCCAATATCATTTTGTACTCCTTTCCTTGGTTTCTGTCCCCCAAGTGCATGATTTCACACTGCTTCACACTGAAACTTACTTGCCACACATCTGACCACTCTTCAAGCTTTCTTAGATCTCAATTCATTTCATATAGATTTTGAAAAGCATTGTGCAGCTTGTAGATTTTGAAAACCATCACACAGCTGATAAATCTTCAAAGCCTTCATGACAAATTTCTGTGCAAATGTTTTGTGGAAACCATTTAGCAGCATATAGATTTTAAAAAGCATTCTGCAGCACATCTACTGAGTTCTGTAAAAAATGAAATGATTATATTTACAGAGGTAAAAGTCACAAAGAGTTTCACTTAATGTCCATTATCTGACATAATGCCAATTCTGACTAGAAGCCACAGATTGTATTTGATTGCATTTTTGTATTACACGTGTTCATTATATGTGGCTTGTATTTGAGGGAGGATTATACTTGAAGGAGGCTTCTATTTAGAGATGTGTGAAGTTGGCAAACTTTGCCCTATAAAATAATTAGCAAACTTTGCCAAATTCACATAGTGTGAAATGCTGACATAATGAAGTTTCTGGCAGGCGAAGTGACACTTTTTCAGGAGAAGTTATGCAAATTTGCTGGCAAAGTTGAAACGTCCCATTAAGGTCACATTAACTTTACCTGACTTCAGTTGAAAAAGTGCAATTTCCCCAGGAAAACTCAATGCAAAATGGAGAAGTGGGCAATTGGCGAAGTTATTTGTGAAGGGGAATTTTGCAACTTTGTCAGAACTTTGCCAGTGAAGTAAAACTTCACAATATCTTTCCTTCTATTCATTGAAATATAGACCATGGTTATTGTTTTCAGTAAACCGAGCATTGTGCGTGCAATAAATCATTTAAAACCACTAAAAGGACCTACACCTTCATTACATCTAAGAAACCTGTAAGTGTCAGGACTTAATTCTTTGTAGTTTTTTCTCCATACCATAGCAAATATTTTGGCTTTAAAGTGGTCAAACAAACATAAATTGAAAACTCTATAACTCAAACAGGGACAGACATTTTATAAAACTTTCCATTACATCACTCTACTGTAATACTGTAAGGCATTTCATTGCATCATTGCTGGCTCCAATCTCTCTCTCTCTCTCTCTCTCTTGTCTCTATCTCTCTCTGTCTGTCTATCTATCTATTCATTGCAAAAACTATGTTAAGGCAGACATTAAGGTTGAAGAACGCAAAGTGCACAAAGAAGGGAAATTAAAAAACATTAGGGATTTGGGTCTCCAGAGTATTGCTGAATCAGTTGTGGTGTCTTTCTCTGGAGTTGTCAACCCTGATGCCAACCCCTCCCCCTGCCCATAGCCTCCTGTTCGGAAGCACAAGGTACAGCTCCAAGCTAGTGTCTCATAGTGATACATATGGCCAACATAATCTGTCATAGCTCTCTTCACACAAGGCCCTGTGGGCCCTGCATGAAAACATCACATCTGAGCTTGAGTGATCAAGGGAGGAGATGGGCATTAGGGTTGACAACCCCAGAGGAAAACACCAGCAGTCATTTGGCAATACTCCAGAGACCCAAATCCCTAATGTTATTAAATTTCCCTTCTTTGTGCACTTGTGTTCTTCAGCCCTATGTGTAAATTAATGTAGTTTTTTTTTTGCAATGAATTTCCCTTTTTTTATGATAGTGGAATATATTCTCATTCGTGCAGGTCCCGATACAATATTGGAAACAGTCCTGCCCAGTCCATGGGCCATGCAGGCCTCAGCACACATGTCAATACCTTGGGGGTAAGGCTCCCTGACCCACCACAGTGTGATGCATCTGTGCCAAAACACTGCTGGGTCCCTACCTAGGCCAGGGCTGGTGCTGCATGTTGCAGCACCTTCCCCATCAGCCTTGTTCCATTAAACTGTCTCACTGAGTTTAACATAACTCAGCTCATAGGCATGGTAAGTCAAAATGGTCCCCTAGCTCACTGGCACAGTAAGGCAAAGTGCTCCCCAGTGGTGCAATGGACATCCCTGTAAAAAACGTAATTGTTTAAACTCTTCGTTGCTTAATAGTTTGACCCCAAACTGTCAGCATAATCTTCTTATGATGCCATCTCATGAACCCAGTAGGTGAAAGTTTTCAAATACCCACCGAAATAACATTCTGTACCACAAGTGTGAAAACATGTTTCGGCCATGATGTGAAAAATGACAGCTGTCATGTTCATGAGGTGGTGTGACAAAATGGCTATGTTGAAACTATGGGGTCAAAATATGGAAAATTACCAATGTTATGTGTGTGTGTAGAAATGTTTCAATATAAGCTCGTAACTTGGTCATTGTTTGCAATTTTTTCACCAAATGTTCAACATGCCATTTTTGAGACCCCACCTCATTAACACTGGTGGTGAAAGTACATTAATTGGGTGCAGTGACCATGAAATCACATTCCGGGTCCAATTAATGAGATTTAACTGTATTCATGAGTTGGGGGTCCCAAAAAGACCATGTTGAAAGTTTGGTGAAAAAATTCAAAGAAATGACCGCGGTATGAACATAAGTTCAAAACGCCATGGAGATACATTATACGGCACTTACCTGTATTCTTCATTTCACATTTTGGCTTTCAAGAGTGCAGATGTGTCTCAGTCCACAGAGGATGACAGTGTTCAACCTCTGGTGGTAAATATAGAGTATGGGAGGGTGCGGGGGTGGGTGCTCAGTGGGAGGGTTGGGATGGAGGGAAGGGGATGGTGGGGAAGATGAGGGATGGTTTTCTTTCTTTCAGGTTTTAATAAAAAGATGTCATAGGACTTGTTTTTTTGCTGGAACCTTTTTAAATTAAAGGGGAACTGTCAGCCATAAGAGCCTCATACCCAAGAGAGAAACCAACCTCAATTATCCCTTTGTGTGCAAAAACACTTTTTTTGCTTACTGATTACTGCAGTGTAGTAGATTGTATCAGGCTAATTTCATTGACTTGTAATCTGGCATTTCCTGTAACCAGAAATGCCAGACTCATCTGCTGCTGACATGAGAGGAGGGCTGCAGCAGAGGGAGATTCAATAGCCTGCAGTGAATGTCAGAATTTTTTATAACCTGTAATCTTCTATTTGCTGGTCTGCTGTTCTCCTGGGGCTAGATACATTCACAGAGGACTTTACTAAGCCTCGTGAGCACAGCAGGACCAGCAAACATCTGATTTTAGCTAAGAAATATGTAACATGTATACTGCAGCCTATTAAATCTCCCATCTCTGCAACTTTCCTCTGATGTCAGCTGCAGGGGATTCTGGGATTTCTGGTTACAGGAAATAGCATCTCACAAGGCAGCAACATTAGCTTAATACATTCTACAAAACAGTAAGTAAAAAAATTGTTTTTGTACACAAAGTGCAAATTTGGATAAGCCTCACGCTTGGGCGTGAGGCTCTGATTGCTGACAGTTCCCCTTTAATAAACCTATTTTGGTACACTGGGGGTGAGCTCCCCAGTGCTGCACGCTGCTGGGGGGAGACTTGTAAATGTCAACATGGGGAGTGGGCCCCTGATGTCAACAACTATTAATAAAACAATGGGCTGCAGGGGGAGGGGGCATCCAACACCAGGGGTGGGCATCCTGGTGTTGGATTATACAAAAATAATATATAAATAAGCTGCCACTAGGGACTGCTGCCCCTGGTGTGCAGATCCAATTTTATTGCAGATTGGGGGAATATACTGGCAAGAGGATAACAATAAAGACTGTCCAAGGGTGGGCATCTCTGTATCAGAATATACAATAAATAAATAAATACAGTCCACTGGTGTGCAGATACAGTATATTGAGGCAGATAGGTGTGGGTGGGGGTGGGGTGAGGCAGTGTTCTGCAACACATGGTGTTCAATGAGTATTACAGTGTACACCACAGAATATATTATCCACATAAGGCAAAGTCACCAGTATACTGTTGAAGTGCTTGCTATGGTACTGTACAGGGGGGTGAGGGGGTATTCTATGACACCACCAGGAAAGTGTCCATCTATTAAAACAGGGAAACAGCGTTCTGTGTCATTTCCTTGTGTGTGTTGTATCATATACTGTAGTGTTTTGTTATACAACACACATAACTCACATAATGAAATACGACAACAGTAAATAATGGTTTCCATAACAGCTCATTGTGTGGCCAGCCATAACAGAGAAACAATATTTCTGCTGGTCGCTGACTCAGAAATTACACAGGGGGTGTGGAGATGATGTTGGTGTTGGTGGGGGGGGGTTGCTCTGGGCCATCGTGATGGTAAACAACTTTTACAGTGTACACCAGGAAATATAATATCACCAATGAGTGGAAGGGGTTCACTCATAACTGAAAAACATTTTTTAAACTGTAACTTACGGGTTTGAAAGAGTTTGGCCCAATGTACATACTTCTGTAACTGGCAAGTTTTTGACTTATATAATTTTTGAAATATAAGTTAAATACTGTGCTCTTTATTCTTCATATTCAATTACAAAAAATTCTCTTCTAAAGATAGTTGTATTTTTTTAGGAACAACGTCATCAAAAGTGATTTCCATTACACTGCTTTTATAGTATATGGTGGAGTGCTGTTGTGTATGGGAATCCATACACCGTAAAATGTAGGTCTGCTGCAGAAGTGATGTAGCTACTTTTGCAGAATGACTTTTCATTCTGTGTTAGTAGCTACATCACAATGCAAGCATACCAATCAGTGTTGTTGATAGGGCTAGCAGTGGTTGAAGGGTCATGTGAGTGAGCTGGCCGGTGGGCAGTTGGCAGTGATGTATGGGCTGCAGAAAGCAAGGACAGCTTTTGGGAGCACAAAAAGTAAGTGATTTCTGCTGGTTTTCACTATACACTATACACTACACACTATATAGAAAAGTGTATGGTAGCCCTGACACACAACAACTCTTTCCTTACACCTCGTGGTTACTATGACATCAAAGGGACCTCTAGAACTTGTCTAAGTCCTTGACATCTAGTAAACACTCGGTGTAAGAATAGTGTTGTTGAGTATAAACTATCATACTGTACAGTATCCTAAATGTTATCTACAAAATCTCAGATAGGGCAGTAGGCCATGTTAGTGCAGCATTAATTGAAAATGAAAGCAATGTGAAATAAATCACTTTCAATGAGATTGCTTTAAGTAGCTATCTTTAGAACACCAGCAATGGGTGCTCAGTCCTGCAGGCAGTGTCTCTCTCCCCCCCTCCAGAGCTATATTTTATTGACAACTGGTGGGAGGTGTGCAGTCCTGCTGCCAGTATTCCCCCTCCCTCCTGACCAAGGATATTTAAGCAATAAGCCATGAGGGGGTGTGAGTTACCAAGGGATTTATCATGGCTGGAGTGGTTTGCCCATGAGGCGCAACCGAGTGGGTAAATCCTAGCCCACCATGGTAAATCCCCCAATAACCCACATCCTCCAAGTGGCTTATTGTGATTATACCAAGGTTCATTTTTTTACTATGATAAAATACAACTTTTAAAGAGGTTGTTTTTTTTTATTATTGTATTTATTCCAATGCTGCAGATGATTAGGATTAGGATTAGGATTAGAAGTAGGTACTCATCAACAGCCGTTGATAGTCAGAGGATTTACACCGGTGGTAAACTGCCAGTCTGATGATTTCATTGGCTGTTCACTTATGTCCATGGTATAATATGAAACAGCAGCAGTTGCCAATCCACCATCACTATTTCAGCTGGTGCCCAATCCTCAGTGCAGACTAACATCCCCCCAAATAGTAAACAACACTGTGTGTCCACCCTCAGTTCCATTGGAGATAAAGGACTCCCCCCCCCACCACCATATTCTCAATGTCTTCCCCTCTTCAGCTATAGCTTGTAACACCAGGGCATCCATATCTGGTGCCACCAACCAACAATGGTGTGCTGCATTTCCAGTGTAAGCAACCTGAAAAAAAGAAAACTGTCACTCAAAGTTCTGTTCATAGTATTTTTTTTTTGCTAATCTGTAGAAAAAAAAACTGTTCCACAGTATACTCTGTCCTCACGACCCTCCAACTCTCCAATCCCCAGTCAGCACCCACCAGTCCACACACCCTTCACTTACCTATCACAGTCCAAGCCATAACCTCCTCTCAACACCAAGACTGTATTTTTTTCACTAATTTGGATTTTGTTAACTGGGAAGGCTCACTGAAACTAAAGTACCTATTTTCAGGTGTGACCCAGAATTAATTGCATTTAACAGTTTTATATATAGGTAACCTTCCATCCTGCTGCTTGAACAGACTGAAACAAGGTAAGTGCAGTCAATGGATTTTTAAATAGCTTTTAATTTTTACTCATAACTTGGACATTTTATATTTTTGACCACATTTTCAACATGGCCTTTTTTACCACACCTCATGACACACCTCATGAACAAGGGTGGTGACATTTTTCATATCCCAGTTAACACATTGTCACTGTCACTCTGCAAAATCTGTTTTTGGAAAATGTCACCTACCTGGCACATGAGGTAGGGTCATAAAAAGACTGTGTTTAAATTTTTGGGACAAAATCTCAAAGAACAACAATGCTGTGAAGGAACATTGACAATTTTTCAGTGTTTACTCATAACTTTGGAAATTTTAAATAGTCCACCAAATTTTCATCATAGTCATTTTTACCCCACCTCATGAATGTGGCAAGTGTCACTTTTCAAATCCTGCCCAAAATGTATTTTAATGCTTGTTTCACGAAATGAAGTTTAGGCCAGTATTTTATTAATGACATCTGTCATGTTCAGAAGGGGGGGGGTCATAAAAAGGCTATGTTGAAAAGTTGGGATCAAAACAGAAAAAAAAATTTTATGGAGAAATCTTGTGTTCATGGTTGGCTATTGGTCCAGTGGGCATAGCTTTGCACTCTGATGCCACAAGGTTTCAATCAATCAATCAATCAAAATCTTTATTTATCCAGGTGAACATCATTGAGCAGAGCTCTTTTACAAGATGGACCTGGTTAGAACAGGGTCGGGTAACATCCATCATAAAAACATATAAATTCATGTAAATAAGTATATAAACACAAACACAATGGTGCAGTAATATGGGAGTCAAATGATAAAAGGAAGACAAGGCAAGCCATAACAGAGGAGGATTCAAATACAAGGGGGCAGGCTGAGCTCAGTGAGTCAGCTGTATGGGCCAAGGCTTGGGGACGGTGCCATATTAAACAGAAAGGTGCTGCACTCCACATCAGGGCAGGGTGCTAGTATCAGGAGGATGTCCAAATTCACATGAAGAAAAAACAGGAAATGCCCACACTCCAGAGCCAGGAGCCTGTTGCTCCAGTGAAGTAAATTAAACCAATGACCAAAATCATGCCAATTATAACATTTAATGCTGAACTTAGCAAGATAACATTAGAGTCAATACAGGCAGAGACTGTACCATAAATCTAAATGCCCTGGCTCTTCATCAAGTAAGGCTTCATCAGGGGGCCATGCACCACCACTCCAAGCCAGGAGAGGCACAGTGCATGGTTTTTCTGCATGGGTGGCAGCATTTTTAGACAAGGGAGCCTCACAAGGAGTCACAATGTGTGTTGAGGCTTGACTGGGCTACTCACTGCATCAGGAGAGATAAGTACACATGAAAAATAGGATGAACAGCAACTAGCAGGATGAAGGTCCAGTCAATGCAGGCACAGCATCACCAACAACCCACTATTGCTGCATGCAGCCCAGCCAAATCTCATACTACCTCAGTGACTTACTTTGGACCGTTGGTACCCCATACTGGTTCTTCCTGTGGAAGGTCCAGGAGGATGAAGGACACCCCCCCACGTGAGGGGCTGTCATCCAGTTTGGTGGTACAATGTCCTTTTGGTGGCATGGGGCATGCAACAGCTGGCAGCTTCATCCTGCTCTGGCACCAGATTTTTCTACATTTTCTCAGGGTTCCACCATGCTGTGGTGACACAGAATTTTCTGATCGTCAGCGATGGCACAACACCACCAATTGGTGTTGTGTCCCCCGCACCCACCTGCTACCCCTGCACCGAGTCGGAGTTGGTTCAAGGAGGGGACAAACACCACGGAGGCAACAGTGTCAGGAACCCAGCATACCATCACATCAAACTGTCGAAAATGTCTCTGTGATAGTCTTCGCTGAATTCCCCATTGCCCAAGTAAAAGATATCTTACTTATTATCTATGCTAGGATGGTAAGCTTTAACACTGCAATCTCAAGTATGAATACAGTGTTGGCTTTCACTTTTTAGACTCTTAAAGAAATAATTATATGAAATGTGTTCATGCTGCACACATAAAACTACCCATGCAATATGCATGCTGCAAGCAGGATTTAAATGTTAAATTAGAACCGGTTGCATGCATGTGGCATACATGCAGCAAGCAAGTGTGGAAAGCATGCTTTTTATGTTAAATTGTAACAAACTGCATGCATGTGGCATGCGTGCAAAAAGCAAGTGGTCACTGATAACTGTACACATATAAGTTACCTGACTTGCTTAGGATCACACCATATACAAGTGGTGGTTGATGAGATGAGATTCAAATCCAGATCTTCAGGTCTCCAAGTCTTCTGGTTTGCAGTTCAGTGCCTTTAACCACTAAACTATACTGCCTGCACACATATGGCTCGCTTGTACTGCAATACACATCTGCATACATCTGAATGCATATGGCATGCTTACAGCCACTGATATACTTTTTAGTATTCTTGTCCCTCCTCATCTCAGCTGCACAGCTGAACAGTACCACACATGCCAATGGAAACACATGTGGTTCTTTCCACCCCAATACACACACTTACCCACAAACTACTTAATTACTTCTGCCTGGCCTGTACTCCTACTATTTTTTCTCCATAGTTTTGAATGCTTTCACACAAACAGACATAAAGGGGCAAACACAAAAGTAGCAATAACTCAACACCCACTCACATGCACACACACACAATGTAGCAGGTGCAGCCATGCTGCTACAGACAGCCCTCCAAGTATAGATATAAATCAAGAGTTTCTTACCTGAGTGCTAGGGAGCCAGAGACATGAGTCTTTAAGAGATGATTTCAATGGGTCAAAGTGCTGGGGCGAACCCCCTTGAACTGAATGGAGTTATTTTTTTATTAGTATTTAATACATTTTGATGACAATTTGGAGAATAATGAAGGCCTCTGTTCTACTAACAATGCCCTTGTTATTCGAGCGGTGGCCTTCATTGATCTCTAACTCTCCATCAATAATGCATAAAATAGTAATAAAAAATACCCCCATTCATTTCAGTGGTGCATACCTCTACATTTTCCCTTGCTCTATGTCATAATGTGCCTGGACTTGGGGATATGGAGGTCAGCTTCATGGGGGGGGCATAAACCTGACTGTGGTGGGGTTCCAATAGTCTATGCATGCCATACCGCTCAACTGTCCCTGATTGCAAGGGGAAGTCCTCATTTTACCCATGAAAACTGCTCTGTTTCTCATGCTTCCCTGATGGAAAACATGCTGCTCATGCAGGATGTCCTGTAAATCAAGACTTTATGGCAGGGGCACCATTTTAGATTTCTGCAGAGGAGCCAAAAACCAGTGCAGCCCAGGTGCTAGTTAGCCCTTAGTGGCAAGCTCTAGAATGTCTGGAACATCTCTAATAGGTAAACATTATTTCTTGTGACTGAAAAGTGATATGCAAATCAGAAAAAAAATCAAATGTATAAGATTCATCTGTCTATATCCCAAAGCAGTGCATCAGATTTGGGCTTAAACCCACACAGTTAAGAACCAATTTTTTTCCTGGTTGAAGTTCTGCGCCCCCCAAAAAAAACCACTGTGTCCCAATTTCTCTCCCTGAATCCATTTGGTTTTATGTGATATGAGCGCCCCCCCCCAATGGCAAGGCCTGAAACAGTGAATGGAAAATGGCCACTGCCGCATGGGTGACTGGCACACAATGCTGATTGGCAAAGTGAGCAACTGCAGCAGGAGGTGACTGGAAGGATGGCATGCACATGGTGAGTGCTGCAGAGCAGAGGAGGCAATGAAAAATGCAGCATGGGCAGCAAGGGGAGGGTTACATGGACTGAGCGGCAGCCAATGGCCTTATCTCACACCGCATGTGGACAGGGGCAGAGGGCAGCCAGCACCACCCAAGAGGCTATGGGCAGGGGTGCAGGAACAAGAGTGGCATAGCAAAGGAAGCATACGGCAGCAGTACCACAGGGACCAGGACATGTGCAGCAGAGTGGCCTGTGCATTTTGCAGGGGTGGAAGGGATGCATATGTGAGGGTACAGTCCAGCGGCACAGCCAGTGGGACCGACAACTGCAATCCATGCAGAGGTAGACAGCCCAGAAGGGGGGCATATGGAGTGGATATCCCACCTGACAGATGTGCTGTGGCTAGGCCATGTGAGCCTGTTCAAAAGGGCAACAGTAGGGGATGCAGTGGAGGTGCGGAAGCCCATGACAGGGTGACACCACTAAAGGTAGGGGAGGAGGGTTCACCCACTGTGTGCTGTGTAGCCCAATGATGGCAAATGGCTCACAGGGGGCAGCGCATGCCAGGAGCCACAAAGCTGACTGTCACACATGGAATGTGAAGTTGTGTGCCAGTCTACGCAGGTAGACACAGTGGCTCCTGGTGCTGTACTCTGCCCCAATCATGTGGATCTGAGCATCCAGGTCATGGTATCGATGCCGGGTCTGTGGTGCCTCTGCACTTGACACCAGCATTTTGGCAGGATGGCAGTTAGACCCTCCTCCTCCCTGAGGCACTCTAGGAGGCACCAGATGCTGGGGTAGCACATACTGACCTGGGTGTAGAAGGACCTGTGCCACCCCTCCACTGCATTGTTGGTACTGCCATGCCCTCGAGGGTCACCTCATAGTAGTTCCATTGCTCAATGGGGAAGATGGCATGTCGATGCCCCAAGCACTCGGTGGGGCGACCGATCCAGTTGTCCTTAATGTAGTCCAGCATGGGCTGGAGTACCTCCTCATTCATGGCCATGTACACCCCCTCCTGCAGCTCATCAAACACTGCTGGCACATTTTCAGGTGGGAGAAATGCCAGTGTCAGCAGCATCCACAAGTGCAGAGTGAAGTCGAGGTTGGTGGAGTAGAGTGCCAGGATGTCCATCAGCTGTTGCACCCTGTGACACACAGCCTGTGAGTAATGGGAAAAGCAGCCCCGGATGTGGGCCTCTGAGAAGATGGTGCCCACTCTGCTCCAGCTGACATGCTCGAAGTCGAGCAGGACAGTGGCATGTGCAATGTCTGGGTTATGCAGCATCAGCCGGCCCAGCAGGTGAACATAGGTCTGTGCCCACCTGGAACACATCATGGCATAGAAAGTGGGATGGACTGTAGTGGACTGGATGGCATGGATGGTGTATAGCTGGCTGAACAGGGTGGAGAATGTCCTGAATATGCCGTCCATGAATCAGTCCATACAGCTGGCCTGCTGCTGCAGACCTCGGTCCGTGGCATACACCATGATACAGTCCCGCTCCCTCCCACTCTCGTATAGGAGAAAGCATGTGCCATCACTGGCAATGGTGTACTCCTCCGACATGTTGAGGTCCTCGACTGATTGTGGGGTGGTTGGCCAGCTCCACGCCATGTGCCGCACCCGTTGTGTAGTCTGCCACAGCAGCTGCACTCCCAGCAGGCAACCGGCCGTCGCCGTAGGAATGCCTGTATGGCCACAACAACCTAAGATGCAGTGTCCATCATCTGCCGTACCCTGTCCTCTAGTGTTCCAAGGATGCGCCACATGCCCATGTCCACTGCATCAGAGGCATGGTTGTAATCCCTTATAGTGGCCACCACTGTGTCCTCCACAGTGTGCAGGCGGGCTAAGCAGTGGTACCTGTGCACCTCTGCACATCTCCAATAGACCTTTTCAGGCCCTTCCTTATCATGCCTATAGATGTATCCATTGTGGACAGTCATTGGCTTGCCCTTTTGGCTGGTAACATAGCAAACCTCCATGCTGAGCACTGTAATCCCATCTGACAGGGCTGCTGTGGATGGCTGTCTAATAGTCACTGTGAGCCCTACCCTGTGTGCACCTGCCCATGCCCCCTTCCTTCCTGGGGACCATATCTTGCAGCACAGGGCTGCGCCCCCTTCCCCATGGCCATGTGGTCTGTGGAACCCCTCGCTGTGTTCCTGCCTCGCTGTCCATCGTGCATCCTGTGCCTGAGCACTGCCCTGTGGCCCCTGCCTGTCGTGTGTTGTCCTATACGGGTGAGTTGTTGTATCTGCTGTGTGCTGCTGCTGAGGGGGAGGCTCTGTCTCTTGTGCAGGTTCTGGTCTGGTGTTTGCTCTGATCTTCCTGTGGGCTGTGGGGTGGTGCTGTCTCACACTGTTGCACCTCTGTTCCTCTCTGGCCTTCCTTTCCCTGTGTCCCCCAGCAGCGGTGCCAACTTCCCTGGCTCCCTCTGGTGCCTGATGCCTCTGCAGGCTGCAGTCTTCTGTTCTAGCCATCCAGTGCATGCTTTATTTGGTGGCCTGTGTTCTGGACTCACCTCCCCCATGAGCAGGCCTGTTGGTGTTTGCGGTCTTGCTGCTGGTGTGTGTGGGATGTGTTGTTAATGTGCAGAAGAGCTTTTTGCTCTTCCACTGTCAGTCTGTCATTCTGTACTTGCTCTTTCGGCTGCAGCACTTTCAGGATCGACCCCTGAGACTGCGCCATTGTAGAGGCATTCTTCATGGGTGCTACCCTTCATTCCATTCAATAACCATCCCATATGGATCATAAAGCCACCCAAAGGCACAAAAACGTGTAACACTCATCAATATTTCAGTCCTTTCTCCTTCCCCAATCCCCCAGTAAAAAAAATATTTACTTTTACTTGCCAGGCCATCTGGCCAGAACCTGTGGCCTGGCCCAGGGTGCCACCAGTCCAGTTTTCAGTCTGCTCCTCCTCCACCCTTCAACCAGAAGCTGGATGCTAGAACTGACCATCCTAGGTCCACAACGTGGTCCACGACCAAGTCATCTCACCAGCCAAAAACCACCCAACTTGTGCTGCTTGCTCCTTGCTTGGCTGCTGCCTTGGCAGCTGCCACACTGCACTAATCAAGGCCTATGAAGGGTGCCCACACCATTGTCACCACTACTGCTAGGCCTAGTTTGCTGCCGCAGGGAGAATGTACTGTTTTGTTTTTTTTATGTGGCGAGACTAGTAGATTAAGTAGGTACTCTGCTCTCGACTTACCTTCTAGCTCGCCCTCTGTCTCTACAGCCACCAGGGGAGATGTAGACTCCCTAAGAGTAGACCAACAAAAATATGCTGCCACAACACTGCTATTGAGAGTTCAGTGCTCACCGACTCCTCCAAGCTGTAGTTGTGCAGTCTGTTTACTCTGTGGCAGGAAAGACAGTGCCGCACTCACCTAACTAATGTGCTCTTGCTTGGCTGGAGTGCCTCCACTTTACATGTGATGGTGCCACAGCTAATAGATGGAGAGAGTGGAGAACACAATACAGACACAGTTGAGTCAGGAGTACACCTGCAGTGTGAGCACACACAGGCCAGGGGGCATTTATTGAGCAAAAGTTTAAATCCAAATTTAATGCCATTATTGCCACACAATAAGAACAACCTAGACACAAATGGGTACTGGTCCCCTCTGCCATTCCTAAATGGCACCCCTGCTTTATGACAGAAATTCATTCTCAGGTGCTCTGAATAGAATGAACGGTGGGTGGGCAGAGGGGGACAGTGAAAAAGCAGGAATACTGAACGAATATTTCTGCTCAGTATTCACAAAAGAGGAGGGGGAAGTGCCTAATCCAATTAACAGAAGCACTCTTGATAGGGGGGTCGATCCCAGTCCTTTCACAGAAGAAAGGGTTCTGCAAGAACTCCTAAAACTGAAGGTGGACAAAGCAATGGGTCCTGATGGAATTCACCCCAGAATTCTAAAAGAATTAAGGAAGTAACTAGTGAAACCACTGGCTACTCTTTTTAATAAATCATGGGAGGATGGTGTGGTACCCGAGGACTGGAGGAAGGCGGATGTGATTCCCCTTCACAAAAGTGGGACCAAGACAGAGGCAGGAAACTACAGACCTGTCAGTCTGACCTCTGTGGTAGGGAAAGTGATGGAGTCACTTCTGAAGGAAAGAATAATTGAGTACCTAGAGGTCAGTGGAGCACAGGATCCAAGGCAGCATGGGTTCACAGCGGGAAGGTCATGTCAGACAAATCTAATAGATTTCTTTGACTGGGTGACCAAAGTAGTAGACCAGGGAGGGGCTGTGGACATGGCCTACCTAGACTTTAGCAAGGCATTTGACACAGTCCCACACAAAAGATTATTAGTCAAATTAACCAGCCTGGGAGTGGGTCCCAGGGTGGTAGCCTGGGTAAAACATTGGCTGGACAACAGGACACAGAAGGTAATTGTAAATGGAGTCCACTTGAAGAAAGGGCGGTTACCAGTGGGTACCGTAGGGTTCAGTATTGGGTCCAGTCCTTTTAATGTCTTCATCAGTGACATTGCAGAGGGACTGGAAGGAAAGTATGCCTTTTGCAGATGACACAAAGATCTGCAACAAGGTTGATACACAAGGAGGCGGAAAGGATGAAAAGGGACTTGGCAAGGTTGGAGGAATGGTCAGACGTATGGCAGCTAGGATTCAATGCAAAAAAGTGCAAAATAATGCACCTGGGAAACAAGAACCCAGGGGAAGAATACACAATGGGTGGGGAGGTAGTAACAACAACAAAACAGGAAAGGGACCTGGGGTAATCATATCAGATGATCTTAAGGTTAGCAAGCAATGTGAGAAGGCAGTAGGGAGGGCCGGGGGTATACTGGGATGTATAGGGAGAGGCATCAGCAGCAGAAAACAGGAAGTTGTTATCCCTCTGTACAGACAGTTGGTGAGACCCCATCTGGAATACTGTGTCCAGTTCTGGAGACCCCATCTCCAAGGACATAGACAGGATAGAGGCAGTCCAGAGGAGGGCAACTAAAATGGTGCAGGGTCTGCAAGAGAAGCCGTATGAGGAGAGACTAAAGGAGCTTAATATGTATACCCTTGAGGAAAGAAGGGAGAGGGGGACATGATAGAAACTTTCAAGTACCTCAAGGGAATCAACAAAGTCCAAGAGGGTAGCATCTTTCAGAAAAAGAGACTTGCAAGAACAAGGGGACACAATTTAAAGATAGAAGGAGGGCGGTTCAGGGGCAATGTGAGGAAGTATTATTTCACAGAGAGGGTAGTGGATGCATGGAACAGCCTTCCTGAAGAAGTTGTGGGGTCTAAAACTGTGGGAGAATTCAAGAATGCATGGGACAGACATAAGGCAATTCTTGTGGGGGGCAGGAAGATATAGGCTGTTGGTTAACTAGGATCTGCGGCCTATCCTGTAGGTAGGGAAATGGGCAGACTAGATGGGCCTAGCGGTCCTTATCTGCCGTCAAAGTCTATGTTTCTATGTTTCTATGTTTCTAATTTTGGTACAGGTAAATACAATGGCTTCCATTGTGTTCTGAGGTACTGTATCTCCATTTTTATGTTGGCACTCTTGCTCAGCCAGCATCTTGCAGTAGTGCAGATTTGGAGGCGCAGTCACAGTTGGACAAATGCAGGGCATGCATCAGTAGGTGTGTCCTGCATTCCCCAATCAGCCAGCAGCAGGGCTACCTAGCTAATGAGGTGAAGACATGAGAGAAAAGGTCCACTGCAATGAGAGCAAAGCTCTCATGCAGCATGACCACAACATCCCTCCCCTATGTGCAGGCAACATGGCGGCAGTGACTGCTACTGTTGCCTGTCGACACCACTGTTCATTGTGTGCTGATGGGGGTTCTCAAACCCCGTTGTCATCATGTAACCCCCCTTTTTGATTGTCAAGGGGGTGCCCAGTCTCCCTTGGCATCATGCACCTCCCCCCCCAACAGTTTCTCTTTTCCAATGGGGGTCCAGTCCCCATCAGCATGTATCCCTCCCTCCCCTTGAATTTCACCGACGGGGGAGACCACTCCCCATTGGCATAACATGTCCCCCCCAATTTTTTGCTTGCCGGGGGACCAATCCCCTCGGCTCCCGCGGCCCCCCTCTCCTTGTTTACAAATGAGGTGCCCAATCACCCATCGCAAAAGCACCCACCCAGACACACACATTGGTGGCATGCTGGGTGCCCACCCCAGCATGCCAAAGCACCTATTAAAAACAAAACAGTCCCCAATGTCTTTAGTTGTTTTTTACCTGTAAAGAAGGAAATGGTCCCTTGCGGTCTCCCTGCCTCCCTCCCAAAACCCGCACCCACCCACTGCACACCCTGCCTCCCAAACCCTCCATCCCATACTTACCTCCTGAGTCTGGCACAACGATCTCCGGTGGACCGGGAACATGTCTGCACTCTTCAAAGCTGACCGCGAACCATGGAAATGCCGGTAAGCTGTATAATGGAATAAATAAGGTTTTTTCAACTTGAATGCATATCTCTGGCATTTTTGGGAATGTTTACACCAAATTTTCAACATGGGGTTTTTGGGACCCCTCTTAATGAATTCTATCACTGTCATGTCGTTAATCGGTCCCGAAAGGTGATTTCGCAGTCACTGTGTGGGATCACCTTTCGGGACTGATTAATGAGATGACAGTGCCACTGTTCATGAAGTGGGCTCTCAAAAAGCCTATGTTGCAAATTTGGTGGAAAAAATCAAAAAAAATGGCTGTTTTACGAGCGTACATTTCGCAACTGCTACGTAGACTCATAACTTCACGAATTCACAATATTTTCATGCCAGATTTTCAACATTGTCATTTTTGTACACCTCCTTGTGAACAGTACAGCTGTCATTTTTCACTTCCTGGCCAAAATGTGTTTCTGCACTTCCACGCACAATAGTGTGGTCGCTGTGGGAAATCAGTGTTCAGGCCAGATTATAAAAATGACAGTGACACTGTTTATGAGCAGAGGTCCTAAAATGCCTATGTTGATAATTTGGTGACGATACTCCATAAAATGACTGTGTTATGAGCGTGTGTTGGCAGATTGCACACATGCTCATAACGTCGTGCATTTGTAATATTTTCACTCTGGATTTTCGCCATTGGCATTTTTCCACACCTCTTGATGAACAGTACAGCTATCACTTCACATATCTTGCCCAAAATGTGTTTTCACACATCCGGCTTAGAATAATGCTGTCACTGTGCGAAATCACTTTTTGGGACAGTTTGAGGAAATAAAAGTGACACTGTACATGCACAGACGTGCTAAAATGCCTATGTTGAAAATTTAGTGCCAAACGTTCATAAAATGACTGTGTTACAAGCGTGCATTGCGCAATTCTCATGCACCCTTGTAACTTCACAAATTTGCAATATTTACTTGTCACATTTTCAACACTGGCATTTTTTCACAACTCCTTATGAACTGTACAGCTGTCATTTTTTACATCCTGTCCAAAATGTTTTCTCGCACTGCACTACCAAAGCCAATGCCAGTGCAACAACATTAAGCATTGACAAATGCTTATTAAGGATGTGTCCTGATCATCATGAGGGTTAGTTTCCTTCAGTGTCCCTCATTTTGAGTATCCATGTCCCTCATTTCAATGACAAAATGTGAGGTATGGTGCATGCTTCCAAGACCCTATTCAGCACAAAGAGTGCTGAGCATGGCTATAGTGTATATGCTCAATACAGAATGACAAAGGGAAAGTAAGCAAGCAGAAACAGTCATGGAGAAACACATTTGTAGCACTAAATATGCATAAGGGGATTTGCATGGCCCAAAACAAAAAGGTCAGGTTTCACAACACAGAGGCCCCTCTTCGCATATCTGGAATGTAGGGTGTTGGCTGACTATATCCTAGGCATTTAATGCAGTTACCAAACAATACTTTAGAAATTAATAGCAATTTAATGACAAAAATAAGAAAAGCCTTTAAACAACTTGCAAAAGAATCAGAATTAATGAGTTTACCTAATTTTAATGGGAAATCAATGAAAAATGTATTTTAATGGCTCTAATTGCTATCAGTAGTATGATAAATAGAAACTGATGTGCTTTTTTTAGATGAGATTTGCACCAGCTTAGTTGCTGCACACATGGCAAGCATGAAACATGTGAACCTAATAAGATTTTTAAATGATGTTCAAACCAACTTAACTGTTGCACTCATATCAAGCATGCAACACGTGAACCTGATGTGATTTTTGGAAGATGTTCGCACCAGCTTACCTGCTGCACACATGTCAAGCTTGCAGTATGTGAACCTGATTTGCTTTTTAGACCTGGTTCGCTTAGGTTCATTTTGTGTATGCGAACTGCTGCAAACTTTGCACAGTTAAACATGTGGCATGCATTAGGCATGTACACAGCACACTTATATTTCTGTAAGGGGGGGTTCATCACGCAGTGCTTGAAATACTGTATCTCTACTATTCTGTCTATTACATTTTGTGCACATCCCAAAGGGACCTCCAAAAATCAGGATATGGTTCCACTATCACAAAAAGAAGGGAAATTAATTGCAAAAATCTAAGTTAATTCAAGCGTTATGGCCAAAGAACACAAAGTGCACAAAGTAAGGAAATTAAACAATTAAGGTTTGGAGTCTAAGGAGTATTGGAGAACCAGGGTTGTGGTGTTCCTTGAGGCTCTCAACCTTAATACCCATCCCTACCCCCTAGACTCAAAAGAATTAACATGATCTGATGCATTGCAGAGAGCTTGCAGGACCCTGTGCAAAGAAAGATATTTATGAGTTTACACTCACCCTTCATTACATATAATCTCTTTTTAACCAAGTACTTCTGCTCTGTCTTCACATTGGAGAGGAAGGGAGGAGGTGGACTGTCATGCATCAACAGGCACTGGGGGGGGGAGTGGACACAAGTCCATTTTTGGAAGGGAGAGTCTGCCAGGGATTGGAAGCCCTAAATGAAAGCAAGACAGAGGGGCCAGATGAGATCCACCCAGTGTTACAAAAGAACAGAGGCATGGTGCAGCTGCCCCTCTGGCAACACTGTGCAGTACTTCATTGGAGATCAGGGTAGTCCCAAAAGACCGGGAGAGGGCTGATGTGGTCCCTCAGCACAAGAAAGGCAAAAGAAGGAGGTTAGCAATTGCAGACCAATCAGGCTCACATCAGAAGTGGGAAAATTAATGGAAACCCTGCTGACAAAGAGACTGATGGAGTATCTGGAGGTAAGTGCGCTGCAGGACCACCAGCAGCATGGCATCACAGGGGATAGGTTATGTCAAACAAATCTCCCAGATTTCTTTCACTGGTTAACTGGGGAGGTAGATCAGGGGAGGGCAGTGGATGTGGCCTATCTGGACTACAGTAAGGCCTTTGTCACTGTACCACATGGGAGGCTGATTAAGAAACTTAGCAATGTGAGGTTGGGGGAGAAGATGGTAAACTGGGTTTCAAACTGGTTGAAAGATAGGATAAACAGCATGGTGGTAAATGGCAGTCATTCCATGGACAGAAGAGTGGCCAGTGAAGTACCACAGCTGTAGTTACTGGGCCCTATCTTCTTCAATGTGTTCACAAGTGACATTGCTGAGGAACTGGATGGGAAGGTGTGTCTCTTTTCAGATGACACAAAATCTGCAACAGGGTAGACACCCAGGAGAGAGTAAAAAGAATGTAAGCAATCTGGAGAAACTAGAAGAGTGGTCTAGGGTGCAGCAGCTGGGTTTCAATGCCAAACAGGGCAAAGTCATGCACCTAGGGTGGGGGAACCCAGGAGCTGTGTAAAAGATGGGTGGGAGGTACTTATAGTGACCATGCAAGAGAAGGACATCGGGGTAATCATAACTGATGATCTCAAGGTGGCAGGACAGTGCGACAAAGCAGGAAATCCAAAGACGAAGTGGCACATCCAGGGGAAAGGAGATGGTGTTAAACAGGGAGGATAATTCCACAACAAGGCTAGGACATAATAAGAAGCACTCAGTGAGACAGGGAAAAAAAAAACAGAAAATTTTTACAGAGGCAGCATTAATTCATAGTGCATATTTGCTATTTATTTAGAGTGTGAAACTCAGAGGCTGGAACAAACTAAGCCCGGGACTTTGACCAACAGGTGGTTTTCATCCTGGGGCAACCTCAGGAGGTGAACAAGGTATAGGACTGGAGTCTATTTGAGAAGGAGGATCACCAGAACTCAGAGCATGCTATGAAACTGGGGGTGGGAGGGTGGGGAGTTTAAGAGGATATGAGGAAATATTTATTCACAGAAAGGATAGTAGACACCTGTAACAGCCTGCCAGAAGAGGTGGTGGGGGTGAAGACAGAGGGAGCTTCAAGCTTATGTGGGATAGTTACACATGCAGAATAAGTTGAAGTAAGGGAGGAGGGAGGGACACCTATGACCAAATAGGGTCCAGGGTGTAGTAATAGGCAGGGAAAATAGGGCAAACTAATTAGTTGGGACTACCAGTCCTTTTCTATCAATACATTATATGTTTCTATGTTTCTTGCTTCAGTCATGGCCCACAATGCACAACTGATTCTGTTGACAACATGTGGAGAGACATATTTCTCTACCTCCAAACACCATGTGCCTATGAGGTACATACTTACAACTGTACCTCATCCTTCGGGCAGAAGGCTAGGAGCTGGAGGTTAAGGGGAGGGCATGAGAGTTGAGAACCCCAAAGAACACCACACCACTGGTTCACTGGTACTCCTGACTCTCCAAACCCAAATGTTTTCATTTAATTACTTTATGCACTTTGCAATCTTCAACCTTAATGCCTGCATTAACGTAGTTTGTTTTGCTACTTATACATATATCAAAAGACTCTGTTAATGCATTTACAGTGGAAGCCACTTACACTGGGTATCTTGGTGTAGCAGCATCCTGTATGGTATGGGGTGTCCGTTATTTAGTAACAGTGATCTGTATAACTGGGAATGGGGATGCGGGAGTCAGACATCATGAAAATAATGAAGTCTGCACCAGTACTGTTATTGAGTGCAATAACGTGCATTAATTAATCTTTATTTAGAAACATCCCAAAAAAATAATGACATTTAGGCCAACATATTCAGAGCTGACCATGTG
The DNA here is from genome assembly GCA_016271365.2 of Neoceratodus forsteri. Classification (NCBI taxonomy): domain Eukaryota; kingdom Metazoa; phylum Chordata; order Ceratodontiformes; family Ceratodontidae; genus Neoceratodus; species Neoceratodus forsteri. The sequence goes on from CM028137.1 coordinate 268,279,905, forward strand.
TACTAAGCACACATTAGTACTGTGCATGGGATAGGACATGGTCTGCTTAGGGGCAATATTCAGACAGTTAGTATACTCCATCCAGAGCACACTAACAGAGTGAAAATGGAACTGTCAGCACACACTGCATAGTGACTATGCACTGTGCTGACACAGTCCCCTGTGGAAATATAACCCACAGGAGCAAATGGAGATATCGCATCCCAAGCAGGATAATGCCAGTGCTCCTCCCATCCACATTCAGCAATGGCTTGCTAATAAGCATAAAGGGTATGCAGTGCATGAATCGGCCTTTTTCATACCCATTATGGGCTTATTAGCATGCTGCACAATGCCACCACATGTGATATGTGGTGGCATTGTGCAGAACTGTGATGCCCCCCCCCCATCCAATAGCTGATACCACTGTCAAAAACCCAGTCCATGGTATCCAATGGTTCCCCACACTCCTTTTATAAACACCATTCTCTGGTGTCCTGTTGTTCCCTTTATCACTGATCCTTCTGAGTAGACACCTTTTGATGGTGTCCAGTGGTTCTCACCACCCAGCTGATTGTTGTATCCTCGGCTTAAACACCATTACCATGTATCAATAGTCCCCCTACCCCCAATCACTTAAACCTCTGTGTCAACAGAGGGCCTGGCAGTATAGCCTAGAAGTTAGAGTAATGATCTGTGAATCAGAATGGCACATTCAGCAGACCTGGGCTTGATTCCTAAAACAACCCCTTGAATACAGTGTGATTCTGAACAAGTCACTTAACATATCCAGTGCTCCCTGGTCACCCCTGAAAACAGGCACTTGTGCCTAGTGGACCTTACCCACTTATCAATGACACAAAATACATTTCCTGATGTCCAGTGGCCTCCCTATCCACCTGTAATTGCTGATCAACCAGTGGCACCCTAACAAAGAAATTCCTTGGCTCTCATGATCCTTCATTTCTCCATTCCCCACCCCGATGGACAGTTCAATCCCTCTCTTGTCAATACAGGATCCTTTAACAATCCATGGTCCCCACTCACCCAAGCCAACTGCATGGGCCAGAGACATTGACCAGCAACAGCTGTTTCTACAGAAGGCATGTATTTGATCCCTGTAAATTAGATGATGGCCAGGCAAGGTGGTGAGTGGAGGGCCTGTGGTGGTCGCTATCTCTGGAGCCCTACTGAATACATTTATGAGTGGGGGCCATGAAGGATCTTGAACAGTTGGTATGAAAGGGAGTTTGTAGTGTCCTTTGTGTCTTCATACTGTATCTTTTGCAGTCACCAATTTCTAAATAAATATATCATGTATTTTCTATGGGGAAGATGGCCCATCTATGTATTATAAATGTTTGCTAAAGAACAAGAATCTAGATGGCTATCTCGCTGTCTGAAAAAACTCATGAAGGAGAGAGACAGGGAATGGGGTGCCTTCAAATCTTCTAATCAGAATAAGAATTGGCAAAGATTTAGAGAGCATAGAAATAAAAGTAAAAAGGAACTGAAACTGGATAAGAAACAATATCTCAGGGACCTACAGAATAAGAATCTCTCAGTCCCCAAAAAGTTTTCATCACAGATCAATGGCCTTCTTAAGGGAAGATATACAAAGGATGAATGTGACATCATAGTTGAAGGTGTTCCTCATAAGAACACTGAGGATGCTGCTAAGGAAATACACTCATTCTTTACTAATTTTGATAAGTATAAGACCCACCAATTGGCTACATCCACCCTGAACACCCTAGCAATACTACCCCCTCCTAAATTCTACTTCAAGATAGTAACCAAAAAGTGGTGTTAAAACTTCTACAAGAAATAAAAACTACTGGATCAGCAGGATATGATAAACTGGGACCCAAGCTACTTAACATTGCTGCTCTGATTATTGTCGCAGCTATTACATGGCTTTATAATAGACCCCTCCTTGAAAGGAAAGTACTTATGTCGTGGAAAGTGGCCCTGGTATCACCAACTCATAAATGGGGGGTTTATGAGAGAATGTCAAAACATAGAAACATAGAATTTGATGGCAGATAAGGACCGCTTGGTCCACTCAGTCTGCCCATTTCCCTACCTAATGGATAAGCTGCAGATCCTAGTTAACCACCAGCCTACTTCTTTCTACCCCCAACCCCTAGAATTGCCTTATGGCTGTCCCATGCATGCTTGAATTCAACCACAACCTCCTCCGGAAGGCCGTTCCATGCATCCACAACCCTCTCTGTGAAAAAATAGTTCCTTACATTACCTCTGAGTGCCCCCCCATCTTCAAATTGTGCCCCCTTGTTCTTGCACACCTCTTTTTTTGAAAGATGCTACTCTCTTGGACTTTGTTGATTCCCTTGAGGTACTTGAACATTTCTATCATATCCCCCCTCTCCCTCCTTTCCTCGAGGCTATACATATTAAGCTCCTTTAGTCTCTCTTCATATGTCTTCTGGTGCAGACCCTGCACCATTTTAGTGCCTCCTCTGGACAGCTTCCATGTTGTCTATGTCCTTGCGGAGATTGGGTCTCCAGAACTGCACACAGTACTCCAGATGGGGTCTCACCAGCTGTCTGTACAGAGGGATAACAACTTCCTGGTTTCTACTGGTGATACCTCTCCCTATGCATCCCAGTATCCCCACAACCCCTCCTCACTGCCCTCTCACATTGCTTGCCCACCTTTAAGTCATCTGATATGACTACCCCCAGGTCCCTTTCCATTTTTGTTGTTGTTAGTATCTCACCCCCGATGTGTACTCTTCCCCTGGGTTTTTGTTTCCCAGGTGCATTACCTTGCACTTCTTAGCATTAAATCTAAGCTGCCATACATTTGACCATTCCTCTAACCTTGCCAAGTCCCTTCTCATCCTTTCCACCCCACCTTGTGCATCAACTCTGTTGCAGATCTTTGTGTCATCTGCAAAGAGACATACTTTTTCTTCCAGTCCCTCTGCAATGTTGCTTACAAAGACATTGAAGAGGACCGGTCCTAATACTGAACCCTGCGGCACCCCACTAGTAACCCCCCTTTCTTCAGAGTGGACTCCATTTACTATTACCTCTGTGTCCTATTCTCCAGCCAATTCTTTACCCAGGCTATCATCTTGGGACCCACTCCCAGGCTGGCTAACTTGTATATTAATCTTTTATGTGGGACTGAGTCAAATGCCTTGCTAAAGTCTAGGTAGGCCATGTCCACAGCCCCTCCCTGATCTACTACTTTGGCCACCCAGTCAAAGAAATCTATTAGATTCATCTGGCATGACCTTCCTGCTGTGAATCCATGCTGCCTTGGATCCTGTGCCCCTCTGGCATCTAGGTACTCGACAATTCTTTCCTTCAGAAGTGATTCCATCATTTTCCCTATCACTGAGGTTAAACTAACTGGTCACTAGTAATACCCTTAGTTCTTTTAGAATTCTGGGATGAATCCCATCAGACCCCATTGCTTTGTCCACCTTCAGTTTTAAGAGTTCTTTCAGCACCCTTTCTTCTGTAAATGGGCTGGTATCAACTTCTGTATCCAGAGTGTTTCTACTGTTTGTTTTAGGTACCTCCCCCTCTTCATTTGTAAATACTGAGCAAAAATATTTGTTTAATATCTCTGCCTTTTCACAGTCACCCTCTGTCCACCCCCCCCTTTATTAAGCCTCACTATCCCTCCCTTAGTCTTCCTTCGCTCCCTGATGTACCTAAAAAAGGTTTTATCCCCCTTCTTAAGTGAGTTGGCTATCTTTTCTTCAGTTCGGGCATTTGCTGTTCTGACTGCACTCTGACTAGCTTCCTTTTGCTTTAACTGATGCAATTCTCTGTCCTGCTCCTTCTGTGATTCCTTGTACTTTCTGAATGCTTTCTTTTTCTCTTGAACCTTCACTGCCACCTCCTTTGAGAACCATAGTGGTTTCTTACATCATTTTGTTTTATTTGTTTGCTTCACACAAAGGCTTGTTACCTCTGTGATGGCAGTTTTTATTATTCCCCATTGTTCTTCCAGCCCTCCTTCCTGCCCATTTGCTAGTGCATTCCTTGGGCACTCACCCATTTTGACAAAGTCAGCCCTCCTGAAGTCCAGTACTTTTGCCTTTGTATGGCTTGACTCTATTGCTGTGTTTATTGTGAACCAAACTATAGGCCCTTATCTCTGCTAAGTATCCTAAGTAAAGTATTGGAAAGGATTGTGTACAACCAATTACTTGGGTATATAGAGCAACACATGCTGTTAACTGATCAGCAACATGGCTTCAGGAAAAAACATGGAACCAATACTGCTCTTGCCAGCCTCACCTAAGACATCTACTCAGCCTCAGATAATGGCCTCAAAACAGCTGTGGTTTTCATTGACCTTACCAATGCCTTTGATTTGGTAGACCATCAATTGCTCCTTAAGAAACTGAATGACCTAGCCTTGACAGTCTGACAGTGCATTGGTATTCGGTCTACCTCCAGGGAAGGTCACAGCTAGTTAGACAGAAAGGCTCCCTTACTGAGAAATGTCTGATACTTGATGGAGTATCCCATGGGTCTATCTGGGGCCTCTGTTATTCTCCCTATTTATAAATGACATGCCTAAACACTGTGGTGATGCACACCTGACATTGTATGCAGACAATGCAGTATTATATAGGGCCTCTCATGATATAGCCCAACTTACCCACTCTTTGGGGCATGAGCTACTACTTTTTAAGAGTTGGCTGATGAGCAACAAACTTGTTTTGAGCTGAAAAATGACAAAGGCCATATTCTTTGGCCCCAAAAGCCTGGGTCCTGATAGATCACAATTTCTAACACCAACTCTAACAGATGGCTCAAAGATTGAATTAGTGGGTACCATTAAGTACTTAGGAGTCATTCTAGATCAAGATATCACATTCAAGGCACAAACTGATCAGTTGAACAAGACCCAGAACCAGAAGCTAGGTTTACTATATTGACTCAGTCCTTTCCTAACAAAGAATTCTCAACTAAAGGCTGAAACAGGCACCCTATTATCCTCCCTGTTATATAGATCTCTGGTTCTATATTCAGTTAATGGCACAGAGATCCAGAAACTTAACACCTTATACCATGGGATAAGCAGGTTTGCCACAAGGACCCCACCCCTGGAACAGCTTTCCTGAGGAGGTCGTTGGGTCTAAAACAGTTGGGGAATTCAAACATGCTTGGGACAGACACAAGGCAATTATAGTGGGGGGTTGCAGGAAGTAGGCTGTTGGTTAACTAGAATCTGCAGCTTATCCAGTAGGTAGGGAAATGGGCAGACTGGGTGGGCCAAGTGGTCCTTATCTGCCGTCAAAGTCTATGTTTCTATGTTTCACCTTTGTTAAGTGCTCCAGACCTTAAACTGGCCCTCATTAGAAGGAAGGCTGAAATATCCATCTCTGTGCCTGACCTACAAACTCAGACTTCATAATGCCCTCCCTAGCCTGGCTGACACATTAGTTCCCAAACAAAACAGCAGGAATCTCAGATCCTCCAGTCACAAGCTTCTTCAAGTTCCTAAAGTTAGATCCTTCTAAGGACAACTGTCCTTTTCTGCCTATACTCCTCATCTTTGTAATGCATTGCCAGGAGAGCTCCAGGAATGCAACTCTCTAAGGGAATTTAAGAGAGGACTCAAGTCTTACCTAATGGAACTGAGTATCTCTCCTAGCTACCACTAATTCTCCATATAAGCCCTCTTAGTTCTCAGGGCGGTGGGCGAATGCATGCCTAGTTTTGTCTAACTGCCCCGTTAGACCAGAACTCCACAATGAAACAATCCTCAACAAATTATTGTCTTGAAATAATTGGGATTGCTACTTAGGGACCTGGTTTATGTAGTAATGCAGACATTATTGCATTGTGATTTATGCCTCCTACCACCTCTGTCAATTATTTTGGTGGCCATTAGTGATTATCTGTCTAAATGGTGTGCCCTATTGTAAAATATACAATTTGTCCTGATTGTATTAACTGAAGTCCTTGACACCTCGTATGTTGCAATATGATCAATTACCTTTTTCATACTCTGTAAAATGTCTATGTACCATTGCCTGTAATTAATTCTGGATTGCCAATGAAAAAGGGACTGTAATGGTTCCAGTGGGCTGCCTGGCTGCCAAAATTAAATAAATAAGTACAATATTAAATATAATTTAATAGGTTTTATTACTTAGATTGACTTTATAGCTTACAGATTAGGGTAATAAGCTGTGAATCAGCTTGGTACATCCAGAAAGCAGACCTGGGTTTGATTCTGACAAGCTCCACTTGCATACTGTGTGACTCTGAACAGGTCACTAATCCTCCTCAGTGCTCCCAGTTGGCCCCTGAAAAACAGGCAGTTGCAACTAGTGAGCCTTACCTGGTTACCAAAGAATCAAAATAAAAAAATAAATCAAATTTAAAAATGTGCAAACCTGATTGACTGAAACTTGTCACATATGTGTGTATTTTACAATGCCTTATAAAATGGATAAGAAAAATGAAGCCACCTGATTGGCTAACAGTTCCTCCAGGTGTTCAATTCAGTCACCATTATTACACATCTTAGAGTTGGGACTTGTTAGTAGCAGTTACTAGTCAATTTTCCAATACAGAAGTCCCAACATTCCCTCACAATCATGACTGTCACTATCACTCACTAAAAACTCTTAACTAGGCTCTAAACATATAATTCCCTTGAATTAATAACAAATTAATCAAATGTTACTTCCTTGGTCATCATTACCAGTGTCTTACACACATAAACTAATTAAAAAATGAAATACTGCTCATGGTAATATTTACTAGTGTTTCATGACTAAGCATAAAAAATCCTTTTCTGTTCTCTCTCTCCTTAATACAGAAATCTCTGCTGCTTACCCTACCAAAAATATAAATGGGACCCTGGCTTTATATAAGGCCTTTATTGTGTGTTTATGTTGGAAGATAAATATTTTAACAGTGGAATTGTCAATAATTTTAAATTCCTGTATTCCATGGTAAACATTCCATCTGTGCAATGTGGAGGAAGACAGAAAAAGAAACGGGGTGAGACATGGACACAATAATATAACCAAAGAGAGGGGAAGATGCAAAACACAATTAAATGTGCTGAGGCAAACCAAAACAGCTTCATAAAAGTTTTGAACAGCACATGCATTTGAGTCATTTATAGGAGAAATATATAATCCCCCCAACCCCTGCAACCTGGCAGATTCTACATTTTTGAATGTTTCCATTTAAAAACTTTAGGGCTGCAGTGTGCATAGCCCTACAGACCTCTTGCTATGAAAAAAGGACCCATCGCATTCCTTCCAACTGAGCAACATGTTGGTGTTGCACCACAGTTATCTCCACATCTGTGAAGCACTCCACTTGTTGCCTGCATTGGAAGTAACACTGCACTATTTTTTATGTGTCGGAGGTCACAGCAGAACATGGCACACTTCACCATGTCCAAGATGGCCATCAGATTGTATTGTGCATGTGCGACTACTAGTGCTTGCGCAGTACAATGAGGCAGCCATCTTGGTCACGGCAGACTGTGCTGTGTTCCACTGTGACAGCTGATTTCTTTTATTTTTTAATTATACATATCCTCCCCACCCAACTCTCCCTCTCAGCACCTGCCACCCCATACCCCACCACAAACATAAGACTGACACTGGGGGTTCCCAATTCCCCAGTGTCACTACGATGTATTTTTCATATGATGTATACGATGTATTTTTCAAGTCAGTGACCCTTCTGAACAATGAGATGTACTGTATGCATGAAACTGGAAACTGTAAAGATTACATGGTAATGTTATTTTATATATGTAACCAGATCAGTGGTGAGATGTGAACTGTTGATTGTTTTGTTATTGTGAAATCATTTGAATTGATTGCTGGAGGCAAGCTCTGGTGACAACACCACAGCTAAAATTGGGTGATGTCATAATTACTGTCACAGTTCTATCATCAACCCACTGTCCCTCCCACCTGACCCTCTCTCTTTCAGCACCCACCAAATCCCCCACCCACCAAACATAGCACTGACACTGGGGGTGCCCAATCCCTTAGTGTCACTGTCACCATCTGAAATAAAAAAATGTGTTTTTTCTTAATTCTGTAAAAAAGAAAACCATCCATCAATGTATGTTTCTCTCTTAGTCCCCCCACCCAACCCCCACACTCAGCACCCACCACATAACACACCCCCAATCCCCTACTTCCCACTGGGGGTTCAATGCTGTAATCCTCTGTGGACCACAGACATGTCTTCACTCTTCAAAGCCAGACAACGAACTGAGGAAATCAGGTATGAGGTTCAATGTATTTCAAAGGGGTATTGAACTTAATGGCATAACTTGGCCATTTTTGAATATTTTTGCCCCAAATTTTCATCATGCCTTTTTTGGGACCCTACCTCATGAACAATTGCTGTGAAATTAGGCACATCTGTCCCAACAGTTGGTTTCACTGTTATTGTGTGAAATCACCTTTCAGGCAGGAGTTTAAAAATATTCTCTGCCCTTGTTCATGAAGTGGGGTCATAAGAAGGCTATGCTGAAACCTTTACTCCTAGGAAGTTCCAGCTCAGACAATCTCAATGTAAAAGATAAGAGAATAATATTTTTAGGGAGTGGCCTGATTCCAATCACAGCAATCAACCAATGAAAATCAGATTGGACAATATAGAGCAACTCACCCAGTGTAATAACCTAATCAGATATTTATTATGTAGAAAGAACAGTGTATAGGTACAGAAATGTATCTGTACTTTTCCTACATTTTGGATTATTTCTTCTTCAGGAATACACTGTTAGTAACTACAATGCTATTAGCAATTTCAGGTTAACTCCATTAATACTTTATCAGTCCTGTTGTTCCCTTTACATTCACAAGCACTTAAGTAGCTACATCACCATCATACTTTTTCTCTTATATATTGTGTAACTGTTTCTATGGATGCCAAGTTTGATTAGTAACTTAACAGTTCATTATTTGTTTTTTAGTGTTCTCTAATGTTTCTTATATATTTCACTGTGTTAGTATGTTCTTAGGTGTGGAGAGTAGCATGGCCCCCTACTCTCTCTTAGTAAAGGAGGCCTTCTTTGCTGAGAGAGCAGGAGGCCATGCTACTCTCCACCCATAAGGACATAGTAACACAGTGAAAGATATAAGAAACTTTAGATGGCACTGAAAAATGAATAAGGAACTGTTAAGCTACTAAACAAACAAATGGAGCTAACCAAAAAGTTCTAATAGCATTGTAGTAACTAACAGTGTATCATTGAAGAAGGAATAATCTGAAACATAGGAAAAAAGACAGATTTATTTCTGTACCTATATACTGTTCTTTCTACATAATAAATATCTGTTTAATTTATTACACTGAATGAGTGGGTCTATATTGTCCAATCTGATTTTCACATGTTGAAAATTTGGCATACAGATATTAGAAAACAATAAAGTTATGAGCCTACATTGAAATTTGCAAATGCAGGATTGTAACATTGGTAATTTTCAATATTTTGAATCCAGATTTTCAACATAGCCATTTCTTCACAGCACCTCATGAATGTCACAGCTGTCATTTTTCATATCCTGACCAACATGTGTTTTTGCATCCCGAAGGGTGATTTCAAGGTCCCTGAGTGATATCACCTTTCATGTAGAAGTTGAACATTTTCTCTGCACTTGATTTATTTATTTAATAATATATCCAAGATACACCTTTGATCCTGGGCTCATTTACAAAGGTTCCACGTCATACATTTCAGAGCAATAATTGGAAGAGATACAAGCAATACAGTGAGTTGGACAAGCAATATTTGGATGAGAACAAGCAATACAATGATTAGGACAAGCATTTCAACAATATTATCATTATTCAACTTGGAAACAATTAGGCCGCCACTACAAGGTAGCATTGTCAGTTTAGGCAGGAACATGGGAGAGAATGGGAAGGGGGAGAAAGGGCAGGTTTCGAAGAGAGGAGGGAGGGAGGGCGAAATGGATGATGTAATCCCATATGGGGATAGATTAGGTAATTATGTGCATTTGCAGGTGATTTAAAAAAAAAAAGTTTTTTCTCAAAGCAGATTTAAAATGACCAGGTGTGAACAAGTCCAGTAAATCAGTTGGGAGCTCATTTAGCCAAGTTGGTGATCTAACAGGGAATGTCCACTTGGCTAGGTTGGGCCTACTAAAAAGGTACTTGTAGGGATTTCCTGAGGGCACTCCAGGTGGTTTGTTTGTGATGAGCTGGGCAGATAAGTGTGTTAAGAGAGAGGGAGGTGAGACGAAGAAGGGTCTTTTTTGCAAGCAAGTAAGCATGTTTGGTATTAGATACGTAGGTCAAATGGTAGCCATCCTGTATTGATGTAGGTGTCACAAGCGTATTTCAGTCTGTCAGCACCTAGAACTAGGCGACATGCTTTGTTAAGGGCAATCTTTACTCTATATAGAATCAAGTCTGTGGCTGCACTGTAAACCATTACCCTGTAGTCTATCACAGGGAGGAGTGAGGAGGTGACTTCTAAAAGACAAAGAACCTCTGTGCGCAAACACTGAGGCAAGGGTTACCCCAAAGGGCATTTGGCTGGGAAGCCAAGTTTCAAGAAAATACAAAATCACACATGCCCCCACAATGCAAAGAATCATGGGCTGCATATGCAAATCACCACAGAATGTTATGCTGATCCAACTTTAAGCAGAATTGCATGGTGCCAAAAGGCCTCTCACACAGTTTGCAAAGGGTGCTAACAGAAGACATAGACACATGTTTCGTCCTACCAGGACTCATCAGTATGTCTCGTCTGTTTGACACCCCAGTGGAATGGACCAGCTACCCTTAAGGCAGTGTGCCTTGGATACATTGTGGTGAACCCATTAAAATAAAAAACTATTTAAAAGACAAATAACCTCTGTGTGCAAACACTGAGGCAAGGGTTACCCCAAAGGGCATTTGGCTGGGAAGCCAAGTTTCAAGAAAATGCAAAATCACACATGTTCCCACAATGTAAAGCATCATGGGCTGCATATGCAAATCACCACAGAATGTTATGCTGGTCCAACTTTAAGCAGAATTGCATGGTGCCGAAAGGCCTCTCACACAGTTTGCAAAGGGTGCTAACAGAAGACATAGACACGTGTTTCGTCCTACCAGGACTCATCTGTTGACACCCCAGTGGAATGGACCAGCTACCCTTAAGGCAGTGTGCCTTGGACATATTGTGGTGAACCCATTAAAATAAAAAACCAGATGACTTCTAGTCATCTAGCCTCCTCAGTCATGTACGGTTTGTTTCTATAAAAGGCGTCCAGTTTTTGATTTGCTGTTTTTATGGTTTGTTCAACACGATGAGCAAAAGAGAGAGAGAGAGAGAGAGAGAGAGAGAGAGAGTGTGTCATCTAGGTAGACACCTAGATATTTGAAGTGTTGACCTGTTCCAGGGCTATTCCTTCCCAATTAATGATAGCAAAAGGTTAAAGCTTGTTCTTTTTTTGGTGGAATGTAATCAGCATGGTTTTAGTTTTTTTGCAATTTAACAGTAACATATTGTGGGAAAACCATCATTCAAGGGCAGAAAAGCTGCTCTGAAGGTTGTATGCTAGTTCCTGTTGGCTACTGCTTCAGGTGAAGATTACTGCATCATCTGCAAAGGGGAAGACTTACAAGTCCGGGCATGCCAGTGGAAGGTCATTGATGAACATACTGAAAAGTGGGGGTCCAAAGATTGAACCCTGAGGTACCCTGACAGTGAGAAGGCAAGAACTGGACATGGCCCCATTTATTTTTATCCTTTGGGAGCGTCCGGTCAGGTTCATGATGTGGGGTCATAAGAAGGCTATGTTGAAAACTGTGAACAAAAATATTACAAAAACAACAAAGTTATGAGCCTACATTGAAATTTAAAAAAGCAGGCTCATAACTTTGGTAATTTTCAATATTTTGACCCCAAATATTCAATATAGCTAATTCTTCACAGCACCTCATGAATGTGACAGCTGTCATTTTTTCAGATCCTTGCCAAGTTGTGTTACCACACTTGTGGCACAAATCACCTTTTGGGCAGGATTTTTAAATGTTCTCTGCTATTGTTCATAAGGTGGGCTCATAAGAAGGCTATATGGGTTCATAAGAAGGCTATGTTGAAATTTTTGGGTACAAATATGAAAAAACAATAAAGTTGCGAGTCTATGTTGCAATTTTTCAATTCATGCTCATAACTGTGGTAATTTCCAATATTTTGACCCCATCTTTTACACATAGCCATTTTTTGGCACCACCTCATCAATGTGACAGCTGTCATTTCTCAGATCCTACCCAAAATGTATTTTAACACTTATGACTCGAAACTACATTTCAGCCATTATTTTATAAATGACACTGGTCATGCTCAGAAAAAAAGGTCATAAAAAGATGATATTGACCATTTGGGGTAAAAATGTAAAAAAACAACTGAGTTATGCCCTCAAGGCCCTAAAGAAAGACAAATCTCCTGGGCCGGATGGCATTCATCCGAGAGTACTATGGGAATTGGCGGACATACTGGCTGCACCCCTGGCCGAGCTTTTCAACAGGTCACTTGAGACAGGGAGGGTACCTAGGGATTGGCGAGAGGCACATGTGGTACCAATCCATAAGGGGGTCAAAGGAAGTACCAGGAAACTATAGACCCATCAGTTTAACCTCGGTGGTGGAAAATTAATGGAGAGTATACTAAAGGGACGATTGGGGGTTTACTTGGGGAGGTGGGAGGTCTGGATAGTCGGCAGCATGGGTTTGTGCCAGGTAGATCATGTCAAACCAACCTTGTGGAGTTCTATGAATGGGTAACATCAGAACTGGACAGGGTAAGCCTGTGGATGTATTATTCTTGGACTTCAGCAAGGCGTTTGACTCTGTCCCCACAATGGTCTGGTGGAGAAACTGATGGGGTTAGGAGTAGGCCCTTTGATGGTCAGATGGATTGAAAACTGGCTAGCTGGACGCACTCAGAGAGTAGTGGTCTGTGGGGAGCTCTCGAACCCTACAGAGGTTGGTAGTGGGGTACCACAGGGCTCGTCCTGGGTCCAATCCTGTTTAATGCATACATATCAGACATCAGGGATGGTATAGGGTGTGAAATGAGTCTCTTCGCGGATGACTCCAAGATGGGAGCAGTAGTTGAAGGAGAAGAGGGGAGGTTGGCCCTGCAAGACCTGGACACCCTGGAAAGCTGGGCTCACATGGAAATTAATTTCAATATCACCAAGTGCAAGGTGTTGCATCTTGGTCGGGGAACCCTAAACACAGGTACACCCTGGGAGGGGAGGTGCTGGAAGCCTCAACAGGGGAAAAGACCTAGGGGTCATGGTGGATACATGTATGAATAACTCTGAGCAGTGCAGGAGGCAGCTAGCAAGGCAAACAGGATGTTGGGATGCATGCAAGGGGGATCACCTCAAGGAGCAAGGAAGTGATTCTCGCTGTACAATGGACTGGTTAGACCACACCTTGAGTACTGTGTACAATACTGGAGACCACACTTGAAGAGGGACATACAGCTCCTGGAGAGGGTACAGAGGAGGGCAACAAAGATGATATGAGGGCTAGGATTTGACTTACGAGGACAGACTTGAGGAGCTCTGCCTGTTTTCATTGGAGGAGAGGAGAGACAGGGGACATGATTGAGGGTCTTCAAGTACCTCAAGGGAATAAATAGGGTAAACATGGAGGGATCTTTAGACTAAAGCAGGAGGCATCACCAGAGGGCATGGTTTGAAGTTGGAAGGTGGAAGGGTGAGGGGGGAAAAGAGGAGGAGGTTTTTCACTGAGAGGGTGGTGGACCCTTGGAATGCTCTGCCTGGTGAGCTGGTTCAGAGATCCACAGTGGAGGGCTTTAAGAGAGGGTGGGACAGACACAGAAAGTGGATGTATCAGATGATGGCCTGTCCCGGGGGGGTGGGGATGGATGATAGGGGTTTCTGGAGCACAAGGGATGGGAGGGTCTCTGCACGCAACTAAGGATCTAGGTTCGAGCAGACTTGATAGACCATAAGGCCTAATCTGCTGGCAAATAGTATGTTAGTATGTTAGTATGTTATGAAATGAAGGTGCTCATAACTTTATTTTTTACAGAATTTGACCCCGTGATGTTCAACATATCCCTTGTGTTACCCCACTTCTTGAACATGGCAGGTGTCATTTTTATAAATCACCTCCAAAACTTGCTGCAGTAGTCACACAGTGAAATCGCCTTTCTGGTGGGATTTAAAAAAATTCCTCCTGTCTTGATTATAAGGTCAGGTCATAAAAAGATTGATGGACATTTGGGGTGAAAATGTGAGAGCCCAATTAAAAGTAGATATTGCCTCTCAGCTGCCCTGTCCTGGGTAATTAGAATCTAAGAATGTGTCAAAGCTAAGATGAGAAGAGATTCCTACAGGAAGTGGTGGATTTTGTCATCGACATGGCATTTGAATTGCCAAGACTGATGGTTCTTGATGATTTTTGATGCCTGGATCAATCATAAACTCTCACAGTTTGGACAGCACTTCCTCCAGTTGATGTCATCTCTTGGTCTTACACAGATAGTTACCACTGCTACCCATAAACATGGTCATTCCCTTGAACTAGTTTTTCTCCTGGGGATCGAAGCCTCTGATTTGGGAGTGGAACCAGTTGGATGGTCTGATCACTACACCGTGGGGTTTAGTTTTAGTGCCCCCCTTTGTAGACCTACCCGTGTGGAGATGGTCGAGTATTGCCCTTTACGAGATGTTAGCTCTGAAGGCCTGGTGGCAGTACTTGACCTATCATCCTTTCCAGTGGCAAACAATGACCCAGATGCCCTTGTGGTGGCCTATAATAGGGCCATCTTGGTGGCTCTGGATCTCATTGCTCCTGTTTGTGTTCACCCTCTCTCCTTTCACCGTCGGTCCCCCTGGTTTGATGGGACCTTGAGGTAGATGAGGTGATTAGGTTGAAGGTTAAAGCATTGCTGGTGGAGATCTTCCCTTGATGCTGACCACCTTAGATTGATGGAGCATTATCAAGCCTATCAATCCACAATCACCCATAAGAAGGCAGAGTTCCTGTCCGGGGAGATTGCGGTTGCTCAGAATCGACCAGCTCAGCTCTTTCGCACCATGGACAGGCTGTGCAATCCAGCTTGTCTACAGGTTTGAAGGGCTTTTACGCAAAGGGAGTGCAATGAACTTGCTCATTTCTTTGCTACTAAGGTGGCTGACATCAGGGAGGAGCTCCAACCGGTACACTCTAAGGGTGTTGTTGTGGATCAGCATGATGCTGCCACCTTTCGGTTTTCCTGGAGTGCCTTTGACCGACCAGAATTCATGGATATCATGCAGATTGTCCAGGATGTACACCCTACATGCTGTAGTTTGGATCCAGGGCCAACTTCCCTGATTTTGGGTTGTATCGACTCTATTGGTCCGGTTCTAGCACAGATAGTCTGCTGCTCCCTTGAAACAGGTGAGTTTCTGAGCTCCCTGAAGGAGGCGGTGGTAACACCCCTCCTGAAGAAAGCTTCTTTGGACTCAGACTGCCATGCAAACTACAGACCAATCTCTAATCTTCCCTTTTTAAGGAAGGTGATTGAGAAGGTAGTGGCTGTACAACTGGAGAACCATTTGACCATCCATGATATCTATGAACACCTCCAATCTGTTTTTTGAAAAAGGCATAGTACTGAGACAGTGCTGGTTCAGGTGCTCAATTATCTCCTGCTGGCTAGGGATTGGAGGACCCATTCCATTCTGGTTCTCCTAGATGTCTCATCAGCTTTTGACACTGTGGACCATGGGGTTCTACTTGAGTGTCTGAGGTTCATCTGTGGACTATTGGATGTAGCCCTCAGGTAGTTTACATCTTACCTCACTGTAAGAATGCAGAGAGTGGTGTCCAGGGTTTATTCCTCAGACCCAGTTTCTCTGTCTTGTGGGGTTCCTCAGGGCTCAAAATTGTCCCCCATGTTATTCACAGTGTATATGCTGCCCCTCGCAGACACTGTAAGAAGGTATGGGCTGAGGTTTCACTGCTATGCTGAAGATACCCAGCTCTACCTTTCTTTTTGCACCCAATCATGATGGAGGTCTCTCAGTCTTTAATAACTGCCTTAGTGAAATCCAGGAGTGAATGAATTCAAGTTGGTTGAAGTTGAACTCGGAAAAGATGGAGGTGTTGGTAGTGGATCCAGCATGCTGGATAGGAGGGCTGGGAGTTGGATCACCCTCAGGACTTTATCTTGGGGGTGTTTCACTCCCCACCTCTGAACAGGCGAGTAACCTAGTGGGTAATACTTGATGAGGGTTTGACTCTGCATTTGCAGGTGTCTGCTGTTGTCAAGTCCGCATTCTACCATCTCAGGAATATCTTCAGGATTAGGCACCTTGTTCCGTCTGGCCATCTTCCCACACTGGTCCATGCCTTTGTGTCCTCATGTCTGGACTACTGCAACTCAAAGGTGTAGGCAGGTATACTCACTGTACACATTTGTGTACAGTTTTGTAGAGTGCCTGTCACAAACCATATGCTTTTCTGTTAACATTTTCATTCTAATCTGTAGTATTTGGGTTCGTGTAGGCCACTAAGGAGAGTACATGCTTAAACTTCTGTTGTTTAGGAGACATATACATGTATAACCTCTTTAGAGAATAGAGGAATCATCTGACAATAATATGACTTTTTTGGAAGGGGGTACCATTTGGAGAGGATGTGTACATTTTTTAATGGAGGGGTGTAACTGTTGGAGATTGTGTGTACAAAATGGAAATTTCTGGCTACACCCCTGCTAGTAGTGCAACTCCCTTTACCTATGGCTTCCTGGGGTTGAAATCCACTGCCTGCAACTAGTGCAGAATGCAGCGGCCCAGCTTTTGACTGGTACTTGTCGATCCAGGCATATTTCACCGGTGTTGCGTGGACTGCACTGGCTGCCAGTACAGTGGCAAATCACCTTTAAAGTTGGTCTTCTGACTTATAAAGCCCTACATGGACTTGGCCCTGATGACCTGAAAGAGCTCCTGATCCCTTACTGCTCTGGGCGATCACTCCACTCAGCTGGCGACAGGTTGCTAGAGATCCTGAGGGTGTCTTTGAAATCATCTGGGGCTCGTACATTTATGTACGCAGCCCCTACCCTCTGGAATTCTGTACCCTGCCAGATAAGGGAGTGCGTGACTGTGGAGTGGTTTAAAAGGGCCTTAAAAACATATCTGTGGAACCAAGTATTTGGAGTCTGATTGTACTTATTTGATTAACTGCTTTTAGAATAATGATTGAAATGTTATCTATGTATTTTGTACAGTGCCTTAATTTTTTGAAAGGCGCCATAAAATAAAGTTGTATTATTATTATTATTATTATTAAAGCAGGACACCACTGAAAATGAGATACTGCAACTCATCTGCTGTATCTTGGGTAAATATATAGCAAAAATGTGTACAAGCAAGACCCGATAGAACAGGAATACAATCGGCAAACATTTGGCATTGAAAAATGCTTGTATTATAAATAGAACAGAGACCTAGCCAAGGTGAAGCTGTGCTTTGACAAAACTATGCAAACATAGCTGGCCCATTGGTGCAGTGTTAGTGCTACCATTTGTGATTCCTGCAACCTGGATTTGGAAACAATTCTGAGTTGTCAGGGAGCAGATGGGGAGGAAGACTGAGTGTCCCAGAAGACTTTCTTCTCCTCTGGAGAGAGAGGTCAGTGTGCTCCACCTCTCTACCACCACCTGGGAGATCACAGATGATGGTACAAGCAAAGCCATGTTATGATGGGGGGATGCCTCCTGACTGCAACATAAGCACACTCTGCCCACTCATGCTTGACAGTCCTATCCCATGTGGTGTCCAGGGGGATGGGGACAAAAAGAAGAAAACACTACACAGTGGCAGTACGAAGTGGTGTCCTCCTGCAGGCCTTGCACCACTGACTTCTAAGCTGCTTGCCAACAATCTGACTAAGCCCCTTCTGGAGGTCTGGGAACCCTATGAGGCTGTGCCACAGGAGGGAAACTGTAGGATACTGATTTACATGAAATGAGTCCTACAGACAGCAGGTGACAGGTCTGGGGCACTGGTGAAGGAAGCCAGCTGGGCAGAAATGGGTGATAAAGAATAGAAACAAAAATTGGCACATTTACTATAAATATCAGCTGACTAACTGCTATGTGGCCAAATGTCTAACATACCTAAGTGTGTAAAGGCTACCAATGTCACTGTGTCAGTATTTTCTTTTATTTATTTATTTATGACTTTGTTAACCTGGTAGGTGCACTGATCCCAGGAACAGTTTTCAGGCATGACCCGGGCCACGTAAAGTGGTGCAGGGTAAATCTAAACAACAATATATAATATAGCAGAAGAGCATGTACGCCGTGTAAAAAGGTTACAATGGAACATTTGAAAAATATACAAAGTGGCAGTAGTTAGAGGACACAGTAACAGCAGCAAGGCAAAACATGCCTCAGTGTGTACTGGATAAGTATATCATTGAGGTACACCAGAGGCTAAAGAGACTGCAAGGAAGGTGTGGGGGGGTGGATGGGAAGTGGGGTGGAGCAAGGAGGAAGTGGATGGACAACAGGTAAGCAGAAAAGGAAGGGAGGGAGGGAGGACTAATCTGGGAAGTAGTGGCAGGTGGATGCAACAGGAGCCAGTCTTTGAGGCGAGTCTTGAACTGGCACTGGGTGTTAATGGTGCACAGTTCGGCAGGCAGTTTATTCCATAATGTGGGGGCTGCCACAGACAGGGCTCTAGTGCCCATATTAGTGGATACCCTGGGGATTTTCAGGGGTGGGACACTAGTAGATCGTAAGCAGCTGTGCGAGGTTAGTATGGTAAGGAGGGATGCGAGAAGAGATTACTGGTCAATACGGATGGCAGAGTCAATCAAGCAGTACCGAGTGAGGTCGAAGCCGCCTTGTAGTGTGAACCATCCTAGTGAATTGTAGAGGGTACAGTGGTGAGTGGAGAAAGGGGCCAACAGGGTGAAAGACAGGCAGTATTGTAGGCTGTGGAGAGTTTGGTCATTGTGGTTGCAGAGATCCTGAAGTAGATAGGAGAGCAGTAGTCAAGGATAGGTAGCAGGTTTCCCTTGATGATGGTGAGAAGGGCCTCAGGGGGCAGGTAATGCTGGAATCTGTAGGCAGCACCTAATTTTGGGTGAAATCTTAGAACTAGGGAGCTTATGAGCTCTGAAAAGGAGAGGGAGAGGTCAAGCACCACTCCTAGATATTTGAATTTCTTGACCTCATCTAGGGCTTGACCATCGGGGGATGTAATGGTTAGGGGAGAGTTAGAATTGCATTTAGCTAAGAAGGGCTTAGATCCAAACAACATGGATTTTATTCTTTTGGCATTGACCAGAATGAGGTTGTTCGAAAACCAATTGTGGGCAGCAATGTAGTTTTGTGAGAGGGCTGCAGAGATGAGGGCAGTAGACTTTCCGCTGGAGAAGAGCATAAAGTCATCAGCATAGAGTAGAGAGTGACAGCTGAGACAATCCACTAGAAGGGAGTTGACTAATAAGGAAAAAAGGAGGGGGCCCAGGATGGAGCCCTAGGGAACCCCTGTGGAGACAGGCAGGTTGGGGGAACAGGCCGGGCAAATGCACACAAACTGGGAGCACCCAGTGAGGTAGATCTCAAACCAGGCGGTGACCTCCGAGAAACAGTCAAGGTGATGTAGTTTGGAGAGGAGGAGGGCATGATGGACCAAATTGAAGGCTTTGGCGAGGTCAACGAGGACTGCACTAGTGGCATTTCCAATGTCCATGTTTGTAAGGATGTGGTCAGTCAGGAGTAGGAGGGCAGTTGTTGTGGAGTGTGAAGGCTGTGTTGTTGGCTACATAGTAAGTTATGTTTGCCTATGTAGTCAGCAAGTTGGTGGTGGATGGCTTTTTCTAGTAGCTTGCCTAGGTGTGGAAGGATGAAGATCAGGCGATAGTTATACATGGATTGTGGGTCCCCAGCTTTATGGGTGGGGATGACCTTTG
Organism: Neoceratodus forsteri; assembly: GCA_016271365.2. Taxonomy (NCBI): domain Eukaryota; kingdom Metazoa; phylum Chordata; order Ceratodontiformes; family Ceratodontidae; genus Neoceratodus; species Neoceratodus forsteri. The sequence continues at coordinate 268,299,846 of CM028137.1, forward strand.
CAGTTCTCCAGGGATTGGGCATGGAGGAGGTGATCAAGGCAAGGTTAAAAATGAACTTAAGAGGGGCGATGATGGCAGGGGAGATAAGCCTAAGGAAGACAGGGGATAGTCCATCAGCTCCAGGGAAGCCGTGGCTGAGAAGGCTCTTGAGGAGTTGAGCCGTGTTGGTGAGTGAGAGTATTTTGAAGTAAAAGGGGGGAGCTTGGGGCTGGGAGGTGAGCCCAGTGGGTGATGTCATAGGGGTGTGTAGGGGGACAGGGTTTTTTTGCATACCATTTGGGAGTTTGCTGAAGTACATAGTTAGATCAGAGAATTTGTCATTAAAGTCCTTGGCCACTTCTTGGGGGTCAGTAGTGAGGCCAGCAGTGGTGTTTAGCTGCAGGACAGACTTACTGGATGGAGGGTTTAGTAGTGAACCAATAGATGCCAGAATTTTCTAGGGTCCTCGAGGTTTGTTTGTTGGAGATTGTGAAAATGTGTCTGTTTTAGAGCTTTGGTCAGGTGTTTACAAAGGTTTCTTTGATGCCTGTTGTCATCCGTTGTCATGTGCGATCTCTGTCTTTCATTAGGGTAAGGATGTCTTTTGTGACCCAGTGCGAGTTGCCGCACCTCACCCTTTTGGTGGTGACCTGGAAGTGCCTGTCCTGTAGGGTCAAGAGTGTCTGAGTGAACATGGATGCTGCCTGGGTCAGGTTTGACTCAGAGAAGAGAGCAGACCAGTCCAGTGTCCAAGCCTCAGTGAGAAGGTTAGGGGTGTTAGGGATTCTGAAATTATGGAAAGACAGATATTTGGGAGAGGGTCGTTTGAGCTTAGATGACCAGAGAAGATACAGGGGGTAGTGATCACTAATGGAGTCGGCCATGGTAACAGCATGCAGGATGCAGTCCTCCCGGCTTGTGGCAATCCAATCCAGGAGAGTCTGAGTGGCCATGCAAGGGTTTTGCTTGGTGGGAAGCATAATAGTTTGGCCCACGTTGTATTGTTTTAGGAAGGAGGCATATTCAGGCTGGTGGGTTCTCAGCTAATTTAGATTGAGATCCATCAGAAGAATTGAGTCTCTATGGGGAGATAAGGAGCCTAGGCCAGAGAGGAAGCCGTTGAGACCCTCGGTTCCAGCAGTGGGAGGATTACAGCAGCACCTAGTGTAGAGTTGTTTGCTGGTTCGCAGTGTGAGTTCAGAGAGTAGCCATTCACTAGGATAGGTTTGATCGGAACAGAGGACTATGTTGGCTGATAGGGGTTCCTTGATAAAAAGTGCAACTCCACCCCCTTTTTTTTGCCAGGCCTATCCAGATGGAGGGAGGAATACCTAGGTAGCTGGTAGGTGGCATCAGCAAGATGAGGTTTTAGCCATGTCTCAGAGAGTCCCAGAATGTGGGGCTTGAATAGCTCAACCCACGCCTCCAAGTCCTGAAATTTGGAGGGAAGGCTGCATATGTTAATGTGGACAAGTTTTAGCCCAGGGGCATTTGTCCAGATGCTGTTGGAGGAGACGATGTGTGAATTTGGTGGGCCGGATTTGCACTCAATGTCACCTGCTCAGAAAAGGAGGGATAGAAATGGGATGTAGGTGCAGGAGGGGACAGCCAGGGAGCAGTATATGGAAGCCTGATAGTGACCTAGTAAGTGGTATTCCGCATTTGAGAGGAAGGAGAGGGTGACATGCCCTGGGGGGGGTAGTTTCCATGAGGGGAGATGGGGGGATGCACCAGGAGGGAGTGGGTTGTCAAGAGGAAGGTGAGGTATGCTTGGTCTCGGGTCAGTACTGTGGTACATTCATCCATAAGTACCAGGGCAGATGCCAGAGAGACCGCAAACAGAGTGAGCTGTGGCAGGTTCATGGTGTCAGCAGATGCTGGCAAGGGGGAGGTGTATGTTGTGGGCTAACAGAGATTGATCATTTTTGTGTGTGCTTGAGCTAAATAAGGCAGGCAGACCAGTGATAGAAGTTTTGTGATAAGAGTGGAAGATCAAGAAACGGGGGGAGGAACAGATAGCTTTACACTCTGGAGTACTTTGCCTGGAAGCCAATGGGGGCAGGACAAGGTAGGGAGGGAGGGACTTTGGTGGATTTAAAGAGTAGCGGGTGGGAAGGGTGGACACAAAAATCAGCCTAAGAAGAAGCAGCACCACGCAGCCGTAGAAGGCTGTGTCTAGGCTGTACCCGTAGCTTTGTTCCTGGGGGACAATGGCAGAAGGATCCTTCACACCAAGGATGTGCAGGAAGATGTCCTGGCAGGCAAAGGCAACCACAGATGGTAGTAGCTAGCCCAGTGGGCTGCAAGGATGCCTAAGGAGAAGAGGGATAGAGAGGGGTTAGATAGCACTCGGGAGCAGTGGGAGGGAATAAAAAATGTACAATTTAATAAAAGGGCTGTAATCACTAAAGAGGGCTAAATCGAGGGGGGGGGCAAGTAGCAGACAGCTTCTGGGCGCCAGCTAGATCTGCAGAGAATAAAAGAAACAAAAAGTGGTCACAGTCGGGGGCGGGCAAAAGAAAGAAATGAACTGGGGGCTTCACAAGATATCAAACAATCAGCAGGCTGCAGATTAAAAATACAGTTCTACATGTCTAACAAAATACATAAACTAGAATAACAGAGTTAAGAACAACAATTGACTCTAAGGCATTTAGGTACAAAAATATGCTGCAAGTCATAGAGCTGTACAGGGAAGTTGCTTGAAAACTGTTCTGGAGCAAGATGAAAAACGTCGCTTACAGGAAACCGAATCCCAGTAAATGCAGAGTTTCAGATGCACAGAGCCAGGAAATAGTATTTCAGTCCAAGTCTAGTTTGAGACGAGCAGGTAGACAAGTATTTTTTTTCAAATTAGGAGCCAAGTCCAGTTACGGGGAGTGGAGAGAAAAGACCGGTCTGGGCAAGCAGCCAGTTAGGAAGCTCCTGGTTAGCAGCAGACCAATGAGGGCTTGTCCATGGGAAAGGCGTTGGTTTTCAAAAAAATCAGCCTAAGAAGAAGCAGCACCATGCAGCCGTGGAAGCTGGGGCCATGTCTAGGCCATTCCTGTAGCTTTGTTCCTGGGGGCCCGATGATGGCAGGCTCCTTCATGCCGAGGAGACACAGGAAGATGTCAGAGCAGGCAGAGGCGACCGCAGATGGTGGTAGATAGCCCAGTGGGCTGCAAAGATGTCTGTAGCTTTGTTCCTGGAGACCAGTGGTGGCAGACTTCTTCCTGCTGAGGAGGCACAGGAAGATGTCCAGGCAGGCGGAGGCAACCGCAGATGGCGGTAGCTAACCCAGTGGGCTGCAAGGACACCTGTAGCTTGTGTTCATAATTTTTTTTTCTCCTTCCCCGCCCCCAACCTGCCCAGCTGGTTCCGTTCTGAGGTTGCCCAGGCAGAAAGGGAAAATAGGTTAGCCTATAGATAATTCAGGAAGACCAAGATAGAGGTGGATAGGGAAAATTACCTAAGGTTGGCTAGTGAAGCAAGTAAGGAAGTCTGGTGAGCAAAGACACAGAAGGAGCTGCAGATAGTTGAAGGAATTAAGAAGAGGGAGAAAGCTTTCTTTCACTATGTAAGTGAGAAAAGGGACACAAAAGAAAGGACTGTTAGGCTTTAGAAAGGGGTGGAGTGAGTGGGTGGAGGATAATGGGGGAAAGCAGAGCTACTAAATGAACACTTCTGTTCCGTCTTCACCAGGGAGAAGGATGGACCAGTGCCTTCAGGAGGGAAAAGAGGAGCAGTGGTGGAGGGGAACACAGATGTAGTGATAGAGGAGGATAGAGTGAGGGAGGGGCTGCTGGCATTGAAGGTGGACAAATCACCATGCCTGAACAGAGTACATGCAAGGGTACTAAAGGAACTGGCTGAGGAGCTGGCAGGGACATTGGCAGACCTGTTTAATAGTTTACTAGAGTCAGGCATGGTACTGCAAGACTGGAGAACAGTACATGTAGTGCCCCTCCACAAAAGCGGTCTCAAGGATGACCCAGGGAATTACAGACCAGTCAGTCTGACTTCCATTGTGGGCAAGCTCATGGAGACCATACTGAAGGAAAGGTCGGTGGAATATCTATAGGAGCATGGTCTCCAGGATGATAGGCAGCATGGGTTCATGGGGGGGAAGGAGATCGTGTCAAACAAATCTGATTGACTTCTTTGACTGTATCACTAAGACAGTAGACAGGGGCCAAGTGGTAGACATCCTCTATCTTGATTTCAGCAAGGCCTTTGTCTCTGTGCCCCACAAAACGTTGATCAGGAAGTTGGTGGATCTTGTGGTTGGGGAAAAGATGGCTAGATGGGTGGAAAACTGACTGAGAGACAGAACCCAGAGGGTGGTTGTGGGGGGGAGAGTTATCTGGCACCAGAGAGGTAACCAGTGGGGTCCCGCAGGGCTCAGTGCTAGTGCTGGTGTGGTTCAATGTCTTCATCAATGACACTGGAGATGGCATTAAGGGCAAAATGTGCCTATTCATGGATAACACCAAACTCTGTGGGAGATTGGACACAGCTGAAGGGATACAGGACCTATAGGAATATCTGAAAAAGCTAGGGAGGTGGTCCAGGATCTGGCAGCTTGGCTTCAATGCCAATAAATGCAAAGTTATGCATATTGGAGCCAGGAATCCAAGGACAGAGTACTACCTGGGTGGAGTCCGAGTATCTGCATTAGAGGAGGAGAAGGACCTGGGGGAGATGATCACAAGTGACCTGAAGCACTCCACACGGTGCAAGAAGGCAGCAGCAAAGGCAAACAAGATGCTGGGAGGCATACTAAGGGGGTCACTGTTTAGGCTGCATCTAGATTATGGAGTTCAGTACTGGTGCCCACACCTCAAAAAGGATATTAACCTGCTGGAGAAGGTCCAGAGGAGGGCTACACAGATGGTAGCCGGTCAGCAGAGTAAGGCATATGAGGAGAGGTTGAGGGCATGGGACATGTACTCCCTGGAAGACAGGAGAAAGAGAGGGGACATGATTGGGGCTTTCAAGTACTTGAAAGGGATAAATAAGTTTAATAAGGATAGTCTCTTTATGCTGAGTGGCAACCATGACATGATGGAGCACAGTCTTAAGCTGAAGGGTCGGAGGTTTAGGAGGGAGGTCAGGAAGCACTTCTTCACAGAGAGGGTAGTGGAAACTTGGAATGCACCGCTGGAAGAGGTCATCTTGTTCAAGAGAGTGGGCAGCTTTAAGAGAAGATGGGATAGACATGGGGGGAAGGTAAGGATCAGGAGTAGGGAGGATGGGAGGAGTGGAAAGAGAGGGAGGGTAGGGACATTAGCTCAAGCTGTGGACCCTGCAATATGAGCAGACTTGATAGACCAAAAGGCCTTCTCCTGCTGGCTTTTTTGTACATTCATATGTATGTTCCTTCAGGCCACACAGTCTAAGCCCCCAAACTCATGTCAGACTTAACTCCGCTGCCATTTTGTGTCTGTCCCAGGCTTGTGTCAGCACCCTTGGTGGTACAGGGGGAGGCAAGGGAGGGGAGTAGCATTCCATGGCTATCCAAGAGCAGGAGTGAGGGTGGGATGACAGTTGTGTGCATTTGTGGCAGTGTGGCATGGGGGTCACAGGCAGCCGTCATCTGACCGATCGGGCAGGCATTGTCTTGTTTTCATGCCGGGCCCCACCCATCTACCCTATGTGTAGCTGCTTGCAAACATCTGGGGCAGGGACTTTCGGCAGTGTGTGGTCACCCATGTTGCCTGTAACATGCCTCTAAGACACCACCAGGAGCAGCTATGAAAGCAGTCTGCAGTAACCCCCCCCAGGACAGAAGTGCCTAAGGGATGATTTGACTCCCTCCCTACCCACCTCCTCTACTGACTTCCGGGCTTGGGGCGTGAACCTGGAGTGCCAGCATACCAGAACAATGCCCCATCATTTGGCTCCACAGAGTCGACTGTGTAGATAACTTTTATTTGTAAGTCAAAGGTTCACCATGTATGTGCAGATGCAAGTACTAAAACAGGGTTGCAGCTGCAACATACATTATGAACATCTTTTCTGACAATATTTTTAGGCTTCATGGGTCATTATTTGTAAAACATTGATAGAGATTAATACTCTGGGAATGAGTGAGAACAAGACCAGAAGCATCTCCTCTATCAGGACTACTCAAAGATGTTCTTTAGCTCCAAAAAAAGACATAAAGTGCACCACAAAGCATCTAGTACCCCAGGGCTTCTTTACCAGTACCAAACATCCAGCACTGACATATGCTTGATATGTTTGCACGAATATGAAACCAGCAAAAATTGTGAAAACAAAAAGTGAATATTTCTTGTTATATAGTACTTTCCCCATTACATGACTTTTACACAGCAATCTGTGTAACACTGATGAGCTGTCAATCAAATCAACACTTGATGCTACCACTATGCATCATTCACAAGCCTAGTTTTTATCCCTATCCCTCCATGTCAGTCCAGAACAACATATCGATTTTGTTTAATTAAATCACATATCTGTGTGATTCTGCAAAGTTTTTTTAAATCTCAACCTGAACCACAGTGCTCTTCTCTTTCATTTTCACTCTTGATACAGAAATCCAGTACGCGGTGGCTCCAATTTAAAGATCATAAATAAACAGAACCTGCCCTTGAACAAGGCTGCTTCAGCTCCCTCATGGTCGGCCGGCACCCAGACAGCCACCAACTGAGACCAGGATGCCAGCCTTCAGCTCCTTGGAAGCTGCCTGTCCTTGAACGGGGCTGCTTCAGCTCCCCCACGGTCGGCTGGCACCCAGCCAGCCACCGACGGAGACCAGAACACCCGCCTACAGCTCCTTAGAAGCTGCCTGCCCTTGAATGGGACTGCTTCAGCTCCTCCACGGTCAGCCAGCACCCAGCTAGCCACCGACCAAGACCAGGACGCCCGCCTGCAGCTCCTTGGAAGCTGCCTGCCCTTGAACGAGGCTGCTTCAGCTCCCCCATGGTCGGTCAGTACCCAGCCAGCCATCGACTGAGACCAGGACGCCCGTCTGCAGCTCCTTGGAAGATGCTTGCCCTTGAACAGAGCTGCTTCAGCTCCCCCACGGTCGGTCGGCACCCAGCCAGCCACTGACCGAGACCAGGATGCCCGCCTGCAGCTCCTTGGAAGGTACGGCGACAGCGCAGCCAATTGGAACATGGGCACTTCCAGCAAACCCGCTCTGATTGGCCAGGACTTTTCCCCTGCTTTTGTCACCTGGTGCTTTTTACAAATAGATTTTAGATAGAACTAAGTGCATTTCAAGTGTCTAATAGAAGTTTTTTTTTTTTTTTAAGTGGCTAGTTTTCCATTAGAAGGTTATACAGACCTGCTACTAGAGGGATTCTTGTTCTTTCGTTTAAAAAAAAAAAAAGTCTACCCTCTGAAAGACACAGTTACTTTACTTGCTATGTACCTTCCTTCTCGCCTTTGAGATCCTCTCGAACCGGGTAAGACTTCCCTGAACCACAGGACTGCTGAGAGCCACACCATTGGCCCCATGGTATCTGTACCGCACCCTGATTGGATGCTATCTTGCCTCCTGCTTGGGGATTGACTCTTGAGCCAGCTAAAACTTTGGTCTGCTCGGGGCTGCTGTGCCCATTCATTTCTACAGCAAACAGACAAATTTTACGCCGCCCTCCCTCCCCTGACCTTAACTTTATAGACATTCCTCCATTCCCCCTGGTAGCTCCACCCCCACACTCGTGCTCCATTGGGTACCTGTTTTGGGACCCCCTCATCTTTTAGTCGCCACCTCCCACTCCCCAGCTGCCTGGCCTTCCTGGCTGTATCCTCACTTCCCACTGATCCAGCTATTGCTCTTCCACCCCCTTCTCCTTGCCCCACCAGCTTGTCTTAACCCCCCCTCTGCCTACCCCGAATCCTACCTTAATCATGCTCCTCCACCGTTCTCTACCCCATTCTATTTCTTCTTGCCTGTCTTCTTCCCCTACTGCATGCCCCAAAAGCCTGCTTTCCCTCCTTCCCCCACAGCTTCCACATTCCTACATCCCTCCTTCACATAGGCATGCTGCACACTGGTCACTGCCCCTTGCCCAGGGTCCATCCTACAGCCATGAAACTGTCCTACACCCACACTGGTCCTAGCCCTCCACTCTTATCCCCCCCTGTCTACGCTTATCCTCTCCCACTATCATCGATGCTTGGCAATTTCCTGAGATGCTAGCAGGTGAAAGCATTCCCTTAAAGAAATACACTGCAGCTCCTTGAGGTTAGTCCTCCTCCTCCTAATGCTGTCAGGCAACATGCACCCAAACCCTGGCCCATTCTGCTGTAAAGCCACTAATCTGAGCAAGTCTTCGGGCGCCCTCTCATTCATTTCAATCAACATCTGCAGCCTCCTTCCTAAAATGGATGCCCTACAGGCCTTCACCAGCCAACACTGCCCTGACATTCTGGCAGTTGTCGAAACCTGGCTCACACCATCAGTACCGAACCATGCAATCAGCCTTCCTAGCTACAATGTCTTTAGGCTGGATTGCCTCTCCAAAAGAGGCGGGGGCTGCGCTCTCTACCTAAAAGACTCCATACAGGGGCACCACATCATTACCTCACTCCAACCCACAACTGCTCAGATACTGCCAGTGAGAATCCTCCTCGGAGCCCAAAACAAAACCCTAACTGTTGCCACCATCTACATCCCTCCCAAAGAACAGGTAAATGGTCTAACAGCTGTTCTTGACTTTGTAAAGTCACTCCCACCAGACACCGAATCCATCCTCCTAGGCGACTTCAACATCAACTGGCCTGCGGACGATGCTGGTGCACACAGGGATACCATTGCTGCGGCGAACCTCACACAAATGGTTGACTCACCAAACAGGAAAAATTACAGGAAAGGCACCAGCACACTCTTGGGCTGGATCCTTACCAGTTACCCATCACAGATATCTAACACTAATGTTCTCCCTGACTCTCTCAGCGACCACTCCCCAGTTAGCTGCACCTGCTCAAATAAATTCATCAAACAACTGCCAAAAACTATCACCAGCAGGGTTCTACCCCGTGGTCACCTTCCTTGACTCAAATCCCACCTCCTCCATCAAGACTGATTCCCTATCTTCAATGCAACCAATGTAAACACTGCCCTTGACCACTTCATAAACATCTTCACTGTGGCCTGTGACATGTGTGCTCCTATTAAGAAACGCAAAGTCAAATAACTCAGTAACCCTTGGCTCACAGGTGACCTCCTCAGGATGCAAAAAACCAAAGACCTCCTCTGGGAGCTGGGCAGAAATTCTGGAAGGCAAAATGACATCCAAAACTACAAACGTGCTCACAATGACTGCACCAAAACCATCCTGCAAACGAAGTCCTCCTACTAGAAGCATGCCCTCACAAACTCCTACGGCAATGGTCAGGAATTCTGGAAGAACATAAATGAACTCACCGGAAACCCACTCAAACCCCCCCCCCCATCAATACTCAACATCAATGGAACCACAACCTTCAACCCAAAAACCATTGCGGATACCTTTAACAAAGCCTTTACTGACCTCAGCGCTGTTCTACCCCAGGACTACTTCAAAGGTGGTGAAACCCCTCTGTCCGCAATGAACACTATTTATTTATTTATCTAGCTTTTGTTTACCGGGTAAGTACACTAGACAAGTATTATGCCTATTTTCAGGAACGACCTGGGAGAATACAACATGAGGAACAACAGTCAAGGAGACATGGCAAAGAGAGTGCAGTTTTTTGTCACAGTAAACAAACATGTGGGAAATACATCATTTGATGCTGGGGAAACATATAGTAGTAAGCACATTTCAGATTATACACTCTAGACTAGCTAGTTCAACTGACAGATATATACAGGTCATCATACATAGGAGTGGAGCATAGCTCAAGGACTGGATTGGTCATAATATAACTTATAACATTGTTGTATACACCCCCTAGGCTAGTTGGATCATGGACAAGTATATACAGCTCATCACATTTTTCTAAATATTCACATGTTAGACAGAAACAGAAACACTTGGTAGTACAAGTTTCTACCAAGTGACCAAGGTGCAATATGTCATGGTTAGCCTATGACCGTGGAGCAATAATGGGTGTAAAAATGCCCAAGGCTTTTTAGGCATGAATAGTCAGAAGTCATTGATACAGTGGGGAAAATATCTCCAGGAATTCAATGGAGACACCCTGGGGAGGTTCAGACAAAACAATTTGACACTTTACTCTAGGGAGGTTTGGGGCAGTCACACTCTGATGCTAGTTTTAGGAAACTCCACTGGGAATTTTGAAAACTCAGATAGGAGGGGGCAGCTCAGATATCCACAGGCAGCGAATTCCAGAGTCTGGGTGCACTTATGGCAAAGTCCCGATCCCCCCATGAGGGTCCGGGTAGAAGGGACTTTGAGCATCCCTGATGTGAGAGACCTAAGTTGGTAGGGGGTGGGATTCAGTTTAGGCAGAAGTCGGGCCAGTCCCTGAGGGGTGCTAGTTCTGATCATTTTCCCAGAGAGGCATCCCAAACCAAAATAAAGGTATCTAGCTGGTGAGAGCCAGCAGAGTTTCTCCTATAGCTCACAACGGTGGGTGAGTCGGGGGGCAGCCAAGGCAAAATGGCAAATGTTATTGTAAGCAGTGTACCACCGGGTGAGATGTGTCTTTGGAGAGTGAGCAAATAGGTGCAGCCCATAGCTGAGGGAGGGAAGGAGCACACCCTTTGCTAGGGCAAGTCTGGCTGCCGGTGTAAGGTTATACTTGGCCCTATAGGCCAGACCCAGTTTGCAGTTTGCCACCCTGCAGATGTCAAGGATATGATTACCCATGTCAAGTTGGAGGTCAAGTGTTACCCCCCAGATATTTGATGGAGCTCACTATGGGTAGTGAGGATCCATCTGTGCTGGTGACGTGTAAGCAGGCCGATGAGGCTTTGATTTTAGCCATTGAGCCAAAGAGCATAGCCTGTGTCTTTTTCAGGTTCAGGAGCAGCTTGTGACTAGTAACCCATGACAATACCCTGTTAAAGTCATCGGTCAGGTTCTGGTTAGGGTAGTGGCATTCTGGGAGTGAGCCAGGATTACCAGATCATCTGCATACATGGTGGCGCTACAGCTGTTAGTAACCAGGATATCAGAGGGCTGTGGGTTCAGTTCCCACATCTGGCACTTGGGTTAATATCCCAGTACTGACACTGTAGTGCAGCATGAGAGGGGTGCTGCACTTCTGAGGTGCCGTCTTTCGGATGAGACGTTAAACCGAGGTCCCATCTACCTGGATTGGTGGTAATTCAGGTGGATGTTAAAGATCCCATGGCACTTATCGAAAAGAGTAGGGGAATTTCCCCAGTGTCCTGGCCAAATTTCCCTCATTCACTAAAAATACCACCAACAGCTTAATCTGGTTCAAGATCAGTTGGCATTCATCTATATCCCCCTCCCCCGGGTCGTGCCTGAAAATAGGCAGGATTTGTCTAGTGCACTTACCTGGTCAACAAAAACTAAATAAATAAAAAATAAATAAATAAAACCATGGGTAGTTGATTGATGAAGAGGGAGAAGAGGAGGGGAACCAGTACCGAGCCTTGAGGCACTCCGGAGGTCACCGGTAGGGGCTCGGAGAGGGCTTTATTGAAGCAGGTACGCTGCTTTCTGCCATGTAGATAACCCATTAGCCATTTCATGGCATGGGGGGAGAGGCCAAGTGACCACAACTGTGCACCAAGCAGTTTGTGGTCAGCGAGATCAAAGGCTTTGGACAGGTCGATAAATATTGCACCAGAGAGTTTGCCCTGGTCCATGGCTGTCCAGATACTTGATGTAACCGAGATTAAGGCTGTGGTGGTGCTGTGTCCCTTACGAAACCTGTGCTGGGCTGGGGACAGAAGTTCATGAGAGTGGATATATTCCGAAAGCTGCTCAGCCACTACCTTTTCAAGGAGCTTGCTAAGGGTTGGGAGAATGGCAATCGGTCGATAATTGTCAGGCAGTTTGGGATTTCCTTGCTTCAGTACAGGGACAATCCTTGCCTCTTTGCAGATGTCTGGGATGGTCTCCAGACCAAGGGAAAGGTTGAAGATAAAGGCTACTGGTGAGGCAATGTGTGCAGCACCAAGCTTAAGGAGTTTAGGCTCCAGGTTGTCTAGGCCAGGACTGAAGTACTGGGAGAGGCCAGCTAGGCATTTCTGCAAGTCCTGAACTGATACAGCCCTGAGGTGGAACATTTGATGAGGAGGGTGACCCTCCAGCAGAGTGGAGGGAAGGGTGTGGGACAGAGCCTCATCAGGTGAGAAGAGGGTTGTGAAGGCAGAGAGGTCAGAGAAGTGATTATTTAGGGAGTTGGCAATAGTATGGGGATTATTGCAGGAGACTCCATTTATGACCATGTCTGTAACCCCTGGATGGTAGGATCCGCTGACAAGGGATTTACTATCTCTCCAGAACCTTCTGGGATTACTGGCAGAGCTTAGTAGGGTGGACTTGCAAAAGTCACTCTTTGCTGCCCTGATGGCCTTTTTGCACTTGTTCCTGAGGTGTCTGTACCTTTGAATAATCATGGGATCACTGGTACCTTTGGAACGAGCCCAACACTAATCTCTCTCCCGCATCTGGGCTAGGAGATTCCCATTTAACCAGAGGGTAGCTGATCCGCTCACCCTACGGGTGACCTTGGGAGCATGCTTGTCTTGCAAGGCCACAAAGGTGGAAAGGAAGTAAAAGGTTGCTGCTGAGGGATCAGTGGCACCATACACCCTAGACCAGTCAGTAACTCTTAGGTCCTCCAGGAACTCCTCAGTATCAAATCTAGAGTATTTTCTGACATGCATAATTTTGTGTGGAATTTTGGGGGTGGGAATTTTCCATACACAGAAAACCAGTGAGTGGTCAGAGATGGAGTACTCCCACCAGCTCCCCCTGCTTCTACTTCAAAGCAGTCAAGGCTCACCAAGTACATAAATATGTTACCAAAGCCCTTGGTAAATCAAGATTCAGTAATGACTCCCTCGATCTCAAAATCCTGTCTCTCACACTTGATGAAGTGCTTAGTCCTCTGACCAGAATTTTCAACCTCTCCCTCAGCCTTAGCCAGTTTCTGGACAGATGAATATCTGCCACTGTCACCCCAATCCATAAAAGTTGTGACAAAACTGCCCATGATAACTACAGACCTATCTCCCTACTACCCCCATTCTCCAAGGCACTAGAATGCATTGTCTCGGACCAGCTCACAGAATACCTGGATACGTACAACATCCTGTGCAAGCAACAGCACAGGTTCTGCAAAGGTCACAGCACCTCCACAGCCCTACTTGACTTCACCAGCACAATCCACAACACACTTGACTCCTGTGAACTACTAGGCTCAATCTACATTGACTTAACTAAAGCTTTTCAACACCGTCAATCACCGCCTCCTTCTTGTCCAGCTTCAGAACACTGGGCTGTCAACCAACTCCATTGACTGGTTTAAAAGCTACCTTAAAGAATGGTCCCAAACAGTAAGAATCACTGATACACTCTCAGACCCTAGACTGGTCCACTCGGGAGTCCCCTAGGGCTTCATTCTGGGACCCCTCCTCTTCAGTCTATTCTTAAACTCATTACTGGACAGCTGTCCAGAACAAATAATTCTCTACGTCAATGATGTTGTGATCCTCACCTCAGACTCTGATCCAATCCAATTACAAAATAAACTTCAGCGGGCCTTCTCCTCCATCGAATCCTGGTTCCTAAATCATAAACTGCTTCTCAATCAGAAAAAAAAACAAGTCTATGGTCTTCTGCAGCCCCCACAGCAAAAACAAACAACTCCACCTCTCCATTGCAACTGAACAAGGAGCCATCCTACTGCAAACACAATCATTCACATACCTTGGCATCACCATTGATCCTCACCTCTCATACACTGTCCATATCAGCAATGTTGCAAAGTCTGCCAATGCGAGGTTAGGCATATTATTCTGGCACAGGAAACACCTAACCCCAGAAGCACTGTCAGTGGGTGTCCAAAGCTCCATCGTCAGCATCATAGACTATGGTCTTATCATATATGGGTCTGCAACTACCACTGCTCTCAAATGTATCACGACCTCCCTGAATAAAGCCTGTCATCTCATCACTGGTTCACATTGCCGTACCCACACAAGTGACCTTTATTTCTAATCTAGATGGCTTCAACTGGACAAACGCATAAAATACAAAACCTGCATTATGGCCAAGAAAATTATAAGGGGGCTTGCTCCACCTGGTGTCTGTGCCCTCCTTAAGCCTAGACATAGGAACATCACTACAGGGAAATCCAATTCCCATCTACTACATATCAAATGATCTCACACGACCCAAGGACAAAGATCATTCACCTATTGGGCATCCAACTGGCTCAGTGCTCATGGCAGTGACATAGCGACTGCTCCAACACTCGGCCTCTTCAAGTCCAAGCTGCGCCTCTCACTGCTTGTATCCTGCGATTGCCCATCTTAACATTTCCACCGTTCCAGCTGCACATGCCCCAGCACCCAGCACTTACAATCAGTCTTTGCACCCCTAGCATCTTACCTGTCATATTCCCTTGACAAGGCCCCCTGGCTGCACTGTCTCCCGCCCTTGCCCACCTTCACACCATTTCTCCACTCCTGCCCCCGCCCCAACCACCTCTCGTACTCCCCCTTACCCCTGCACCTCCTCCCCCCAATCTCCTACCCTCACTACCCCCCAACCCCCTCCTTCCCTTGTCTTGCTCGTAGCTCAAGTCTTTGTACTGGTTATTACATGTCTGTAAGTCACTGACGATATGTTTGTAACTAAAAATGATGACTGTTGCACACGCTGACATGGAACATTTGTAAAAGAGCCTCGGCTCAAAGGTATTGTAATCCTAGATTGAAATTAAAAAAAAGAACCTGGCAGGAACAACCATATAAGATTTTTAATTACGTAAATGTGGTTTATTCAACTTGAATGACTTGCTTGGCAGAAGACATCAGGAGAAAGGACTGCTGTGTGACTGGACTTCTCTGCTGGGACTAAAGAAGTAGAACTCTTGTACTTGGACCTTTAAATTAGGGTAAAAAAAACTACTAAACAAAAAAAGGGTGTATTTGTCTGAGTTAACTGAACTGAATGGTTATCTGAACAGTTATCTAGGTGTAAATCTCAAGTGATTGAAAGGACTTGATAGCTGTGAGGTTTAAATTACTTGTAGAAAGATCTAATAAGTAGGGGGAGTGGCTTAACTAGAAGGAAGCTATATTTAAAGACTGCCTTAGAAAGATTCTGGTAGTAGCTTGGCAGAAGACACCAGGAGAAAGGACTGCTGTGTGACTGGGCTTCTCTTCTGGGACTATATTGCCCTCCTTCCCTCCCCTCCACCCTCCCACCCAAAGCTAGTTCTACTTTTATAAGCACAGGATTTGACTGACAACAGGAACTTCCTGTTTGGGAGCAGGAAGTGAGTGATCACAGAGCCACCAAAGACCCACCATCCTAGAAGGGCAAGAGTAGCTCTGGCCCCTCTAGCTTGCTGGAGGTCTGCCTCTGAGCAAGTAAGGGGTCTACTGAGAAATATAGAATATTCTTGTCTCAGAACAGGACAATCAGGAGCTTAAGGGCACACAGGCAGAAAGTAAGGAGAGAGAGAGAGAAAAAAACACAGAGGAAAGAGTAAGGATTGCAAACAGTTAAGGGGCCATAAATAAGACATGATGGGAGTGGTGCAGTGCAGTGGCTGTGGAGCAGCAGTCTTCTGGGAGACGTTCTGGAGGATGAGGTGTTGTTCCATCTGCAGGCACCTCTCTGGGCTGAGGGAGGAGGTTGCTCATCTCCAGGCTGAGTTGCCCAGGATTTGTGGGACCTCCTCTTCTATCCAGGGACCACCAGTGCCACTGCCATTGCCTCAGAGGTTGCCAAGAAAGAGGAGCGGTTGGACCACAGTGGGCTCAGGGAGGGTGAGGGTGGTGGAACAGAGGTGCATCCCTCCAGTTTTACCTCTCCACAATTCCTATGCCATTCTGGTAAGTGTGGTTCCTCTATGGAGGCACCCGAAGTGGAGACCAAGGAGGATGCTGGGAACCTCCACAAAGGAGACCCACAGGAGGGTGGCAGGGGACCCCGCAGTGGAAGGAAACAACTCCTGGTGGGGGACTCCATTGTTAGGAAGGTAGAATCGGGGGGAGGAAGGGGAGAGGGAGATAATGTGCCTGCCTGGAGCCATGGCTTGGACGGACAGGGAGCGAATCCTCAGGATTGCCAGAGCAGCTGCACAGGGGAGGGAGGTAGATGTCATTGTCCACCTAGGGACAAATCACCTGGCTAAGAAAGGGATAAGAGAAGTGCAGGAAGAGTTTGTGGAATTGGGGAGGGGCCTTAGACAAGTAGCACGCACGGTAACCTTCTCGGAGGTGCTGCCCATCTATGGCGTAGGAGAGGCTAGGGTGTTCCGCACCATGGGATTCAATCAGTGGTTGAAAAACTGGTGTGAAGCTCAGGGATTTGGCTTCATTGGGGACTGGGGTTCACTTGGAGTGATGCAGGCCTATACTGGCATGATAGGCTGCATCTGTCCAGGAGGGGAACCAGGATCCTAGGTGATAGGTTTAAATGCTTCATTGGCAAGCATTTAAACCAGCCAAGGGGGGAGGCACTGGAAAGGAGCAGGAGATCCTAGCCTCCAAAAACAACGGTAGTAAGTGCGGTAAACACCAACATAGAGGTGTCGATAGGGAGAAGGGCAGGGGTAAATGGAGAAAGTGACAAAGGTAAGAAGGATGGGGCAAAAAGGAGTAAGGCAGTCAGGAAATGGAAGGTAATGAGTACCAATGCCTGTAGTCTGGGCAACAAGCTCCCCGAGCTGGTGGCCTTGATGGAAGAGGGATGCCTGGATATTGTAGCAGTCACAGAAACAGGGTACACAGAGAACCATGACTGGGATGTTAACATACCAGGGTACATAACCTACAGGAGAGACAGGCAGGGGAGAAAAGGGGAGGAGTGGTCTCTATGTAAAGGAAGGGATAAAAGCAACTGAACAAAAGAGTAAACAGGGAGGAGAGGAGGCACTGTGGGTCACCTTGGAGACTGGAAAGGAACCACAATCTGCACAGGGGTTGTGTACAGACCCCATGTCAGGGAAGGAATGGACAAGGATATGATAGAAGGCATTCTTAGAATGGCAGAGAAAGGGAGATACTGTTGATGGGAGACCTGAATATGCCAGATGTTAACTGGAGCACATTTGCTGCAGCCACATCCAAGAGCAGGGCCATTCTTGATGCCCTACAGGTGCAGGCTCAGACAGCTGGTTTCAGAACCCACTCATGAGGGAGCAATCTTAGACCTCGTGCTCTCAAACGGGGGCAGTGAGAGGATCTCAGATCTAGAAGTGGGTTGCCATCTGGAAACAAGTGACCATCAAACAGTGTGGTTCACAATAAACTCAGCTACAGAGTCAAGCCATACAAAAGTGAGGGTACTGGACTTCAGGAGGGCTGACTTTGGCAAGATGGGAGAGTGCCTCAGAAAAGCACTAGCAAACAGGCTAGAAGAAGGTGTGGAGCAACAATGGGGAATCATCAAAACTGCCATCACAGAGGCAACAAGCCTTTGTGTGAAGCAAATAAACAAATCAAAATGAAAGAAAAAGCCACTATGGTTCTCAAAACAGGTGGCTGTGAAAGTCAGGAAGAAAAAGCTAGCATTCCGGAAGTATAAGGAAACACAGAAGGAGCAGGACAGAGAGCTGTACCAGTTAAGGCAGAAGGAAGTAGGGAGGGAAGTCAGAATAGCAAAGGCCCAAACTGAGGAAAAGATGGCCAACTCTGTTAAGAATTGGGATAAAACCTTTTATAGGTACATCAGCGAGCGTAGAAAGACAAAGGGAGGGATAGTGAGGCTGAATAGAATGAACGGTGGGTGGGCAGAGGGGGACAGTGAAAAAGCAGGGATACTGAATGAATATTTCTGCTCAGTATTCACAAAAGAGGAGGGGGAAGTGCCTAATCCAATTAACAGAAGCACTCTTGATAGGGGGGTCGATCCCAGTCCTTTCACAGAAGAAAGGGTTCTGCAAGGACTCCTAAAACTGAAGGTGGACAAAGCAATGGGGCCTGATGGCATTCACCCCAGAATTCTAAAAGAATTAAGGGGGAACTAGTGAAACCACTTGCTACTCTTTTTAATAAATCATGGGAGGATGGTGTGGTACCTGAGGACTGGAGGAAGGCGGATGTGACTCCCCTTCACAAAAGTGGGACCAAGACAGAGGCAGGAAACTACAGACTTGTCAGTTTGACCTCTGTGGTAGGGAAAGTGATGGAGTCACTCCTGAAGGAAAGAATAGTTGAGTACCTAGAGGCCAGCGGAGCACAGGACCCAAGGCAGCATGGGTTCACAGTGGGAAGGTCATGTCAGACAAATCTAATAGATTTCTTTGACTGGGTGACCAAAGTAGTAGACCAGGAGAGGCTGGACATGGCCTACCTAGACTTCAGCAAGGCATTTGACACAGTCCCACACAAAAGATTAATAGTCAAATTAACCAGCCTGGGAGTGGATCCCAGGGTGGTGGCCTGGGTAAAACAGTGGCTGGACAACAGGACACAGAAGGTAATTGTAAATGGAATCCACTCTGAAGAAAGAGGGGTTACTAGTGGGGTACCGCAGGGTTCAGTATTGGGTCCATTCCTTTTCAATGCTTCATAAGTGACATTGCAGAGGGACTGGAAGGAAAAGTATGCCTCTTTGCAGATGACACAAAGATCTGCAACAGGGTTGATACACAAGGAGGCATGGAAAGGATGAGAAGGAACTTGGCAAGGTTGGAGGAATGGTCAGACATATGGCAGCTAGGATTCAATGCAAAGAAGTGCAAAATAATGCACCTGGGAAACAAGAACCCAGGGGAAGAATACACAATTGGGGGAGGTAGTAACAACAACAAAAAAGGAAAGGGACCTGGGGGTAATCATATCAGATGACCTTAAGGTTAGCAAGCAATGTGAGAAGGCAGTAGGGAGGGCGGGGGGTATACTGGGATGCATAGGGAGAGGCATCAGCAGCAGAAAACAGGAAGTTGTTATCCCTCTGTACAGACAGTTGGTGAGACCCCATCTGGAGTACTGCATCCAGTTCTGGAGACCCCATCTCCGCAAGGACATAGACAGGATAGAGGCAGTCCAGAGGAGGGCAACTAAAATGGTGCAGGGTCTGCAAGAGAAGCTGTATGAGGAGAGACTAAAGGAGCAAATATGTATACCCTTGAAGAAAGAAGGGAGAGGGGGACATGATAGAAACATTTAAGTACCTCAGTGGAATCAACAAAGTCCAAGAGGGTAGCATCTTTCAGAAAAAGAGACGTGCAAGAACAAGGGGACCCAATTTAAAGATAGAGGGGGCGGTTCAGGGGCAATGTGAGGAAGTATTATTTCACAGAGAGGGTAGTGGATGCATGGAACAGCCTTCCTGAGGAGGTTGTGGGGTCTAAAACTGTGGGAGAATTTAAGAATGCATGGGACAGACATAAGGCAATTCTTGTGGGGGGTAGGAAGAAATAGGCTGTTGGTTAACTAGGATCTGCAGCCTATCCTGTAGGTAGGGAAATGGGCAGACTAGATGGGCCAAGCAGTCCTTATCTGCCATCAAAGTCTATGTTTCTATGTTTCTATGGGGATGTTTATTGGAGGGGGAAAAGAAATAGACATTTTTTTAAAGCATATGGGGAAAGCAGAACCACAAGAGCATGAGTATTGAAAATCCATAGTTAAGAAGACTGAAATATAGAAAAGTGTATAATTACTTGATACTCACTTGTTTTTCTGTTTGTTTTTTCTATGACCTCAGTGTGTTTTGCCTTTATGAAGCACTTGAACTTTCCTCTTATTAGGTGCTATGAACAAACAGGTGGGAAATATGTACCGGAGGTGTCTACCCCACCTACATAACTCTGCAGCCTAGGACAGGCACAGGCTACACAGTATTCACTATCACATGCACCCACAGGGCACCTGTCCATGGCACTGCCTCCCTGGCATGTAGGACTATGCAAGGCAGCCAGGGGCGGAGTAGCAGATCCAGGTGGATATCGAACTGGATGCTCTTTCTGGGTCTCAAAGTAGATTTCCTACATATGATAGCATGGGTTCGGGTGCATGAATAGCCTGCTCAGGCACCTGGACCTGCACGGCAATGCCCCAGTGTCTGAAGGACCCCTGTCTGAGCCCCTGGTGCACTGTGGCCCCCCCACCATGCAGCAAAATTGCCACTGGCAGGACCTCCACCCCAGGCCCGTATGACTGTCCCCCCCATGCAGCACTGGCAGAACTAATCAAACTCTCCCCACCAACACATGTCATTACCATCCGCCTAGATGTCAAGCACACACACCCTCAACACATGGCAGCCCCATCCTAGTTGCCCCAAAGCAGACCCCCACCCCTCCCACAGATGAAAGCCCCGTCCCCAGTGTTTAAACAGATCCCCACCACACGCCCCTCAGAGGAGCCCAGGTGCACACAATCTGACCCCTGACCCCTGTACCCCAGCTGAATCATATGTTGCCCGTTGTCCCCCCACCCAACCACGGCACTGACCACCACTACCCCAACCCCATACCTGACAGAAGGTGCCAAGGGCATAGAAGGCCATTGGCACAGCCCTCCATACACCTCCATGGTCACCGGCCATCTCACTGATGCTGGGTGCATGAAACCTATTTATAGCAGCATGCTCCCAGCATCTGTTAGACAGCCAAAGGCTGAGGAGATGTGCAAAGGGATGTGCCACTGGCCATCTATGCCCATGGCACCAGCTATCAGGTATGGGGTTTGAGTGGGGTTGGTGCCATGTGTGGTGGGGGGGGACAACTGGCATCATATGATTCAGCTGGGGTACAGGGGTCGAGGGTCAGAGTGTGTGCACCAGGGCTGCTCTGTGTGGGGGGGTCTGTTTCAACACCAGATACATGGGCTGTCATGTGTGTGGGGTGGGGTCTGCTTTGGGACAACTGGATCTGGGCTGCTATGTGTTGGGGGTGTGTGTGTGCTTGCCATCTGGGGGGCAGAGCTGACTTGAGTGGGGGGTGGGGGTGTGCTTTGTACATATTGGGTCGGGGTTGCTATGTGTTTGGGGGTTCTGTTGCAATATGGGGATAGGGATGGCATGTATTGGGAGTATGGTCATCACGATCAGGGCCACACATAGGGATATGTATGGGCACTCTCCCAAATGGCTGCCCCAGCCCTCTCTATCAGCCTAGTGGGCTGAGGCAGCATGGAAGGTCATGTCCCAGTCCCACTGAGTTTGTCGAGTGAAGTCCCTGGGGACACACAGTGGGTTATGGTAGGATCCCAGCTGCTGTAAGCTGCACCCCACTGCACCTTGCACTATGGGCCTTAGTGAATGGATCGTAGTGCAGGCATGTCCCTACACATCCCATGCCCACCCCCAGGGCATTGCTGTCCAAGCGGCTGGGGCATCGGGTGCATAACCGCCTTGTGTGTGGTTCATGAACACTGCTGGGGGTCCATGGGACCCCCACTGCGCAGCGTTCTGACTTGAGTTGCCTACGTGCCTCAGATATGCGGTGCATAGGCAGGTTTTTTTTTGTACTAGGTCCCATTGTTTGTGTAGCGAAACATACCTTGGTTTGTGTACACTCATATTACATACACTCTCATAAATTATTATATATAAATACTGGTGACCACAGTTACCACACAGTTGTTGAGTGCTTTTAAAAGCCAGAATAACTGTGTCTGATGATATCCAGTTATTGTGTTTTTTTCTACCTCAAGCACAACTATTATGAAAGCTTGCGGCAGCAAACTGCAGTCAAGAGCCTGTTCACACCAAGGCTGTTACCAATGTTATGACTGCGATATTGATCGCAACTGAAGCAAGAGCAAACACAAAAACTAAGATTTCCTTACAAAGACTACACTAAGAAAAAAAATAAGTTGGAATGAGGATAAAAAGAAGCAGCAACTTTCTCCTAATAGCAGGTATTTGTTTTCAGATATAAAATGTGTTTTTTGCCAAAATTGTACTCACATTTTATGCACAATGTTATTTATAAAGTGGACAAATCAGAATTTGCCAAAATGCTGCTATTAGTAAATTGAATGTGAGCAGTCTTCTATAGTTCCTGCTTTCCTTTCTGCGTCATGCACCAGTAATTATAAAAAAAAATAAAATATGGCAGGTATGTATCCATGATATTTTTTTACACATCCTCATTGTGTGATGAACTCATAAACCTCTCAAACTTCATTCTCTAGGTTTATGGCTCATAACACACCTCAGGTGTGTAGAAAGCATCATAACACAAATCTGCCTACGCATTATTCTCTGTGTAATATACATTTCAATAATTGGTTGGTGTACACATAAGAAATAGCAAATAACAGTGTTTGTAGTCTAGCTCTGATATATGAATGCCTTGTGTGTTGTGTGTGTTGTGTGACAAGAGGTAAAGCCGAGTGCCTTCAAACCACCTGAGAAATGTGTATATCACTGCAGGATTGCACATAATGAGTTACTGCACTTATAAAATTGCCACAAAATTAGTATACAGGGAAAAACACATGAAAAGGTGAAGGCATGCAGTCATTAGGAAATAATGCATGGCTCTGTGATGCAGTTACACAAATAGTAGTGTAGGATTTTCCTTGCCCATTTTGTCAAAGAAAGAATACTAATCAAAAGGGCTAACCAGATGATAAAGCCACAACCCTGAAAGGTGAGTTAATTTTCAGCCTCTTTGTAAATGATCTACCCACAGCCTGTGACACCAAACTTATCCTGTATGCGGACGATGCCGTGCTGCTGAGCAGCAACACCTCTCAGGGTGCCCTACAAACAGAACTACAAAACTCCTTCAATAAACTCAAGAACTGGTTCAGTAGGCAAAAGCTGCTTCTAAATTACAAGAAAACCAAGGCCATGCTACAATCCAGCCCCTACAACAAACACAGGCTTGCTCCCCTCATAATTTCCAATATGGCTGGTGAGCTGATTGAACAGGTGCAATTGTTCAAGTACCTTGGAGTCACCATTGATGACTATCTCACTTACACACACCACATAGACTCCCTTGTCAGAGTGGTAAACACAAAGACCAGGGTTCTCCATAGGTATATGAAATCCCTCACCCCGGAAGCACTCCGCATCTCAATCTCCAGCTTCATACTCTCCACAATAGACTACAGGATGGTGGTCTATGGAGCTGCTACTGATACAGTGCTTAAAAGGGTCCAAATTGCACTTAATAAGAAATGCAGCCTCACCCTGGGTGCAGATCACTATACTCATACTTGCACCCTGTAGGAGCATACAAACTGGCTAACTCTAATAGACAGGATCAAATTCCAAACTTGCCTCCTGAGGAAGAAGGCACTCCTGGGTAAAATCCCACCCTGAGTAGGAGATCTGCTTGAGACATCTCTCTCATTACACATCACCAGAGGGAGGAAGAATGGGGCATTGTCCATCCCATTCTGCCGATCCTCTGTAGGTCAGCGTGCTTTCTCCTATCGGGCCCCCCCCTCCAGATGAATGAACTCCCAATGAAATTACAAACTAACAACAGCCAGTCTCAATTCAAAGCTGGCCTCAAACATCACCTAATGACTAGCTCAAAATGCACTTTCTTCTCAAGCCCCCATTGCTCAACTGGCCTACCCCCAAGGTAGCACCCAGCAGGGCCACATAGAGACCCCTACCTCCAGTCAGGCCTAGCCAAGGGTGTAAGTATGCAATCAGTAGTCGTATATGCCTCGGTACTGCCCCATCCCAAACCCACCCTACACCCACCCCTACTCGACAAAGCCCTCTGAGCTGTTCCCCATCACCACCTACCCCTGTTTCACTGTCACCCCACCTCTCACTCTTTGGGATAGTTTCAAAACACTATGCTAGTACTCTGTCATTAGTCTACCATTGACCTTGGCGGTTTCCAGGGGTGTGCTACCTAGGTCAGTCATTTAGAAATTACTTTGTGTTCTATTAAAATTGCTCAGTTGTTTTCTAGTTGTCTAATTCTCATGTAACTGCTCTTGTTGCTTATGATCTGGCCTCTGTGAACACTGAATTTGTATATTGTTTTGTTGTCCACCCTGACGTGGAACCTTTGTAAAAGAGATCACACGCAAAGGTCTTTCCGATATACTAAATAAATAAAAAAATAAAATAAAATAAATAAAAAAATATATTATCAGGTTAGCCCCAACACTAGGTTTATTGCAAATAAACAATATATATCCATTATTTAGTTTATAAAATAAATTTGGATTTCTTTTTTACCTTTATGTTGTATTTGCAAACATTTCTATGTTTGCTTTGCCTTAGAGTTTCTTTGTTGGTCTGTGTGCATTTGAGTCCCTGGAGTTCCCATACATAAGGAGGCATGGCTGAGGTGGCCCATACTTTAGTTTGGTGTGGTGTGTATTGTCACAGTGATATAACATCTGTGGTCAGGAGCAGCATGTACTTTCCAGATGGAAGCATCGTCTGTGTGTTTTTGGGACTGGTGTAGTTTGAATGGAGGAGAGCAGCAGAGATTCAAATTGATGGTGGCAGCATGGTGGCAGATGACCTAGGTCAGAGTGAGCAGCATGGAGGGTATGGTGGTGTCTGAAAGGAGAGCTGGAACATTGAGTGACATGGCTGTTTTTGAGAGACGGGGTACAATTATTAGTTTTTATAATGCTGTAGCTACTATTTTTATTCTTTTTTTGTCTGAGTATTTTTTTTTTTTTTTGCAGGTGTTGGAATTATTTCACTGTCTTAGGGTAAGTGTGGCATTTGATGTGAGAAACTTTGTATTTAGTTTGGAAAATATATTACTTGATATCATACCTGATTAATTAGTTTGGTAGTTACTTGTATTTAGTGTGATGTCATAGGGTTGTATGTACTGTAGGTTAGACGTGCAGCAAATTTAAACTTGCGAAGGTGGTGCAAGGTCCGGAATTTTGTGGTACACATAGCTGAATGAAGTTCCATGATTTCACCACAGCTTTGTGCAGTAAAGTTCTTTTTTCCTCAATTTTTTTTCAGTGTAGAACCAACCTTCCACCCTCTGTGCCTCACTGTATCCACTCTGTCCCACCACATAGACCTTTATAATAATGTACCCTCAACCCTCCATCCTCTGACACCCTACCTCCTTCCTCCACTTCACAGTCCCAGAGAAGTTTGTTAATTTCCTTGGTTTAAGAAATAGACAAGCCCCTTCCACATGTGTGCCAAATCACAAACCACCACCCACCTCCCCAATCACATCCCTCTCCCTAAGACACAGTAATCTGTGATAACTCCCACCTTACCACCATTTAGCACCAACCTCCACCCCAAGCTCCATGAAAGTAAAGGTGCCAGTATCTGTAAAGAAGAAAACCATTCCTTGCTGGAGCAAGAAATATGCTCTCACCCTTCAGAGTCCCATGCATGAATGAAGTAATGATGTTCTCTCCTATAACAACACTTCATTGGCTGGCGAGTGGCATATTATTGGAGTAAAGTAGGTGGCTTACCAGTAATGACAAATTTTTTTCTACTTTAATAATGCAACTGTTTCTAGATAAAACAGCCTGAAATTTAGCATACTCAGGGCTGGTGTCATCATCTCTGGCTCCTGTAAATTTGGTAACTGTTGGTTTGGTTGATTCATATTCTAGAAGTTTGATAATACAAGATAATATGGAAATCAGGACTTTTTGGTCACTAATAGCACAAGATTGGCTAGAAGTTGAAACCAGAATTGTTCACATTTATTATAGTTTGGCCCAAGGATGACTTTCTGAAAGGTGACTTTCCTGAAAAATGTGTTGCTTTTCAATTATTAAGAAAATAAAATCCCCTTTTTGTCCATGTGCAGAACATTTTTCAATGTTCTATTTATAACTGGATATTTGGGAAACTGATGCATTTTGTGGTGGGAAGCCTCCATTTTTGTGACTCAAAAGGGCCACTTTGTGACATTTCAAGTCATGCAAATGGATTCACTTTCACTGCTGATTGCCAAAAGTTGGGACCCCATCCCTCTGACAGGCACTGGACCACCCCAGTTTGTTCAGAGGTTGAGAGCCCAACCCCATTGCCAGAAACCCCTCCCACCTACTCACCCCCGCCCTAAAGCATCCAGTGGTAGGTGCCCAGCCCCATTGTTGGTACCGCCTCCCACCAGCCCTAACTCTAAAACAACCAGTGGTTGGTGCCCAACTCCATCACAAGTACCAAGCTTCTACCTGCTCATCCCTTCCCTAAAGCATCCAGAGGCAGCTGCCCAACCCTGCTGGTTGTAACCCCTCCCACCTGAACTCTACAACATCCAGTGATAGGTGTCCAACAGTAGTACTAGTACCTCCTTCAGCCAGCCTGCTCCAACTCAAAAGAAATTGGTGGCTAGTACCCCGACTCCACCACTGGTATCCCTCCCGCATCCACCAATTAAAAAAATTCTTCCCCCCACCCTCTACCCAATCTTTCCTCCCCACCCATCCATATAAGAAAAATATTTGCCCACCCCAAAAACCTAATCACTCAACAGGGGCCCTGCCCACATATAATAATAATAATAATAATAATAATAATATTAATAATAATAATAATAATGTTATTTATATAGCACCTTTCAATTTCCAAGATGCTGCGCAGTTTAAAATATTACAAATCAAACATTAAAATCAGATATCAAACACAGATAGAACCAATACTAAATAATCAACTACAGAGCAATCAATTTTCTAAAAAGGCCATTTGCCAAAGATGGGTTTTCAAACCCCGCTTAAATTCCTCCACGGAAGTGCACTCCCATAACCAGCGAGGTAGAGAATTCCAAAGAGTGGGTGTAGCATAAGAAAATGCCCTACATCCAGATGATTTAAGATTCACTCTTGGAATGTCCAGCAACCCCTCGTCAGCCAAGCAGAGCGATCGGCCGGGGCAGTATGGAACCAGAAGTTCTTTCGAATGGGCTGGACCCTGATGGTGAAGGGCTTTGAAGGTCAGTAAATAGACTTTAAAAGTGATCCACCACCATATAGGCAGCCAGTGCAGTTCGTGCAGCACCGGGGTAATATGACAGGACCTACTGGAACCAGTCAAAACCCGAGCTGCTGCATTCTGCTCTAGCTGCAGATGATGGATTTCAACCCCTGAAAGCCCAAAGTAAAGGGAGTTGCAATAGTCCATAGTGATCACTTGGAGCAAACCCCCAATATTCCATATCACAATTCACTAACATCCCACAATGTACTCCTCAGTTGTACCTCAACATGCTTCTCTTCCTGTGGGTAACAAATAAATACTGCAAGAAAAAAAAACACCCAAGTACTCAAACTGGTAATTTTTAAGGGGAAAAATAGGTGTCTGAAAACGGACTGATAAATGCCCAAGCACTATGGTCTATTGCTTTGTGCAAAGTCCACAAGTCCCTGTGCAAAGAAAGCTACAATTCCCATGCCATGCCCAGTGACTTGATTGCTTCATGCAGGGCTGCAGAGCTCTGTGGGAAGCAAGCTACATGTGCAGTCCTGTGCCGGATGGGTCTACAGTTTTGTGCTGGCCTGTATTAAGAAAGCTAAATATAGGGAAAGGAAAGGGGGAAATTGTCTAACCAGAAAAGGCACACTAAGCTAGAGTTTGTTTCCAGGTGCAACCTGGGAGCAAAGGAAGTTAAACAACTTGCAGTATGCAAGTGGGGCCTGATGGGATTCACACCCAGGTCTCCAGGATTGTAACTCAGTACCCTTAACCACTATGCTATACTGTGTCCAAAATATGCTAGTTGTTACATATCTTTTTTAAAAAGTAAGAAAATAAATTAGAAAAAAAAATGTCCATTAATCTGTTACAGGTGATTGCACAAAGTAGGGCAAGAAAAGTTATGGGAAAACTGCCCTGAAGCCTTGGTTTAAAAGATCACATGACACAGAGTCAGCATTACACAAACTTTAGCAATGTCTTGTCAAAGTAAAATGCTTACACAACAGTGTTTGGATAGAGGGTGCCAAAGTTAGGGAAATAACAACACTGTACCATGTTATTGTTCAAACCCCAAGAAACATCCCACCACAGATTCACCATTTTACCCAAACATTTTATTTCTGTACTTCAGCTTGTATAGATGCATTAATGGAGTATATAGATATATAACAAAATGGCAACTTTACGAAGAACTACGCTGAATTTAACATTTCAAACCATTCCTCTTAACACCTTTTAAAGGGAAATCACCCACAGAGAACTGAATTAGATTTATTCCTGATAGAGATATTAAGTTAAGGGGAAGAAGGAAGGAAAACAAAACCCCAGGCCCTAGGGCTGCATTTCTAAATTGTGCAATCTCAATGAACTATCTAGCAGTCAACACTTCTTTTCAAATGCCACCCGCATAACAATTAACCTCACTACAACCTTGAGATCCCAGATTAGCAATGTCCTAAATTGCATTAGCATAGCTCCTAGATGCCCTATTCTCACTCAAATGGACTAATCAAATCAGTCACCAGGGACAGAAGCCAAGGCCCAACTTCTTTAGCAAGAGGTGACTTTCAGTGTAAGTAGAATGGTGCATGACAACACAATCATAATTAGTGTACTGCAGATGGGAAAAGGGCAAAACTCTTAATAAGTAATTTGTGAAATATCAAGATTACCAGCACAACACACAAGACAGCTTCTCTTTCTGTATTAGAAAATTATTAAATGAACAGTTTAGGTCATTAAAGCATCTTCTCTTAACTGCCTTGTTAATAGAAGACAATGGTGCTTCAGCTTTGTTCAATTTAATTTTCAGAATGAAACCATTCTGATGAGCTGCTTGAGATCAATTGTTGT
The DNA here is from genome assembly GCA_016271365.2 of Neoceratodus forsteri. Lineage (NCBI taxonomy): Eukaryota > Metazoa > Chordata > Ceratodontiformes > Ceratodontidae > Neoceratodus > Neoceratodus forsteri. The sequence goes on from CM028137.1 coordinate 268,328,597, forward strand.
GACATCTGAGACTCTAATTTAAAATTCAGTACGGATAGTACTGTAGTTCCTACATTTTTCAAAAGGAAACTCTAGGTTATATCAGGGATATAACAATTTCAAACTACATATGCCAACTAAATATCTCAAAATGTTTAATTACACAGTGTTTTTTATATTTCAATTTAAAGTTCCTTGTCAGCAAAACAGTTACTCTCCCAATTTTAGTATCTCAGTTTTGGCATATCTATACTAAGCAGACTCTGTGGAGGTTAACTACAGCTGGATGCATGTTGGAATTTGTGGAGATGCCTTTGACACCACACTTTCATGGTTTACATCAGCTAATACATTTTGACCCCCCCCACACACACACACACACACACACACACACACACACACCTTTTATGTGCAGCAAATCATACTGAAGTGGAGGCAGGAACAATTGGAAACACCGTCTTCATGCAACATGTGTATGTGGCAGTTTCATCTGAGAAACTAGTGATGGTGGAGACAGTGGCACATCTAGGTGATCCAGTATGATTTTGACTGTATGTAGCTACAGTAGCTATGACTTTGGTTGGACAAGACTGCAATGCCAGCAACAGATCAGCTGCATTATACAGTACCCGCTTGAAATCATTCAAAAATAAAACCAGGGCTTCCATTGCTATATACCAGCTCTCTCAAATTACCATCACCCAAATGTGGACATTATCCCAAATCTGATTGGAAAATTAGAAAAAGTCAAACACATCAAAGTAGAATGGATTAAGAAATTCAGAACACAATAATAGTTTGTGTTTTAATGTTGTTTAACGTTTACTTAAGTAATAACTGGACAGTAACTTTGGATATATAAAGGAATAAAAGTATTCCTATGCCTGGCTGAGGTGTTGGGAATACATGTATTTTCAAGTTCACTCACAGCTACTTTGTGGGCTAACACTACTATATTACAACTGCTTTTATTTTGTTTTGGTTCGAGCAGTTTAAGTATTTTCTCCATTCTGTCTATAAATGCTGTGTGCTATTATGTTGCTCTGGTCAGCCAGTCAAAAGGCAGGAAACAGGATAGTGTATAGTTAAAGGGTCTATTATATTGTCATGGGGCAAACACCATGCTGTAATCAGTCCAGTGACTAAGTGATGATGATAATGATGATTTTTTTATTTTTATCCAGGAACATAATTTAGGGAAAAATCTGTGTTTACAAATAATACCCTAAGTGGCAAATTGCTGCTTGAAAATCATCAGTTGCCACTAAAAAATTGTGCTTTCTGAGTAGTTAATTACAGGAAAACTAAAAATGTTCCACAACCTTTTTGTGCCATTTAAGAATGTCCATTTCTCCTACATTAATAGAAGTCACCTTTCTCCATTTTCAGTTTGCACTACCATTTTTACATTTATTTATTTATTTAGAAGCTGGTAACCAAGACAGGCCCACTGAGCAAAGACCCATTTCCAGGTGTGAATGGGGGTACAAAATTGGAGAGAAGTCACAATAAAACACAGTGCTAAACAACAGCAGCAAATACACTTCACATATCCAGAATTGCAATTAACTCTGAAAAATGACAGTAAACAAAAGAAATGCAGTTTGAAGAGCTATTTATTTATCTGTTTATTTATTTTATTTCTTTATGTATTTTTAATTGATTTTTTTATCAATTTATTTAGTTTTTGTTGACTGGGAAAGGAGGGCTAGGCAATTCTGCCTCCTTTCACACTCACGGTTGAGAGAGATACAGATGCAAACTAGAATCAGGTTAAGCTGTTGGTGATATTTTTGTGAATGAGGGGAAATTTGACCCCAACACCAAGGAAATTGCCCTACTCTTTTCGAGAAGTGCTGAATAAAAATCAAAACAAGCAGAAAGGACTTCAGTTTAATGTCTAATCTGAAAGACAGTACCTCAGGAGTGTAGCACCCCCGTCATGCTGCACTACGGTGTCAGTTTTGGGATTTAACCCTAAGTTCCTGATGTGAGCCAAGGAGAACCCACAATCCTCTGATCTTCTTGTCTCAGAAGTGAGTGTATGATCTGCTGAGCCAAGGACACTGCAAATTAAAATATTTTATTTGTTTATTTATTTAAAAATTGGTAACCAGGAAAGGCACACTGAGCTGAGACTCTCTTCCAGGTGCAACCAGGGGGAGAAGAATACAGTGGGAACAGAGTTGCAAAACATGAGAAAGCAGATAAATAGGTAGCATTACAGATGAGGATTCCATGTGGTGACCACATATATTAACAACATGGAATTAGACAATGCTATGTGAATATTCATTAGAAAATATGATAAAGTGTGCAGTGTCGGTTAAGGTAGGTAACCATGCTAATAGGGTACAGATCAGACCTCAGGCAGAGTCACAAACAGCCTCAATTAAAGGGGTTTTGAGCAGGAGGGGGAAACAGAAGAGAGGGTGAGAAATCAAGGGGGGTGACAAGGACAAGATAGTGCTGGAAATCAGAGCCCCAGGACAAGAACAAAAGCACAGTGTGATTTTCCAAAATGTCCCTGTACATTACAACTTTTGGGGAGGCCCCTTGAAAAAGCACTAATGTACAGCAAAATGTTGGGGAATCATTCTGTACTGTCATTTTTGTCCTGATAGCTCTGACGTTTTAAGAAAGAAAACCACTGGTTACATACATGTGTCTAGTGTAGGTGTACAATGATTTTATTGATCAGCAACAGCCTTTACAATATACAAGACATAAAAACTTCACCTGAGACTCCCATCTATTAGCATTCAATCTTCTCCTCACAACTGGATAACCCTGTATCTCTGCTGTTACCTCTATAATTCTGGGGCTACCCCACTTTTCACACTTTGACAAAGCCTCTGTCCACCTCACCCCCCCTGCTCATACCCCTTCCACACCAGCTTGACAAGACCTATGGCTGCCACTCCCTACCTTTCTTACCACCCCATCCACCTCACCACCCCTGCCCCTTTCCCTCCCACACCAGCTTTCTGATAAGGCCAAGGTCTGCCACCTCTTACCTTTCTTACCCCCGCCCACCTCACCTCCTGCCCCCACACCAGCTTGACAAGGCCTATGGCTGCTTCTTTCTTTCTTTCTTTCTTTCTTTCTTTCTTTCTTTCTTTCTTTCTTTCTTTCTTTCTTTCTTTCTTTCTTTCTTCCCCCTCTGATCTAGGTTTTCCTCCTATTAGAATGATAAAACTGCATATAGATACATATGTATTTGCTCACTTTATTTTACTGTTTTGGAAACATTGTACTTTTACCACTTTGTATGTTTTGTCTCCCCTTCCCACTGATGTGGAAACTTGTAAATGAGCTGTCAGTGCTCAGAGGTATTGTAATCTAAGAATGAATAAATAGATAAAACTACTTATAAATATAAGTACAATACAATAAGAACACAGATTTGCTCAATGCGGTGCAATACTGTTTACAGTTTCACTAGCATCATAAAATAAGCAACATTAATTGAAGGCAATTGTTAACATAAAGACTATTCATTCCAAAAGTTAAATAGTTACAAATGAGTTGTCATCAGGAATCTAGCAAGTTTCTGTAAAACATTAGGATCCTGAGAGGTAAACAGATAGGGCACTATGTTATTGGGGGGACCAAAACCACCTATTATATCGCTCAACCATTGCTTCCTGTTTTTTTCATAGACGGGACAGATCAAGACCACGTGTTTAAGGTCATTATATGTCTTAGAACTGCATTGACAGTAGGGGTCCACAACATTAGACCTTTTTTGTCTGTAGTGAATGCATATGTTATAGCGTTCCAGCCTAAACCTGAAAAATATTCTGCGCATCTTGGGATTAGTTAATTTAGACAAATAACATTCATAACCCCATGAGGTCTTGATCTGTCTATACCAGCTTTGTAATTTTAATGCAGAAAGTTGAGAGAATAATCTACTTGAATCCAGGTCCTTAATCTAATCTTAAAAGAGGTAGCTATTTTTCCCATGGACTTGTGTATATATTATGTAAAAGATATCATCATCCTGATGGAAAGATTGCTTTTTTAATTAACTGAATGGATGGATGAGCTTATCCCAGTGTTGAAAACATTATTTCTTCTTCCAGACAAATTCTAGGTAGCCGAGTGTCCGGTAGAAGGAAGGTCTTTAAAAGAAACATTATCTGTCTCTCTCTAACTAATGAGAGCACAAAGTGTTGTCCTAATTCTAATTTAAGGATACAAGGTGGTACCATGAGAATATTTTTATATAGTTTATTAATAATAGTTTCTATGGCTGACAGGTTGGATGAGCCCCAAATCTCAGAAGCATATAATGTGCTTGCCTTTATTTTTGCATTGATTACCCTCAGTATGCCATTGACCGTAGTTTTACCCATCGTTGCACCAAATATTTTGAGAGCATTAACAGCAGCAGTCATTTTGGTTTGTATTAGTGTAAGATGTTTGCTCCACATCTTATTTTGTGCAAATCTAACTTCTAAATAGTCTTAGTGGTCTATGACTTCTATTTTGCCTTTATCTATCAAGAATTTAGGAGAAATTTTAGATTGATTCCCAAAGATAACAATCTTGGTTTTATTTAAATTTATCCTTTGCATTTTATCATTGCATAAACCCAAAAAATGTACCAACTTCCTTTTTAGTCCTAATGCAGAAGTAGATAAGAGTACTATGTCATCTGCATAGGCGAGAAAGTCAATTCTTTGCATGTGTCTAGTGAAGTTCTTTACAAGTCATAGTACTTGGTACATGCTGAGAGTTGTGTGCAGTTATTCAGCTGTACTTGAACACCAGCTGCTGTTATTGCAGCTGCCCCTGTTGTTTTCTGTAAACTAGTTAAACCTGAGGAATTCTAGTTTGTAATCAACCAGGTGAGGGTAGTACATGTGAGATTTTGATAAGAAGTAGAGCCAGTGGAGGCTAGAGCAGCAGCAAACTGGTGTAATGAGTTCTGAAGAGGTGTTTGAGAGTGGAGTAGGAGGAGGAGTGGCAGATGGAAGGAGGAAGGGAGTTCCACAGGAAGGTCAATCATGTCAAAAAAGGAAACTGTCCAGCAGAGGTGTTGCAGTGAGGAATATTAAAGGAGCATGGGTCCTAAAGAGTACAGGAGTGGAGTGAAGAGCAGGAGGGTGAAGAGCCCATGTAGTGTGAGAGTAGATCAGATAGGTAGCAGGGAATGAAGCAAGCCAATATTTCAAAAGAAAAGCAGCACACTGACAGAAGGAGGTGAAGATCTGAAAGAAGGAATAGAGAGGTTCTGGAAGAGGGAATAGTGATGAATACATAGGATGAGGGTATGTTTAAAGTGGAGGAAGAAATGGAGGAAGGAATCCAGCCTGGCCAGGGTAGAGTTGGGGGTAGCATCATAGACCACATGCACATAGTCAAATGTAGGTACAGTAGAAGCATTCTTAGGAGGCTGTCTTGATGGACTGGAGGAAGGAAGCAAGCATGATCTCCTGCTAAATCAGATGCCAAACTACAGATGGAGATGTTTCTGTATGGTGAAGACATGGTTGAAGGAGTCCAGGTTGTTATCTAGCCCCATGCTGGACTACTTAAAGTGTATGACCACATCAAGTGGAGCACCATGTAGAGCTTGAATGACATGGGAGTGACAGAGCCTGGTAAGGCATTGTCTGATGACACTCTTTTTAGAGTTCAATTTAAGGTGGTTTGAGTGGAATCAGCAGAGGACACAGTCAAAGTCATGCTATAGTGATGTTTCTAGTTCATAGACAAGGCACAAGAGCCAATGAAGACTATGTTGGATATACCTCTGTTACCAATTCAATAGATCTGTAAACAAAAATGAACAGCAGTGATCAACATCACAGGTTGCAAAACAGAGCATAATGAAGTATTTTAAAACAGTTTAACATAACCTGTTGCTTTAGAAGGCCCTGTGATCAAATGTGCTGACCTCTCAGAATTCACTGCAATTGTTGACATCAGTCCTGTGGCCTCAGTATTTCCCACCACCTCCCAGGCCACTACAAAACAAGTCCTTTGGGTCAGAAGGCTTCAAATCCAAGCTGATGAAGTTAATGTTACCCTCCATAGCACTCCCAGTCACCGACATCCTAAATCTTTCTCTATGTCTTCTGGTATTTCCCCTGATGTCTGGAAGGTTGCTAGTGTTACTCCTGGTTTTAAAGCAAGTGACCACCAAAAAGAGAAAATTATAACAGAATAATCATGCTCTCAGTACATCATAGCATCCAAGCTCACTGATTACATTTCAAAACCTAGTTTCCTGTCCCCTATCTAATGATGGTTCAGGAACAATCATGGCACCTCCATGACCTTGACCAAACTGACTGACACCAGCCTAGCTATGGATACTGGCCTCCCTACTGGTGCATTTTTATTAATCTTACAAAGGCATTCAACCTGTCAATCACTTGCTCCTCTGCAACAAACAGACCTCCTTTGGTGTCTCCCCTTGCCATTTCCTTTTTTGACAACTAACTGGTAGAAATAAGCAAGTTAGACTATACTGAACTACCTTCAGCCTTGCAGACCTAACTGTTGGCTTTTCCCATAGATCAACCCTTGGTCCCCTTCTCTTTTCCATGTGAATAAAGAGTTTCTCAGATATTGCAACTGTTTGTAGCACCGTGCTGTGTGTGGATGGCCTTGTTCTCTACTATATTGCAGATGCCAACCTTGATATCTCACAAACTCTCTCTGACTCTTTTGCTCTTATTTAGTCTTGGGTCTTGGCTATCAACCAACAATAAATTGAAATTCTGAACAGCAACAAACAAAAACAAGCAAAAAAAAAGCCATGTTCTTTGGTTCCATACCAAAACTCCCTGTCACCACAGACAAACTCTCCCTTATCTGTACTGGCAGTTCCTAGCTGCAGGTGGTTACTAGTTTCAAATACTGCATCTGGGTGTTTTGATAGACCCCTCCCTTGGCTTCTCCTGCATGACTCCTCAATCTGCAAGAAGTAAATGTTAAGCTGGGCTTGATCTTTAGGGTCAAACACTGCCTATCTCTTGCTGCCCAGCTGTTCATATCTCGGGTACCCCTACCTGGACTTACTCATGGCTTTTTGGCCTTACTTGGTGCTAGTAAAATCTCCATTTCTAAATGGGATGTAACACACAACAAAGTAATTTGCCTTGGCCATCCCTAGGCTTATTTATTTATTTATTGAAAATTGGCAACCCAGAAAGGCACACTGAGCCAGGGCTCATTTCCTAGTGTGACTGGGAAGGGGGCCGGGTGAATCAGGGGAGACACAAACTTAAATAATGTTAGAGCACAACAAATAAACAGTGATAAATATTGCAACAATGTGCACCATTGAGGTTCTATATGAATGAAAACCCAGTAGTCATGAGCAAGAACGGATGAAACAATTTGGGGGAAATTCTCAAACCAGGGCAAATCAATAGGCAACAGATAGTAGAGAGGAGGAAGAAGAGCACAAGCCACAGCTAAGGCCAGACAGGTACTTGATGAGGCAGCAAGAAGTCTGAGCTGATGTTTGAAATAGAGATGGGAAGGAGTAAGGTGATGTGTAGGAGGGAGATTGCTCCAGAGGGAAGGAAGATGAGATGAGAATGCAGCAGAGCAGAGCTGGGGTGAGAAATAGAAAAGATGTGGGAATCTCTAGAGTGAATAGCATATGAAATGGAGGGAAAGTGAGAGAAGTGAGAGGAAAGGTAAGGAGTAAGAGAACAAAACCAATATTTAGAAATGAAGGATGCACAGTGCATTTGGCATTGGGAGGGAAGATGAGGAATAAAGAGGAAAGTGTTGAGGGAGCAGTGATAAATATGAGAAGGTGCATTAGCAGCCAGTTTGCAGAAGGCATTACATAGGGTGTCCAGTCTGGCAAAGGAAGAGGGAGGGGTAGTGCCGTAGACCACATCTGCATAGCGAACACTGGAAGCACCATTTTAGTGACCAGTTTGAGGTGCACTTAGGATGGATGGCAATGTTTGTTGCAGTAGAGGTAACCAGGTTTGGAGCAAAGCCTGTGGATAGCATTGATATGGATGGAGATTTCTAGCATCCAACCACACAAAGGTATTTGAAGAAGGAGGCAGCATCCAAGTAAGTACCACCAGGTTGATGAAAATGGGGGGGGGGTGCTGGCCAATTTTTGTTCAAGTGTCATAGGTGACTGACACCATCTTCTTAGAGGTCAGTAGTAACTTTTTATATCAGAGGTGTTCCTTCAAGGCTAATTTTGCTCTTTCAAGGACTTGGTTATTAGAACTCTCCCTCTGAAGTTTTCACTGAGTTTTGCTGGTATTTTTTGGCCTTTGTTTTGTTGATCATAACCTGACACTTGCTGAAGCTTGGATTTCTCTCTACTGCTGTCATCTAATTGGTGATCTTAAATTTTTTGAAATCAATTTTATTTGCTTTCTACTTGTATTTGTTCGATCTTTGGAAACTGTGTTGCAGAGAAATATCCTGTGCATCATGCATTGAGTCTTTTGACATCAGTCCATAACAATCAGTTGTTGACAATAAAACAAGAAATTCAGACACAATTTGGGATCTTCTAGAATGCAAAGTTCAAACATTTCCTTCTATTGTTGAGACTGTATATTTCTGTTAATTATTATATGTAGAATAATACATGGGATGGTGTGTTTAATAAGCATTTTACATACATGAAAAGGGTTGGATGCTACATAAACCCCAAGAGTGAAGCTCAAGGGGTATATTTAAGCATCCAACACTATAACGGTATGTGTAAATTTCAAGTTTTACACAGCACCCATGTTTTATTTTATATAATTGCTGGGGAGTGGGGTTTTTTTGCCACAGCAATTATGTAAAATACAAACACATTGCTGTGCAGCCGTGGTTCAGTCAGGTTCAAGCGGCTGTGAAAAACATTTTGTTTTTTTTTGTATAAAGCAGTTCATCCCTGGGGTGTAATTCCAAGAGCTAAGTTCATTTTTTTTTATTTACTTATGGGAGAGTCCAAGTGGTGGTAAACTGCCCAGCACCATGAAAGGAAGATGGCCAGCTGGCTCATGTGTGGAAAAAGGGAACATCAGCACATGTTCACCATTATTACCAGCTGGTTAAAAGGGTGATTGTAACTGAATTTCTGTATGGGAAAAAGTGTTCCCTGGATATTGTAAAGAATTTATGTTTTCTTTGTCATAGGAATCAATGTATAATTTATTTTTTTAACTTTAATTCAGAAGGGCAAAACATTACAGAGTGGCATGATACATGTTGAAATTTTTTGAAATAAAATACAGCAATAAAGGGTTACTCTGTAACCTGCTTGAGTGACATCAGTAGTGTGGTGGGGAGCATTTGGAAATTAGCAGGTAAAGCAAATAGGATGCTGGGATGTATAGGCAGGGGCATCACCAGCAGGAAAAGGGAGGTCATAATTCCGCTATACAAGACACTAATGAGGCCAAACCTGGAGTACAGAGTACAGTTCTGGAGACCATACCTACATAAGGACATAGACAGGGTAGAGAAGTTTCAGAGGAGGGCAACAAAGATGGTGCATGGATTGCATCACAAGTCCTATGAAGACAGGTTGAAGGAACTGAACATGTACTCCTTGGAGGAGAAGAGGGAGACAGGGGATATGATAGAGACATACAAGTATCTCACAGGGAGGAACAGGGTGCAGGAATACACTATTTTTAAGTGAAAAAGATGTACCAGGACTAGAGGGCATGGGATGAAGTTGGAGGGAGGACGATTCAGAGGAAACATGAGGAAGAATTTCTTCACAGAACGGGTGGTGGACAAGTGGAACACCCTGCCAGAGGAAGTGGTGGGGGCTGAAACAATCATGGGATTTAAGAATGCATGGGATAGACATAAAGGAATTCTGGAGGTCAGGGGTAAGGGGCAACAGACTTCTAGGAAAACATAAACTGAACTTACAAGCTCAAATGGGCAGACTGGGTGGGCCATAGGTCCTTATCTGCCGACACTGTCTATGTATCTATGTATCTATGTATTGATTGGGACTTGCTAGCTTCAGGAGCACCAGAGTCCAGGCCCCACTGGATACAGTCCATGCCTATCTGCTGATGCAGCTGGTTCAGGAATCCATGAGGCAGACTGCTATTCCTGATGTGGTGCTCATCAACTTGGAGGTGGTAGGAAGTGTTCGAGTAAGGGAGCCACTAGGGTTCAATGACTATAAAGACTATAACTCCATTTGATTTGAGCTGGCCCTTGGAACCAGAAATCCCAATCCTTGTCTGAGATTCTTGATTTCAGAATGGCAGACTTCAATGGGAAGGGGGAGTTGGTCCAGGACAAGATAGTCAGGGTGTTGCCTCTCTTGCCACCCCAGTGCCCCACTAACAACCAGGTTTAACCACCAGTACCTACATCTTATCTGTGCTTAGCCTTCACCAGTTTGAGAACATCCAGTCTTGGGTCTTGGCTAGACAAGAGTTCAATACAGAGACTGCACACAGAGGACATATACAGCTGGGCGTCATACACATAGTAGTGAAAACCCACCCTATAATGTCTAATGATATGACCTCCCTTTTCCTGCTGGTGATGCCCCTGCCTATACATCCCAGCATCCTATTTGCTTTACCTGCTGCCTTGTCACACTGTTTCCCTACCTTGAAGTCATCAGAGATGATAACCCCAAGATCCCTTTCCTGTTTGGTGCATGCTGTATCCTCAACCCTCAACTGATATATTGTGCCAGGGATTTTGTGCCCCATATGCATTATCTTGCACTTTTTTGCATTGAATTTCAACTGCCAAACCCCTGTCCATTCTTCAAGTTTCTGCAGGTCCCTTCTCATTCTGTCTACACCCTCTGGTGTGTCTACTCTGTTACAGAGCTTTGTGTCATCAGCGAACAGTGAAATTCTGCCTTCTAGGTCCTGCGCAGGTCCAGCAGGTTCAGATCATCCATCCTCAAAACCTCCCTCTTTGCCATTCCCCTTCCTACTTTTTCCCCAAGCTCCTTATCCCTCTCTTCCCCTTGTGGTCTATATATCATCCCAACTGTCATTTCTTGACTGAGGCTGCCTTGAGCTTCAACAAAATGTACTCAACCTTCCCATTACTTCCTCTAATGTATCCATCTTTCATACCCAAATGCCTTCCCTGATGCAGACTATGACTCCATTTTACTTTTTCCTCTATCCCTTCTAAACATTGTATAGCCAGGGACTGTCAGGTCCCAGTCATCATTTTCTGATGCCCAAGTTTCTGCGATAGCTATGAAGTCCATCTCAGTGCCTGACATTATTGCCTAGAGCTCACTTGCTTTATTACCTAGACTCTTTGCTTTAAGGCAGACCCCTTCTTTTAACTCCTGATCCCCATTTCCTTTTTACTTGTTTTTCTCCCTTATTGTTTTCTAGCCTCCTTCAATTCATGTTTTTCATGCTGATTGCAGGTTTTGTGAGCCCTCCCTCTTTGGTCCCTTCTTTTAGCTCAGTTTGAACCTCAAGCTTATTTTTACCCACTATGCTGTTACAAGACCCCAGATTAGGGGGAGTACTAGCTAGGTTCCCTTTTCTCTCTCCTTTCACTGTGGTTCCCCTAGAATCAGTCTGCACTCCAGGCAATTTAACTTTCCAGTGAAGATGTCAAACTTCTGTTCCAGTGCACTGGCCCACTCTCTTGTCAGGTGAAGACTGTTACCCTTGAATAGTTTTCTGTACCGGAAGTCCCCTCAGTTCCCCATAGAGTGCTACCCCATCTTCTGACACCATCCCTTTAACCACCCTTTAAACTCCTCTGTTTCATTCCTCTTTATGTTTCTTTCCCTTCCCTACTCCAGACAGGGAGGACCATGAAAAAGGCCATGGAGGCCAAACGTGCCTTTAATGTGATTCCCTTCAGTTTGTTTCCCCTGAGTCCCAAATCACTGCTCAGCTAAAAGAGAGGCTGCCTGGTTGTGTTGTAGAGTTTGAATTTCTGACTTTACCTTACAGATATAGTTTTTATATCCTTTTTCTCCATCATTGCTTGCCATAAGCAAATTTATACCAATGAACCATTATATCTAAGCATGTGTGGTACTCATTTCATACCCTGTCCTTAGCCTTTTTCTGTAGCAGCACCCAATAAGATCTTTGATTTTGTCTTCCCAACATAATAGCATAACATTATACAAGCATTACACAGGTATTTGTGCTACATACAAATCAAGAACATTTGACCTTATCGATTCATGACATAGCAATCTGCTACAGTATTTAGCTTCCAAATGCCTAAGCCACTGACTATTCTCTTTTAATCCTGGGCTATACACACCATGAAAAAAATTATCTGAGGTCTTAGAAGCCATAATGGTAGCATTGCCTTTAAGAAAACATTGAGATATAAAAAATAAATTCATTATTGTTGATACAGCAACTTGAAAATAGGTATTTATCCCTGTTTTATGTATGGATATGTGGGCATCCTGTAAACCTGCAGTCTGGACCATCTGAATTAGAAAGTGGGAGTCACTATGTATTCCTTGTCTGGGCATCTCTGTCTTGCCATGACAAACCACAACTGAAATTCACCTGAAATATTGCCCGCTTTGAAGTATGCAGGTATGGCTGGATCATTTTAAAAAGTTATATCTGCTTGGACTTGGGTTGAGGTAAATATATATTTATATAGTCGAGTTGTGTTCAAAATTGTCATTTCCAGAAGCAACATCCATCCCAGGAATATGTCCACTAAGCAGGACACCTTAAACTTTGTACCCTGAAAACATCCATACCTCATCACATAACTCCTCTCTTAGGGATCAAAAAGAACTGCCCTTCCCCCAAAGTTTCTGTGTCTCTGTTACCCCCCTTTTATTCACCCCTCTTCAACCCCCAAAGTATGCCCCCTACACACACACACACACACACGATCTTAACAAAGACAATTCTCGCTGCTTTTAGTTTGCCTACTGTTCTGTAAAGAACTACCTCGTATGTATTTTATGCTCCAATGTAAAAAAAAAAAACATTATTATTAAATGTCTTTATTTGATAAATGAGCTTATTGTTGTTTCTTCTTTTTTACATGCAACTTCTGTAAAAGCCTCTGGCTCAAAAATATTATAATCTGAGAAATAAATAGTAAGCATTTGTCAATGCCAAATGTTTGCTTGCTGGCATTAGCATTGGAAGTGCACAAGTTAGACAGATGCAGAATGGGAATGGCAGTGAAGTACTGAAGTAACGCCAATCCAGCCCCCACCCTGCAGAGATGGACAGGCATTGGGGTGTGCCTTTGGGTCGTCACCCATAATGCTCACACCATTTCACCTCACCCTACCCTGCAGACACCGACAAGTGTCGAGGTGTGCCTTGGGGTGTTCGGGCTTTACACTCACCCCATTCCGTAAGGAAATACGATGAAATGGGTGCAATATAGGAGAATGGGGTGAGCTTTGGGGCCAAAGAGTCCAAGACACACCTCGATGCCTGTCACTAGCTGCAGGGTGGGGGTGGGGGTGGAATGGCATGAACATTACTGTTGACAATTCCAAGTCACACCCCTGACGCCTGCCAGTCCCTATAGAGTAGGGTGTTATGGTCAGAAACCCTAATGCCCTTGTTGTTTCTTGGCATTTTCACCCCAAGTTTTCAACATGGGCTTTTTGTGAGCCCACTGCATGAACAGTGACACTATCAGTTCATTAGCTGAAAGGTGATTTTGCACAGTAACTGTGCCATTTGGCCCCACAGGTGCAAAAACACATTTCAAACAGGATGTGAAAAATGATAGCTGTACTGTTCATGAGGAGGTGTAAAAAAATGGTAATGTTGAAAATCTGCAGTTAAAATATAACAAAATTGGTGAAGTCACGAGCATGCATAGAAACTGCGCAACACTACATCCTTAATGCAATAATTTTGGGGATTTTTTACACCAGATTTTCAACATAGGCATTTTGTGACCTCTACTCATGAACAGTGGCATTGTGATTTTCTCAATCTGTCCAGTACATTGATTTCGCACAGCAACCATGCCCATTGTATGCCACAGGTGCAAAAACATGTTTCATTCAGGGTGTGAAAAATGACAGCTATACTGTTCATCAAGCAGTGTGCAAAAATGACAATGTTGAAAATCTGGAGTATAAATATAAAAAACTGGCGAAGTTATGAATGTGTGTAGAAACTGTGCAATGCATGTTGGTAACGCAGTCATTTTTAGGAATTTTTTCACCAAATTTGCAACATGAGTTTTTTGGGACCTCTTCTTATGAACACTGTCACTGGATTTTCTTAATCTGTCCCAAACATTGATTTTGCACAGTGATCATGCCACTGTGTACCACATGTGCTAATACACATTTCAAGCTAGATGTGAAAAATGACAGCTGTACTGTTCATAAGGAGGTATGGAAAAATGGCAATGTTGAAAATCTGGAGTGAAAATATAAAAAATGTTCAAAGTTACAAGTGTGCTTGGAAACTGTGCAATGCATGCTCATAACAGTCATTTTTGTGAATTTTTTCACCAAATTTGCAACATAGGTTTTTTGAGAGCCCACCTCATGAACAGTGACACTGTAGTTTCGTTATTCGGTCCTGGAAGGTGATTCCGCGCAGTGACCACAAAATCACTTTTCAGGACCAAATAACAACATGACAGTGACTGAGTTCATGAGGAGGGGTCCCAAGAACCCCATGTTGAAAATTTGGTGCTAAAAGTGGCAAAAATGGCTGAGATATCCACCTAAGTTGAAAACCCCCCATTTATGCCATTATACAGCTTACTGACATTTCTTCAGTTTGCAGTCAGCTTTGAAGAGTGCAGACATATTCCCACTCCACTGAAGATCACCATGATGGGCTCCGGAGCTAAGTATTGGTTGGGGGTGGGGAGGTGGGTGCGCAGAGGGTGGATGCAGGTTGGGGATGCACCACAGACAACGAGGGACCATTTTCTTGTTTACAGGTTTAAAAAAAAACACTTTGCTGGAAGGTTTTCTTGTTTTACAGGTACATTTGACATGCTGGGGTAGGATCACAGCATGCCACCTGCATTTTTGAGGAGGGGGACTGGAGCCGATGGGGATTGGGCACCCCACTGGCAAAGAAAAAGGATCTGTGTTTGGGGGGGCATGATGCCAAGGGGGATTGGGCACCCCTGTTGGCAAATGAACTGGGGAGGGGCCACATGCCAACAGGGGGATTGGGCACCCCCATGTTGGCTTTCCTGGGACTGTGAGAGGCCGACGGCGATAGCCACCACCATGTTTATTGAAATATAACACCAGGCATGGCACACCCTGCAATGAGGGGGGCGCTCCCTTATTGCAGTGGCAAAATCATTTCAAGTTGGTGGCACACTTCGGAGTTGCTGTCATAGACAGCATGCTCATTTAGTGGTGCCACAGACACAAGCCCCCAAAAGCAATGGCGGCACTGGCTGCAACATGACAGCACCTCAATAACATGATTCTCCAGCAAACTGTCACAACATGTTTCTTGTGCATGTGCGCAAGCCAACATAAAAATAATAAATAAATGTCTGAGATGAACCAAAGCCTTGCATCCTGAAGAAAAAAAGATACTACAAGGGGATTCCTGAAATGTGGAAAAGGGGATGACTTAATGTCTTATGTTCATTTAACATTGCACATTTGAAGATAGTGGTAGTCAGGTGATGCTCAGGACTGGGTAGCTGCTCTTCAGCTTGGCTCTGCTCTCAGCACTCAAAAACAGCAAATATATCTTATCATTACCAAAATACTTACTCCAAACTGCACTACTAATACTTGTTTCATCTCTAGAAGGTGGATTGGCAGTGTTTTTTCTGGACTGATGGAGGCTGAAATGTGTACGGCGCCACTCAAATGCACTCCGCCAACCATGCCAGACAAATCTTCCAAATGATCCAAGGCCCACATGACTGAGACAAGCCATTCACTAACTACGACACCAGGGACTTCCCCATTAATGGAAGAGAGGTTTCTGTCAGAGATTACTCCTCTCAGGGAAGCACTACAGGAAGTCACATCAGAGCTCAAATCCCTAAGAGTTGATATTAATGATTTGGGTAGAAGAAGTGGAGATTTTGAGGTTTGGACATACTCTATGGAGATGTGGAGGGACATGAGAGAACCAGAATTCAATGCTTTCAAACAAAAAATAACATGCATGGAAGCGAAGATGGAGGTTCTGGAGGGACGGAGCCATTGCTGTAATGTGGTTATTTTTGGACTCCCTGAACAAGTTGAAGGCTCTACACCTATACAGTTTGAACATAAATGATGGGCCCAATTCCAGAAGACGTTATGGCTGGCGCAAGGTGATTTATGCCAATCTCGATGGCACAAATAGCACCTTGCACCAGGCATAATGCAAGTCATGATTCCAAGTTGCAGCTTGCACCATGCACTATATGGGTTGCGCCAAACTTGGGCTATGCCACCCACTACAGCCGCAACCTGCAGCAACATGGTGCAAGGGTGGGTTACAGCAGCAACTGCACTCTATTTTGGAAGGGCGGCTGCCGTAACCCACTTATGCCATTCCAGAAGAGGCAATGGCGTAGCAGGGTTAGACCAGCTAGGAGGAGGTCTAAGGGGCATCTGTCCTGGCACAGCAATGGATGCCCCCCCACAGCACCACAGAAATCACATGTGTGTGCCCATCCACACTGTCATGCCCCCAACCCCCAAACATCAGGACCCCCTGGGTCCGAATTCTGTTGTTCCCCCCTAATCGCTAGTGCCAACTGGCCAGCTCCCCCATGCCCCCAGGTGTGTTCAGGTGCATTACGGGGTGGTGGGCTACTGGGGGCAGTAGATTGAGTGCCATGACTTGAGGCACCCAGGTCCAGTGCCACATTACCTTGGCGCTAGTCTGCTGCTGCCACAAGTTGCAGGCGTAGGTGCTGGGGGCCCTGCCTGTCTTGGAATAGGGTGCAGGGTCCCCTGCATAGTGCCACATGGCACAACTCGCATACACCCGTGAGTTGCTCCATGCATTTTGGAATTGGGCCCCATGTGTTAAACTGTCCATCCCATCCCCAAATGGCCCCTCATACATCATTGAATGTGCTCACAGATCTCTTCATCCTGTGCCCCCCCCATGGGTTCCTCTCCCAGACTTTTTATATTTCAGTTTCTTAATTTTTTTGATAAACAGCATTTATTGAAGAAGGTTCAGGAGCATCAAGAGGTAATGTGGGAAAATGTGAAGGCTGTGAGTTGTTCAAGATCTTCCAGAAATGGTCCGATAAAAGAGAGCCTCCTATCACCCCATTGTGACCAAAGTGATCATGGATGGCATCAGATTGCTTTATCCCACCAGACTGCAGGTCCTGATCAGGGACACTTGGAAGTCTTGAAACTCAGCAGATCAAGCAGCTTCTGATATAAAGGGACTTCTTCCCAACATCTTTAAGGATTGTCGTCCTCATTATATGCTTCCTCAAAACCTTGTTGGTGGTTCCCTTTTTTCCCCTTTTTTATTAATTAGACTGAAACAGAATTTCTTTCTTATTTGCTCCAATGCTGGATTTCCCTTGACATGGAATTTTGCTATGATTTGGGATTCCTTCTTTTCATGGCAAATCACTTGGTGTTTATTACTATATGGTCCTTTCATGATGTGAACGTCATTGACCACAGTCATGGTTCATGTCTAAGGAGATGGCGTTAAAACTTAGTGATTTCGTATCTCGAGGACTGTCTACATTTTGATATATGGCCCTTTCCTTCATAAGAATAAACCAGTTTATGTCCCAGTCTTATGGTTGAGATTTCTCTGAATCAGAATTTTTATTCGCATTGGGATCCTCCTTCGGATCAGCTTCTTGTGGCCTTGAGAAATCTCTGGTTGACATCCTAGCATGGTTTCCATGTTTTGACAACTGGCTAAATCCATCTTTCTGTGTGAGTATTGCTGGGGTTTTCTCTGGATCGATATTCTCCCTCGAATCGGTATTCTTCTCTGCAGCAGGTTCAACTCCTTATCAAAGATGTTGGGCTACACATCTGGACGTCTCCTTAAGTATATGACTTTATAACATTAATAGCATGACTACTGACTGAGCTGTGGGCAGCTCTTTGCTTGGATATTTTTTTTGTTATTGTAATAGTTCAGACTTGATTTACAGTTTGTTTCGAGATTGGAGTTTATTGCCTTTCAGCATCCTTCTTCGGACTAGAATTCTACACCGAAGCTGGATTTGTCTTTGATCAGTGCTGCACAAATGATTGGTATACTACTAGCAGTGCGACAATAGACTATGCTATTAAAAGGTTTTTTCCCTCCTTTTTTCACCATGTAGAACTGTGGGTCTCATTCCTTTTTTTTTACTTTTTGAACTAGTGGTATAATGTTATACACTACCCCTGGTATATACAGTAGATTTTGTATCGATATTATCAGTTTGTGACTTAGAGGCTATATAATTGCTTTCTTTTTATTTTGTAACTACTGTACTTGTGAACTGCTGTATTTGATAATGGCCAGGGCTCTTTTTTCTCCTCCGGGTTAGAGAGAGATATTTTTTTCTCTTCTTAATTTATTTTAGTGGACTGGATATAATTTATTAATAGCATTTTTCTCTTGGGTTCTCTCTTTCTTTTCAGAATTAATACCCGTCTGACTGTAAACCTAATTCCCAGGAGTAATTTAGGTTGGTTTTAATTGATGTTATTACATCTCTTTATTAAGATAATTCAGAGGTTTCTTGGACACACTGTTTTTATTATATAATAATAATAATAATAAATTTTATTTTGCAGAAGCACCTTTCAGGCCATCAAGGCGCTTTACAAAAAGATAAAAACAACCATTATAAAAATAATTAACATAATAATAAAATAAATAACAGAGGATCCACATTATTCAGTGCCACCAAAAGCATAAAACCATAAAAACGTTTTCAGCACCTGTTTAAGCCCTTCCACAGTCGTGCACTCCAGAAGCTAATGGGGTAGAGAATTACAAAGGGTCAGGCCATGTGCATAAATGCACGGGCCCCCGAAGATTTCAAAAACACCCTTTGAATCTCCAGCAACCCCTCATCAGCAGAATGCAACTGTCGTATTGGGCAGTAAGGCACAAGAAGCTCTTTCAAGTAGTCGGGGCCCAGTCCATGTAGGGCTTTATTATTTAATAAACCAACTTTAAAGGTGATCCGCCACCTAATCGGCAGCCAGTGCAGATTGCGCAGCACAGGAGTAATATGGGAAGCTCGAGAAGCCCCCATCAACAATCGTGCTGCTGCGTTCCGCACAAGCTGCAGGTGGTGGATATTAACCCCAGGTAGCTCTAAGTACAGGGAGTTGCAATAATCAAGGCATGAGGTCACAAAGGCATGGACCAATGCAGGCAAATCTCCTGACAGAACCAGGTGCTTAATCCTGGAAATATTCCTAAAATGATAAAAGGAAGTCTTGACAACGGCAGACACTTGAGCTCTTAAAGTCAGCCCATCATCAAGCACTACCCCTAGGTTTCATACCCATTCAGAGAATAGGATCTGAGAACCCCTGAGAAAAATTCCAGAGGGCTGATCAGACCACAACCCCTTTATCCGGTGACCCGGGTCCACTACCATCACCTCCGTCTTCCCGGCATTCAACTTTAACCAGCTCAAGTTCATCCAGTCCTGGATTTTGGTAAGGCAGTTATTAAATACCAGGGCAGCTCTATCCTGGTCAGGAGCAAAAGACAGGTAGAGCTGGGTATCATCAACATAGCAGTGAAAGTCAGCCCATACTGTCTTACAATGTCTCCGAGGAGCAGCATATACACTGCAAACAACATGGGGGGCAGCGCTGAACCCTGAGGTACCCCATATGGCAGGGAGAATGGATCTGAGGAAAAAATCCCAGATACCACTCTCTGACTCCTGCCAGTGAGAAAGGATGTAAACCACCTGAGGACTGTACCTGTCGGTCCACAGATGGACCTCAGATGTCCAAGCAACACCCCATGGTCTACAGTGTCAAAGGCTGAGGAGATATCAAGGATCACCAAAACAGAATGGCTTCTCCGATCTCTCGCCACCAGGAGATCATTGAGCACCTGAACCAGTGCTGTCTCAGTACTGTGCCTAAATGATCTAGCAAATAAGGGGCTTATGAGATTTAACAGATTTTTCAGGTTTTCAGCTGTATTAAGTAATTGGGCTAGTAGTTAAGCATTTCTCCTTCTACTTAGCATTTAGAGTTATTAATTCTTAGAGTAGAATGTTTGATTGTTTTTTACTATATTCAAAGTTATTGAGTAATGAATATTATTGCTGTTTTGGGAGATGGGGTGGGGGCCTCAGGGGATGTTAGTTAGTTAGTTAGTTAGTTAGTTAGTTAGTTAGTTAGTTAGTTAGATTTTGTTGACCGGGTAAGTGCACTTGACAAATCCTGCCTATTTTCAGGCATGACCCGGGGGGGGGGATACAGATGAATGCCAACTGGCCTTGAACCAGATTAAGCTGTTGTTGGTATTTTTAGTGAATGAGGGAAATTTGCCAGGACACTGGAAATTCCCTACTGCATTGTTGTCAGTAGGGGGACCCTTGGCCATCTGAGGCAGGATGGCCAGTGTTGCTGAACCTCCAGAGGAGATGGATGTTGCTGGTGCAGGAGACTTAGCCTCGTCTCCTGTTCCTGATTCCCAAGAGGCTAATGAATTGGAGGTTGCTGCTGCAGACTATGAGTTGCCTGTTTCTGGAGAGTATGTGATTCAGAAGCCTGATTCCGCTACAACGCCTGTGGTACAGTTTGAGTGCTCTGCTACAAAAATTATGGTGTATAAATCCAAACTAGCGTTATATCGTAAAAAGTCCAAACTGCTGTTGGAAATGAAAAAATTGGAATGGGAGTTAGCGAATCTCCCTGTTGATATTGCTCCGGCTGCTCTAGTGCCTACAGTACCTGTTGTTAGTATTCCTATCTCAGGAACTCCTGTCGTCCTGGATTCAGCATCTGTTATTTCTTCCTCGGTTCCTTTCAACTTGCATATCAGTGACACGGACTCATCTATGGTCACGCAGGCTGGCAGTCTAGTTGGACTTCCCTCCGAGTGCCTAAAGCCTACTGACCTTTTGATAGTGGAACCTTCCTCTCGGCAGCACGTTTCTGTGACCTCCGCTGCAGTTGCACCTCCACGGACAGTCAGTTCTGCTCCTCTTCCGGCAGAGTTTGTCTTCCCTGTTGATCAGTCATGACCTGGATGGAGTAAATCTTTGGGTCCTTCTTCTCCGCTCCCGTGAGGTGTTCCTATGACTACAGCTCCTGTCTCTGCTGCTTTACTCCTGACTGCTGTTCCTGGCAGTCCATCTTGGTCTCCGCAACGGGTGTTGCGAGAGGCTGGTTGAGAAGTGTCTGATGCTGGCACCTGGTCTCCGGATTCACAGGACCATTCCTACCTACGTATGCTAGAGAACACTACATTTCAAGTGGCCACCAACGCTGATCCTTTGAGCTCCATCGTTTTGCCCTGGGGTAAGGATTTGGGTCTTCCTATTGTGACTGGCTCTGACATTATAGTCCCTTCTGAGGTAGTAGCTCAGACTGTTAGTGAGGGGACAGTAAGACAACAAACGTCTGATGTGGGGGTTGCTTTCAATACTGCTGAGGCCTTGGGTACTGGGGTAGTGGAGGACGCCATTAGGGTGGGCCCTCCTCCAGAAGTTATTTCTCAGATTTCAGAAGAGGGTTCTTAAGTTCCATTCAAACTTTCTGATCTTTTTCAGCATAGGAAGGAACCTGCTCCACCTCGTAATGCTGTGCGTATTTTATATAAGGGAGGGTTGCAGGAGGCACCAGATTGAGTTTATATTGCTTGGGCCTTGTTGAAGGGCTCTAAGAAGTTCTTCTCTTCTGAGATTTTTGCACTTATCAAAATTGGTAGTTCCAATTTTGATGTTAGCTTTAAAAATATTTCAAGTTTAGACAGGTTTTGGGCACGGTATAATGTCTGCAAGAATACGCCCCTTTGGTCACCCTTCCAGGTGATTCCTCTCACAAAACCTACTGTTAAGGTTATCACAGTTATGTTCAAAAATGAAGGGGTTAACATGGAAGATATTTTATTCTGGCTTCATCAACGTTGTGAGGTTTTGGGTACTCCCTCCACTACTTTGGATAGTGAACAGATTTGGGGTGGTGGTTGGAGAATACGGGTTAAATTCTTTGTCACTAATTCTGGTACTGTGCATTTACCTAGCTCCTTTTATTTAGGTAGGGATAGGGGTGCTATTTTTTATATTGGTCAACCCTGGTCCTGTTTTAAATGTGGGTCTTGGGCTCATCTTAGCTCAGATTGTGATACTATTAAATGCAGTCATTGTCTGGAGTTTGGGCATGGGTCTGCTAAGTGTCTGAATCTTTTTCCGTGTAATCTTTGTGAGAATACTTGACAAGCTTATGGTAAATGTCCTTGGGCTTCCCATAATAGGGAGGATTGCCCTTCACATGCTGGCATTATTGATCAAGCCCAGCATTTGCACGCTAAAAAGGTTGCAGACCTCAGTCTCAAATCTGGGAAGCCTGCTCTTGCTAAGGAGGTCTCTGAGTTGTCTACTGCTGTTTCTTATGTGGATACTGCAGTTTCACCTCCACCTCTTGATACAGTTGTTACTATGGATGTGCAGGTTGAGTCAGAAGATATGATTCCTGCTCGTCTACCTTCGTCAGACCTTGCTGTAATGCCTGACATGTCTCCCCCCAACCCCCCCCAGTTTGATGATTCTGGTTTTAAAACCGTTTCCAAGAAAAGACCATGGTTAGGGAGGAAAGTGAGGCCTCCGACATCCTTGGAGGGACAGGATAGAGAAGGGCTTCCTGATGATTGGGCTCAGGGTAATAAATTTGCCTTATTGGGTTCTGCATCAATGGATAGAGAGTCAGATGATGAGGGTACTGACACCTCCTCTTTTTTATCCACTACTGATACTGAGGAGAAAGGGAGCATGGATTCCATTGCTAAAAGAACCAGGCAGTGTAGGAAAGCTAGGATAACATGAGTTGTAGATTTTTTGTTGTTTTTTTCTTCTTTATTTTTTTTTTATGTCTTCTCTTTTTCTTGCTACTATTAATGTTAATAGTA
The DNA here is from genome assembly GCA_016271365.2 of Neoceratodus forsteri. Lineage (NCBI taxonomy): Eukaryota > Metazoa > Chordata > Ceratodontiformes > Ceratodontidae > Neoceratodus > Neoceratodus forsteri. The sequence continues at coordinate 268,351,567 of CM028137.1, forward strand.
TTAAAGGGGGGAAAGTTGACCAGTGCAATGTTTTCTCTTCTGTCTGTTGCCTGTGATATTATCTGTTTATTGGATACCAGACTTAAAACTCATGCAGAATTGCAGGCTGCATCCTGAGCTTGGCCACTGGGTGCTTCTTTCTGGTCTATTGGGCTTGATACTTGTGATGGTATTGGGATTCTTTTTACTAACCCTGCTCTTCAAGTTACCAGGTTAGTAGATATACACCCAGGGAGGGCCTTACTGCTGGATATTACATATTATTGTGACAGATTTCATTTAGTTGCTATTTATGCCCCACAAACTAAGGTGACTAGAGTTTCTTTGTTTAATGATATTCACCAATAATTACATACTTCTAGACTAGTTATTTGGTTGGAGGATTTTAATTATGGCTTACATCAATCTGATAGAGAGTTGCAAACTTCTAAACTGTTTTGTGATACTAGCACCCTGAATGGAATTCTGCATACTACTGGATTACAAGACTCTTATCGTAGTTTGCATCCCATTGGAGGGTATACTTTTTTCAAGGGTAAATTGAAAACCAGGATTGATTTTATTTTTGTATCAAAAATCTTTCAGATTTTAGAATCTACTACTAGGGTTGTGAAATTTTCTGACCATGTTTTGTTATGCTCCGAGATTTCTTGGAAAATTACTCCTCGATGTAAAAAAAATGGGTGGAGGTTGAATAATGTTTTATTACAAAATCCTAAAATACAAAAAGCTTGGCATAACCATTGGACAGCTAGAATTTCAGTCAGTGATTGTTATGATGATATTTCCACTTGGTGGGAGGATACTAAAAAAGAATGGAGAGTTCTATTTCAGTCACTGGCTACTTCTAGGTGTCGGTTTGATTATTTACACTATTTAGAGTTACGTCATCATTTGCAGCATTTGATTTCTTTATCAGAAACTACTAGTCAGGATTATGGCTCCCAGATACAGAATATAAAGAATAGAATGATGTCCCTTCAGTATACTAGGGCTAAATCTTTGGAACAGGAAGCTAGATTTGGTACGCAGGTTAGGTCATCGTCTATTGATCCACGCAAGAGTTGTCAGGATAGAGTTAAACATCAGTTTATTACAGAATTACTTTCCTCCTCTGGACAGTGTGTCACTTCCCCAGTGGGAATTTTGTCTATTGTTGAGGATAGGTTTACAGCTATGTTTACAAATCAGGAGGTTAGTGGAGATTTGGCACAGGTTTTACAAACCTTACAGCTACCAGAGGTTCAGCCGGAGGATGTGCAAATGTTGACACATGATGTCACTGAAGAGGAGGTTACTCGTGTTATTAAACAGCTGAATTCTACTGCTGCCCTGGGTTCGGATGGGGTGGGGGCAGACTTTTATAAACATTTTCTTGAGGACTTGACTCCAGTTTTGGTTGTTCTTTATAATAATATGTTGAAGTCTTCTTCTTTTTCTGCTTCCAGGAAGCAGTGTTAGTATTAATTCATAAAAAGGGGCTCAGAATAATATTGACAATTGGAGGCCACTGAGCCTCCTTAATACTGATAGAAAAATTGTGGCTAAGATTCTGTTGAATAGATTGAATAATGTCTCACACTATTTAATTAGTCTTGAAAAGACCTGTGTGGTTCCAGGACGTCAGATAAAAGATAACCTTATCATGCTCAGAGAGTTGTTTTGGCAGGCTGAATCCAGATGGGTCTCAGGGTGGGTGGTGGGTGTGGGTCAAGAGAAGGCTTTTGACCAGGTTTCACATAAATTTTTGTTTGCTGTTTTGACCGCATTTGGTTTCCCGGTAGATTTTGTTTCCTGGATTAAAGCGCTTTATGACAATATTTCCTTATGTCCTAATGTGAATGGGTGGTATGGTCACCAGGTTAAAATTCAGAGAGGGGTACGACAGGGTTGCCCCCTTAGCCCTCTTTTATATGTCTTTTGTATCGATATTTTGCTTAGGCTTCTACACCACTCACCTGATATTCAGGGTATACTGGTTCCCCGTACTAGTTTTTTTGTCAATGCTATGTCCTTTGCTGATGATATGGTGCTTATGTTGGGGGTTGATACTAAGGATGAGGTCCTTTGTGCTGTTTTGCGGCAATATGCAGCTATTTCTGGTTCCAGGATTAATTGGGATAAGAGTGTTGGTATCCCATTGGGAAACACCCCTATTCCATCCTTAGGCTTTTTAAGGGGTATAAGGATAAAAAGTGAGACTCTGATGATTCTTGGGGTAAGATTTGGGGGTTGGGACATGGCTTATTCTAATTGGATGATTCATATGGGGAAGGCAGAGCATTTGGTTCAGGGTTGGCATAATAAGTTAATTGGTAAAAAGAAAAGGGTGCTTTTGATTAAAACTTTGCTTTTACCTATCTTTTTGTATCTTATTTATGTTTTCCAACCTCCCCACCAGCTATTTACTAAGTTATTTCATATTTTTTTTCAGGCTTTTTGGGGCTCACAGTTAAATCTGATTAAAAGAGAGATTACTTATAAACCCATTGTAGAAGGTAGTATAGGAATGGTCAATCCTGTTGCCTTTTATTTTAGTGTTTTTTCCAGTTATAATTTTGGTCTGGCCCTGAAACCAGGTTTTCAGATATGGCGTTCCCTGGTACTGGACTGGATTACACCAAATATACCGCTATGGGAGCAGGGTTCTACTCGGTTGTTTGGAAAAAAGACACCTTTACCAGATTCTGGTGTTGAAAGTTTTAAGTTGGCTGTGAAATGGAAACTCATACTTCAGGACTTTATGATTTTGGCTAGGAAGGCTGTTTATCATACTATTTTGACTAATGATAGTCACACTGTGGTAGAATTTCCTTTCTGTTCTTCTGTACAACAGTTGGTGGTGTTACGACATCTGTGTAATCCTCGTATACCTTCCAAAATGTGGGATTGTTTATGGTTAGGAAGTTTTGGTAGGCTTAGTGTAAAGGGTAATCATAAACATAAAAAGGTGGAAGATAGATATTGTCCCAGTGCTTCCTGTCCTCAGGTTGTGGAAACCCAGTGTCATTTGTTTTTGGAATGTGTATTTGTAGTACAATTCTGGGCTTATTTGAGTGCCACTTGGGGGGAACCTGAATTTACAGTGTTAACATATTCTGATATTATGTATAGTGGGAATAAGACCTTATGCATGAAATATAATCCTGAGAATCTGTATATTATTTTTGTTGTGATTCGTTATCATTTAGGGCAAATTACATGTTTGGGGGTTCTTCAGCAAAAATGGGTTTCACATGTTGAATTATTAGCCAATATTAGGAAATCTTTACAGGATATAGTACAAATGGATTTATTACATTTTAGTAGAGAAAAGGTTGCACATTTATGGGTTCACTGCACTGATTGGTATTGACTTTATTGTTTGTTCTTGTTTTCTTCCTTTTTGTTATGCTATTTTGTTATTGTTTATGATACTTCATGTTTGATTTCTTATGTACTGTTTTGTTATGAAGTCCAACTCTTTAATAAAAAATTCCCCTACTCTGTAGGTAGGTGGTGCTGTCAATCTGTCTGCAGGGATGGAGGCCCACAGTTTGAAGGAGGTTGTGGAGGAGGAAGGTTTGACTCTGGAGCTCTTGGTAGATTCTACACAAGCATAAGAGGATGAAATAAGCCGTGTAGCCCAAGAAATTGCTCCCCAGTTAGGAGACCAAGATATGTTGTTGGAGATGTCAGAGTTTGAGCATGAAGGAGAAGACATATTATGAGAGGCAATGGAGATAAAGAAAAAACAATTATTGGAGTTGATACAAATGGCTGAAAGAGATTATGGAATTTTGCAAAAAACAACTAGATAAGGAGAAAAAAGGAAACACTCTATTGCTAGCCCTCTGTCTACAGATAATAAAAGACTACCTATTACTACTTTATCTGAAGCATCACCTGTTTTATTGGCAGAGACTGAGGTACGAGAGGCTCAGCATGATGTCACGCTGCCCCCGATTGTGGGAGAAGATGTTACGTGGTCAACTAATGAGGTTTTACTTACAGCGGGTTGGATTCGACAAAACGGGATCTGGGTCCCAGACCTGAATATTCCCTTTTCTGGGGCACCCATGAATTTAGTTCAAGAACAAACTCCTTTAGTTAATCCTGTATGCCAGCCAGAAATAACAAAGTCCCAAAATTCTGCTAGTGCGCAAATGTTGGCCGAGGGAGAGGCCACTGTGAACAGAACTACACCAAATGCTGTGACAGACACTAGCCAGAAGAATGGGGAGTCATCCTCAATCTCAGTTACTGAGTCTCGGGATATAAATGACTGTGATAATGATGTTATATGAAGTATATGAAGAGAGAATGATAGTTCCTCTCCGGGTAATACAAGCACAGGGAAGAAGAAATCTTTTGCTGGGTTATTTCGACGTCCTGCACAAGAAGCAGGATGAAGATTTTTGGTCAGATTATGTTACAAAGGTTTAGCCCTGATTGTCCCAGACAGAATATGGGTGGAGAAATCACTTTTACTCAAGAGTTTGGGGTTTGTACCTTCTGACGTCTATGCATTTATACATTCACCAGGGAAGTCTCAATGCGATGTGAGCTTTTGTTCTATGCACTTATTGGACAGATTTTGGAAGCGTTACTATGAGGTGAAAGACTAGGATATATGGAAGGATTTTTGGTGATTCCTGTTACCAAACCAATGATTAAAACAGTAACTGTCCTCTTCTGTAATGAAGAGGTGAATGTGGCTAACATTATGTACTGGCTCGAACAGCATTGTAAGATAATGGACAATCCTAGACCTATAATTGATGATAATGGGTTCTGGACCGGTGGTTGGACATTTCGTGTTCAATTATCTCATGATGACTCTGGGATACAGCATTTACCCAGATCATTTTTTTTAGGAAGGGACAGGGGAATAATTTTTTACACTGGTCAGCCTAAAAGCTGCTATAAATGTGGTTCATTTGATCATTTGAACACGGATTGTGACAGGGTTAAATGTTTTTCTTGTGGGGTTCTAGGGTATGTGGCAACAGATTGCGATGCTTCCCCTGTATGTAATCTATGTGGGGATTCAGAACATGTCTTTGAGGAATGTCCATGGGGTACAGATGTTCTGGATGAGGCTTCTGATCAGGCATACTTTTTGTATAAAGCTAAACTCCCGCACACTAGTCCGAGCATGGGATATCATACATCCGAGAGACGTAGGAGGAGGGGGGGCTGCGAGAGGAGTGAATAGGAGGTCCATTTCCTCTCATGTTAATTCCCAGCTAAGTTCAATCAATATACATTCCCCGGAGGTGGTTTTGGAGCAGACTCAGGTTATAGGAAAAGATACTCCCTTTGTTACTCCCCAGGGATCCCCAATTAGATCTCAGACTGTTTTTTTCTAGTGGTTCTCCAAATAGTATGCAAATGGATGTGCCAAGATATGGTAAATCCTCCAGACAATTTAGATATTGCAAAATCTTTAAGGATGGAGGATCCCTTTTTGTTAGTAAAAAAAAGAGTGGTAAAAATTTGGTGTTGTTTCTACCCCACCCTCAGTGCCTCTTTCTAACAGATATTCTTCCCTGCCTTCCTGGAGTGAACAGATGGATCAGGACCATCCTATAGATTTGGGGGGGGGGTTGATGATATGCCTACCCAATCACAAGGAAATTATGGAGAGGTAGTTTTATCTGTTAAAGGGGCACTTATACCACCTATTTCCAAATGGGTTATGAGATCAAGTGGAAAAATAAGAAAAACCTCCTCCTTAAATGTTAACACTTTCAGTAGCTAGTTTGAATGTAAACAGCATTAAGAACAGGAAATGCCACTTTACTATATTTAGTATTCTGCATTCTTTGAGTTATAACATTTTTTTTCTACAAGATATAAGATTGCAATCTGTAGCTGATTTTCAGCAGGCAACTAGAAACTGGGGATGGGGGTTTTCTTATTGGTCTTCAGGAACAGACCCCTGTAGCGGGGTGGGGTTTTGTTTCTGAACTTTAGATTTTCTTGTCCATAAATTGGTAGACATTGAACCTGGTAGGGCCCTTATGTTAGATACTGCAATTCAGAGTGTTCCTTTGAGTTTGATAAATATTTATAACCCCCAGGTGAAATCTGCACGTATTGATCTGTTGAAAAAGATTCAGCCCTTTTTACACACCAGACATCAATTTATTTTTGGGGATGATTTTAACATTAACTTCAAGGAAAAACAAGAGGGTGAAAAGCAATATTGTGATAAAAATGTTTTAAAGCAAGTGGTGTCCCAGGCTGATTTAAAAAAATGCTTTTGTAAATACATCATTGCTTAAGAAATTTATTTTTTTAATGGTATTCTTTCCTCTAGTACAGACTTTTTTTTTGTCAAAATCAATCTTTTCAGGTCTCTTATCCAGAATTAATTCCCATTGAAACTTCAGATCATTGCTTACTAGGTTCACAGTTTGACTCCCCCCAAGGCGTGTGGCAGGAAAAGGTATTTGGAGATTAAATGTTTCTTTATTGACAGATGAGAATATTCTTCAGGAATTACAAGGTGTTATACAAGATAAATGATCTAAGTTGGGTCTTTATGATAATGTAGGCCAGTGGTGGTCTGATTTGAAAGTATGTTTGTTTTGGTTTTTTAAAATGGTGAATACTCATAGAGTGAAAACCCATAAGGAGATATATTCGGACCATAGACGTGAATGAAGATTATTATTATCTAGGCAAGTAACGGAAGGAATTGATTTATCTGATCGTATATCTACAGTGAGATAGAATATGGAAGAATTTCAGTATTCTTGAATGAAGTCTTTACATAAAGAACAAATGTTTGGCACCCAAGGGAAATCAGAACAGGTAAATCCTTTTTAGCTAGTAAAATAAGAAAGAATAAATGGGACTTTAAGGGCCTAGTGGATTCCTATTGGGTGGAACATAATGATAATAAAGGTATAATGGAGGTAGTTGAAGATTATATTATTAAAAGGTTTGGGACAATGCAAGCTTTTGATCCACAAGCTAATGTAATTTTATAGATGGCAACACTTCCACAGACTTTAGGTTTTCAGAATTCCCTTTTGGTACGTCCTTTCACTACTCAAGAATTGAGTAGAGTAATAAATTTGTTAAATAGTAATATTGCACCAGTTTCTGATGGGTTGTCAAATGAACCTTATAAAGTTTTATAGAATATGATACCTGCCATTCTACTTTGTATTTATAATTATGTTTTGGAGAAGAATACATTGTCAATACAGATGTATGAAGATTTGTTAGTGTTTTTATATAAAGCTGGGGACTTTAAGGTTTTAAATAATTGGAGACCTTTGACATTGTTAAATGTTGATTTTAAGATCTTTGCAAAGTTATTAGGGAATAGATTAGCGGAGGTAATGCCCTCCTTGATTAGTTCAATGCAATTTTGAGCAGTTCCAGGGAGGAATATTTCTGATGCTTTATTACTTTTGAGAGAAATTATCAGACTTCCTGCAGTAAAGAATGGACCCCCAGGAGATCATGGTTATTTGATAAGTTTGGATCAAGGCGTTCAGTACAGTCTCGCATTATTTTTTGTGGGACTGCTTGACAGCTTTTGGTTTACCAGTAGAATTCATAGGTTGGATTAAACTATGTTATGCTTTGGCATTTGTAGTTCCCTATGAAAATGGATGGGAAGGAGGAACCCATTTAATATATACTGGCTTATGACAGGGATGTCCTTTGAGTCCCCTTTTGTATGCTTTTGTTTTAGACCCCTTATTGAGAATTTTGAATAAATCCTCACTAATTAAAGAGATAGATCAACCGTTAGGCTGTACTTGTAAAGTAGTAGTGTATGCTGAATGTGTGTGTTTGCTTTTGGGTAATGAAGATTAATTTTGTTTAGCTAGTGAATTGATCCAGGATATGGGGAAAACAACAGGGGCAAAATTAAACTTTCAAAAAGTGAAAATTCTGGATTTAACTGGGTTTCCTGATATTCCTCAGTATGTGGGAGGGTTTCCAGTGGTGCAACAGCATTGTAACGTTTTGGGAATTTATTGGGGTGGTGAGGACATGTCCCTTTATAATTGGGAATGAGCATTGGAGGTAGCAAAGGGGAAAGTGGAGATTTGGAACCGTTGGAGAGTATCAAAAAAGAAAATAATTTATTATGTTAAGAATTTTTAGATACCGGTGTTTCTTTATTTAAGTGCTCTTTTCCCATTAAAGAAACAGTTAGAAGCCAAGTTATTAAGAGTTTTTTTCACTTGTATTTAGGGAAGTAGACTAAATCCGGTTAGGCGAAATATATTGTATAAAGCAGTTGTAGAAGGGGGATTAGATATGATTAATCCTGTAGTATTTTTTTTCATGATTTTTTTTCTAATAATGTGATTCCTCTCGTTAAGCAGGAAACTAAATGGTGGATTGTGTGTGGGATTTCAAAAGTTAAAGGTGTTTTAAGTGAATGGAGATAGGCTAAATTTTTACATAAAAATAAGAGAAATCCCAGATTGTTAGCAATGTGGGAAACAGTTTTTGATAAAATCAAATTATGGAATGTCAGTTATGCGAATGTATTAGGAGTACCAAGGAAAGTATTGTATGAGGAGATAATGAATACATATTTTGCAGATTGTCCTTTTTCAAATTTTTCTGTTTTTCATCAGAAGCAGATTTCTACTTATATTACCAATGATAGAATTCCAGCTCATATATGGGACACTGCTTGGTTGGGGATCCATAATAAGGTCAACATTAAAAGTAATCAAAAACATAAGGTATTGCAGGAACGTTATTGCCCAAGGATGGATTGTTCGGGCAAATTTAAAAAACGATGAATCATTTGTACTTCCAATGTCTGTATAAGGTTAGATTTTGGGATGCTTTTAAAGATAGATGGTGGAACCTTATGGGTTGGTTAATGATCCTGCCTCTATCTGAATCATTATATTATGGTATTTATCCAGTGCTGAAGGAGGGAATTTGTTTAAGTACTTTACAAATTGTGCATGTATATTTTTTATATTGGCTCTGGCTTAGCAGATGTCATTTAGTCTTACAACAGCAGGATATCCCTGAAACAAATTTGATTCATATGGTTGTGGCTGATTTGCAATCTTAGAAACTTGAGGAGCGAAAATGTTTTTCTCAGCAAAAATGGAACGAGTTGTGGAATGATATTACTATTATTTAAATCTAGCTTTAATGATGATCTAGAGGTTTTACTGTTATGTCTCTGATCAGGTTAATACAATATGATTTCCTCTTTTAAGAACTGAGATGATAGAGGTTATTCTTTGAACACAATTTTTATGTTTCATTCTGCATGAATTGTAATTTCAACAGGACATTGCATCTGATTTATCATTTTTTTATTATTTTGATCCCTTTTTTCACAAATGATATTGCATGAATGAATACATATTTTTTTTGTTTTAAGCATTACTTTTTTATGATTTGTGAGTTGGGTTATTGATTTGTATATTTTTTTAATTTTTTAATTTCTGTTGTGTTTAAACAAAAGGGTGAGGGGAAGGGTCTTTATTCTCTAATAATTTGGGGTGTAAAATGTAACACTACTTTAAGATTTTACTTTATTTATGTTCTTTTTTTTTAATCTGCATGACAAGTACATTGTTCTGGTTATATGCTTTTTATGTTGAAAAAAAAAAAAAACTCCTTTGGGGGGGATTAGTATTTATCAGTTAGTTTTTTGGGATTCCAAAATTGAGTTTTTGTGATGAATATATGATGTAATTCTTATTTTTTGTATCTGGTTGCTTTGTATTATGATTTGTTTACAGGAATATATCTGTGTATAAGTTTATTTAAAAAAATAAAATTCCCCTACTCTTACAGTGAGGAAGGGGAGGGGCAGGTTATATTGTTTTTTTTTATGTCTTAGGTTTATTGTATGAATTAATATTTGTTTTATGGTTTTATTCTTTTTCTTTTAAGGTTATGTATGATGTAATGCTGACTTATATATGATTTATTATGATTTTGTTATGATTTCAATAAAAAAAAAATTCCCCTACTCTTTTAGTGGTGATGGGATGGGGGTTATGTACAAATACGGATTATTTATGTTTGTGTTTCATGTGTGCTGTAATACTTTTTTCTGTTTTTGATTTATTTCGTTATGATTGTGTATGATGCAATACAATTTTGTTTATTTTGTTTTAAAATTTTTCAATAAAAAATTCCCCTACTCTTTTCGAGAAGTGCCATGGGATCTTTTACATCCACCTGAACTACCACCAATCCAGGCAGATGGGACCTCGGTTTACCGTCTCATCCAAAAGATGGAATCTCAGATGTGCAGCACACCTCTCATGCTGCACTACAGTATCAGTACTAGGATATTAACAGATAGGATATTCACACCCATTCAGAGTTTAGGATCTGAGAGCCCCTGAGAAAAATTCCAGAGGGCTGATCAGCCCACAACCCCTTTATCCGGTGACCCAGGTCCACTACCATCACCTCCGTCTTCCTGGCATTCAACTTTAACCAGCTCAAGTTCATCCAGTCCTGGAGTGTAGTTCCTTATACCTGAGGGTTATCATGCACGAGATGATTGGTGTGGGGGTGGGGTGGGGGGTTTCTTGTTCTTGTTTAATGATTGGGTTGGGGGATTGCTATTTTGTTGCTTCCTTCTAAGACTGGGATATTCAGATATTTGTTTAAATAGCATTTATTTTTTATTACCCCTCACACTTTTCTGGTATATACATCCTAAGTCTTACTTTATCTGTCGGTTAAAATGTGGGTGCCTTTTGTTGTTTGTGTTAACAGTGTGATTTAGGGCTTGCCATTTACATATTGTTGTAGTAGTTAGGGGGTTTTCAATAGGCTATACCTGGAAGGTGCCAGTTGTTATAATGTGACAGGAGCAGTGGGGTGGGAACACTGAGAGGTTTGGGGGGTGGGAAATGGCACTGGATGATTATTCTGGGGATGAGGGGGTAATGTTCTGGAGGGTGCCATACTTAGATCCTTGGAATGGCTGGTTAGATTATAATGTTGAGGGTATGTTGCAATTTTTAATATGGTTAGATAAGGGTAATGTTTCAGGGATTTCGTTTTTTGTTCTTGGAATATAAAAGGTGCCCTATCCCCAACAAAGTGGTCTAAAATCTTAGTTCATTTACATAGACTACACGTTGATATTGGTATGCTTCAGGAAACCCATCTACTTCCTGCCCAACTATCTTTATTAAGGCACTCCTGGGTGGGCAAAGTGTTTGGTGCTGGAGTGGATTCCCGACAATGGGTGGTGGCTATTTTAGTAACTTGTAGAGTTTCATTTTACATGTTACAAGACATGATGGACTCTCAGAGTACATACTTGCTTTTAAGAGCACTGCTCGAACACACAAAGGTGGTTATGGGCACCATCTCTTGTCCCACAAAGGATGACCCAGGCTTTTTTATTACTCTCTTGAATGTGTTGTTGCCCTGGGAATCCCCCCCATATTACTTGATGGAGATTGGAAAACAATTTTTATAATCAGATGAATAGATATGGCATGCATTACCAGAGTTCATCTCTAGGTCAGTTGGTCCTGAGTGAGCTAATGCATTCGGTGGGGTTGGTTGCTCCACAGAGAGTCCAAAACCCTACCCAGCATGATTACTCTTTTCATTCTGTCCCACTCAATTCTTTTTTCTAGGATAGACTTTTTCTTGCTGGGGGTTGAGCACCTTTCAGGTATTTCCTTATGTCACTATGGTGTTAAAGTGGTGTCGGATAACCACCCAGTCCTTATTAATTTAAACTTCTCTTCTTTGCTTGATTTCGATAAAACCTGGCATTAATTAAACATTTATTGACATCCCAAGAAACTGTGGAGCATGTTCAAAAATGTTTTACCTTGTTTTTGGAGGCTAATTCTACTTCTATGCCTAAATTTGATATATTGTGGGGGCACTGAAATGTGCACTTTGGGGTGAGTTGATCTGACTGGTTTCTAAGCATAAAAAACAAAGGCTCCATGAAGTTTCAGCACTGCTAGTACATATGAGGGATTTAGAATGGCACCTTCTCCTTCTTCTCCTGATATTGTTTGGAAGTGCCTGGAATCTCTGAGTGCAAAGTATCATGAGTCTCTGGCTGGGCATGCTGATCACTTATTATTACAAACTAAGGCACATTATTTTGATCAGAGAGAAAGAGCAGGTGAGCTTTTGGAATTATGCCTTAGGACACAGATGGTAGATAGAATTATACCCTCTTTACATACAGATGCAGGCCAGCTGATTACCTCACCCCGTGAAGTTGCAGCTCACTTTAAAGAATATTATCAAATCCTATATACCCCCACATTAGACCACTCATGTCATACACAGTTTGATGCCTTTTTTCATGATTTTGACCTCCCCAATTTGACTCAGAACCAGGTTTAATATCTGGAATCTCCCTTACTTTGCAAAAATTGGAAGGTGCTATTTACTCCCTGCCTGTTGACAAAGCGCCAGGACTGGATGGTTATACTCCTAATTTCTATAAGAAATTTAAGAGACTTCTAGGACCTGTATCAATCAATCAATCTTTATTGACCAGGTGGAACAACATTGAGCATGCTCATTTGCAAGGTGGGCCTGGGCAGTACACATACGTGATTGTCTAGAATAATAACACAAGTCAGCACAACAATACCTTTAATTACATTTTCTTGCATGGCACTTTGGATATTTCCTTAACTGAGGCCCTGATTGTGGTCTTATTAAAACCTGGAAGGGACTTCTTGTGTGTTTCTAATTACAGAACAATTTCTCTTATTAATCTAGACTATAAAATACTAGCTAAAGTCTTGGTTATTTGATTGAATAAGGTATGGGCCCTTTAACATGTAGAGAACAGATGGGTTTTGTATGAGGGAGACTATCTACAGATCTTCTGCAGAAGCTGTCACATCTTATTCCCACATCCAGGGAGTCCCCAACCCCTGCAGTGCTGGCCTCCATGGATGGGGAAAAAGCATTTGATAGGGTTTCCTGGGATTACTTGTTTAAGTTACTCCCCATGTATCACATTCCTCCTGACTTTATTCAATGGATTAAAACTGTATGTTCCCAACCATGGGCTAGGGTATTATGCAATGGGGTGTTGTTAGAGTGGATTTATTTACAACAAGGCACCAGAAAAAGTTGTCCCTTATCACTTCTTCTATTTAGTTTGTTTTTACAATCCTTGATTAGGAAACTTAATCTGACTCCTTCAGTATAAGTTGTCGGTATATGCTGATAATGTGCTATTACAGATAACCCATCCTGCCACATCCCTGTCTGTGACCCTAATGATAACTATTCTTGGATCTCCTCCAGAACTGGGTGGGGTTTTCTGAGTTGTGGGTGGGGGGTTGCATGTTTTTGCTTGTTGTACATATAAATATTCTATGTTGTTGTTGCTTTTTATGTTTGTTTCTGTAGTTTTGAAAATTCAATAAAGTATACTAAATTAAAAAAACCAATATCTGAAGATCCTTATTCATGGGACTATAAAGAAAGGGGAGTCAAGAAAAGAAATGTTGCCATCTAGTCATTATTGATTAATACAATTCTGACTCCTTGTATTAAAGTGTCTCTTCCATTACTTAGAAGCCATAGCTTCAAGTAACACATCCTTACATCAGATGACAAAGTTTTCTGGAAAGAAGCTTATGAAGAGGAATCTGGGTCCTCCTCTTCTGTGTCTCCCCAATATTTCAATGTTTGTAACAGTTTAAATTCATTGATTAGGGTGTTGACCTCTGGACCTCCCTTTCCTGATGACCACTGCCATGCTGTTCTCTGGTGGAATAGGAGGTGTGGGCATTACAGAGTCCATTTCTGAAGTCCCCTTAGATATTTCTATGGGATTTTCTAGCTCTGAAATATTGTGTTGCAGTGGTCATTTCCATAGGTTCTGGTTTCCAGATCTTGTATGCACTGGATTTATAGTATTGTTTTTAGCACCTGCTGTGTGTAGATTTGTAAATTGAACCCCAGGGCTCAGAGAGTTCATTGAAGTAGAAGGTTCCAATATTTTGATCAGTGTGAAGACTCATTTTAACTACTTAGTACTGGGTCTACCTTCTGAATTAGTAATAGTCCATCCAGATCACTCTGGAGGGCCAGAGGCTTGTTTAGCACAGTTTGTTTGGGATTCTGTTAAAACAGAGTCTTGGTCTAGGGGATCTGACCTATAATGTGATGCTAATGGGAAATTTCTCTATGCATGTCCCAGCTCCTGAAGTAGGTTGCGCCTGAAGGCATTTGTAAAGTTTGTACTGATGTGTCTGACTTCAGATCACATTTCACATTGGAGATGATCACAGGAACTGCTGAGGTGCAAGTTAGAACCAAGGGTGTAAGAAGATTTTGAAAGCCTTGGGTGAAATCATATGCCCCATCCCAGTTGACAAAAAAACTGTTTGGAAAGCAATGTGCTCCTGCTGCTGCTATCCACTTCATTTTTCCCCAATATCTGTGTAAAGAGATCATTTCTGGTAATAGTAATAACTTGTTGGAAAAGCTGTTATATAGATGCATATAGAACTCCTTCTGTTTCATCCCCTAAAATGTAAGTATCTGTCACCTTTGGCTCTGACAGAAAAGAAGTAGCCCTGACATCTGCCATTGGGGCCAAGCTTGCTGTACCTCATCATTTTCCAGCTGATTAGATAGCTAGAATAAAGTCTGAGAGTTTAACCTCTGTCTTTGATGAGGCAAAAAATTTAAAGGCAGAAGGAACGTCAAGGGAAATAGGTACGCTTATTGTTAGAGAAGGTATTCAACAAGCACTAGCACTATCTGTTGTTCAGTCCTGCATTTTACTGTTTAGATGGTGGGACTTCATTTTTCTCTTCAACTGTGCTTCTAATAGAAAATTGCTTGCCTGGTTGTGCTGTTGCATATGCTAACCGTTCCTTATCATCCAGTGATTTGGACCACCTAGCATTTATTAAGGCTTCTTCTGGTGACATCATGGATAGTCTTTCTTGTTTATTATTGAGTTTGCCTTCCAAATACTTATTGCCAAGTCTTTTTCAAAATCCCTGATGGCATCCTGCACTAACGTTTGACGGTGGTCCCTGCTGAGTGTTTGCATCTTCTATTCCAGGCTGCACTTCTAACTTCAGCAGAGTTGTCTTCCTCATCACTTCAGCAGCCATGGCTTCAAATAGAGTAGCCCAGATATCCCCAAATCTCATCTGAGCTAGGGTTGTCAGATATCAGGATAATCATATCCAAATCTGACAACTAATCCTAGTGCCAGATGGCACCAGATCAGGATACAAATATCATAACATCTGACTACCCTACTGTCCTGTATGACTCCTCCACACTGCTACTGATCAATCCACAAACTAGAAAACTCAACTCTCAACCAGCCTGTAGTTCACATCCTCCCTGACCCACCAGCCTATCAATACTGTAACTGTATATTTTGTAAGGCATTTTTGTCATTGC
Source organism: Neoceratodus forsteri (assembly GCA_016271365.2). Taxonomy (NCBI): domain Eukaryota; kingdom Metazoa; phylum Chordata; order Ceratodontiformes; family Ceratodontidae; genus Neoceratodus; species Neoceratodus forsteri. Next base: position 268,366,954 of record CM028137.1, read on the forward strand.
TGGCAGTGACTCCTTATAACAAACATAACTGCAGTTATAATGCCCCTAAATCATAAGCTCCTCCTACCCTCACACAAGCCACATTACTGGCCACGGTACCTATAATCAAGAAGGCACCCTCTGCCCAACACACCCACTAGCCCCCACCTACCTGCTCCCTGCTACAGCAGCCAATACCTTTACAAATTCTGTCTGGGTCAGTGCAGCAGCACTGGGGGCTTAAGTTCACCCTAAATCATAAGCTCTCCCCCCACACACATGCTGCAATGCTAGTCATCATACAAATAATCAAGAAGGCCTGCACACCCATTAGTCCCCACAGTTCTCATCCCTGCATAGCACACAATACCTTTACAAAGTCAGGTTGGGTCTGTGACAACAGCACAGGCACTCAAGGTACCCCAGAGGAGTGGCTGCCTTGTGCTCACCTTCTCCATTCCAGTATGAATAAAAAGATGTCCTACAATGATGCCATTACCTGATTGGCCTACTGTTAGCCAATCTTGGATCTTATGATTTAGGGGGGTCTTTGAGTGCTGGTGCTACTGTGACTAACCAGATCCAACTTCATGAAGGTATTGGGTGCTATGGGGGGAGGAGAAAGGTGGAACTAGTAGGTTTGGGTGGAGGGAGTACTTTCTTGATTATGGATATGGTAGTTGGTACTGTGACTTAAGTGGGGCAGGGGTGCTTATGATTTAGGTGGGGGGGTAATAATCACATTTATGTTTATTATAAGGATGAGCTGCCAGCCATTATGACTTGTCTTGTAACCTCCTGAGTCATATCTGGAAATGGGTGCAATCTGTGTCTAATGTACCTAACTGGTCAGTAAATGCTAATAAATAAATTGTAGAACATTTTAAAATATATAAAATTACAGTATCAGTGAGCAGATTATCTGAGCAACCATAGTTTCTATGCATACTGTACATCAGTATCAAGAGAGCTATTCTTTTCTTGATTTGGGGCTTTGTCAACAAGAGGGATTCATTTGTCAGCAGTCACTGGTTCATTACAGCTGAGCTGGCATCCTGCAGTAGCTCTCACAAACAGTGAATCCATTGATGTTATAGGCATGTCACAGCTGATTCAGCCTTCATGTCAGCAGGTTCTATTGTGGATGTCAAAATGGGAACTACCTAAGAGTCCCGAGCTTTCTTGTTCTGCAGCTTGCTTTCTTCAATGACATATTATTCCTCCTCTTCCATCATAAAAGCAAGCAGGTACAGTAAGCTTTTTTGTTTCTCAAATCATGTTCCATAACTTCTTCATCTTTTTCCAAACCTGTCAGATTCTTTCTAAACATTCAGTTTTAGTAACATTACTCCAAGCTGGATCCAACTCTGTATACCAGGAAGAGTGAGCTCCCTGAGGAAACACTTATGAGTGAACCACTAGGGCTTGAGTGTGGGCTAAGTTGCATGGTTGTGGTTTTTATTTGGTAAGTATAAATGTTAAATTTATATGCACTTATGTTTTGTTTTTTAGCACTACTACAGAATGGCAATTCCACTTCTGAAATACATTTTGGAATTTTAAGTTTAATTCTGCAGAATTCCAAAAAATGTATTTGTGAAAACTACAGAACAATTTTCTGCAGATCACATAAAGCATGGAATAATTTTTCATGGATTGCAGAAAAGGAATCCACAGTGTATGTAAACAGAGGATTATTAATCCACAAAAAAATTCCACACATGCAGAATGTCAAAATTCTGCTACTAATGGAAATCAGTAGGATTTTCTGAAATTCCGCTGAATTCCATTCCATTGCAAATTCAACATTATGCACAGCCCTACCCAGAGGATATAAGTAAAATAGTCTGTGCTTTGCACAAGTCCCCCTGATAGTAAAGCACTAGGGGCCAGATATTCAAAATTTTGCCCAATGGGAAAAGTAATTGCACCTGGGTATGTGCCCATGTGCAATATTCAACAAGGGCTTTTGTGTGCACCAACAGTTAGTACATACAAAAAAACATAATGTATGCAGTGGTCAGGAGGAGGGGTTGGGGCAGGAATAGTGGTGCAGTGCAATATTCTGTGCATTTGTGCTGCACAAAGGGGTTAGTGCAGGCCATTTTGTGCAATGAAAGTACTTCCAATCAAAACCCCAGCTAACTACAGATAACCTAGCATCTGCCAAAGCCACTGAAGACAACAAGCAAGTTAGACATTGCAGGAGCACATCCGCCCTCTGGTGTCTTGTGGCATCTCCATTCACCAGTCACCATCCCTGATAAGGCAAAATGTGTCCCTGGTATCCAGTGATGCCCTCACCCTCCAGTGGCCATCCCCAAATGTTTAGAGGCAATCTCTGGTGCCCAGTTGCCCCCCCCCACACTTTGATTGCTTGCCTGGTAACTGTAAGAACATCCCTTGGTTGCTAATGGTCCTCCTGCCCACTGATTGCTGTCCCAGCAACTGTAGAAACTGTCCCTGGTGGCTAGTGCCCCCCTGCCCATTGATCACTGGATTGGTAACTGTAGAAACTGTCCCTGGTGGTTAGTGGACTCTCCCACCTTTCCAGACTCAGGAACGATGATTAGAGGGTGAGGAGAAAACTAGGCACTGGGATTGCCTTTACACATTTGGGGATGGTGATCAGAGGGTAGAGTGGACCACTGGACATCAGGGAATACTTGTTGTCTATGGGTGTGGGAAGTCAGGGAGGACAGACTGGTCATGGAGGTACAAATCTGCTGCTGTTTCTCATGCAAATGTACCCATAATGTGCATGCAAATGGCCTATTAGTGCCTTGCATTCCCAATAGGCTAATTTCCATAGGTCTGTCTGAATATCACACTGGGAGCTACTGTATTGGGTCTGGTGGTACTGTTCTGTGCACTGGTGGGATCCATGTCAAGGCAACATTACTCGACTTAGTGTTGCATCCTTCTAAAATCATATTAGAATATCCTTTACAACAAATAAATATTACTGGTGGTCTAAGTAAGTTTCAAGCTGGTTTCAGAAATGGCTACTCTACAATTGATTATTGTTTTGCCCTAAGAAGTTCAATAAAGAAATATGTATTTTTAAGAAAACAGAAACTTATTATAGCTTTTATTGATTTTTCGGCTGCTTTTGACATGGTCTCTAGAGATATCTTATGGAGTCAGATGTTACAATGTGACATAGACCCTGTCTTGATTCAAGTAATATTGAATCTCTATAGTGACACATGGGCCTCCATCAGAATGGGGTAAAGAGGCCAACTCTCCCATAGTTTTCCAATGAACAAGGGAGTTAGACAGGGCTATGTTTTGGCTCCTTCACTCTTCTGTCTCTACACAGACCAATTTTTGAGGGATTTAGAGCCCTTAGAGTCTGAGTCACCTAAGATACTTGACTTAATCTGTCCTGTTTTGGCCTATGCGGATGTTGTGATTTTACCCTTATTGTCAATTAAGGGCTTGCAAAAAAGCTTGATTTTACTTCAGACAAGTGCCAAAGATCTAAAATTACAAATTATTTATTCTAATACAAAAACTATGATCTTTGGTCAAAATAATGCTAAGATGTACCGGGCCATTGGAAAGCAGAAATTAGACTGAACAGATTCTTATGTTTACTTGGGTTTGATTTTTTCATCGAGTGGTCTTTTGGCAAAACATATTCATAAAATTATGGATAATATAAAGAAAACAGTATTGGGCCCCAGAAAATTTAACTATAGCTACGGTGGTTTAACAGATAAACCTCTTGTTAATGTACTTAAAGCTAAGTACTTCTCACAGATATTATATGGCTCAGAGACATGGGATCTAAAAAATAGGGAAAAACTTATGATACCTGTTTACAAGCTCTTGAAGTCAGGACTAGGGGTAGCTTTCTCCTGCCCACAGTTTATTTAAGATTAGAATTAGGCATTATTAACACTTTATTAGGTTACCACCAGAGAGGCTTCCTTATAAGTGTCTGTATGAATAAATAAGAATCTTGGATTCACTTTGGATATGGAAGCCCAAACTGGCTAAAAGAGTTATAGCATAATTTAGGCACATACAATCTGGCTGTCTTGAATAAATACTTAAAAAATGTAACACTAAGTTTAAAATATAAAAAGTATTTCAAAACAAAGATATGCAACTACTGGACCAAAGTGGACCTGGAAAAGATTGCAACTTCAAAATACTTACAATGGTTCACAATTAACAATTATTATTTGGGGTAAAAATACTGGCTTGATGTGCTCAAAGATCCTTCCTTAAGCACTTCTTAGGGGAATATCTTTGAGCACATGAAGGATCCTCACTTCTTAAGGGAGGATCTTTCATGTACTCAAAGATCCTGCCTTAAGAAATGCTTTTATTAAAGCTAAATTAGAACTATTTGATAGTAATGTTTGGAGGACTGACCAAAGTTGTAAATGCCAATATGGAGGCAAGGAGGCATAATTTATGTGTTATGTTTCTGTTCCTGGTATAATAGTCCTAGAAGCTATTGGCTTGGTCCAATTTGTTCCTAGAAGTACAGTAGCTCTCTAAACATCTTTAGATACAAAGTGGCAACCTTGCACCCATGACTGAATGTACTGTAAATTGATCAGAATGATTGCTGCACTAATAAAGATTCTATTTGTTTGGTTGCATTTTAACCAAGGACATATGTGCTTTTGTTTTTTAATAGACATTTTATTGTGTAACTTATCTGTGTCATAATGAGCTTGTATACATTGTAATGACTGCATATGTCGATCAATTAAACCTTTTCAGCTTGAAAAAAAATTAGTGCTGCAGTGACATGCCCCTATATTTAGTTAGATAGTGCAGGTGCACTGTCCTACTGAATATAGCATCCACAGGGTATTGGACAATGGGCAAGCACAGCATGAAACTTTGTGCACTGCTTTGCCCATTTTTGAATAGCATGGTCCTGGTATCTTAATTTAGAACCATAGAAACATACTCAAAATGCCAGAAAAAGAGCATTCATCTGCAACTGAGTGAGTGTGTTTCTTTTTGTTAATTTAAATTTCATTTAAATTTTAATTAACTAAAACAGCCGTGCTGTTTGAAAATGTTTTAATATGCTGGCTGTTTCAGAATGTTTTAATTCCCCTTCTCATACCATTCTCCCTAACCTTGTTAACCCTATACCTGAAATACTTGTTATTGCTCTGTGTGTTTTTTTTTCTATTTCTGTATAATTATGTATATTTATTAACTGTGCATAAAAGTGTTATTCTTGACCTTGCTAATGCAGGTCCGCCTTGGAAATGAGCCTGCTCAATGGTGTTCGCCTAGATAAATAAAGACTTGATTGATTGATTGATTGATTGAAATTGATTGGCTGGTTTTCAAAAATACACAGGATCCTGCGATGAAGACCTGCAAGTTGTTTCACATAGCAAATTCTGCATCCTTACAACCATGGATCCTGATCTCATCACATCTCAGAAGCTTAGTGGCGGGTTTAAGCCTGATCTGTAGTAGGACAGGAGATGTTCAATTAACACCAGATGCTGCAGGAAGTGGTGTTGTTAGATCTGCATGGGGCACTCTAACCCAGGTAAAAAATAACCATACAAATGCCTCAGCATGGTTTCTGGGGGACATTGTGCTGTTGAAGGGACCATCTCTAAATGAGACATTAATTTCAAGTTCAAGTTTATTTCATACAAAAATCTCCATTGAGCAAATTCATTTACAAGGCGGTCCTGCCATAAGAATGACAAAGCAACAAGGTACATAATGGAACAGCAAAAACATCATACTAATACATAAATACTTATACAAATAGGTAAACCAGTACAATATTTGACTTAGAGTAAGAAGGATAACAATTAACAAATTGTTAGGCTAGTGCAACATCTGAATTAGTGGAAGAAGGAAAACAAATAACATGGAAGGCTACTATACTTGGAGCAACTGGTTCAGCCTGCAGGCAGGGTATAAAGGTATTAAGTGGTCTTTAGGAGTAACAAAAATAGGAACAAGGGTCACCACCAAGTTAAAGTGCTGTATATCAGTCAAAGGAAATGGAACCTAGGTGTTATGTTAATTGGCATAGCAGAGGCAATCATCCTTAAGAGAGCTGCTTATTAGGGATTTAGCAATCCTCGAGGAGACATAGCTGGAAAGCTTAAGGGTGTTTTGGAGCTAATTCCACACAGCAGGAAAAGCATAACTAATGGCAGTTTTACTGAAGCATGTGCTAAACTTGGGTACATCCAATAGAATAATATAATTTTTCCTAAGTGAATGGCAGCTGAGGGAGGGATGGAATAGTGATGAAATATAGGAGGGAAGTTTGTTAAGCATAGCTTTATAGGCCCAAATACAACTGTGTGTCTTCCTTCTAGAGGCAAGTGACGTCTAACCCACTGCAGAATACAGTGCACTATGATGGGTCCTAGAGGGAGCGTTTAGTGTGAATCGAATGGCTCGGTGGTAGAGGACATCTAATTTATGGAGATAGGAGGTTGCATTTTTAGCAAATAAAATGTCTGCACAGTATAGGAGGAGAAGAATGGTAGCTTGGACTAGTCTTTTCCAGACCTCTGTGGAGAACAGAGATTTGTTTCTGAAGAAAAATCCTAATCTCATTTTCAGTTTTTTTAAAGTGTATCTATATAAACAATAAAATAGAGGTGGTTGCCTAACCACAGACCCAAATATATGAATATATCGACAACCTCAATGGACTCCCTAAAACAAGTTTTTATGGTAATGGTGTCCTTCCTTGACTGTCTGGATGAAGATAGTGTGGGTGAAAAGCATGTTACTATAGTTTTGTTTGCATTTAGCAACAGTCTTGAATCAATAAGGTTTAGTTGGAGCTGGTCAAAATTAGATTGAAGAATGTTACCAACTTCATTTAATAAAGGAATAATGTATGACAGGGTGTGTGTCGTGGTGGGATAACTCCACACCCGTGGGATTGGGCAAGAGGCCACAGGCCAAGTGCATACAAAGCCCCAGGTGTGACATTATCCCAGCACAACACACACTCTGGCGTGCATTATTCCTACTAAAATGGCTTGTTGTTATATATAGAATAAGACAAATAATTTTAAAGAATGTTTTTGTTAACGTGGAAAATATGTTTGTGTTTTAAGAGAAGATGCAAACAATGCAAATGCGAACAACCAGTCAAGAGGTTCACAGTGCTGAGACTAGAGCCGTGATGTTATGCTGGGATAACACCATGGGTCCAGCCTCAGACTGACCAATTACCATCCAAGATTCTTTCTTGCTATTGTATAATGATGGTTTTGAGATATATATATATATATATATGATGATGTCGTCAGCAAAAAAAGTGTAGTTTTGCTGTGTGGATATAATTGCTTAAGGGGTTGATAGAAACAGAAACTAGCATTTGTCTATGCCGAATGTTTGCTTGCTGGTATTGACACTGATAGTGCAGGAGTTAGAGAGATGCATAATAGGAATGGCAGTGAAGTATTAAACTAACGCCAACCCCCAGCCTCACCCTGCAGAGACTGACAGGCATTTGGGGATGTGCCTTTGGGTCATCAGACATAATATTTATGCCATTCCACCTCACTTCACCCTGCAGACACTGACAGGTGTTGCGGTGTGCCTCAGGACCTTTGACCTTTACTCTCACCCCATTCCATAAGGAAATAAGCTGAGATGGGTGCAATAGAGGAGAATGGGGTGAATGTTGGGGCTGAAGACCCCAAGGCATACCTCAATGCCTGTCACTGGCTACAGGGTGGGGGTGGGGGTGGAATGGCATGAGCATTATGACCGATGACCACAAGTCACACCCCCGATGCCTGTCAGTCTCTACATGGTGAGGCGTTATGGTTGGAAACCCTAATGCCCTGGGTGTTTGTTGGTATTTTCACTCCAAATTTTCAACATGGACTCTTTGGGACCCCACCTTATGAACAGTGGCACTATCACTTCATTCCTCAATCCCGAAAGGTGATTTCGCACAGCGACTGTGCCATTCGCTGCCACAGGTGTGAAAACACATATTGGGCAGGATGTGAAAAATGACAGCTGTACTGTTAGTGAAGAGGTGTGAAAAAATGGCAATGTTAAAAATCTGGAGTGAAAATATTAATAATTGGTGAAGCTAAGCGCTTGCATTGTAACTACGCAATGCACGCCTGTAATGCAATCATTTTTGGGGGAATATTTTCACCAAATTTTCAACATGGGCATTTTGGGACATCCCCCTCATGAACAGTGCCACTGCAATTTTGTTAATCTGACCCAAAAGTTGATTTCCCACAGCGACCGCGCCATTCTGCACCACAGGTGTGAAAACATATTTCAGGCAGGATGTGAAAAATGACAGCTGTACTGTTAATAAGGAGGTATGAAAAAATTTCAATGTTGAAAATCTGGAGTGAAAATATTAAAAATTGACAAAGTTACGAGCGTGTATAAAACTGTGCAACGCACACTCATAACACAGCCATTTTTTGGAATTTTTTCACCAAATTTGCAACATGTTTTTGAGGGGATCGCACCTCATGAAACAGTGGCACTGTTATTTCATTAATCTGTCCCAAAAAGTGATTCCATGCAGCAACCGCAAAATCACCTTTCAGGACCGAGTAACCAAATGACAGTGCCAGTGTTCATGAGGTGGGGTCCCCAAGAACCCCATGTTGAAAATATAGGGCCAAAATTCCTAAAAATGTCTGAGATATCAACCTAAGTTGCCCCCCCCCCACTGACTCCCATTATACAGCTTACCATCATTTCTTCAGTTTGCCGGTTGGCTTTGAAGAGTGCAGACGTGTCCCGGTCCATAGATGATCACTACTGTGGACCTCCGGAGGTAAGTATGGGATAAGGGGGGTTCGGGGAGGTGGAACCACAGAGGGAGGGTGGGGGTAGTGGGGGGGAATGGTGAGATGACAAGGGACCGTTTTCTTTTTTACAGGGGGAAAAAAGTCTTCAGGGATGGTTTTCTTTATTTTACAGGTTACCAAAAATAATTTGGCACACTGGGGTGGGCTCCTAGTGTGCCACGATAGTGTGCGTATGTGTAGGGGGGCATGCTAACATGGGGATTGGGTACCCTGATGTCGGCACTTGAAATATTCGGAAGGGTGCGGGGGTCATCTGACACTGGGATTGGGCATCCCATTGTCAGAAACATAAAGAAAAAATTATTTTGGCACACCAGGGTGGGCCCCCAGTGTGTCACATTAATAAGGTGGAGGGGGGATACATGCTGACAAGAGGATTCTGCACCCCGATGTTGGCTTTTTGGGGAATGTGTATTGGGTGGCAGGAGCCACCAATGTGGAAAGCCATGCCATGGCTTATTTATTTATTTGTTGAAATGGTTCACCAGGAAAGGCACACTGAACAAACTAGATGCTCAGCGGTGGGAGCTGACAAGAACCGTAACACCATCCATGCGCATTACTGTGCACTGTAATGTGCATGGCTGGAGTCTTGTCAGCTGCTGCCAACAGAGAGAAGGTATGTCTGTGTGCCTGGTTGCGAAGGAGGGGGAAGGTCCCACTGCAATGTGAAAACTGTCCCTCATTGCAGCGGCAGATTTATTTCAAGTGCAGTCCTCTCTCTCAAGCTGCTGTCATAGACAGCTCACCGATTCATTGGTGCCTGAGGGATGAGCCCCATAAAGCATCAACTGTGTTGGGCAGAAACTCACACACTTTTAAAATGTCATACTGTCCCAAGATGTTTCTTGCACATGTGCGGCATGCATGCACACAAGCAAGCATAAAAAGGAGGGAGCCTAGTATTGATCCATGAGGTATGCCTTTATGAAATGGTAGGGTGAAGATACAAGCCCATCAACTTTAATGCATTGCTGTCTGTCTGTGAGGTAGCTGGTGAACCAGCTTACAGATACAATTTTTAGACTGTGCTCCTTGAGTTTTGACAGTAATAGATTATGATACACCATGTTGAAAGCTTTAAAAACATGGCTCCAGTGAAGTGTTTATGGTCAAGGGTGGTGAGTCAATGATCAATCACTTTGGCCAGGGCTATAACTACTGTGATGTTGTCTGAAGCCAGATTGTAATGGATAAAGTAACTCCATCTTTTCTAAGTAATCCCTTAGTTGCATGTTAATCAGCTTTTCTGTTTGGATAGTATAGGTAAAATGAAATAGGCCTGTAATTATTTAGGTCACAGGGGTCACCCAATTTAAACAGAGGGAGTAAGTGCACTGTTTTCCATATAGAGGGGACAATACCAGAGACAACTGACATATTGAAGAGGTGGGTAATGGGGGCAGTCAGAAAATGCAATCTAGTTTGGAGGAGAAAGGGGTCAATTCCATCGGCACCAGCACTCTTTTTGGTGTCTAACATTGCTAATATATCTTCAGCCTTTTTATAGGTTATTGGAGAGAGGCAGAAAGGGTTTGGTGATTGTGGACTGATACAAGCGTTCTTCGGCAAGAGGTCATTACCTAGTTTACTTTACTTCAGGGTCACTGGAGGTACCCTCTGCCAACTGCAGCTACTACAGAATGTAGCAGTTAGGTTGCTGATGGGACTGGCAAGGTCCAGTCATGTGACCCCAGTCCTGCAGGCTCTGCACTGGCTGCCTGTCAGGTGAAGGATCCTCTTCAAGGTGGGCTTGCTCACCTATAAGGCCTTATACAGGTTGGGCGCTGGCTGATCTCCTAACACCTGTCTCCTCAGCCTGTTCCCTCTGCTCCTTGATCTGGGACCTCCTTGATGTTCACAGGGTCAGGCTAAAAACATCCTCTGACCGTGCTTTTAGTGTTGCCATCTTAACACTATGGAACACCCTGCAAGCTGTTATCAGAGAGGCCCAAATAGTCGAGGTGTTAAAAAAGGGGCTAAAGGCCCACCTTTTCCATTTGTCCTTCCCTGATGGTGGCGACTGACCTGTATTAAATGGATAAAACTACTCAGTGATGCTGAGATGTATTTTTTGTACTTAAAATGTAAATTTTTACTTGCATATTGTATTGTGTTGACCCTACTTTTATTTTAAGGTGCTCAGAGCCTCAGCGATTAGGCACCAGATAAATAAAATTTGCCTTGCCAAGTTTAGTAACTGGAGATGAATTAAATGCCAAGCCCGCTGTGGCAAAGTGAATATTCATTTTTTCAAGAATTGTGTCCGGATCCAAGATATGGGTACAATGAGCAGTAATTTTGGTCAGGATTGATGGAGGCAATCTATGGCCTTCTACAGACTTGATAGAGTGCTACATTTTTGATGGGTTTCCCTTAGCCTTTTCTAGCACGTTCACATAGTAGTTAACTTTGGCAGCCCTAATCAATATCGTGCAAGCATGTCTTGCCTTTTTAAAAGTAACACAATCCATGGAAGATTTAGTAAGTCTAGCCTTTGCCCAAAGTTTGCCATGTGCCGTAAGGGCCTTTTTTAGGTCATCAGAAAACCACGACTGGGAAGTCTTCCTTATTCTAGACTTTATGTATGGAGCATGTTTATTAATTAGATTTAAAAGTGTTGCACTAAAGATGTCAACTGCCTCAGCAACTGAGGGGGCTAGGCAAAAATGCTGTCTTTTAATGTTCCTGAAGTCAGCTAAATAGTTTTCCATTTTGAATTTGCAGAAGCTACGCTTAGACACAGATTTAGAATTACAGAAGTGCCTGTCCATTTCCTTATAGTGAACACAATATTGTGATTACTTTCCTCATTAAAAAATACTGCTGAGCAGATAATTTTATGGGGTATGTTACTTAATGTAAGGTCAAGCAGTGTGCTTCTTGTAGGCTTTTTGATGTTAGGTTGAGTAAGTTCAGAGATTAACTGTGAGATGCCTAGTTCATCGCACAGTTTCTTGAGGCTGTTGGATCTAGGGCTGAGTCAATCCAGATTAAGATCCCTAAGAATGATGGTTTCATTGGGGTTGGAATTTATGAAGTCACAAATAGTGTGGAGTAGCTTCATACCTCCCAGATGGCCATCTGTAGCAACCAAATATATTAATTGCTTCAAAGCATGATAGGGTGAGCCTTAGGGCCAGGTACTCAAATTCCCTTGGTTTAGTTATGGCAAGTATTTCTGTAGCTGAAAGCTTATCATTGGTGTATATAACCACCCCCCACCCCTTGTTGATCTATATTTCTGAAAAGTATTGAAAGACAGCAGAGCAATCTGCTGTACAGGGGTGAAAGCCTTTAGCCAGGTTTCTGTGACTACCAAGAAATTGGGGTTAGTATGTGATGCCCAGGTTTTTCCAATGTCTATTTTATTTTCTGGAGGCTGCAAACTTTCATATGCATCATTTTCAGCCCAGCAGCTGATTCAAATTCTGAAGGGGAAGTTGGGGAGGTAGGGCCTGAGTTGATTTCAACATTTCCGGAAGAAATGAGTATTAAAATGAAAAGTTGTTTCAGCATGTATCTCAGGGATATATACTCTTTCTTGCAATGTGGAGAGTGTTGGGTGGGTGGCTTCAAAGTGTAGTATTGACAAAGACTTTGCAAGAAGATAAAGTGGTGTGGATACATTGACAGAGGCAGTCTGCTTCAACAAAAGTGATAAGAATAGAGGGAGTGCACCCACATTGTGTGTGAGGTAAGAACTAGTTACATGTGGGGGGCTTACCAGGAAAAGATTTACCTGAGGGAAAATAATAGGTGAAGCTACCCTAGCATCATTGTCCTTAAGCTAAATAGAACACGCGATAAGGATGAGTAGCAATAGTGGGAGCATAATGATAAGAAGGGACCTATTACTAAGTATGGGTATGCAGAGATAGGTTCTGATGCAGGGGTAGTTAGTTTGAATCAGATTTGGATAGCTATCTGAGAAAGTAGAGGGGGTCAATTGAAGTATAAGATATGGATCAATGGCTAGGGAAAGAAGGGAAACCTATGCCTGCAATAGTGGATAAGATAACACAAGCCTTTAGCTGCAGTACTGGATATCTAACACAAGTACATTAGCAAACTAGTGGGCAATACCAAGCAAAGCACTGCACTAGCAGTGGTGCAAGGGATGTGCCAAAGACTGGCAGGGGGACAGGGAATGCACCCAGAGCTGATGGGGGGGAGGAGATACTTATAACTGGATCATGCTTGGAAACCTAACAGGATGATAGGCATGTGCTAAAGACTGGGGGGAGGCAGGGATGTACCAAGAGCTGAAAGGAGGGGGGCACTTATAACTGGCTCCAGCTTGGAACCCTAACAGGCAGAATAGCCTAGAGGCCAAGGTGGCAGCTGTGGATGGCTGACTGAAATAGATCAAGGTTTGAGCCTTGCCTCCACCAGAAGGGCAAAGGGACACAAACAGCCACCAGATGGGCAGAGAAGTGGATAAGACAAATAATAAAGACAAGCTGGGGCTACTAATAAGTGGATGCACAAGCTGCCAGGGTTTGTGATGGGATATGCACAGCAAGTGGAGTAGGGTGGGGAGGGATAGATGTAACTATTTACTGATCAGTGATATCATGGGGGAGGGGGAGATGCCAAACTTGCTTAGTAGATGGGGGTAGAGGAAGAAAGCAAGGGAGAGACCACAGTTGCTAGAAAGGGAGTGTAGAAGTGGGCTTATAGAATTTAAAACAAGCACTGCTTCTAAGTGAGAGGGTGGTCAGCGTGGGTTGGATGGGAAGAGTGTAATGGTGTGGAACCATCTACCTGCATGGACTACCAAATCCAAAATGGTGCGTGATGCCTCATCCGATGTCCCACCTTGATGCCTGCTGTGAAGTGAAGATGGGGAGGTGGGCACTGACCACGGCCCCTGACTGTGTTGCGCAGCTGCTGAATGGGTCCTGGAGGCTTGATGCCTGCTGTCCCATGAAGATAAGGAGGTGGGCACTGACCATGGCCCCTGACTGTGTTGTGCAGCTGCTGACCAGGTCCTGGAGGCTTGATGCCTGCTGTCCCATGAAGATGGTCCAATATGCCTGTTCTGGTAGCTGTTCAGCTGTAAGTTAAAGATCCCATGGCATTTTTCAAAAAGAGTATGGAAATCTTTATTTAAAAGAGAAAAAATTTAAATAATACAATATAACGAGTCATGCCAACATCTTTAGAAAAATAAACATCATGCACATTATCAGCAGTTTATAAAGATGAGAAATAATGCATGCAAAACTGAAAACAATGAAACCAAAAACAAAAGATAATGAAACTAATGAGAAAGCACTACACCCTACCCACTAGTGATGCCATTAACCTATAGCTCACAGTTAATGCGGAATGATGTATCAGTCCAGAATTCCTATATGCTCCAATTCTGTTGGCAACCAAAAGGTTAACCAGAACATGTGCCATCATACTGCCTCAGAAGAGCCAGTAGCAGGCATCCCAGAGAGCATGGAAACTTTTATCAGGTAATATGCTATGTTCATGGCAGTATATGTTCTGCAAATGTCTAGTGATCATTTCCACCACAACCCTAGGGGGTGTAGTGTATGGTTTTGCTGCATCATCAAGGCTTGCCACAAAAAACATTAGCAAGAAGCACAACAAAACTGAAGAGTGCTGTTGTGGAATTTCTTCCAGCTGCCAGCAAATAAACCCAGCACTATCTCCACATATGTAACAAGTGCAACTAAAGAGTCTTTTCATGTTAGACCAAGGATCTCTCAAAAGGTTCTCTTGTAGGGACAATTAATTAAGAAATGGTGCAGAGTTTCTAAAGTCTCTATGCACAAAATTCAAAGACATTCTCAATGCTGATGTTTCAAACAGTGTCTCGCTGGCTTTCTAAATTGAACTCTCACCCATACAGCATCCACATCTGTGAAAGTATACATGTATTCCCCAGCTGGATCATGATCTCTGATTCCTGTTCATCTAGGAAGAATTTTAGTATTAATGAATGAGAGAAATTCCTGTTCACTATCAAATGATACAATTGTTTACTGCTGTTTGAGCTGACCTCAGTACTAGACAGTTCCTACTGATTAATTTTAGTCTGGTATGAACTGACTGTTGCTATCACTTGGGATCATCAGTGTATCCCCCTGCCAGTCGAAGTAAAAAGATAAGACAAATACCTTTATCAGGGGTATCCATGATTTGGGTTTGCCAGCAAAACTTTGAGTTATATTGCTATTCAGAAACATGATATGAATGAAGACCTCAGAGTGTATAATTCGGGACACCTCCTTCAGACAATTTTCTATATGTTATTTCCTGTTTAATGGGGTTCAGTTTACTTCCCCATAGTCCTTGGAAAAATATACTATATAGTCTGTTCTCAGGTTCTCTTGTGTGGGGGGGGGGGGGGATGTGACTCAAAAACAGAACCCAGGGAAGTAGTAATGAGTTAATTAAAAATACCCTTTTTTTGATAGACTTCTATGTTTTCACTGCATTAGTTTGGCCTCTGACAAACCTAAACTCCCCTGCCAGTTCCCCAACAACAACTTCCCATTCCCCTTCACAAACTTAATCTCTAAAACTTCAAGAGTTCCTTCCATGAACTGTATTTCTGCAATATGCTTTACCTGCAGATACCTGTCTCTTCCCCTATTAAAAGTCCCTTGCTCTTGGTGCTCTTGGTGTAATAGATCTGTGCATTTACTACTTTGGAAAACTGAGTTAATATTTCCTCTGCATGTTCTTGTAGTACAATACAGAGGTTATCTGTTTATGCTAGGAACTTTAAAGTACTAATATCCAGGTCAGAATTATTTCCTTAAAAGGAAAGTCTCCTCAACCTATTTCCTATATACCTTTGTAGTTTGTAAGTATGGACAATGATTCCCTCTCTTACATCCCCCTAATTATATCCTAATTTAAATAAAATGAAGTTGCTTCACTCTGTTTTGCCCTGGTTTGAAAAGCTGTCTGTCTCCATTCCAAAGGGCATGACCCGACTCATGCAAGGCATCACTGGAGTTGATGATGCATATTTGTACAAACCAGAATTGATACTCTTATTCAGAATCTGTTACATGTCTTGTGAAGTTCTATATTCTCTAAAAGCATTTTTTTCTAACTCAGATACACTTTAAACTACAGAAAACAGCAGATAATTTACTATCCATTGAAAAGGTTCATGGTTAGCATAAGACAAGAACATAAGGACTAGAGATGACAGCAATATCATTGAGTAATACAGCGTAATAAATACAGGCTTTAGGATCAAAATATTATAAAATTCCAGGATGCCTTGCATGAATCAGGTCATGACCTTTGTAATGGAGTTAAACAGGTTTTCACACCAGACTTAAGTTAATTTACATTTAAATCCTGATGAAATTAGGAGGGTGCACTAGAGGCAATCACTGTATATGTCCACAGGGAAACAGAGTAAAAGGTTGAGGAGACCTTCCCTCTAACCATTATAGCATTATAAATAAATCTTATAAAAGGGTCTAATGGAAAAATGTGTAGTAATGGGCTTAAGTGACACACTTCTCTTACACATCTCCAAACCAAGATAGGAGTCCCTAGCCATAAGGGCTTGACAAAATTAGCAAATTCTAATTTTGCTGAATTTTAACAAAATTCAGCAAATTTTGCAAAATTTTACAGCAGTTTCTGAAATATTGTGTCATAACTTGATCAGGCTTATAGCTGAAGATCTAATGTTTGGCATGCATGCAGTTTAGTTTCAAAGTAACCCTAAAACATTGCAAAGTTTCATTACATTTGGATGGATGGTGGGGAAGTTATAGTGGCTCAAAGTCTGTCAAGTCATTAATCGTGAATATTTAATGATGTTTTTTGACATTCTTTAACTGGTCATACCTCAGTCAGTCTTATAGCATAAGATATAAAATGTGGCATATACACTGCTTGGACTGGGCCCTAAATGGATGCCAAGTATCATGACATTCATGTGAGGGGCATAGAAGTTATAGGAGCTCACAATCTGGCAATTTATCAATTATGTGAAAATATATGACAAAACTTCTATCCTTACAACGTAGCCACCTTTGGAGCTAGATAATTGAACATTTATATGCATACTTTCTAGGAAGAATCTTAGAAACTGCTAAATAAAGAGGTAGTTGGTTGTGTAAATTGTAAGTTACAGGAGTTCTGAATTTCACAGTTTAAATGTTTGTTAAATTATGTGATCATTTTCAAAATATATAGATGTTTATAGATCTGCTACTATTGCAGGAATACACTCCAGATTTGGCATGGATACCCCATGTAACTGTGTTTTGGAATCTAATCACTCTGGATAACTGTAGCTTGGTAGGTTAAGATTTATTGTTAGTACTTTAGAAATTACTAACTGGCAAAATGTGCTAAGAATATCCTAAATGCATAATAGGTAATGCCACTATAACCCCTCTTGTGGAATTTAACTGTCACCAAGCACTCATCATCATGAATCACATTACCTGCACAAGCATTATGGCCCTGCATTACCCCTCCAACAAATCTGTGACAGTGATGCCCAGCATCATGCTCCCTCATGATTAAAGATATACAGATACATCTGTCACTGAGGACTAAGTCACAACTAGTTGTAAGGTTTGGTGTCACTTGGTATCACTGTTTACAAATTGTAAAAATACACATTGTTATCTACAGGTCTGTTAAAGAATCAGCAGGTGGCATTGTACAGAACCAATACTGCACGTGCATGTGCTTCCACAAATCATTAAGTCTGTGAGCTCTAATAGTTAGCTGCCATGTTGCAAGAAGACATGGTAGTGCACTGTGATGTCAATGACTATTCTTCATTGTTCATCACTCAAGATAGTGACCTGACACTTGGCACCACTATACTTTTACTATAGGGACTCGTATGACTGCACGTTATTGGCACTTTACCAATGTTTAGCCTCCTGTGCAATGGCAACTGAAGTGTATGACTGGTAAAAATGTATGGACATAGCTTCGACAAAAGTATCACAATGTCCCAAAATTTCACAAAGTTCATGAAATCCAACTTTAAATACAGATGTTATTTTGGTATCTTTGTCTGCCTATAACTTGGCCAGACTTTGAACAAGGGACTAGAAAGTTGACATGGACAGCCTCTTTTTGTCTATATTGTTTTTTTCTCCTAGCAGAAACCTAATTTCTCAGTGCTATATTCTATTCACAAGAATATACCCTGATTAGGCTAAACTCAATGGTCATTCAGATGGCTACCAGGTTTTTCTCCAGCATTTTTTCCCCTCCCATCTCCTATGGTGGGGGTGGTGCTCTGTCAGCCTCCCACAGCTATAACTTCTCCTGTGGCAGGAGTACGCTATTTGGCCTAGCCACAGGCTCTCTGTGTTGGTGGAACTTGCTGCCAATCCTCCCGAGCTGAGATGTACTGTTGAACGGCATCTGTCTCAACCATGGCCTGCCTACTGATGTGACTTCCCAGCCTTGCTCCTCAACCCAGTTCATCAGGATGGCAGTGGGACACTCTGCTGCTAGGCCATGGGGTGGACTCAAAGCCTAATACTTAGGGAAAGTGAACCTAACAAAATTGGTGATATATGCAGTCTCCAGTTTTAAAGTTACAGGGGCTTCAAATTCTGCAATTTAGATAATTGCAAAATATAATTTAATAATTTCCAAAAGGTTGGAGGCTTATTACTCAGTCACTTTTGAAGACAGAGATATGAAACTTGGCGTAATTCTATATGGACCATGGTAGAGTCTTCTTACCACATTGATTGCAATTTGGATAAATACATTTTCATTTAGATGGAAATAACTGAAATCAGAATCTTGCAAAATGTCATAAAATTTCATTGAAGCCGGCTCGCTGGTACACAGGCAGGGCATCTGTCTGTGATGCTGATGACCCAGGTTCAGGAACAGACTCGGGATGTTGGAGGGCCAGCTGGGGGAGAAGGATTGAGCATCCCGGGGACTGCTCTCCTTCTCTGGGTGGAGGGGGGTAGAATGTCTGGCATATCATGGACCTCTGGCTGAAACTGGGGGTTCTTTCCTGCCAGCGCCATCACCTGAGGCAGAGAGGAGGATACGGGACATCACTGCATGTCCCTGCCCCCAGGTACTGCTGTAACAGCTTTGGAAAATCCTCCAGACCCCCACGTATGATGGTCTTCTCCTTTGCCATCCCTGCTGCCACCAGAGTTCTCTGGGGGGTTCCACATTCATGGCCTCACTCATGGGGGTAAGCCAGGGCAAGACCTGAAGAACCATGGTGAGGGGGCACCCACCCAGTGACCCCACCCTGGGGGGTTAGCCTGGGCATTGGGGGATGGCATGAGGGTTGGGCTGAGCTCCCTTGTGGGAGAGGGGGTCTGGACCATGAAGAATAAAAAATAATATTAAAAAAAATGAAATTTTCACAGAAATTTCACAAAATTTCACAGAAGCAAAATTATAATTTTAACAGAATTTCTCCAGCAGAAGATAAATTTCACCCAGCCCTACTAGTCAATGATCGACATACAAAGTCAATACTACCCTGCTGTATAATGTATCCATGCACTGAATAAAAACATCAGGAATATCATACATACTAAGGAACCTAAAAAGGTAATCATGAGGTAACTGCTCTTAGTAAAGAGGAAGCTGAAATCCTTGAACCAAACCTGTTATGTTTCTCAAAAAGCTATCTCAAAATTATCAAGTTATCCTAGCAGTGTGAGTGGCTCAGCAGGTAGCACACTCTCCTCTGAGGCCAGGAGATCAGAAGGCTATGGGTTCTGTCCCCACATCAAGTACTTGGGTTAAATTCCAATGCTGACACTGTAGTGCTGCATGAGGGCAGTACTGCACTCCTGAGGTGCCGTCTTTCAGAAGAGACTTTAAAATGAGGTCCCATCTGCCAGTTCAGGTGGATGTTAAAGATCCTATAGCACTTCTTGAAAAAAGCAGGGGAATTTCCCTGGTGCCCTGACCAAATTCCGGCCCCATTCACTAAAAATATCACAAACAGCTTAATCTGGTTCAAGGTCAGTTGGCATTCATCTGTATCCCCGTCCCCCGGGTTGTGCCTGAAAATAGGCAGGATTTGTCTAGTGCACTTACCCGGTCAACAAAAACTAAATAAATAAAACTCCTGTATGGGCAGCTGAGTGATGCACAGATTTGTATATGAATCATTACCATGTGGGCAACTTTGGACAACCAGTTACGAGAATTTTAGACAGGACTTTTAGATCAGTGTTTAGAAGGCTTAATGTTTTCCAAGTTGTAAGAGCAGTTTTAGTCCCAATTTTGAAAGAACAATCAGGAGAGCTTGATTCATGGAGAGGGGAAACTGACCGTATAACGAGATGATTAAAAACAGTCTGTAAGAGAGGGCCTGTCTGAGAAATGAACAACTGATAAAATTTAACTGGCAGGCTGTCTGAGCCATAGGCAGTGTTATTCTGCAAGTCTCAAACAGTCACCTTGACTTATTCTGCTTATATGTGACAAACCCGCTATGCACTATAGACTCTGGAATATGGTGATGTCTAACTTAGCATGGGTCCCATCCAGTGTCAGAGTGCCAAAGCTGGAATCCACAAACTCTTGTACTATTTCCAGTTTTTCCTCCATATGTTTTCTGAATTTAATTTCCAGTGTCAGATTAAACCTGTAATAATAAGTTTACCTACCTTGTTCTGGCAGTCTTTGAAGCAATCTAAAGATTGACTGCTCCCCTTGCTGCCAAACTGTAGTTCTTGAAGGAGGGAGGTGGCTCTGTTGTACTGAAATGTTTTCATCTCATTTTTCATGTGCTCAGTTTGGGTAGATAAATCAATGTCATTCTCATACGTTCTGGAAATCTACCTATGCAGATAGGTTCTGAGGTCAAGGTTTCGAATATATTTCTTACAGCCAGATCAGTGGACCTGCTTTTGAAAGAAATTCTTAAAATCTCTTTTGGATTCCTCCCACCAAGCTTCTTTGGTGTTGTATGCACAGTGTGCTGTAACCAAAGCTGTAAACAATTCCTTCTGCTACCTTGTCTAAAAGAACAGTGTTAAGTCTCCATGACATCATGTTTGGGTGGTTGAGGACCAACTGTACAGGCATATAACAGTGTGGGTTGATCCAAAGTTTCAACTGCTATGGTATTTTCTCACTGCACCTTGCATTCATTAGACAGGAACAAATAGTCAATCCTAGTAGCAAGCCTGCCTTAAGTAAAGGGTGCACTATTACAGGTATTATATTAACTGACATGAAATATCCTGTAAACCAGCAACCTTGGCCATATCATTAAAGTAACTGGTTCCACAGTAAATCTTGACCATGCTTTCACTTCTGTCTCTAGGGAATATGCCACAGTTTACTGGTATGGAGATAGGGACATATGTACTGAAACAGGGTAATGCTTTTTGCCTTCATTTGAGGTACATACACTTTAATGAAACAGATTTACCAAACTACCCCACATCTAGCATGAGGGCTTGCCCTGGTTTGTTCTCAACCAGCTGTGCACCTTGAAGGAGTATCCCCAAAGAAGGAAGCCTACTCTGTCACAATGTTCTGGACCGTGGGACCAATATGACAGACCATGCAGCCATTGTTTTTTCAGTGCAGGCATTTCAAACAAGCTTTTTATTCAAGATCCTGAAAAAAACATTTCCTGGGAATGTTTCTAGTATCAAAAGAATGGATGCAGTTTCCATTAATTCTTAATATTGCTAACATTTAGGGTGACCAAGGAAATGGAGATTCCAATACACAGTTTGATAACAGATTTGGGGGGGGGGGGATTTCACTTTTTGTCTGGGATCTGGTTTGTCCCTGTATCATTTTGGCCACCGATGACTCCAACAATGAGTCATTTAGTTCTGAGGAAGGACCCCGTATGGTAGACAAAATGGAGAAAGCCTTAAACTCCCACTCTTTTTCTTCTGTGTCCTCCCTCTGACTACTTACCAGAGCTCAAGGCAGAGAAATGGTTCTCTACTTGAGTGAGTATGGGTTTCACTGTTTTAATCTTTGCTTTCTTGTGTCTCCCTCTTTTCCTGCTGGAGATCACCTCCACATCTGTTCCCTGGGAGGGCATATCAGCCTGTATGACCATATTTGCTACATATTCTGACTCCATAGTAACAATGCTAACCTATTTGTGGTTCAGTTATATCCAGAGTGGGTCTACAGACGTACATAGATGATGTAGGTGTGACTACTTCAGCTTGTACTACAGTGCCAACCTCTAAGACTGTGCCAGAAGGTAATTAGACACTATGATCAGGGATGATAGGCTCCTACTGGGATGGGTGAACCTCCTGTGGCTCTGGGGAGGGGGTTCTGGGGTGTCTGTTGGGCTATGTCTGCCACGCTTTAGGCAGAGCATGTGGCTAAGCCTTATGCCTGCCCTCTGACAATCAGCTCCTTCTTGTCCAAATCATCATCCCTGTTGTGAGAGGCCCAATGTCACTGCCTGTACAAGTTCCCCTGCTCCTCACACAAATTGCACTTGAATAGGTTGGGACACTTAAAACTCTGATGCCCTACTCTAAACCCATATTTCATTTTTCCCTGTCATCTGCCAAGCTTGGTGGTGTCCATGTCTCACATTTGTGGCACATGCATGGTTGCTTGGTGTAGAAACACATGCTGTTGCCCCTTCCTAGGAAAAAAAAAACAGAAGATAAATTACAAATATATGTATTTTGCTGCCATATCTTCTCTCCAGATTTCCAACCCCCTATCCAAACCTGTTCAGAGTCAGTTATTGGACTAGGAGAGTCCAACACCTCATACCTTTGCCTTAGCCAACATGCTATATCAGGCAAATTTACTCCTTCATTATGGAGGAGGAAAGGGATGGTTTGCACTGCAGGTCTGGACAGGGGGATGTCAGTAAATGGGGACCAAATGGATGAGCTTTTCATCTTAACATACTTGACACAAACTTTTTCTATGGACTTCATTGATTTAAAATTTATATCAAATGTAGTGTCCAGAGACACATGTATTGCAGCATATAATTCTGCTACATGAAACCCCAAAGAATCTCAACAAATTCCTAATTACATATACTCTCTGTAGGCAGTCTGCCTTTATATTTCAAGCAAACCACTTTGCAGTATTGCATAGGTTCCCCCTCTGCTGCAAATAAGTCTTCTTTGCAGAACCATCTCTCTGCCCTTCCTGGGAGACAGTACATCTGCCAACTCCTCAGCAAGATGCTCATTGTCTGTTGTGTCCCCTACAGTTCCAGTAGTGTTTGAATTTAAATATTTGAGGGTTGATCTTGATCCTTGTCTATCTTTTCAGGGACAAGTTAAAAGTGTATGCCATCAGATTAATCAAAAGTTTGGGGTTATATATAAGTTCAAACAATGTTTTACTGCTGAGACCAGGAAAGCCATTGCTATTGGTCTACTTCTCCCTCACCTGGACTAGGCGAGGATTTTATATTGTAAATGATCAGGTCAGGAAATTCATGCCTTATCTGTTGCTTTTAACAACATCTGTCACTTTATGTTGAGTCCCCCCCCCCCGCGTTTGCATCATTGCTCTCTTTATTCAGCCTTTGATTGGTTACCTCCTTACACTCATTTTCAGTATTTTTGTTATTGTTTAATCTTTACATCAATTTTTGGCTGTATTAAATTCCCCTTACATAATCTGCTCAGTATCAGATCCGCCTCATTGAATGAGAGATCATTTAAAGGGATTTTACTTGTTGATAAACCCTTTTTTGTTTTGTTTTTTGAAGGATCTGTTTTTCCTCATCCTCCATGCTTTAGTGTCCCCCACTACTTCAGGCCTCCAAGGCCCCTGACTTACCCCTGGCCATCCTCATTCAAGCCCCTTACTCCTCAAATCACAGCCAACCCCCAGGGTATCCCAGTGCAACCCTTCGCCGGGTGGGTCCCTCTATTCCAAGGGGGAAGGCACAGGAGGATGAGTACCAGCGCACTAACTGTTAGGACCTGGGGGTGCTGCTGAGGTGGAGATGGCTTCCTGGAGGTTCCGGCAGCATCAGGGTTCGTAAGCCATCCTCCGGCGGACAGCAGAGCTATTTTACTGTTTCTTAGGTTCCCCTTCATTGTTTCGCTCAGGCAGTGCCCCCAGTCTCCATTGGTAGCCACTGCTGAACGATGCTTCCCACTCCCCCCACCCCAGGAGAGGAGAGGAGAGCAGTCTGAATGCTCAGTCTTCTCTTCCTGATGCCGACACCCAGTGTCCGAGTCCGTTCCCGAACCCAGGTGATAAATCCTGTTTAACTATGGCAAGTACCAGAGCTTTTTCTACCTTGGCCCCTTCACTTTGGAATAATTTGCATGAGGATTTAAGGAATACATTTTCTATTGCTTGTTTCAAAAGTAAACTGAAAACATGGTTGCTTGTTTCTAATGTATGTAAATGTTTTTAAAAATATGCCTTACGTGGTTGTAAATTTTTGTATTTTATTGTCTATATTATTGCTGTAATTTGCCTTGTGTTCAGGGTAGACATGAGAAAGGGCTTGTCCCATGTCTTTACCCAGTTAACAAAATAAAAAACAAACAAAACAAAACAAAAACTTAAATGTCCAATTACCCCTCATTGTGCAGGACAGGGTTATCGCCTTATTGTGCAATGTTACTTTACAGTCTAGGGAGAGACAAGGGAAAGTCACAGACGTATTGCTTGTCCCACTGTCTACAAATACTATAAACCTGATTGAAGTGCATCATGTGACCCAGTTCTATCACCATCAGAACTAAGAGAAGAGGGCTGTCACCCTAGTCCAATATCCGGTGTCCCACGTGGTAAAAGTTTGACTACAGTTCTTGGTATGATCAGTGTTTTCTTTTTCCCTCCCAGGCAGTCTGGGTGTGTTCATTCAGGGATTTCTGTGGCAAGGTAGAGAATCTCCACTGCTTTCCTCCCTAGATGAACCCATTACAGTATCTACCAAATTCTTTGTTTTTCTAGATAGACAGGTGATGCCATCAGCAGCCTTTTCCCATCCAGCAGCTGTCAGTGCTGCCTTTATGCACCACTTTTTCTCAGGACTCTGAGGAGGTGGGAATAGGTGCAAGGTGTCCGTGCAGAAGGCTGAGCCTTTACTACACCACTTTCCTGAGATTCCAGGCACATGGGCTGACCTTCCACCCACTGTCAAAGGCCGACTGCTGATCCCATTCCAGCCTTCCAACTGTGTAGCAGAGAGCTGGGGCATGCTTTCTTGAAATCATGCTGTGCACTATCCCTATCCACACTGCTCACAGATCCTGAAATTGTCACCTCAGGCACAACTCTGGGTGTAGTGTCCTTTGACTCTGGTGCAGATGATTCAGCTGGACAAAATTTATATTCTGCCAGCATTATTCAGGTGAAATGCTGATTTTATTACCACCAACATTTTGTGACATGTTGCCAAAATTGTGATTTTGGTAATTTAAATCTAATTTAAAAAATATTTGCTCAAATTACTCCAAATTTACTATTTTGGCTTTGCCAATAACTACAGTATACAGAAGTTACTGAGCTTCAGATCTCTATCATTAAAGGTGACTGAGTTATAAGCTTCCAAACCTTCAGAAATTTTAAAATGACAGTTATCAACTACATAAACTAAATGTATTTGTCCAAATTGCAGAAAATTTTGGTATGGTGACTGTATCAATGCCCATACTTATTTGTGCCAAGTTTCAGATCTCTAACTTTAAAGTTGATTGAGTTATAAGCCTCTGAACTTTCTGAAATTTAAAAATTACATTTTGCAATTACATAAACTGCTGAATTTTAAGCCCCTATAAGTTTAAAGCTAGAGAACAGGATATAAAACATGTTGTTAGGCTTATTGACCCTAAATATTAGGCTTTAAGAGAACCCCCCATGGCCCAGCATCAGAATGTCATGCTACCATACTGAATAAATGGATTTGAAATGAAGCCAGGGAAATCATGTCAGGAAGCAGGTCATGGCTAAAACCTGCAATTTACATAGCCAGCAACCTCTCTATTTAGCAGTTTCTATGACTCTTCCAAGAAAGTATGCATCTAAGGTTTCAATTATCTAGCTCCAAAGGTGGCTAAATTGTAAGCATAGAAATATTTTCAGAAATGTTCACATGACTATTAAATCACTACACTTTGATCCCCTTATAACATTTATACCCTTCATCCAAATGTTAAAAAGCTTGCCACACTTTTAGAGTCCATACCAGATAATAGGCATGCCAAGCATCAGACTTGTATCTGTAATACAGACTGAATTATAACCAATTAAATAATTTCAGAAAATTCCAAAAAAGTTACAAATTTCATGAACTTTTGGGAAGTTAATGAAAATTCCACAAATTTAGAACTGTTATAGCAACTGATGCTCCCACATCCTTCTGCTGTTCTGAAGCTGCTGACTCGCTCCTTCTCCTCTCTGTACAGTAGGCAGCTTTTTTTTTTTAAGAACTATGCTTAACTTCAGGAAAAAAAAACACAGTTTTTCTAACTTGTCAGACACAGAGTGAGCTTTCTATAAAGGTCTGGGAGCACATTATGTGTCTGTGTGAATACCGCTCGGTCACACTACATGTCAGGGGGAAAGGGAAAGTTCTGTTAGGGATACTTCTGATCATCCAAAATGCATTGGCCCAACCTGCAATATCCCGATCCCGGGCGCCAAAACACAGTTGCCCAACATCGGAATTTCACCTTTCTCCGGAGTGAGAATCCTTAAGTATAGGGGGTGTGGGGGTGAAGCCACCCGAATCACTTACTGGAGGCAAAATCCCGATGTCAGGCAACTGTGTTTCATGCGCCAGGGGTCAGGATAATGACTGCCAGGCTGATGCATTTTGGTCTAACTTAGTATAGCCTTCTGTTATGGTTATTGAACCTCAGAGTGGCAGGATCAGCCAGATATGTTTTTATAATTATTATTTATTTAAAAATAATGGCAGGATCAACAAGATGTCAGAGGTGTGTGTGTGTACATGTGTTTATGTGGTGGGGGGTGCAGGTTGTGGAGATATAGCCCCACAATGGAAAGATAAATACTTTCATTTTCCTTTCTATGATGTATAGGAACATGGAGATATCACCATGACTTTTAGGAACATGGAGATATCACTATGACGTATAGGAACATGGAGATATTAGTGATATCCCCACTGCCTGGTGAAGATATTACTTTTTATCTGTGCATTTATTCCAAAACATATGTTATGTGTGTGTGTGTGTGTGTGTGTGTGTGTGTGTGTTATCTATATATATATATATATATATATATATATACTATATAGCATATTCATTGCACAAAAACTCCATTAATGCATCAGTTAGGATTGATAGCACAGCAACAAAAGTATGGAAATGTGATGTTACAGTTACACAAGTTACACACCTACCAGTCCACCCCCCCCACTCTCCACTCACAAACAGGCATTGGGGTGTGCCATGGTGTCATCAGGCCCAACTCTCACCCCATTCCATGTGTAAACAAGCTGACATGCTACAGCATAGGAGAATGGGGTGAGAGTTAGGCCTGATGACCCCATGGCACACCCCAAAATCTGTTGGTGAGTGGAGGGTGGGGGCAGGATGGTAGGGGTGGAACCCTAGCATCACATTTCCATACTTTTGTCACTATGCTATCAACCCTAACTGATGTATTAATGGAGTTTTTTGCAATGAATTTCCCTTCTTTTTGAGAAACTGTAATGCACTCCCATCACATTGACCAATCTTTGCACAATGGTATGCGGATGTGTGTGCGTGGGCCCTCCAGGCCCTGCATGCCCACCTACAGAGAAGTATGGAGCCATACAGCAGCGCTATAGTACTCCAAAGAAACTCTTGTAACATGTTTTTGCCAATATCTCTGTAATCATAGAAAGTAGGGAAAAAACTCCACTGCAGTGGTATTCATGACTTCGAAACCTCCACACGTCCTTAGTCACCTAAAGGTGGACAAAGCTATGGAGAACAAAAAATCAGTATCTCGTACTGTTTCCGAGATACATGCACTGAAAGTCACCACTGGCTCTGCAATGTTAGCCTATGGGAAATTTCTCAACTTCAGAGCACTGTAATTATGAGCCCGTTGAATGTTTTGGGACCAAACCACCAAAAGGCACATCTGTAGGAACAGGGCTTATCACCCTGCAACTTTCAAGCCAAAAGCTCCAACTGTTTTGTTGCATTGGCATTGGCATGGCAAAGAATTTTTTTGGGCATGACACTTTCACGATTTGCAAAAGTGTCATGACCGTTTCTGTCGCAATTTGCCACAATACGGCGGGGGGGCTGATCTTTAAAAAGGCATTTCTGGGGGGGATCCTCCCAAAAAAGACAGTGCTGTGATACTCAGGACCCGACTAGGTAAACACAACAGTTAGTGTTTACCTAGGGGGTCCCACATTTAAACGCCGGGCATTTTTCTCTCTCTCATTAACTGAAAATAAGAAGGCCACCACACGACAGTAAAAGGGCCATTTGCAACAGTAAAATGTAGTGGTGGCAGCTTTTAAGAGACAGATATATTTTTTCCCATTGACTATATTGGGGAACTTGTTTTTCGAATAACTTTAGAATGGTTTAATATTTTTTCACCAAATCTTTGAAAGGCACATCAGTGACCCAGACTGCATCTTTGCTTAAGATTTCAGACCAAACAGACAAATCATGTGGGCTGTAGCCACAAGCAAAGAAACATGCAAACCCCCCAGTTTTTTTGTGTTATTGGGCTCTCTGCTGTTCCACAGCTGCTTATCTGACCATAACACACCTTTCCAGATCCAGAGATATGTGGTACCAGACCACATATGCAAAATTTCAGGCAAATCCGTCATATGGTGGGAAAGTTATTAAAGTGCAAAATTTGGGGTTTAACATAAAAGTGGCCATGCAACTCTAACTATACTAGCACTACCATGCCAGTATTATATATATATATATATATATATATATATATATATATATATACATACATATATATGTATAAGTATATATTTATACAATGGGGGTGAGGGATAAATGAGTGAGATAATGTGTTATTTTCACTGCAGTGGAATAACCACTGTGATGACATCACCACTCTAAGGATATTTACAGATATACACATAGTGCCTGCATCACTAGCAAATATTCTCACAGTGGTAATGACACCAGAGTGAGAATATTTTCACTGCAGCCTGCATTTAACAGCTTCACAGTTTCTCCTTCTCACTGAATCCTGCAACCAACACAATTAGCATTGTAAAAGACAATCACCGGTGTCCCATAGTTTTTCTGACACTCCAAGCCCATTACTGTGCTGTTCTAATCTTCAGAACAGCATCCTTCATAAAGCAGTTTCTCTTTCTGAGTGCTGCCTGCAACAGCTTCTCTGTCTCACTGAAGCCAGCAACTTACTCAATTAACAGTTTCTGTTTCTCACTCCTAGCTGCAGGTTACTCAGTTACCATTGCAAAACACATTTGCCTGTTTCTAATAGTATCTAACACTCCCAGCCCATTCAGAAACATGTACACACACTCAGACCATACACAAACAGTGCTATCAGTATAGCCTAGAGGTCAGAGTAACAATCTGGGAACAAGCATGCTATATCCAGCATACCACACCAGGGTTTGATTCTCACAATCCAATCTCCCCTTGCATACTGCGTGACTCAGAATAAATCACTTAACTGCCCAGTGCTCCTAGGTCGCTCCTAAAAACTTATCCAGTTACCAACCACTAAAATAAAAAAAACAAAGTAAACAGGAAGAGAACACAGAAAAAAATGTTCCTCAAGGTCCTAGCCCCATTGTATAAATCACACACATGATGTGCAGATCATGGGATATGGAAAATATTCTCACTCCTGCAGAGTGAGCTATGTATTCTCACGAGTGCCGAAGGCAAAAGTGAAGATACACTGCTCACTCTGCAGGAGTGACAATATTTTCCATATTGCATGATCTGCCCATCATGTGTGTGATTTATACCACAGGGATGAGAGCTTTAGGAACATTTTTTCTGATTCTGTGTGTTTCCTGCTCATAGTGTGTGTGTGTTCTGAATGGACTGGGTGTCAGAAACACAGGTGAGTGTATTTTGCAAAGCTAATTGAATGAGTCAGAGGCTCAGTGAGAATGACAAACTGCTGCAGGCAGCACTGAGAAACAGAAACTGCTTTGTAAAAGAGTTTCATTTGGAATTCAGGTTGTTTTGAAGCTGAGATCAGCACAGTAATGGGCTAGGAATATAACAAACACAATGGGACATTGGTGAGAGTCTTTTGCAAACCTAATTGAGTAAGTTGCAGCTTCAGTGAGAAAGAGAACATTTTTCTGAAGCAGTTTTCTTTAGAATGCAAGCTGCAGTGCATTTATCCTCACTCTGGTGACATCAGCAGAGTATGGATAAATGTCAATATCATCAGTCTGCTGATGTCATCAGGATTTATCCTCACTGCAGTGGAAATAACACAGAATATCCTACTGAGAAAGCTCTCACCCCCATGGTATAAAATATATATATATATATATATATATGTATTTATATATATTCATTCATAAAAACTTTGTTAATGCATCAGTGAGGGTTGAAGTGACAAAAGTAGAAAAATGAGTCATTAGGGTTCATACCCTAACAGACCCCATGCCTTACCACTCCATCTCACCCCCACCCATCACAGACCAACAGATGACAGGGTGTGCCTTGGGGTCATTGCCCCTAACTGTCACCCCATTCCATGTGTAACAAAGCTCACATGGTACAGTATAGGAGAATGGGGTGAGAATTAGGCCCAATGACCCCAAGGCACACCCCATCACCTGTTGGTCTGTGGTAGGTGGGAGTGTGGTAGAGTGGTAAGGCATGGGAAGCTGTTAGGGTGTCAACCCTAATGCCTCATTTCCCTACTTTTGTCACTTCAACCCTAACTGATGCATTTACGAAGGTTTTTGGAATTAATTTTCTTTCTTTTTGAGAAAGTGTAATGTAACTGGTAACTTGTATGTGTTGGTGGGAGCACAGACCCTCTGGGTCACCCATTCCCTTCAAGCTGCCCATTTTTGCATAACAATATGCGTCTGTGGGAGCACATGCCCTCCGGGCCCTGTGCTCGCACTTACACATAACTACGGTGCCTTACAGCAGCCCTATAGGGCAAGAAACACCTGTAACACTAATTTGGCAATATCTCAGCAACTGTAGCAGTTACGAAAATAATTCCAGTGCCGTTGTAATCATGACAGCAAAGCCTCTACATGAGAAAGTTGACTAAATCTGTATCTCACATCGTTTCCAAGATAAGGGCACCAAAAAGCACTGTGGGTGCCGCAATATTATCCTATAGGAAAAATTTCAGCTTCGTTATGGTATATCTATGGAACCGATGCATTTTTTTAGACCTAAACAGCATAATACACATCTCTGGGACACCCCCTTTTGTAGATTGTAAATTTCAAGCCAAAGGACCAAACTGTTTATTTACAGTGTAATGTACCTGGTAACTGGTATGCACCAAACTGCCCATTTGTGCATAATGATATGTGTCTGTGGGAGCACAGGCCCTCTGGGCCCTGCGCTCCCACTTACACATAACAATGGAGCCTTACAATAGCCCTATAGGCTAGGAAAGGAACCCCTATAACATTAATTTGCCAATATCTTAGTAACCAGTTCAATTCAAGCTGGAAGAAGAAAGGGAAACAGAAATGGGATTAGTTGCTGGGTATAGCTTAGAACTGTAGCACAATGAAACCTGGTCTAAACATAGGAGTGTTCACAAAAAGCTGTATCACTTTAAATTTAGTCTCTGATCCAGAGCAAAATGTCATGGAGCTTAAAACAAAAAGAGCTGTAATACTTTAAATCCTGAAACCTGCACTCTGAAAGATCCTGCACTTGAAACTACCCTTGGAGTGCAACATTGCTGTAGACAAGGCTTAGATTCACATTTAAATTAGGATTCACAGGACAATTTGGTGAAAGATAAACAGTACATGAATCAGTAAATAAAATTAACTTAAAGTGCAAAAGGATCGGGAGTAGCAAAGAATTAGAGAAGTGGAGCAGCCAATCAGCAGGCAGAGCCAATGGTTCCGGCCAGTCGGCATGGAGGCACCAGAAATTTGAGCAGTGTACCTTCAGTCTGGTGACTGGTGGGTAGTAGAGTGAGGAGGCAGCTGGTGGTTGATAGGGACCCACGAGGCTGCTTGCAGTAGCAGAAGTGCCCATGTCGGGGGTGAAGCTTTGGTCTGTTGATCGGTGGGCAATAGAGCAAGGAGGCAGCTGGCAGATGATAGGGACCAGCCGGGCTGCTTGCAGAAGCAGACGTGCCTGTGTCAGGGGCAAAGCTTCAGTCTGGTGATTGGTGGGCAGTAGAGTGAGGAGGCAGCCGGTGGATGGTAGGGACCTGCCAGGCTGCTTACAGCAGCAGAAGTGCCCATGTCAGGGGCCAAGCTTCAGTCTGGTGATTTGCAGGCAGTAGAGTGAGGAGGCAGCCAGCAGAAGTCAAGGACCCACCGGCTGCTTGCAGCAGCAGAAGCGCCCGTGTCAGGGGCAAAGCTTCAATCTGGTGATCATTATAGTGTAATCCCTTATGCACTTTATTGTAAACCTTGGACTGGCTGAATAATGCATTGATTTGCTGTAAGTGTATGTCCTAGTTCTCTGCAAGCAAAGAAGCATCACTTTATTTGTCATGCACTTGTATTTTATGTCATTAACCCCTATTTTAAAGATATGATGTTTATGTATCACTGTTTCTGATACCACTGTAATCACTGTATTATACGTACCTACTGCATTAAGACTTGTACCTATTGTCTGTGCCACTGTACGGCCCGGGTTGCAACTGAAAATAGTCCTTTGGATCAGTTTGCTCACCCAGTTACCAAAAACATCAATAAATAAATCAATACCCATACAACCTATGAAAAATAAATTCCACTGCAGTTGTAATCATGACTTCCACACCTCCGTGCATGCTTAGTCCACCTAAAGGTGGACAAAGCTGCGGGTAGCGAAAAATACATGTTTCAAATTGTTTTTGAGATATGGGCGCTGAAAGGCACTGTAGGTGCCACAATGTTGTCCTATGGGAGATTTCTTAGCTTTAGAATGCTGTCACTATGGGCCCATTGAACATTTTTGAACCAAGCGACCGAAAGGCACATCTGTGGGACCAGGGCTTGCCACCCTGGAAATTTCATCACAAAAGCACAATCCACCTTGGCGCAATAAAGTGAGAAAGAAAACTACACATTGGACAATGTTGTGGAGTATTTTTTTCACGACAGCAAAAATTTTTCGTGATTCCCTATACCTTATAATGGAATGTTTTTGCGAACAAAAAAAATGTTTTTGTGAACATTTTCACAATGCACATATAAATTTTCCTATAGGCTACAATAGGACATGAAAAACTTGCATAACGTTTGAATGGATTAATATTTTTTCACCAAATCTTGAAAAGGCACCAGTTCAACCCAGGCCATATATAGAGATGTAAAGTTGAATCCATTCAGATGCATTCTTCAGTCTATTATGCCTGACCTAAAAATGGACAAAAGTTGGCTAATTTTCATGTTTTGGACATGCTACTGTTCCACAACCATACATCTGACTGGAACAAAACTTTCTAGATGCGGGGATCTATGGTTGGATGCCATGCATGCAACATTTCAGGCAAATCAGACAAATGGTTGCAAAGTTATTACAGTGCAAACTTAAGGTTTAACATTAAGTGGCCCGCCAACCCTAACTATACCTGCACTACCATGCAGTTATAATATATGTATCTATATATATATATATATATATATATATATATATATATAGATAGATAGAGTCAGATATATATATATATATATATATATATATATATGTACAGTATATATATATATATATATATAACAGTTTTTACAGATCCACTCTATGTCATGATATTTTTACATTTCACAGTAATTGCTTGTAATCAAGGCTTATCATTGTGTCCATTTGGTTTGAGACTGTATAGCCTAAATATCCATGCTGCTTCTTTTTGAAATAAAGCAGTGCAAGCAAGCACCCCCCTCTGGGATCTGGCTTCACATGCTCAATGCCAATACAAGATACATCTTGCAGTCTTCTATTGTGAACCATTGCAAAATGCCCACCCAAGGGAGTATCCAACTTCCCTACAGCAATGTTCCTGACATACTCCTTTAGTTTCTTTATAACAATCTAATAGTACATCCAACAGAAACTTTTTTTGTAGGAGCATGTCTGGACATAATAATAATAATAAAACATTGTTTTTATGGCACCTTTCAAAAACCAAGGTGCTTTACAAATGATTACAATGTATAAATGTTCACAGCAGCATAAATATTATAAAACAGAATATACAACTAGGAATTAAATCCACCCAAGTGGTGTTTCATGTAATAAATTATTCGATACCACACCTCTTCTCTGATATAGGGTGTACAAACCCATTACTCTTACTACAATATGTATCAATACTGCAGCTTCTACACAGGGAAAACCCTTTGAAGGTGGGGGTAACCTGTTCTGGATTGGGTCCATGGTTTCTGATAGCGACTGAGTACAATTTTATCTTGCACATTTGGGGCACGCCTAAAGGTGATCCTTTGCTTTTTTCCCAGTGCTTCCCTTAGTACTGAACTGGTCATCAAGACTTCCCAGTGTCTGAGCATGGTATTCCCTATTTGTCCTGCCAAATTATTACATTCTTGGGAGAATATAACTGGCTGGGAGTCTGTTGGTCCTTGCCTCCTACATGGTAGTAGTATGCTACCCATGTCTACAGATTCCACTTATTCTCTTGATTCCTTCAGGACCCTTTTACTATAATCTCTCTTTCTAAACTTATCTTGAAGACCCACTGCTTGCTTCTGGAAAACACCTTTATCATCGCAGTTCCTTTGAACTCACTGGGTGACATTATAAGTAGTTCGTGGTTGGTAGCTTCCTATTCCTACTAGTTCTAATGACCTTCCCTTAAACTCCTAAAAATAGGAAGAATTTCCTAGCCCTCCATTCCTGGTCAACAGAAACTAATAATTAACATTGCATATGCTTGTGAAATATTGCCATTACCCTTCAGGCTCATGGCTTTATGAGTGAAACATGTCACTTTTTCCCAGTTACTTCATTCTGCGACAACTCACTTTGGACTAATAGCTCCGGCATCAATCAGCTCCCAAGTCAGTTCATCCCCAGACAATTTGCTCAAACTACGTCGTACCACACTCCAACAACAATTACAATGCAACTTCCACTTCTTCAACCCTCGAGCACATTGCCTCATCTGGTGGGTGAATTGTGCCCACCTGAGTTTATTTTATAATATTGACGCTGGGGCGAATGATGTGGGGATGAATTGATGTGGAAGGCGATTGATGCTGGAGCTAATAGTTCATTGTGAGTTGTCATGAAGCAAAATGACTCAACATATTGTGATGTAGCCCTTTATGAGCTCATCAGCTCCTTGATGGTTACTCTTTCCAAAACATTAGATCCCATTCCCTCTTCTTCCTCCATTCCAGGAAAGTACTGTGGGCCAAGCTTGTTTCTCATATTATTTCCCCAAGTTCAGTTCCTCTCTTCCTTTGGCTATCAGCTTTGTCTCTTCCTTCTCTTGCCTCAAGTCTCTGCTCTGTGACTTTAATACACCTCCTACACCAGTCCTTGAATTCTATCATAGTGTCCCGCTACCCTCCTCCTTGTTGGTGGGTGCCCCCGCCAGCTTGGAACAATATTTTCCAGACCTGCCAAAGTCCCAGTCTGTGTTGCATTTATCTGCTCCTAAGTCAGTTCATTTCTGGATTTGTCACTTGTTATTTGCACTTGTTCTTTGCACTTACCTTGTACCTTGTTTACATAATACTGTAGCAGTTTTTTTTTCTGCAGTTCATGACCGCCCAGCTGTATTGTATTGTATTGTATTGCACCCTAGTGTACATTATTTTCTGCATTTTGTATTTTATTGCATCTGCCCAGCTGCATTGTGTTTGTATTGCTTTTGAACTTTATTGTACTGTGTATTCCATATTTTGTATTTTATTTTGCACTTTTGCTATTTTCTACTCCCCCCCACACAGAAGATACCTCTGGAAAAGAGCTGTTACCAGTCTATCAGTGAAGATATGACCCTACTCTCTAAAAAAAAAAAGGAAATTCTTTGCAAAAAAAAAACCCTTTAGTTCATGGTTAGGGTGTCATAGCTATGAAAGTAGGAAAATGTGGCATGAGGGTTTTTCAACACTAATGCACATTCTCCTCCACCAGCCCCTAGCTTCATGCCCAAGACAAAGCTACCATGCCCCCAAGGTCAAATGATTTAAACTACAGGTCTGAGATCATGCTCCATGGGTCTGCTGCTTCAAGTTACAAATCTCGGACCATGCCTCACAGTTTTATTGCTTCAGGCTACAGGTCTGGGATTCTGACCCACAGGCCTGCTGATTCAAACAATAGATCTGTGGTTCTGCACCTTGGGTTTGTTGCTTTAAGCTATAGCTCTGGGATAATGTCCTATGGGTTTCCTATTTCATGCTACAGGTCTAGGGCCCTGCCCATGAGTCTGCTACTTCAAGCTACAGTTCTTGGACCATGCATCATGGTAGTAATGTTTCAAGCTACATGTCACTTTGGGTCACAAATCTGCTGCTCAACATAGGGCCTCTCAGGCAGTGTCCTTAGTTTCTTCACACAGGGCTCTTTGGGCCTAATGTGAAGAACAGCACTACTTTCAAAAGTTTGTATTTACCAGGCCCATTGGGGCTTGTACAAAGCATACTATTCATAAGTTGCATATATTAGAAGAAAAAATGCTTGTAGTTCTACTCTAATGATAAGTAAAACAGTGGAATTTTATTGCATCTCACAAGAAAGTGCTCAAGTACCATTTTGGGACTGGGTATTTGGGGATCATGTCTGACAATGAACCCTCCCAGGCTCTCATAGGGATGACTATTTTTGCACTGAAAAAGTATTTGCTTTCTTTACAAAAGCCCTATAGCTATTTTATTTAATTGTACTGTATGTGCGTTCTTTGTATGCTTGTAATGTATATTTTGTTCATTTATATATATTGTATTGTATTGAATGCTAAGGTCCCCATTGTGAATGAGCTTTTCCTCAATGGTCTTAACCATAATAAACAAACAAACAAACTTTGCCCTTATCTACAGGCCCTATCGGGAAGCCAGGGCACACTAGCCTGAAGGGGAGAGGTGCCAATGGCCCACCTGGGCCAATCAAATGTATCTTTCTTCTTGGCAACTGACAGGTGCAAGTGGCATGGGGAGGTGCTCAGGCCCTCATTTTAGGCTGAGTCTGAGGTGTAATCAGCCTCTTTTCTTCAAATTATACCTCCACAATCACTGCTGTTGCTTCAGCTATAGTTTTGGACTGTGCATCATGGCTTTGCTGCTTCAAGCCTTGACAAAGGCTGTAGCATGTAATATGGTAATTTTGTCTCAGATAGTTATGTGAAACAGATTATATGGTGGTGATGGTCTGACTGATGCATTATCCTGGCAGGTGTGCATTGAGCCAAGCGCCATTCCAGAGGATGAGTGTCTGATGGAATGTGTGGGACATTTGGTACAAAATGTTGCCAGCTGTGGCCCTGAGTGGGTACACTGTCCATAGAGATGGTGTGCCATTCATAATCCTTAATATAATTATTGCACAAAATATAGAATAATACATTGGCAGGTATGCATAACGAGAATTGTACACACACCCAAGATGTGTGATGCTTCTTAAACCTCAAAAGGGAAGCTCAAGGGGTTTTTAACAGCATGACACACCAAGGATGTGTATAGAATTTGAGTTTTTTTTTACACACCAACCCATGTGTTATTTTATATAATTGTTGGGGGGGAGTTTTCTTACTTTCACCATGTTAGTCAAGAAAATAAGAATTTGGCCAGTAGATAAAGCTGCTGTTTAAAGCATGAAAGCAGGATCGGTGTTTAATTCCCCCCCACCCCAAGTCTGAGAAGTTGCTATTTGTGCTCTGTGCCTCCTTGCATCCCTTTGTCTGTCTCTCCTCTACATCCCATTTTAGAATGATCAGTAGAGGCAATGGTAGCCATAGGTCATGTGTAGTTGTTTTTCATGCTGTTTTTAATTTCACTTCTTTTTTCTCTCGGAGTGTGCAGTGTCAATCTTGCTATGCTTTGATAAAGCAGAGTCTGTGGTGCTGGCAGGTAAAGTAGTAATCTACCTAATAAATTGTAAAAATATTGAAGGAGGTGTGGTAGAAATGCAAAAGTGAAGTAGGTAGTGTTAGTGCACGAGAAACAGTGTGCCCATGTGTGGAATGAGAGAAACTTGGCATGTGTTCACTGTTATAGCTAGCTGGTTATAATGGCGAATTATAATTGGGTTTCTCTATGAGAGAAAACACTCCCTAGTTATTATACTATCTTAATACCTACATAGGGATTAAAATGCTACAAAAGGGGGAAAATGTTGTGTTAAGGTTTTCATACTTAATGCCCAGCCCACTCCCCATCCTCTACACTTGTGATCCAAGGCAAAGCCAAATGTCTTGAGCCAAAACCCATGGGCACGTTGCTTTAAGCTACAGGCCCACAGCCATGCAGCACAAGTCTGTAGCTCCATGTAGAGCCTATATACTCAGCCCTACCTTTCTTTGAGCAACGCAGAAAAAAAAAAAAAAAGTTATGTGCCTATGAATAAAGAAAACCATTCCATGTTGCAGAGATGACCTCTTTCACTCAGTTTTGGTTTTCTTTTGTCACAGGTACAGAACTTATTTTTTAGGATTACAGGGGAAATAGGGTGGAGAGTGCCAAAAGGTGGTTGGGAGGGGGGAGTTTTCAGAATGATCAGGGTTGGGTGGTGGAAGCAGGGTGAATTTGGTTTGATATCTAGAAGGGGGAAGGGTTACTTATTAAAATCAGCTAATTAGTGATTTGTGAGAAGCTGTGAACTTTACCTTGAGGAGAGATTTTTATTGCAGAGGATGAAATGGAGAGGGAGGATATATATTAATCAGGTTCTGGGTGAAGGGAGGGATGGGCTGGGTACACCTTAACTGAGGGGGGCTGCACTGAAACTATCTATTTTTTTGAATAACAAGCACTGTCACATGGTTTTTATGAGTAAAGTTTAACTTCAATTGGCAGAAAACTACCCAAAGTGCCATTTCACTGGCACTTCGCCAGTGAAGGGTCACTTCACATAGTTTTGCTAGGTGGAGTTTGATACTTCACCAAATGAAGAACTACGCAAAGTGCCACTTTGCACTTTGCAAAATCAAGGAACTTCAAAAAGTAGTTTCATGAAGTAAAGTTCTTGACATCACACATCCCTAGCCCCACACCTGTTGCTTGGCCTTAGGTCATGAGAGTAGGAAATGTGTTGGTATTAGTGTTGATAACCTTAATGCTACATTTCCCTCCATTTATGATTTTGTAGCCCCAACATGTCATTAATGTAATTTTTTTTTATAACTAATATTCTATACTTATTGAAAAAGTCCGGTACCAGAAGTGCAACATACTAATGGCAAGAGATCAGTCATACTTTTCTTCATGCATGGCTCTGTGGTGTCTACCCAAAGCAAGAGATCAGTCATAGCTTTCTTTGAACAGAGTCCTGTAGGCCCTGCACAAAGTAGGTGAGTTCTATGACTTAAAATACTTTATGTGTGACTATTCATGGTACAAAATGCACACATTGCTTTTTTTGGCCATGTTCTCACACTTTTAAAAATGTTGTTAATGCAGGACTATGTACACTTTTCACAAGCATTTTTACAATTAGTCAACTAACTCACAGACAAAAAGATTGATATGTTTTATATTGTTTACTCATTAACTTGATTATTTTTTATCTTTTATCTTTTTACGTTGGTCATTTTTTTCTGGTTATGAGTTTCCAAGCACATGGGCTGTATGCTATGCCCAGGTCTATCTTGCCTGTTTTTAGAGACAATCATAAATTGTTTTTCTAATAAAAATATTTATTGAATATTTTTGAATATCTACTCAAACATCTTGTTAGAATGTCTTTTGACAAACCAAATTGTCAACCATTGCATTTAAATATTTTTTACATTTTCAGCTTTTAAAGTTTTTTTTTTTTGTCAAACTTTAAGTTGAGGAAAAAAACTTGACTCTTTTTAGTAATTTTTTCATGTGGTCTATGAATGTGCAAACTTTAATTCTAAACAACTTACATATATATATATATATATATATATATATATATATCATATATATATATATATATATATTAATATAAATAGTGCACTTTTTTCACTAAAACTGCCTCTCAAAGAATCATTACTGGGCCAAATTGTAATGAATCTGAATGTTTTAGATTTCAATTCCCGGGTGTTTTTTGTTTTTCTCATTGATGGGAAGAAAGGTCTTAATTTCCATATTTTTATGTGTATGCAAACTTCTTGAACTTTTAATTCTTGGAACCGACCACTAACAAATTTTCTAACGCCATAGATCCTGACACTAATTCTGCACTTGTCAAATTTCAGCTATTTGGTCCAAAGATAGCCACATTGTTAAAGTGCAAACATTATTGTTCTAAATTAAGCTGCCTACTCAACTCGAATGGCCAGGTGCTGCTATTTCAAGTTGTACATTTATGACAAGCAAAGTGGTGGTAGATAAATTGCATTTGGGGCAGACTGGCCTGGTCTTCTACTTCTGTTTCTTGCCTCTGCTGTTACAAAATAAATAATAAAACAATGTCTATAATACTATTAATAGCTGTATACCATGAATAAGGGACTATTCATTATTCAACAACAAATAATGAACACATGCACTATTTGGGTGTTTTCAGATTCAGAAATTAATTGAAAACATTCATGTTGGAGAGGATAAAGTAAAGTAAACTGGCCAAAAACCAGACTGAAAGTCACAAATGAGAGGACTTCCAGATCTACAGGAATTCCTGTATTTTACAGGAAAATTGAACTGCAGGGAAATTCTTCCCATAGAGCTGTTAATTGTTATACAGGTCTGGTTCTCCCTTTTGCTGTCCATCCACTCTAACTCTTCATTCTACTCCCTCAAGTCCCTTCTTCATGACGTTACTACCCATTCCTGCAAGTACACCTAACCCATCCTAGCATCCCCTCCCTGTTTGATGGTTTCTATTCTGAATTCAGAGCAATGTCTCTTTGAACACCTTAAGCCCACAGTCTGCATGGCATAAATTTGCTCCTGACTTTTGTTCACATCTCTATTTGCTGGTTACTATTTGAGCTTGTTCTTTGCACTGTCATTGCTCATTTTACATTGCTTATGCTGATTTATCTGCAAATTTGTGACTGTCCAACTAATTATATTTTTATTACTCTTGCACCTTACTGTACAGTGTGTTCTGCATTTTGTATTTTATTGCACCTGCATAGGACTAAGGCCTGGGTTGGGAAGCAGAGTCAGACAACAAGAGATTGTATAATCCACGAGTAGTGATTTATTATTATATCTAACAAGAAAACAAAAACAAAAACAAATGTACTGACTGATTTTCAGCATAGGTAGTTCAAAAATGAAGTCCAATTTCTGAGCTGAGAACTAAAATCTACCATCAACCAGCTCTCTGTTACTTCAAGTCTTCAAGTCCCAAATCCCTCAAAGTCTCTTGCCTTTCTCTTTTCAGGCAAAAATTCAGAACTATTTATAAGCAATGTTGAGACAGCAAAAAGAGGAAAAAGAAAGAACAGTGAGCGAAGGTAAGAGTTAACTGCACAAGCCAGCCTGGTGGCACTGAGGACTAAGGCACTGGACACCTTACCTCATGCCGAGCCGGTGACCCAGGCTCGGGAATGACCTCAGACCATCAGGATACCAGCATGGGTGAGGAAGGGACCAGGATTGAACAGCTGATGGCAGCTCCTTCCTCCTGGGGTGGTTGTCTGCCTCCCTGTAGCTCCGCTGCCATTGAGTGAAGGTCCGATGGGAAGCACAGGTGGGAGGGGGCAGTGGCAATTTCCAGGGGTGGGGCGAAAGGTGCAGCGCAAGTACTCCACATGCATATGCACCTCCATGCGCATGCATGTCCGTGTCTGCAGGAGTTCCTGGTCAGGGGAGAAAAAGGTAAAAAGGCCACAAAAACTACATATGGAAAAAAAAGAAAAAAGAGTTGACTGCACAGTCCAATAGGAAATACAGAAATAGTTGGCAGAGTCCTTGCTTCAAACTCTACATACACATTGCAAATGGGACAGTGCCCAAACAACCTTGTCACTATGCCTAGATGTATTGTATTTATATTGCTGTTGTATGTTATTGTACTGTGTGTTCTGTAGTTTGTATTTTATTTATTTTGCACCATTGTTGCTGACTGCTCCATACCCCCTTCTCCCAGGATGCATCTGGAAATGAGCTGTTACCAGCTCAATATGTATTTCCTGGTGAAACTTTTGAAATAAATAAATACAGGAAAACAGAACAATTTAGCATCCAGAGGAAATAATGTATTGTCTTGGAAAATACAAGAAATCGCACTAGAGTTACTGGGAAAATGCCAAATCCATCTGGGAGCATGGTAAAGAAACTATAAATGGTGTTATAGTTGGAAGCTGTCTAGCTACATGTCTTTCAAGAGTTTTGGAAAGAATAGGCCTCTCCTGCATCTTAGCACCTTCCTTGGGCTTTGTTAAGGGCTGTTTCTCCTTACAATCTCTCCAAGCAGTAGCTTCTCCTCTGACTACTTTCTAGGCCGTCAGACATTTCACAACAATCTTCATAGCACAAAATGAATTTAGGCACAGGCAGTACTTGCTTACTGTTACTGCTTCCTGTGAAAGCCCCCTTTTTTAAAATGTTTGACTTCTCAAAACTTCAACAAATATTCCTTTCTGCCTCCTTCTTCCTGATTTTAATGTTTATGTTTGACTTTTACGTTCTCCCTTGCACTTGTGCAAAGCAAACATATTGGTATGATAGTGACTTTCAAGAGGTTTGCTACTGTCAGGCCAGAGCAGGGCAGTCTGCAAGGGGCTCAACAGTGTTAAACCAATCATAAGCTAGGCTGATCATGACGTTCGTCTGGTCTTGCTGGACGGAAACTTCTTGTAGTTCAAAGAAAAGAGCTACCTAAATCATAGGATGGCTCTTTCCTTTGAGCTGCATAAGCCACCCAGCAAGCAGAGCTGATAAGCATCAGTATCTTAATGCACAAGAAAGCAGTGCTCACATTAAATGAGTAAGTGCTGGAAAATATAAAGACAATAGTAGAAATGAAGAACCAGCATTCCAAGCTTGAGAAATTCAGTGAGATATTTCTACTGAAGTAATATTATATTCACATTACTTACAATTTGTGAAAAATTTCAAAACACATAACTTTGAAACAATCCAGCTCCCACATAGAGTTAAGCCTTGAGGCTAAACTCTGTGCGGAAGCTGGATTGTGTCACATTTAGGTGTTTTTAATTTTTTTTACAAATTGTAAGTAATGTGAATGCAATATTACTTCAGTAAAAATATCTCACTGAATTCTCAAGCTTGGTGTGCTGGT
The DNA here is from genome assembly GCA_016271365.2 of Neoceratodus forsteri. Taxonomy (NCBI): domain Eukaryota; kingdom Metazoa; phylum Chordata; order Ceratodontiformes; family Ceratodontidae; genus Neoceratodus; species Neoceratodus forsteri. Next base: position 268,410,200 of record CM028137.1, read on the forward strand.
TCTTAAACATCAAGATCAACCTGCTATGGTTCTACCTCCCAACATAAAAACAGTCCCTCCCATCCTCTGCCAAGTACCCTCCCACCTCCCATTGCTTCTCCCTTCTTAATTTTCTGACTCTGGGGTGCCCAATTCCTGGTGCCAGCTAGTAACCCCCACCCTGCCTTTTTCATTGTGTGACAGTGGTGAGCCCACCCCTGGTGCCACCAAATATTACACCACCACTAGGGTGCTCAATCCCTAGTATTGGTACCTAAAATAAAGAAAACTCTCCCTAAAAATTAGATATTGCCTCTTAGCTGGCCTATCTTAGGAATAGTAAATACAGTCTAAAAATGTGGAAAAAACAGGACACCACTGAAAATGAGATACTGCATCTCATCTGGTCTATGCTGGGTAAATATATAATAAAAATGTGTACAAGTAAGGCTCAGTACAAAAGCAATGTAAGAAGCAAATATTTGTGTTTTCTGTAGGTAGGAGTGCTGTGTGTCCGTCTTTCTGCCTGTTAGAACGTGCCCAGTAAATAGCTACTTGTCTTGCCTTACTGCAGGCTGTGCAATCCTACTCAGTCAACACAGTAACAGTTCACACTGGTGAGAACTCTGTCTGCCTCCTTAGCTTGACGCACTGAAGGGATTCCCCTGACTATCTAGAATGAGCATTCTGACAGGAAAAAGCCATTGAAACAACTTTTAAATAGTGCTCTATAGAGGTTACATTCTCTCTCTGTCTATCTCTCGCACACACACTGCTGGGCCTTCACTCTAACAGCTACCGTATAAAATGTTATTATTATTATTTAATACATTCAATTGATAATACAATACTAGCTCCTTTTAAACCACTGTATCAGAAACTGAATGGCAGGGTTTTAGATAAAAGAGCACCAATTGTCATAAACTTATTGTGCCATATTTCAAACAGAGCATCCAAGGCTCATCTCCACTGCATAGATGTATATCAATGTGGCCAACCCCAGTTCATCTAAACAAATTTGTCAGTGGTCAATTTAATTTGCAACAATTGTATGGGAAGCCATTCAATTCAAAATGACAGTTTTCAGAACATAATGCATAGTAAAGTGTCTATGACTAGCAACAAAATGTTTACAGCATAATATTAAGAAAATGGCAAACATGAAAATGAGTATATCACTCACCAGAATAGGTATGATACCTTCTGAAATGTGTATGGCATATACCAAAATGGATATGACACATACTAAACTGGATGTGACATACACCAAGATAGAAGTAACACTTATTAAAATAAGTATGACATATACCAAAATGGCTAGGACACTTACCAAAACCAGTAAGACGTATACTGTACCAAAATACATATGACACATACTGAAATGAATATGATACATACCAAAATGGGTATGATATACCGAAAAGGATACGACAAACACCAAACTGTGTTTGACGCAAACTGAAATAAATATGACACACACCGGGAAATGGTATGACACATGCTGAATTATCAATGACACATACCAAAATAGATATTACCTATAATGAAATAGATATGACACACAGGAAAATGGGTATGCTGTAAACACAAATAGCTATGACACACACTGAAATTGGTATGACACATACTAAAATAATTATGGCACATAGCTAAATGGATATGATCTATACTGAGATGGATATGTCACATAGCAAAATGGATATGACATATCAAAATGGGTATGACATAAACTGAATGGCTAAGATAAACACTGAAATTGATATGACACATACTAAAATTATTATGACCCATAACTTAATGGATATGACCCATACTGAAATGGATATGACACATGGTGCAATGGTGTGACAAAAACTGAAATTCATATGACGCATACTGAAATAATTAAGACACAAACCAAAATGGATATGACACATACTGATATGGATATGGCAAATACCAAAATGGGTATGACAATTTCCAAAATGGATGTGACACACATTGAAACTGGCATGACCCACCTCAAAATGGGTATGACATGCACTGACATTTTTGTGACCCACACCGAAATGTCTATGGCACACACCGAGATGGGTATGGCACATACCAAAATAATTATGACACTTTCCAAAGTATGTGTGACACATACCAAAATGGATATGACCCACAGTAAATGGCTATGACACAAACTAAAATGGTCATGACACATACTGAAATAATTAAGACCCATGTTGAATTTAACATGACCTATACTGAAATGGATATGATACATAATAAAATGGTTATGACACATACTAATATGAATATGAAACATTCTAAAATAGATTATAAGTAGAACATCCTCAAAAACAAGACTAACATACCATAATGAGCATATAGCAAACTGAATTGTGTATATATGAAGCTAAACTTGCAAATTCCTGTGACTCAGGAATATGTACTATATATATTATTCAACTAGTATTTTGCTACTGTCCTGTTTTTTTGTTAAGCAGATCTTTGTTTTCAAACATTTCTTTTTGGCTTCCCAAACAAAAATACTTTTTTGTTTCCTGAAAGGTTACACACAGTAACAGATAATGGCAGCCTGTACTTCTGATGTGTTGTGAAGTTGCACAGCATTTTATTTTGCATTATATTTTAGTTACCTGTACAAGAGATGCATGACCAAAAAAATCTGTTTTTCCAGCTTTAGCTCATCCCTCTGTGTTCTAATTGAATTTCACTGGCTTACTGAAGGTTAAGCATTTTTCTGTGCTGCCTTTTTAAAACTAATGTCAGTATTTTGCTACTGTTAATTTGAGCAGTAAACCACATTCTTTGCTATTTACTCTGTAACCGTAAGGGCTAGAAACACATATTGTATACTGTTGGAAGACTGATAATCTTCTCTTTTTCAACAATATAAACTGTTTGCTTCTAGCACATGCTGTTATGGAAGAAACAGACCCATTATCAATGTTCTATTTTTTTTCTCAAAAATGGCAATTAGTGAAGCCAGTTATCCAGCAGTTGTTCATTTTCTTGCAATATCTACCCTCAGATAGCCTGGGCCCGATAGCCATTAACAGAATTAGCAGTTGGGCTAACATGGGTTTGTGTGAGCACTTCCAGCTGGCCCACATTCAGAAGCCATGGAAGAGCCCAGCAAAGCCAGGAGTGCCAGTGCACAAACTCTTAGCACTAGGCCTATGCAAATGAGGGGGTCCCCTCAGGCATACTTGTACAACAGTATTGTCAAAGTTTTGTGGCAGAGGTAACCCCCCCCCAAGTGGTGCTGTTTACTGCTGCTGCAAACCACTAATTAACTGGGTGCTAAGCCAGTGCTTCCACCCCTCCCAAAGGCAGGGCAGCTGTATTGCAGCTGTCCACCCCTGATAACCCAGTTCTAAAAAGTAAAGGTGCCCCAGTGTCTAGTGGTACCCCAACCTCCTAAACACCTGTTTCAACAGAGTATTCCTACCCTAGTGTCTAATGGTACCTCCCGATCACCCATGTTATGGTTTATATCTATGCCCTGGTGGTCTACGCATGCTCACTGACAGCTTATATGATGAATGGCTGAGGAGATGAGATGAGGGCTGTGCTGGTCACTGTATCAAACTTGGATGATCACCAAACACCTGGGTATGGTGGTGTGTGGGGAGATGGTATGTCAGTGGATGAGTCAGTTGAGATGGCACTGGGCCACCACTGCTTTGTCAGAAATGTGTAAACATGTGATCATGGCTGGGGGGAACCACTGGACACCAGGGCATCTTCACTTTCATGAAATGGGTGAACAGCAGCTGGGGGGACAGATTTGACCACCAGAGGACAGTTATAAAGCATAACATGGGTGATCAGGGAGATACCTCTAGACACCAGGGCATGATTATTCTGTTGACATGGGTGCTCAGGGGGTGGTGGGAGCCAATAGACACCAGGATAACTTTACTGTGTTGAAACGGTTGCTTTTGGACAGGCCGCTGAAATACAGCCACACTGCCTTCAGGAGGGTGGGAGTTACAGTTTAACACCCAGTTAAGAGGTGGTTTGCAGCAACAGTAAAGAGCATTACTTGGGGAGGCATGGATATGGTACATCATACACACTCTGGCAGACTCCTAGCAGTTCTCAAAGAGAAGAGGGCAAGGCGCACACCCATACTTGGCAAACAGAGACTTAAGAACCAAGATACTAAAACATGCATCCTGAAGTGAGTCAAGGTCGATGCGGTAGTGGGATATGATGGTGTGCACTGACTTCCCGGTAGCAGCCCTACATATTTCCTGTATGCGGTTATTCCTGGAAGCAGCCACCGAGGCAGCGGTATGTCTAATGGACTGAGCCCAAATCCCATTGGGAGACTCCCAACCAGCCAAACTATAGCAGAGGTCAATGCAAGAGGTGATCCATCTTGCAATCGTCCACTTTGCTGCCAGTCTGCTAGGTATGGCTTTAGTGCATGTGGCAAAGAGCTGGCAGGCCTGATTCTGAATCCCAGCAGTACACTCTACATAATAGGAGAGTGTTTTCCGCAGGTCTGGGGTACGATGCCAGCAGTCGACCTCCGAAAAGGCAGGAATAGGTAACGGCTTCACCCTCCAGACTTGTCTGTTTGTAGGGGGTGTTAGATGGACTCAGTTTGGACTTTTTGTCCCCACACAGAGACTGACTGACTATTTCTGGCTACTTTAACTGCTCAGTCTGCCTAGGGTTTCAGCTTGTTCTTACAGTAGTTTTAAGAGACTGTTTTCATCTGTTTCACCTGTTCTGAGCAGTCTATACAGTCTGGTGTACTTAGTTACTTCAGTCGTAGCTATCTGCAGTTTAGTTGTGCTCTAAATATAGTGCCTGCATCTATTCTGTGAAGATTGTACTGTTAACGTTTACTGTTAACTTAATCTATTTTGTGAAGATTTTACTGTTAACTTAACCATACAGATCCGGCAGAGTCCCCCTTTGGACCTACCTCCACATGGCAGCATTCTTAGCTATGGGCTCTCAGACTACATCCAACATCTTGTCCTGCTCAGCTTTCACGCATGCGCAGTACTGCCTGAATCCTGATAGTGTACTGGGGAGTTGGCACATGTGCAGTAGAGCCCTAGGCCTGCAGATCATGTTTACTGCCTCTCCTTTTGTCTTTCCCTTCCATATAGGCCTCCTGGAAAACGCCCCCCCCCAGAAGCTTCCAGTAGAGCACAGTACTCACTACAGACTGGGGATCGAGACAGAGAGGCAGGAATAGGTAATGGCTTTAGCTTCCAGACTTGCCTGTTTGTGGGGGGGGTGTTAGCCCACCCCAACCACCCTCCCACACAAGCTCGACCCTTAATTTAAGCACCTCCCTTGTCACGTGACTTCCTTTTGCTATTTTTTCAAAGTCCCCTGTTTTCCATTAGCAGGTTATAGGAGTCCGCCTCTAGGGGAGTTTCCTATCCTCCCGGATCCTAACCCATCTATCTCTCCCATCTCTCTCTCTACACCTTTAGACTCTCTGGACCACCTGTCTTCTCTACTACTAAACCTCAAGGCTACTTACTTCTACTCCTCGCTAACCCACCTTAAAGCAATACACTCGTTGGACCTTCTCACTTCTCTTTTCCCTGCCTCAGCCTCCTCCTGCCCCCAACCCCCTGTAGTGCCCTTCCACCGGCCACCTCTAGGAGTCACTGCTGCGTCTACCATTTTGGTCATTTCCGCCTACTGCCTGGGTGCCATTACGCCCCCTCTCCCAGGGCACAACTAGGTCTCTGTGCAGTGCCCCCCGGGATTAGAACCTGGTACCCCTGCTCCAAAGTCCGTCACACTACTGCTGCACCATGGAGACCACCATAATGATGAGTGTCAATGTGCCCTCCTCATATCGGCACTGGGCATCCGCCACCTTATTGCCTCTAAGCAGGCATCCATTCTCATGCAGACTTCCTAGGCTCCTGCTGACCACTCTTATATCTTCTTCTTGGACCTATCAGCCCTCCCCTAAGGTCCTTGTCTCTCACCCCACCCCCGACCCACCTCCAACTACCACCCACACTGCCATTGCCTGTCATCCATCCCCCCCATATCTTCTGGCTGTCATGTGCCACCACCAACCTCCATGCCATCTTACATTCCTATCCTTCCCAACCCTTATCACCCTGACCATCCAGTGTACTACCTGCACCACAACTAGGTGACAGATATCCCAGACTACTAGGCAACAATGTCTTGCTCTCCTCCGAGTTTTTACTCTACTCCTATTTATTTCGGGAAATGTTCATCATAACCCAGGCCCTGTCTCTCACAGCCCAAGCCTCTCACACCATGGGATCAGAATAGCTGCAATGAACATCTGCAGCCTGCCCAAAAAGACAGCGACTCTTCAGTGCTGGATTTTGCAACATCAGCCAGATGTTCTAGTCCTTATAGAAACCTGGCTTTCCAAAAAAACCTGACTCTTTTGTCACCTTCCCAGGCCGCACCCTACACAGAACTAATAGAGTGGGCAAATGAGGCGGGGGGGGGTGCTGTTTATGTCTGGGACTCCATGCTATGCAAAGCCTATCTGGCACCTCCACTAGTCCATGGGGCCCAAGCCCTGTTGATAAAACTTACTCCAGATTCCTCCAGGGCCCCTTTAACTATTACTGTTGCATATGTTCCCCCAAGAAACCAAGCTCTTGCTATACAATCCATTGCCAACTATATCTCCAGCTTCCTCCTCCAAAGTGGAACACATCATAGTTGAGGACTTTAATGTGAACTGGCTTGCCAGTTTGGCTTCCCCCATCAAAGGACACTTTCGCTGCTTTGGACCTGACCCAGCTGGTTAGCCAACCAACCAGGGTGAATCCCAACAATGGCTCTAGCACCCTGCTTGACCTTCTACTTACCAACCACCCCCACAGAATCTCTAACATTATGGTCCTTCCAGACTCCCTAAGAGATCACTCCCCCATCCTCTTTTCCTGGTCGTGTCATTAGCAAAAACCCCAACCAAACAATATAGCCCGATGTCGACTCCAACCTGGAGGCCTCACTGAGCTAAGGAGATACGTAACTCTTTGGGATTGGTCCCCTATCTCTCAGGCTCCTACCATAGATGAAACCTGTGACTATTTCACCCGCTCTTTCAACAAAGTGTGCAATATATTTTTTTTTTTTTTTTTTTAGTTTTTGTTGACCGGGTAAGTGCACTAGGCAAATCCTGCCTATTTTCAGGCACGACCCGGGGGAGGGGGATATAGATGAATGCCAACTGACCTTGAACCAGATTAAGCTGATACCTATGCCCCACTCTCAAAAGTGCAATCCAAAAAACATAATGCCCCCGGGTCATGCATGCACTGCTTCAACAGCTAAAACACAGAGATGATCTCTGGCATAAAGCAGTCGCCTCTGGCTCGCTGGCGGACAGACAGGCCTACAAAGCCGCACATAATAGAGGCACCTGGACCTTGAGACAAGCCAAATCAGACTATTACAGAACTACTCTTGCCTCCTCCTGGGGGAATGCTCAGTTGTTCTGGGACAATATTAAGGAACTTAATGGTAAATCCCACCCCCCCAAATAACTATCAACAATATCTCCAACACTGACCCGCTGACCATTGCCGATTGCCTTAACTCTACTTTCTCTGACCTAAGTGCAGTACTTCCAAACAACTTCTTCAACCCTATTCCTACAATCTCCAAGCCAATGACTCAGCATCCCCCATTCCACCTCAGGGTCATCACTCTGAGTGAAGGAAGAACTTATCTTGTAAATGCAATCAGTGGTTCCTACTACTGCAAATATTCTTTTGGCATGAGAATCCTTTATCTGGTTCTAGATACTTTCCTCTCCCTCCTGACTGACCTTATTAACTGCTCCCTATGTCTGGGGCAGTTCCAGACAGCTTGGAAGACTGCCACTGTCACCCCAATTCTGAAGAGTGGTGACAGCACCTCCCCCAATAACTACTGGCCCATCTCCATCCTCCCCCACCCTCAAAAGTCCTTGAAAAAATTGTAGCCACCCAACTCACTGGATACTGGCTTGCTCATAACCTACTATGCAGCTAGCAACATGGCTTCAGATCTGGACATAGTACAACTATTGCACTAATGGAGTTCTCTAACTTCATTCACTCTGCCCTGGATAGAAAACACCTTGCCAGAGCTGTCTTCATCGACCTGTTAAAGGCCTTTGACACAGTCTCCCACCCCCTGCTCTTAAGTACGCTCTGCCACATCGGTCTGTCACAAGGACCCATCTCTTGGTTTACCAGTTACCTCACTGCTAGATCCCAATGTGTCAAAATAAACAACACCATCTCAACCACCCTGCCAGTCCTCTCCAGGGTTCTTCAGGGCTCCATTTTCAGCCCTCTACTATTCAGCATCTACCTAAATGTCTTGCCCAAATCCTGCTCTGGTAACCTGTTGCTTTATGCTGATGACGTAGTTCTTTTTGCCTCTCACCGGGACCCTGCAGTATTACAGTCCTCCCTCCAACATGCATTCAACCAGACTGAAAACTGATTCTTAGACCGAAGACTTGTGGTCAATGTAAAAAAGACAAAGACCATGCTCTTTGCCCATTGATAGAACAAGACCAGGGATGCACAGCTAACAATCCTCTCCCACTCGAACAGGTCCATACATATAAATACCTTGGCCTTACATTTGACTCCAGCCTCTCCTTCCACTCCCATATTAACATTCTATCATCAGCCATAAATGCCCGCATAGGCCTACTTTATCATCACAAAGATTGCTTACCCCCAGAGCCCTTAACTCGGCTGTTACCTCTTCAGTCCTTTCACTAGTCGACTATGGGCTCACTGTCTACTCAGCCGCTGACCACACAGCCCTTAACAAAATTCATCTGGCCATAAACAAAGTGCGCAGACTCCTTTTTGGGGTGGATAAGTATACTCATACCTGTACCCTGTATGCCCTAACAAATATTCTCACTTTGGATGAAAGGTTACATTATCAAATGTGTCTCCTCACTAAAAAAATCCACATGGGACTTACCCCCTTGGGAGTCTCTGCCTCTCTCCTCTCATCCCACACCTCAGTAAACACTTACACTGCCAACAAACAAGTGTGGTCCATTCCCAGGGTCAGGACCGCATTAGCTCAAAGGTCTTTCCCCTACAGAGCCCCAGTATGGTACAATGAACTCTCCTCTGCTATTAACTCTATCTCCAATTTAGGATCCTTCAAGTTAGCCCTCAAAGATCACATTCTCTCCTCACGGCTCTGCCAGTGTACCAACTAGCCCTGGTCTTTTTGTCTACCCAACTCCTGAGCTCTTACAGGGTGTGCACTGACAAAGCCCCTCTAGTAGGGGTTGGTGAAAGTTGCAAATTCCGCTTTTGTGGAACTTCTGTGAAATTTCGGAAATTTTGAGGAAATTGTGGAACTTTTGCCATTGGCGAAACTAGGATTTTCCACAGATTTTCTCCGAGTTCTGTGGACTTTTTTTGTGAACTGTGGAAAAATGCATATAAACTGCAGAATTTATTCTATCCACAGTTTAATGAACTGTCAGTGAAGGAATGCCTGCTTGTACAAAACCATGTGGTTATTCACTGACAATTCAGTGGGCCACTGGTAGTGGAGGAGAGAGGAGTGCTATGCTGGTGGCCTGCTCAGGGGCAGCTTGGGGAGGGGAGTGGGGTGGCAGCAGACGAACTGTCAGGGTGGTGGCTGGGGGGGGGTCCAATAGACACCAGGGAATTGGGATTATTTTTTGTATAAGGGATTGGGAATGGGGAGGTCCACTAGACACCAAGTAATGCTAGGAATAGAGGGGCATGAGTTGGTGGACTGCTGGCTGTTTATTTGTGGACTAAGGAATCCAGGATAGGGAGGGTGGTCTGCTAGACATCAGGGAAACAACCTGTTTTCAGAGCCATGATTGGTGGGGGGGACACTAGAAACCAGAAGGGTCCATGTAAGGGATTGAGGGTATTTACTGGAACCCCTGATCAGTGGAGGGTGGATTAATAAATTAAGCTGTAGTTAAAAAAGCCTCAGAACTGACCACTGGCAGTGATCCTTTCTGCAGATTTTTTTTCTGCATTTTAATAAAATGACCTGCAGTTTGTATATATTTTTCCTCAGTTTTTAGGTGGAATTTCTGCAAAAGTTCCGAAAATGATTTCTGAACTTTCACAGAAGTGAAATTCTCACTTTTGCAGAAATTCCACTGGCGAAAATTTTTTTCCACACATCCCTACGCTCTAGGCAGCACCCACCTGTTCAACCCTCCTGCCAGCTGATCTCGGGCCCCACAAGTCACTTGAATTGATATGCTATGCCACCCTGGTGATGTAGCTTGTCTGACAACTCCTAGCTTCCGCCTCAGCAGGACTTACATTTTCTCTGGTTTACTGTATAATACCTCTCGACAATGCCTCAAGTGGCTGCACTCACTAGATATCTGTCAAGTTGTCCACTACACTGTAAAGGTAAAAGTGTTACTCTCTCTCTTGTCCCTGCAAAATTTTTGTCATCTGGAAAACTGTAAACTGTTGTTCCCTGTAGCTCACTCCATGCAATGTAAATATGTTCATGAGGCTGCAATATTATGTAATCTGTAAAAACTGTAACCTGTAGTTTCCTTGTAACTCCTGCCATGAACTGTTTCTATGTATTGTTTGTATCTACTGTTTTCTGTTGCAGAGCCTTTGTAAATAAGTCCAAGACTCAAGGGGTTGAAATTTCTAATGACTGTTGTAAATAAATAAATAAATAAAGCTGTTTACTACTGCCAAAAATGTTTGAATAGGCACCGTGGTATTTCAGTGCTTTGGTGCTGCCCGATTTGAAGAACCCTCCAGTGGCTTCTAAATATGGACGGGCCCAGTGTGCTAACAAACCCATGTTAGCACACACCCTCGCTCTGTTATCAGGTGTACTAACTTTAGAATATCAAGCCAGGGTATCTGGGGAGAAATGGATTGAAATCAGCAACTGCTGGATAACTGACTTCACTGCCATTTTTGAGAACAAATAGAACATTGATAATGAGTCTGTTTTTTCCATAACGGCATGTACTACAAAAAAATAGTTCATATTGCTAGAAGGTGGCGATTCAGCTTTCTAATGGTATAGAATGTGTGTGTCTAGCCCTTACAGTTACAGAGTAAATGGCAAAAGAATGTGCTTTATAGTTCACATTAAAAGCGGCAAAATACTGACATTACTTTTAAACAGGCAGCAAAGAAAAACCCTACCTTCAGTAAGATGGTGATATTCAATTAAATGACATAGGGATGAGCTAAAGCCTAGAGCTGGAGCAACAGATTTTTTGGTCATGGTCTTCTTGTACAGGGCAAATAAAATCTAATTCAAAATAACATACTATATAACTTTGAAAAGAGAGGTATGGGATGCCTTTAGCTAGTATTATGTATAAAGCACATTCTTTTGCCATTTACTCTGTAACCGTAAGGGCTAGAAACACATATTCTATACCGTTAAAAAACTGAATCTCCTCTTTCTTGCAATATGAACAATTTTTTTTTTTGGCGCATGCCATTATGGAAGAAACAGACATTGATTTCACACACCAACTGCGCTCTCGTGTGCTACATGCGCGAAAACACATTTTGGGCGAGATGTGAAAACTGACAGCTGTACTGTTCATGAGGAGGTGTAGTAAAATAGCAATGTTGAAAATCTGCAGTGAAAATATTTAAAATTTGTGAAGTTACAAGCATGCGTAGGAACTGCGCAATGCACACTCGTAAAACAGTCATTTTTGGGAATTTTTCACCAAATTTTCAACATAGGGTTTTGGGGGCCTACCTCATGAACTGTGACACTATCATTTTGTTACTCAGTCCCGTAAGGTGGTTCCACACAGTGACCATGAAATCACCTTTCAGGACCGAAAAACTAAATGACAGTGACTGAGTTCTTGAGGAGGGGCCCCAAGAACACCATGTTGAAAATTTGGTGAAACAATTCCCCAAAATGGCCGAGATATGTACCAAAGTTGAAAAAAACCCATTTATGCCATTATACAGCTTACTGGCATTTCTTCAGTTCACAGTCGACTTTGAAGAGTGCAGATGTGTTCCCAGTCCACCGAAGATCATCACGCTGGGCTCCAGAGGTAAGTATGGGATTAGGTGGGGTGTGGGGAGGTGAGTGTGTGCAGAGGGTGGGCACGGGTTGGGGGAGGGGGACAATCAACGAGGGACTGTTTCTTTTTTACAGTTTTTTTTTTTCTTATTCAGAAAGATGACATGGGACTTTTGCCAGGCTGGGGTGGGCTCCAAGTGTGGCAGCTGAAAGGTTGTTTTTGGGGGGGCAGTGAACTTTTGCCACACTGGGGTGGGCTCCCAGCATGGCACCTAGAAGTCTGTGTTTTTGGAAGTACAGTGGAGCTGATGGGAGATTAGGCACCCCCGTCAGCCATAAGGACTTTTTTGCCGCGTGGTGTGGGCTCCCAGCGTGGCGCCCAGGCGTCTGTTTAGGGGCAGTGGAGTCAACAGGATTGGGCACCCCATCAGTCATACAGTGCGTGGGGAGAGGGAGCACATGAACATGCTGGGTGGGCTCCCAGAGTGCTACATAGTTGTTCATTGAGGGGGGAGGGATGACGAACTGCCTATGACAGTTTAGATGCAGTGCTGACGTACGTGTAGCCAATTTGCATACTGCCAATGGCAGTATGAAAATTGCCTACACATTACCACCCCTGATTGTGGTGGTGTTTTTCTCAGAACTGTACGCCACTGCATCTGAATTGCTGTCATAGAGAGCTTGGACATTCATTGGTGCAGTGCTACAGTACCTGCAAAAGAGAGCAGGGTTTTGGAAGTGGGGGGAGGCACACCTATGAAAACTCGTATGGTGGCACTATGTTTCTTGCACATGCATGCAAGCAAATATAAAAAGGCAGCAAAGAAAAACTATAAACCTTCAGTAAGCCGGTGACATTCAGTTAAAACGCAGGGATGAGCTAAAACTGGAGCAACAGATTTATTGATCATTCTCCTCTTGTACAGGACAAATATAATGCAAAATAAAATTCTGTACAACTTCACAGAGCATCAGAGGTACAGGATGCCTTTATCTGCTATTATGTATAACCTTACAAACGGAACAAATAAAACAGTATTTTTTGTTGGGATCCAGAGAAAACTTTTGAAAACAAAGATCCTCTTTAACAGAAAAAAACACAGAGACAGTAGCAAAATACTAGTTTAATAATATACATAGTACATATTCCTTAGTCACAGAATTTAAGGAGCTCTTACCTGCACTGAAGCTGAACAAGAACTACTGGAGTCCTACAGCATTTCAGGAAGTGATGCTGCATTGTGATTGGTTACCCAAGTCATGTGCTTTTCACTGTGTGCTACACTCAGCTCAGTATATGTTTAGTAATGCAGCAAAATTTAATTTCGCCGATAAAATTCTGGCAAAATCACGAATTTTGCCACTTGAAATGTTTTGCAAAATTTGCACATTTTGCCTGTGAATTTTGCAGGTGCGAAATGTGAAATTCTACCAGTGAAATTCCTCATTTCGCAGGCGAAATACAGAATTTTGCCCATGATCAGTGGAATTTCGCCAAATTTCTCTGCAAGTTGCAACACTAAATTAATGAGGTACATTTTGTGCAGCTACAAATAGTAAAACATATTCACAGCCAAGCTTGGGAAGTTGGGAGAGGAGCCACCAAGACTAAACTTGCATGGGAGTGGGATGTGAAACCAATCTCACCAGTCAAGCATGAGAGCTACAAAAAGAAAAGCCAAAAAAGTTTAGGGGAAGCCCTGGGAGAGCCACGTAACACCACATAACATCTTAACAACTGCATCAGTAACAAGGAAACCATCAGATTTACACAGATACACAGATACACAGAAATGTGACAGCAGAGAAAGACCCCTCGGCCCATCTAGTCTGCCCAACACCCTACCCCCCCGTTATGCTTCCACCCTCCTTTCCCAACCCCTTAAATCTATCCCCAGCTCTCCTGAACTCCTCCACCATTTCAGCTGCCACCACCTCCTCCGGCAGCTTGTTCCAGGCCTCCATCACCCTCTATGTGAAAAACTGCCCCCTGACATTACTTCTGTATTGCCCACCTTCCACTTTGAGGCTATGTCCTCTTGTGTTCACTCCCTTCTTCAGTTTGAACAAATTATCACCCTCCACCTTGTTTATTCCCTTCAGATATTAAAAGGTCTCAATCATGTCCCTCCTCTCCCTCCTAGTCTCCACAGGGTACAAATTTAGCCTTCTTAATCTTCCCTCATAGGGTACATCCTGCATCCCTCGTACCATTTTGGTTGCCCTTTTCTGTACCCTCTCCATCAGCTCAACATCTCTGCCTAGGTAAGGCCTCCAGAACTGCATCCCATACTCCAGATTTGTCCTGACCATGGTTCTGTATAATGATATTAGCACCTCCCTCTTTCTGCTATTAAAACCCCTCACAATGCAGGCCAACATTCCATTTGCCTTTCCCACCGCCCTGCTACACTGGCTGCCCACACTGCAGTCTTGTGCTACCATAATCTCCAGGTCCCTTTCTGTTTCCTTCTCCTTAATCACCACCCCCCCCAAGGGAGTAAGGTTCCCTCTTATTCCTCCTCCCCAGGTGCATCACCGAGCACTTTTGTGCATTAAACTTCAATTTCCAGGTGTCTGACCACCTCTCCAGCCTCTCTAGGTCCCGCCTCATGGCTTGCACCCCACTAGGTTAATCCACCCTATTGCAGACCTTTGTATCATCTGCAAACAGGCACACCCATCCCGCCAGACTCTCTGCTAGGTCGCTAACATAGATGTTAAAGAGCATTGGTCCTAGCACTGACCCCTGTGGCACCCCACTGGTCACCACCCGTTCCCTGGAATGTGTCCCATTTACCACCACCATCATCTGACTCCTTCCCTTCAACCAGTTTTCCACCCACCTGGTGATCCTGTGGTCCACCCCTAGTCTGTCCAGCTTAAGCACCATTCTGCCATGTGGAACGGTGTTGAAGGCCTTAATGAAATCCAGAAAGGCCACATCCACCGCTCCTCCCTGATCCACTGTCTGTGTCACCCCATCGAAAAATTCTATCAGGTTAGTCTGACAGGACCTTCCCTTGGTGAAACCATGCTGCCTGTCATCCTGCATGCCATTCATCTCCAAGTATTCTATCAACCTGATCTTAAGTAGTGTTTCCATTACCTTCCCCACCACCGAGGTAAGACGAATGGGACGGTAGGTTTCAACCTCATCCTCCCCTTCCCGTTATGTAGTGCAACTACCTCTGCCCTCTTCCAGTCCATTGGCACCACCCCTGTGACCAAGGACAAGTTAAACAGCCTCGTCAGGTGCGGCGCCAGTTCATCCTTCACCTCCTTCAGAACCCTTGGGTGTATTCCATCAGGCCCCATTGCCTTGTCCGCCCTAAGTCTACACAGTTCTTTCCTTACTCCTTCAGTTGTGAATTCTGATACACCTGCCTGCGTGTGGCTGTCACCCTCCCCCATCCTGGTCCCCTACCCGCTCTTTCCTCCATGAAGATTGAGGAGAAATAACCATTTAATGCTTCTGCTTTTCAAAATCACCTTCCAGTATTGTTCCACTTTCCCCCCTTATCCTTCCAATCCCATATTGTGCCCTCTTCCTTTCTCCAATGTACCTAAAGAAGGTTTTGTCCCCCCTCCTTACCTGCTTTGCTATTCTCTCCTCAGTGACCTCCTTAGCCCTCCTTATCTTTTGCCCTGCCTCCTTTCTTTTTTCCCTGTCCTCATCCTTTTGTGTCTTCCGGTCCCTCTTGAATGCTCTAGTCTTCTCCTTGACCCCCAAGGCCACCTCTCTAGTGAACCATAGAGGTCTTTTCCATCTTCTATTTTTCCTCACCCTTCTTATACATGAGTCCATGGCGTTATATACTCCACTCTTGATGGCTACCCACAATTCCTCCACCCCCTGTACATCCCCTATCCTCAGCATTTCTTCTCTAACTACCTTCCTCATTCCATGAAAGTCAGCCTTCCTGAAGTCTATTACCTTGGTTCTTGTCCTAACCCTCTCCCTGCTCGCTCTCACCCTGAATCTGACATCCCTGTGGTCACTGGTACCAGGCCCTCCTCCCACCTCCACCTCCTCCACACTATCCCCATTTGTGAGGTCCACGTCCAACAGGTTTTCACCCCTAGTGGGCTCACTGACCCTTTGCTGTAGGAATATGCCCTGCAGAGCCTCCAAGATGCCCCTGCTCCTTGCAGAGATTGCTATCTGGGCCTCCCAGATGATGTCCAGAAGGTTTAAGTCCCCAACTAGCACAATTTCCCCTTTCTGTGCCATCCTCATTACTGATTCTACAAAGTGTCTATCCTCTTCCTCCCCCAGCATAGGAGGTCTATAGACTACCCCAACGTGCAGGTTTTCCCCCATCCCCTGTCTAGGGTGACCCACATTAACTCTGTTTCCCCTCCTCATCCTGTCCCTCCATGGCCCCAATCCCTTCCCTGACATATAATGCCACTCCTCCCCCCTTCCCCTCCCAATCCTTCCTAAACAAACGATACCCTGGGATCACTGTCTCCCAGGTGTGGTGCTCGTTCCACCAAGTCTCACTCACTGCTACAATGTTTAGGTTTTCCTCCATCATGGTGGCCTCCAATTCTCCCATTTTGTTCTCCAGGCTCCTGGCATTTGCAACCAAAGCCCTCCAACATGTATCCCCATGCCGTCCTTCCCTGCTGCTAACTGTTTCCTTGATGAGTGTTCTGACATGGGGGGGGCTGATAGCCTCCCTGCTCTGCCTCTCATATGGATGGCCCCATACTTAGCCCCACCCCCATATTTAGTTTAAATTGAATTCCCTTGTCATGAAGTCCCCCAGTTTACTCTTTAGTGCAGCTGCCCCTGTAGAGCTCAGGTGCAGCCTGTCTTGGGCATACGGCCCCGCCTCCTCCTCCTCCTCCTCCCATGTAGAGCCCCAGTCACCTATCCAGCCAAACCCCATCTGACTGCACCAACCTTGCAGCCAGTTGTTGAATGCCCTTATCATTTCCTTTTTGGGTGTGCTCACTGTTGGTACTGGCAACACCTCAGAGAAGGAAATGGAAGGAAAAACAGTGTTGCACCTACAGAACCTAGCGAGTTCCTCAAACCTTGCCTGTACTTCCATCAGACTGTTCCCCTCCAAGTCATTTGTGCCCAGGTGAAACATCAGATGTGTCCTTTCATCCTGCTGCTTACCCCAGGCAAGAATATGATGCCTCACCTCCAGTGCTGTCATCCCTGGCATGCACTGTACCCATACTGATTTGTTTTCGCTCCCTTCCTTCCATTCCCCATTTTAGCCCCTTAATTATTGAGTCCCCCAAGAGTGCCACCCTATAGCCCCCTGCTTCCTGGGTGTCCTTTTGGCCTCTAGCCTTGTTTCGCAGGGTTTGGCTCCATTTGGTCTCCACCTCATGTTCCATCTTGACTTGGTTATTGCTCCTGCTCATCATTCATTCCCCATCACCTAACCTATCCTGATGTTTACCCACACTCAGCATCTTTCCTTCTTCACCCTCTTCCTTTAGCATTTCCCCCGGTACCTTTTCATCCCTTGTACTTCCACCTGGCTTACTTCATCCTTGCAAACCCCTCCTGCAGCACTGCTTGAGCATGAGCAAACTTCACCTGGCCCTTCCCATCTGCTCCTGGCCTTCCCCCGTCTGCATCACTGTGTGAGATTGTGCCAACTGTGCTTGATCCTCCTCCAACTGTTCCTGTCTCACCCATCTTTGCAGAAGATTTGAGCACCGTACCCCACTTGGGGAAGTCTTCCTCCTCACCACCTGCTCTGTCTGCATATTCCCCTTCTCGTGCACCCTGCCCGGTGCATGCCCCAGCCTCCTACTGCAGCTCCTACCCTGCAGGGTTCCCTCCCATTCATTTTCAGCCTCCCCGATGCTCAACTGCATCTCTTCCAGTGCTGCCTTCCTGCCCCTTTTCTTCTGCCCCAGTTCCCCTAGTGCCACCCTCTGGTGTGTCCCTAATGTGCCAGTCCCCTCCTCCACCCCTTCCCCTGCATGCGATGTTCCCACCCCCTGCTCCCCCCTTCCATTGCACCTGAGATCTTTCCCCTTGAATCCCCCAGCCGCCCTGCCCATCCTTCTCTGATGGACCCTGCCAGACCCCTTTCAGCCCAATGTCCTTGACTAGAATACCTAGGGGGGGGCCAAACTATTTGTTACTTCTGCCCACTGGCCCATTTCACCTATCCCTGTGGTGTCCTTCCTTCTGGGCATCCATCTGCCCTTCCCTGAGCCTACTGTCTTCCACTCCTCCTAATCCTCGGCTGACCCCTTTTTCTCTAGCTACAGGCATACTTTTTGTGCCTCTTGCCTTCCTGCTGTCCATTCCCACTGACCCCTTACCTCCTGTCTCAGGCATCCTTGTCCCAACTCTGGATTTGCTGCTGTCTGTTACCACCTCTGGTCTATCCCCTCTGGATCCCCTTCCATCCTCTCCTTCCCAAGACCTTGACTTATGGAACAGTATATCTGATTCTCCAGTGAATCCACTCAGTCCTTCCAACTCCTTCCTTGGTTTATACTATCCCTGTCTGTCTACCCCGTTTCCCAGCTCCCACCCCATTTAATCCCCACCTTAGCCACACCACTTCCTCCCTCAACTGAGTGAGCTGCTTACACATCATACATCCCCCCATCCTCCAAGCCCAGTTTAGGATCATAGCCATTCCACAGCCACTGCACCCCACCACCCTGCCAAAAATCCCCCCCCCTTGGTCGGCCCTCCCTCTGTGCTGCCCTACCATTTCTTCCATGATACTTAGATACAGTCCTAAAAACACAGCTCCCAGACTCTCACACCTCCTCAGCCCCAACCCACAGTCAAAACTTTTTAGAAATACTAAAGCATGTGCAAACCATAGACTTCTAGAAATTAATAACCATTAATAAGCATGTGCAAACCATAGATGTCTAGAAATTAATAACCATAGTCACCAAGTTCAAGTCCAAGACACCAAGTTCAAGTTCAAGTCCCCAGCACCTCCAGTGTCAGTAGTCCAAGATCAAGTACCCAGCACCTCTAGTGCCAGTAGTCTCAACCCAGTTCACATCACCACAATTTCAGCTCTTTTGTGAATGATTTCTTAACGCCTGTGTCAATTTTCCATATCCACCAAGGTTTAAGTCCAAGTCCCCTGTGAAGAAATGTAGGACCCAGTTCCTTTGCTATAAAACCAGCTCCTCTCAGTGCTTTCCTTAGCTCAGGACCCTCCTTGCTTCCACTTTCAGTCCTTCAATGCTCTCGGCCACTCCCCCTTTAGACCAGTCTGTCAGCTCCTCCACTTCATAATGGCTCCTCTTCTCCATATTTAATAGAGGCTGGGGTTGGGGAGGGCGGACAGGACCAAATACAGCTCTGCAGTCTGGCTGGCTTTTTAAAGCCTGACCACCTTGGCGCCTCACTCCCTGATTGGCCCACTCCTACACCGCTGTCTGCGGTTGGCTGGCCATCCTCACTCCAGTTGCTGAACTGCAACCTGCACCCTTTGCTATCCCTTCACTAGCTCAGCTCCCAAAACAGCTCCTTCCTTTGTCGCCTACTGTGACCCTGCTGCTGACAGCAGCCACAGCTCCACGCAGCCCTCCACTCCTTCTCTGGTCACCGATTGTGACCCACTCCCCAAGTACAGCTCTGCACCATGATGCTGTGCTGGGGGTGGGGTTGAGCATGGATGATTTTGATTTATTTATTTAGAAGAGATTCACCAGGAAGGCAACATGAGCTGTGAAAACAGCTCATTTCCAGAAGCATCCTGGGGAGGAAGGGGTTACATAAAGAGTAGGAGAAAACCAGCAGTCAAGAGAACAGTGTACAGAATCAATACATTCCTCATACAATCCAGGAAATAAAAACAAGTACATAATTAGAAATAACAGGACATAATATGCAAATAGTTTGATAACACAGCACATCACTAATTCATAATGCCAAGACAGCAATTTTTTTGGACACAACATTAAATGTAGTCTTAGTGACTAACCCAGTTTTAGAATCATAGAGTGAACAGATAGCTGAGAACAGTGCTGGTGGTACAAGGGTGAGGGCAGGCAAGGACAGTGCTAGTAGTTCAAGGCTGGGGCAGGCAAGGGATGTAAGTGCTTATAGTAAGGGGGAGAGGATTTCTAGGCATCAGTCATTATCCCTAATTTAGAATACATGGCAGGAGAAGTTTAAGGAAGGGGGGGGAGGAGGAAGAAGAGAAGGAGGAGTAGGGATGAGTAGCCAGGGCCTTCTTCCCTTCAGGATGTTGAGAACCCTGCAAGGGGGATGGGGAGCTGGCAGAAGATAAATAGAGATGGTGATGGGGGAAGAAGGATTGATGGATGATGTCAGAGTAAGTGGTGGAGGGGGGGCAGTTTAGAGGAGGATAGGTAGAAGGAAGTGGGTAACCAGGACCTTCACCCCTTCAGGATGCTGAGAACTCTGCAAGGGGGATTGGGAGCAGGGAGAAGATGAAAGAGATGGAGATGGGGAGAAGGATACATGGCAGATGTCAGAGTAAGTGGTGGAGGGGGGGCAGTTTAGAGGAGGATAGGTAGAAGGAAGTGGGTAACCAGGACCTTCACCCCTTCAGGATGCTGAGAACTCTGCAAGGGGGATTGGGAGCAGGGAGAAGATGAAAGAGATGGAGATGGGGAGAAGGATATGGCAGATGTCAGAGTAAGTGGGTGGAGGGGGGCAGTTTAGAGGAGGATAGGTAGAAGGAAGTGGGTAACCAGGACCTTCACCCCTTCAGGATGCTGAGAACTCTGCAAGGGGGATTGGGAGCAGGGAGAAGATGAAAGAGATGGAGATGGGGAGAAGGATACATGGCAGATGTCAGAGTAAGTGGTGGAGGGGGGCAGTTTAGAGGAAGAAAGGTAGAGGGAAGTGGGCAGTTAGGACCTTCACCCATTCAGGATGCTGAGAACCCTGCAAGGGGGACGGGGAGTAGACTGAGGAAAACAGAGATGGTGAGTAAAAGGAGAAGGAGAGGGAAAGGGTAGAGTAATTAAGGGGTGGAATGGCAGGCAATGTAGAGGAAGGGATGTAGGAAGGTTAGAGTGTCTGAAATCTAGAGGAGTGCAAAATAGATATAGATATAAAAGGGGGGTAGCTGGAGGGTTAGTTGTAATTGAAGCAGTGAACTGTGAGCTTCCGAAGAAGGTGTGCAAGAGATTGACGAGTTTGGGCAGAGTGAATTTTGAGGGGGATGGAGTTCCAGGAGCTAGGGAATGTGCATGAGAAAGCATTGTTCAGGGATGATCAGGGAGAGATGGAAAGAGATTGAGGAGGCTGAAGGGGAAGCCTTTCTTGGGAGTGAAGTTAGTATGGGCATCCTGTCCCATGACACCTAGCAAATGGAACACTGGTTGTGGGAGACCTGAACAACCCTAGAGCAAGGCAGCTGTCACCATTCACCTTTAGAATGGCTGGTTAAGTGCTGAAAAGATTTTGTGAAGTGCCTGCCACCCAAGCAGTAGACAAGAATTATGCATCGGAGACCATCCTTGCACCACCCTCAGACATTATTAAGTGGAACCCCAAGCTAAGTACCTCAGAACATCCACCCTGCAAACTTTGCTAAGAAGAGAAAAAAAGGTTAGAATCAAAGGATACTGTGGGGATAAAATCTTAATGGTTGCATCATTATCCAGTTTAGTTCCAAGTTCACAATGAGTAGCATCTAGTCGGGTGATACAGCTTGGGGAGAGAAAGGATATGGCACTGCAAGAGGTGGACTCAGGTATCAGCATCTGCCACCAGTAGAGGCCCAGAAGATTCCTCTGTCATGATTGTTACAAGCCCAGTGGTAGTACTGAGCACAGGGATAGCAGATAACGGGGCCTTGGAGAGTCTGTCTGTCTTAGCATTAATGGCACAGAAGCATCACAGCGTCAGTATGCCCCAGCACACTGCACCTTACACTGCTGCTGCACATCACCCAGCTTGTGACCTCCTTCAGGAACTTACAGGTAAACTTTAGCACTCTGAAACAAAAGTGGTCTATATGAAATATGGAAGGCATCCCCTATACTAACATTAATCGAACTTAACAAAAGACATCTGGTGGTGCTGAACTGAAAAATGTTGAAAACGTTCTGTAGAATTTGTAGAAAGTGGTGTTGATAGTGGTGTTTGTGTTATTTAAAATGGTCTGCATTTGTATTATTGAAAAATCCTCATGCTGTGAGATAACATATAGTTTCACTTCTTACACCTGAGAGGCTACTTCTTGTAACTCTTCCATGTTTATTATGAATTCATATTGGTTTTTCAAGCACATAAAGGCAATATTGAACTGGCAATTCCTTTAACATTGTAACACTGAAATGCATGATTTCATGGGTGAATCTACAATTTTGTTGTCAGAATTTTGCATTTCGCATTCACAAAATATTTCGTGAAATATGCAAATTTTGCAAAATATTTCAGGGAATGAAATTAATGCATTTCGCACTTCTCTGTATGTGTTACGCTTAGTTAGGTGTGTGTTATAGTCATCTTGGTGTGTCTTACAATCATTCCAGTTTGTTACGTGTTCATTTTGGCACACATTTCAAGCTGTTTGGACTATGCCTTGCAAGTTTTGCTACATATATATATACACAATTCACTTTGCTATATGCTCATTATGTTATGTTAGTCTTATTTTAGAGGGTGTTCTACCTATAATCTATCTATTTCAGTATGTTCCATATTCATTTTAATATGGGTCATACCCATTTTATGAATCATATCCATTTCAGTATAGGTCATGTCAATTTCAGCATGTGTCATAATTATTTCAGTATGTGTCATAACCATTTCAATTTGTGTCATAGCTATTTTAGTATATGTCATAATTATTCCAGTATGTGTCATACCCATTTAGTGTGGGTCATATCCATTTTGGTATGTGTCATACATGCTTTGGCATGTGTCATAATTTTTGGGGTATGTGCCATACCCATTTCGGTATGTGTCATAAACATTTCGGTGTGTGCCATACCCATTGTGGTGTGTGTCACACTCATTTTGGTGTGTGTCATGCCAATTTCAGTGCATGTCAGATCCATTTTGGAACATGTCATACCCATTTTGGTATATGTCATATCCATTTTGATATTTGCCACATACATTTCACTCTTTGTCATACCCTTTTTGATTTGTGTCGTAATTATTTCAGTATGCATCATATTCGTTTCAGGTTTTGTCACACCATTTCACCATGTGTCATATCCATTTCAGTATTGGTCATATCCATTTAGTTATGTGTCATATTTATTTTAGTATGTGCCATACCAATTTCAGTGTGTGTTATAGCCATTTCAGTTTATGTCATACCCATTTCAGTATGACATACCTATTTTGCTATGTGTCATATCCATTTAGCTATGTGTCATAATTATTTTAGTATGTATCATACCTATTTCAGTGTGTGTCACAGCCATTCAGTTTCTGGCATACCCATTTCATTATGTTATATCTATTTTGCTGTGTGTCATATCTATTTCAGTATAGGTCATTTCTATTTTGGAATGTATCATTATTAATTCAGCACATGTCATACCATTTTCGGTGTGTGTCATATTCATTTCAGTTTGTGTCAAACTCATTTTGATGTGTGTCATACCCATTTCAGTATGTGTCATGTGTATTTTGGTATGCATCTTAACTGTGTCAGTATGTGTCCTAGCCATTTTTATGTTGCTTGTACGCATGTGCAAGAAACATAGTGCCATCATCCGAGTTTTCAGAGGTGTGGCACCCGTCTTCCAATGCAGTCAGTGTGTTTGCAGGTGCGGCCCCAGTTCCCCAATCACTGCTGCAGCTGTCTATGACAAGTTGAAAATGCAGTGGCATACAGTTGAAAGGGAGAGCTCTGCTTGAGTGAGCAGAGCTCCCCCCTCCACACACACACATGCGCATGCACGCACACTGCGTGCTTATGCGCCTTCCCTCCCCCACACTGCACGGCCGGCGGGGGTGCCCAATCACCACGTCAGCTCCACTTCCCAAAGCATCCAGGTGCCAGGCTGGGAGCCCACCCCAGTGTGGCAAAATGTTTTATGGGCCGATGGGGTGTTCAACCTCTGTCGGCTGCACCCCCCAAAGACCAGGTGCCACGCTGGGAGCCCACCCCAGCGTGGCAAACATCCTCATAGTCTTCGGCCCTCGTGAGTCTTAGTAAAAAAACCTGTAAATACAAAACTGTCCCTCGGCGCTTCTCCCTGCCCCTCCCACAACCCGAACCCACCCACTGTGCACCCTGCCTCCCCACACCCCCCTCACCCCATACTTACCTCTGGAGCTCAGCGCGATGATCTTTGGTGGACCGGGAACACATCTGCACTCTTCAAAGCCGACCGCGAACTGAGGAAATGCCGGTAAGCTGTATAATGGGAAAGATAGGGTTTTTTCAACTTTGTTGCATATCTCAGGCATTTTTGGGAATTTTGGGCCCACATTTTCAACATGGGGTTTTTGGGACCCCTCCTCATGAATTCTTGCACTGTCATGAAGACCGGTTCAAGGTGATTTCACAGTCACTGCATGAAATCACCTTTCAGGACCAGTTAAGGAAATGACACTGCCAGTGTTCATAAGGTGGGCTCTTAAAAAGTCTATGTTGAAAATTTGGTGAAAAAATTCCTAAAAATGACTGTTTTACGAGCATGCGTTGCGCAGTTCCTATGCACGCTTGTAAGCCCAAGAATTTCAACATTTTCACTCCAGATTTTCAATATTGCCATTTTACCATCACTCCTTATGACCAGTACAGCTGTCATTTTCACATCTCACCCAAAATGTGTTTCCTCCCATGTAGCGCACAATGGCGCAGTTGATGTGCTGAAATCAATGTATGGGACATATTAAGAAAATCACAGTGATGCTGTTCATGAGCAGAGGTCTTAAAAGTCTATGTTGAAAATTTGGTGAAAAATTCCTAAAATGACTGTTTCTGGTGTGTGTTTCGCAGTTCCTATGCTGCCGCTTGTAAGTTCCTGAATTTTCAATATTTTCATTCCAGAGTTTCAACATTGCCATTTTACCACACCTCCTTATGAGCAGTACAGCTGTCATTTTTCACATCTCACCCAAAATGTGTTTCCGCCCATGTAGCGTACAGTGGCACAGTCGGTGTGCAAAATCAATGTATGGGACATATTAAGAAAATCACAGTGACACTGTTCATGAGCAGAGGTCTTAAAATGGAAATGTTGAAAATTTGGTGAAAAAATTCCTAAAAATGACTGTTTTACAAGCATGTGTTGCGCAGTTCCTACGCACGTTCGTAAGTTCGCAAATTTTTAATATTTGCACTCCAGATTTTCAACATTGCCATTTTACCACACCTCCTTATGAGCAGTACAGCTGTCATTTTTCACATATCGCCCAAAATGTGTTTCTGTGCATGTAGTGCACAATGGTGCATTTGGTGTGAACAATCAATGTTTGGGACAGATTAAGAAAATCACAGTGACAATGTGCATGAGCAGAGATCTTAAAATGGCTATGTTGAAAATTTGGTGAAACAATTCCCTTCAGACATTCTGCAATATTACTAATGAAGACATTGAGCAGAACTGGCCCCAGGACCGATCCCTGCAGCACCCCACTGGTCGCCCCCTCTCCCTACACTGCACACCATTTACCACTACTCTCTGCCTCCTGTCTGTTAGCCAGTTTCTCACCCAGTTTACCACCCTTTCCCCCATGCCCAGCCTACCCAGCTAGTTTATCAGCCTCCTATATGGGATGGTGTCAAACATGCTAAGGAAATCAAGGTAAATGTTATCCATTGCCCCACCTGATTCACTTCCCTTTGTCACCCAGTCAACAAATCAACCAGATTTATCTGACATGATGTCCCCACTGTGAATCCATGTTGTCTATGGTCCTGGGCTCCGATGGCATCTAGATGCCCCACTATCCTTTCTTTAAGCAATGTCTCCATGATCTTCCCCACTACTGAGGTGAGGCTGAACGGCCTATTGTCCCTGCCTCCTCCCTGCTGCCGGACTTGTGTAGAGGGACCACATGTGCCCTCCTCCAGTTCACTCATGTTGATTGACTCAGTGAACATGGCTGCCAGAGGTACTGCTGTCTCCCTTCGCAGTTCTGTTAGTATCCTTGGGCGTATGCCATCTGGTTCCATCGCTTTGTCCACCTTCAATTTAGTGAGCTCCTGCAGGACTCTTTTGCCTTTGAATGGACTATTGTCCGCCTCTTCACCTCTTGGCAACTGCTGTACTGCGGTGGTCCTTGCCCCTCCCACTCTTCTCTGAATACTGAACGGAAAGACACAGTGGATGTCTTGAGAGGAAGGCATGGAACTATCACTTCCAAATGCCTAAACAGCACATACAAGCAAACAACATTCGGCATTGACAAATGCTTGTTGTATATGTCATACTTCTTTCAATAAGTGTTTTTTTTTTCTATCTTGGTGTATGTCATATCCAATTTGGTATGTGCCATATCCAATTTGGTATATGCCATATCCATTTTAGAAGGTATTATACCTATTCTGGTGTGTGATATACTCATTTTCATGTTTGTCATTCTCTTAATATGATGCTGTAAACACTTTGTTGCTAGTCACAGATATCTTACTAAGCAATATATTCTGAAAACTATGATTTTGAACTGAATGGCTTCCCATACATTTGAATATGCTTTTTGACAATATATCCCCAAGTGAGGCCCATGCTGCTCATTTGAGATATGTGTGCTACACTATGTTTTTTATTAACACTATACTACACACATTTACAATTAGTTCTTAAATGTGTTCACTTCTGGATGCTTTTGAGGGTCCTGTTGGATGCATGCAGAAATTCAGGTAGTTGGCAGTCTTGCCTGACTTGAAAATCCTGCCTTCTGTGTTTAATACACATTATTACGTGCATGTTATAATGAAGGAGGGTGATAAGGAACAAGTAGGACTTACAATAAGTAATATAAAGAAAACTCACCAGTAAAAAGACATCACATGACTGTGCATCAATATTTATTGATTGATTGATTGATTAATTTGTTTTTTGGTGACCAGGTAAGTACACTTGAGAATGCAATGCCTATTTTCAGGAATGACCCAGGAGGGTACAAGATAAGTAATCAACAATTCACAAAAACTGACAAGAGCAAAATACACAGTGAACATTAAACATGATGAGCAAGCTCAATGCATAGTCATCCTGGTACTAAGTATTATCACAAATTAATATGCTCCCACAGAATTAAAAAGAAAACAATCTGGCAGCCATTTTGATGCCTCACTAAACTCCCAATTGCCACATACTTTCAGTAAACTCTGTGTTACAATTCCTGATTGCACTCCTACTACATACTGTATGTTTGCTCCACAACAGATACAGTTCTGTTGTTAAATACATTATGTCCTACTTTGGTTTTCTCCCTTTATGCCACAATTGTAATAGCAGTAACATTGCCCCCTACAACCCATCCCCACTTGTTTGTCCTACTAAACACAATACAGTAGCAGTTTTCATCATTCTACTGAAGTAATTGGAGGATGACACTAGACAGCAGCAGACTGTATTTCTCCTAAAGAGATCACAGCATGGCTTGCTGCATGTCTCCTGTATCCCTATTGTCAGCAATGTTTTACACAATGCCGCTTTTCCTTTCAAAATGTTCTATGTGCACAGCCTGGTGACCTCTCCCTCCAGTCTGCAGCATGCAGCTTTCTTTTTGCCTCCATAATGCCAGTGGGTTCTATTTTGTTCGCTGTGTCAAAGTCAGGGGCCCCAGCCCAAAAAGTAATGCTATAAATCTATTTGTTTAAAACTGGCAGTAGAGGAGGAGGAAGGCAGTCTCAGAAAGTTAAGAAACAACTATAGAAATTACAAGTATGGTGGCCTTATTAGGCCAAAACAGTAAAAGCAATGCCATAAAGTAGCAGTAAGGACCAGCAGGTGAAAAAATATTTTTACCAAACATTTAAGCAATTATTTTGATTTTTAAACAAAAACATCTTAATGTAATTTTTTTATTACATCTAAAATAAATAAATAAATCTATTTTATAAGCACAATAACACACTCCAGGGTGTGCATTGAACTAAATAGATGCCCTTTCCAGTTGGTTGAAAGCACTCAGCTTGCAGCCTCATGCCTCAAAATACACCAAGGGCATGCATCGATTTAGCCTGATGCACACCTTGTCATGTGTTATTGCTTAAGAATGTCTCTATGCATAAGTCAGTCAAGGAAACTTGGAATGGTGGATATATACACAAACAAGATTGTGTGGAATGTTATGCACCCTTGCAACATAAAAGTAATCTTTATCATATGTTCAGGCTGAGAAACCACAAAATAAATGGACCTGTGTCCTCAAAATCTTGCATACTATAACATCATTGTACAACAACTGTTACAGCAAGGAAGACAGCATCCAGTTCTAGTTTCCCAAGACCAATATGGCTATGAACATACATTTCCAAAACAGCAAAACAAAGTATACCCATCTAAACCCTGTTGAAGTGCTAGTTCAGACCCTGATTAAAAGTAACATAAAAAAACTTTTAGTTGGACAGCTGCCATTCCCCAGGAACTCTTAGCAATACAACTCCCTGAAGCAATGTAACTGGACAAATGAAAGAACTTGAAACCCAAAGCTACATGCTCTGACCAAGCATCTCTTTTTTCATGTGACCCTCTGCAGTCATGCAGTACGTGGACCTGGAATATGCTTGATAATGATGTTAAGGCCAGTATCACTAATCATATAAGAAAAACAAATGTAGCTGGCCTTGACTCATTCCTTCCCCCTTTCTACTTAAAGTTTCTGCTGTCCACTACCTCAGTGAACAAGGCCACCATTGCTGTACCCTTATGGGAGGGAAGGAGGATGAGCAACCACTTTTACAACCTATGCAAATTATGCTGTTTGATTGACAAGCTAGGGGTGGATGATTGTTGGGCAACCCATGCCCTCCTTCCCTGAGAGACAAGGGCCTACCCTCAGTGTGGTGCTCAGTCACCATATGGCTGCAGTTTGAGATTCTGTGACTCACATAGAAACACAGAAACATAGAATTTGACAGCAGATAAGGACCGCTTGGCCCACCTAGTCTGCCTATTTCCCTACCTATTGGATAAGCTGCAGATCCTAGTTAACCAAAAGCCTACTTCTTCCTACCCTCCCATCAGAATTGCCTTATGTCTGTCCCATGCATTCTTGAATTCCTCCACTGTTTTTGACCCCACAACCTCCTCAGGAAGGCCATTCCATACGTTCACCACCCTCTCTGTGAAAAAATACTTCCTGATGTTGCCCCTCAGCAGTCCCTTATATCTTCAAATTCTGTCCCCTTATTCTTGCACA
This sequence comes from Neoceratodus forsteri, assembly GCA_016271365.2. Classification (NCBI taxonomy): domain Eukaryota; kingdom Metazoa; phylum Chordata; order Ceratodontiformes; family Ceratodontidae; genus Neoceratodus; species Neoceratodus forsteri. The sequence goes on from CM028137.1 coordinate 268,439,493, forward strand.
TCTCTTTATCTGAAAGATGCTACCCTCTTGGACTTTGCTGATACCCTTGAGGTACTTGAAAGTTTCCATCACGTCCTCCTCTCCCTCCATTTCTTGAGGGTATAAAAAAGGAAAAAAAAAGCAATGTGCTCTGCAGTGTGAATGAGGTTTATAACAGGTAGAAAAATTCAGGTGATTTGACTGGCTGACAGTATTTCTGAACCCTGTAATTACTGACCCGTAATTGCATGCCAGAACTATTTACAGACATTCAAGCCACATAACACCTGCAGCACAAATGCCACTGCCTATCTGCCCACCCCTCGTGCTGCAACCATGAAAATCAGTAGAAGTAGTTTTAATGAATCTCACTGCCTATCTTCCCATCCAACGCTCTGCCTGCAACCAATCCCTCAAACAGCAGCTGTGATGTGGCCAAGTGGGATGAGCAGGTACCACCTCTTTGCCTGCAACCAAACCCCCAAACAGCCGCTTGTCTACTACTCACACATTCCCCCAAACTGGAATGGTTTCATGCGGCCCTTTACAAAAGCAAGCTGAGAAGTCACAAGTAGTGCCAGTGTGTGGTATAGAGGAAAGGAAACTCTAATGCCGCCAGTGTACATACTAGGACCATGGGCATAGGAAAGCAAAAAAGAAGTAGGAGTGTGAAAGCCCCTTTTGGATTCCGTCAGGAAGGTGGGCACTCAAGAGAGGCAGGGCCCAGGAAAGTAATACTTGGTGTTGGGCCTACTGAGGCCATCAGGAATGGAAATGCTGTCATCACTCCCTCTATGGAGAGAGAAGGCAGTGGGAATGACACAGTGGTAACTAATTACTAGCTTTATGTCTTTTTTTAGCTAATTTTTGCAGGAACTACTTAATGTCCCACACTGTTCAAACAGTAACGTGTCACTTCCTAACCAAATAAAACCACTTACTCTCATTTTTTTCTTCCATATAGGTTTTTCTGGCTCCTTCATCTGGGGTGGGGGGGTGCAGCATTAGCCCGGTCCCCAGCCCACCCCAGGCCAGCTCTCCGTCTCCCTCAGCTGTGCAGTCAGTCAGAATCTCCCCAGAGTTCCCCTCTAATGGCAGAGCCAGAGAAGGAGGGTCATCCTCCCACCCCCCTACACACAAATCCAAGGCAGACCAAGATGCGCACTGAGTAGTGCGGGTGCAGAGGTGGCTGGGCCTGGCTTTGTGAAGCCCCCCCAGGCTCCTTTTTTCCATTTTTCTGGTCCCACCCCAACTGTGGAACATCGGACATGTGCATGGAGGCGTAGCTGTCTAATAATCCCCATAGACACGTCCCCTTACACTGCTCCCTGACCTGCGCTACTCCCATGCCTCCACCTGAGGGCAGCCCATGCCAGGATGACAGGCTTCCCTACCCTGGAAGAAAGAAGCAATCCCTCAGATACTCGATCCTCTCTCTCCCTGACCAACCCCTGATGACCCGAGTCTGTTTCTAAACCCAGATCGCTGACATGGAAAGAGGTAAGGCGCTAAGTGCCTCAGCCCTCTTTGCCACCGGGCAAGCTTCTCTCATTTTTTCTTAATGAATTTTTCACCACATATTGTTATAAGTAAAATAAAGCAGTCTAGGGTGTGTGACCATGGGCCACAATCACATACCTCTCTTGGGTGTTGTAAAAGCACTTGGAGCAAGGGCCTCATGCTGAATAGCACATTCGAGAGGCATGAAATTACTGACCCACAATCACACACCCCAGACTGCACTACTGCTTATATATCCTATTTCCTTGTTCGTGCAATGTGTTCATGGTTAGTGACAGGGTGTCTAGGTCCAAGCCATGCAGCACCTCAACTGATTATTGGATGGGACACTTTTCCAAGCAATATTTCCCACCCATTCGGGACGTACAAAGATGGGCTGTGGCCAGCCACGAGGGATGTGTTCTTCTGGTTTCTCAATCTGGGGTACTGTGTGGCAGTTCCAGCTTTAGCACCTACTGGTCTGCTTCTTTGGCTGAAACTGGCTGGAGGGGGAACTACATGCTTAGGGATGGTGGCAGAGCCTCTGGGTCTGCGTGGTGCTGGATTCTGCTTGTGTGGGTCTCTGGAAGCTCATGTCCTACCCAGGGTCCAAGCCCAGGGACAGCGGGACCTGTTGGGGACTCATGTTGATGCAGAGTCTACTGATGGTGTCCAATCAATCTGTCCTGTTTTCCTGTATGACAGAGAGTATGGTAAGCATACCTCTCAACTGTACCACATTACGAGGAACATTCCTCATTTTACGTCTCAAAAGCTCCCTGTTCCACATTGTGAGGACTTGTTCCACATTCAGTGTTAACATTTTAAAGCAAACATCTATAGTAAATGATGCAAAAAATATATCATCCAATTAATAACAGACTTTCTGAACATAAATGCAAACATTTTAACAGTGTTCTGAGCTCCTTATGTAAAGATTTGATAAAGTGTTCCACATTTTGCTCATTTGTTCCACATTTTGAGAGGCAATGTTCCACATTTGGGGAACAAAAGGTTGAGAGGTATGATGGTAAGTTATCTGGGCTGGCAAGGGACTCTGGTCTGAAGAAAGAGACCTTTCTGTGTGACTGCGGAAGATCATGACAGCTGGTGCCTAGGTCTGAAACCTTAGGATCAAGGGACAGACCCAGTTGGTGTGGTATGTCACTGTTTGCTGTGACTATATATAAATGCTGACTCTGACCCCCAAAAAGGCATAGGCCTGGAGGAAGACTGTTGGGTCAGATGAGCAGACTAACTCATGTTCTGCTGATTGTGTGGTTATATCCCTTCTTTAGTCCCTCTACTAGGCAGCACTATTATTCCTGTGCAGTGCAGTGGTGGGCATGGCTAGATTCCCTAGTCCTGCTTGAGCAGGCAAGTTGGGAGCAGTAATGTAATGCCAGTGTCGCAGTAAACACACAACATGATGGAATCACTTCTGAAAGAAAGAATAGTCGAGTACCTAAAGGCCAGTGGGGCACAGGACACAAGGCAGCATGGATTCACAGAGGGAAGGTCATGTCAGATGAATCTAATACTGCAGATTTCTTTGACTGGGTGACCAAAGTAGTAGACCAGAGATTGGCTGTGGACATGGCCTACCTAGACTTTAATAAGGCATTTAACACAGTCCCACACAAAAGATTAATAAACAAATTAGCCAGCCTGGTAGTGGGTCCCAGGGTGGTGGCCTGGGTAAACATTTGGCTGGACAACAGGACGCAGAGGGCAATAGTAAACGGAGTCCACTCGAAAGAATGGGCGTTACTAGTGGGGCACCCCAGTGTTAAGTACTTGGGCCAGTCCTCTTTAATGTCTTTATAAGTGACATTGCAGAGGGACTGGAAGGTAAAGTATGCCTCTTTGCAGATGACACAAAGATCTGCAACAGGGTTGATACACAAGGAGGGTAGGAAGCATGAGAAGGGACGTGGCAAGGTTGGAAGAATAGTCAAAAGTATGGCAGCTTAGATTCACTGCAAAGAAGTGCAAAGTAATGCACCTGGGAAACAAAAACCCAGAGGAAGAGTACACAATATGTGGGGGGGGAGGTACTAGCAACAACAAAAATGGAAAGGGACCTGGTGGTAGTCATAGCGGACGACCTAAAGGTAGGAAGGCAAGTATGGAGGGCTAGGGGATACTGGGATGCATAAGGAGAGGCATCACCAGTAGAAAACAGGAAGTTGTCATCCCTCTGTACAGATAGTGGATGAGACCCCATCTGGAGTACTGCATGCATGTTGGAGACCCCATCTCTGCAAGGTCATAGACAGGATGGAGGCAGTCCAGAGGAGAGAAACTAAAATGGTGCAGGGTCTGCAACAGAAATCATATGAAGAGACACTAAAGATGCTTAATATGTATACCCTTGAGGAAAGGAGGGAGAGGGGGGACAGGATAGGAACCTTCAAGTACCTCAAGGGAATCAACAAAGTCCAAGAGGGTAGTATCTTTCAGAAAAAGTGATGTGTAAGAACAAGGGGGCACAATTTTAAGATAGAGAGGGGATGGCTCAGGGACAACGTAAGAAAGTATTTTTTGCACAGAGAGGGTGGTGGACACATGAAACAGCCTCCCTAACGAGGTCGTGGGGTGAAAAACAGTGGGGGAATTCAAGAACGCATGAGACAGACATAATGCAATTATAGTGGGGGGTATGAGGAATTAGGCTGTTGGTTAACTAGAATCTGCAGCTTATCTAATAGGTAGGGAGATGGGCAGACTGGGTGGGCCAAGTGGTCCTTATCTGCCGTCAAAGTCTATGTTTCTATTTTCTATGTTAAATCTGTCACCAGTTAAAGTAAAGTTAAAGTAAAGGTCTGGAGAGCGTGTGCTTAAACAGCAAATATGTTTAAAGTAATTACACTGCTAATCAGATTCAAACCCTTTGCCGACTGGTTGTTGGGACATGGAAAGTAACTGTGATTATGCCAAATGACTGTGACTGATGCTGATTTGAATTAGGCCCAAAACCAGGCATTAGTTTCCCCCACATCATGCAACATGCACCTGCTTCTGTAAATAAAGGTTTGGTCTGTTTTGCAAGCAACTTCTGTCTTTAGAGTCATGCCATGTGTCAGAGTGGTTCCTGCTATGGGTACAGTGTTAAACCTTCTATGCAATAGCTAATGCAACTGCAAATAAGGTCATGGTTTACTGTTTAAATACACTGGGCCATCCTCAAGTTGCCATTAGGGGATTGTAATGTGCCCAGTGTAAAGTGCAGACTGAAATCTATGTTTTGACCAACAGAGGTAGCCCTTTTCCCCTGTGCCAAAAGGGACAAGAGTGAAGATGATGTGGGTAGAGGCTGCGAAGAACCCTGGATTCAGTTTAAGCTTGTCTGGGTCAAATAAGGAAGATCCACAGAACACCATTCATGGTGCCTTGCCAATGCTGGCACGTCATGTGGTGGGGCAGCCATGGTTCACCACTGTCCTTTCAGTGCAGAGGCCACTGAACAGAGAAGGTAAGTAGTCTCCTACTGAAGGGCACAGCATTAGGATGGTCAACCAAGGCCCTGGTAGTGCACAAGGACTTTATAGCTAGTGCCACGCTGGTTCAGGCCATGCCTTCAGGGGTGTGGTTTGAGTGCCAAGCCCAGGAACTGTCTTCAAATCAGAAGGGTGTCTGTCAGTGAGACAGTGCTATCTTATACCCTTAGACACAAGGAGTCACCCCAAGACTACTGAATGCTCCTCTGCTCCACAATAGGGACTATGGAGTTAGCAAAGTGAGTCTGGCTATAGTAGGTTTTTTTTTTGTTTTTTTTGTAATTTATTTCCATACATCTTGAAAAAGGTATGCAACAACTGGCACCCTTTTTTTTTTTTTTTTTACACCTTATGCGACTATAGGGACCAAAAGCAGCATTCATAATTAAAATAAAATATTCATAACTTGGCCTTTAAACACTTTGGGCCCAAACTTGGTGGATTACTTAATGGAGATTGTTTAAATAGGAACTCCTCTCACAACCACACAAGTGGCGAAAGTGAATCCCCCCCCCCAAGAGTATTCGGGGTGTAACCCCAAAAACTTATTTCAGGAGATTTCAGTTCCAGCACCTAAGTGGCAGTGAGGAGGCACCCTGTCTAAGCAATCCTCTTAGTGTGGGCCAAACATATCAATAACTGGCTAAATTATGCCCATTTGAAAATCCCTAAGGGAAAAAAAAAACACCTAGGTCCATGCACACGCACAGTTTTCTGGTTCTTGGATGTAGTTTTTTTCTGTCTTTTCCTACAGGATTTTTTTAAATGGCTGCAACATGGCCAGATCTTGACATTCTGGCCCCAAACAGTGGGTATTAGTTCTGCAGGCCAACTCAACTCTCCCCCAGTGTTTTTTTTGCTGGGGTTGGGGCACTGGATTCCTCTATACTTGTGACCGCAATGAGTCATGAAAACAGCAAAATAAACTACGCTGTATCTGTCTTGCTCCACTGGAAATGAGAATGTTCCCATTGCTGACTGCAGTGTGTGTAAGTGGCTGTGTTTGTACCTAGTTTTTATCTGATTTAATAAAAGAACCCTCAAACGTCATAGCCAAACCAGAATTCATCTTTATTGAAAACCAAGTGGGCATGAGGCAGTGACCCCTAAGTTGCTTCCCCAAAACTGAAGTCAAACTTTAAATTAGACACTTTTACAAATGTTTAGTTTGTTCTGAATTGTCTGTCAAGGATACAGTACTGTAGGGTCGCCCCCACTGCCCAGTTGCAGCACACCATGCTTCTATGCAGGTAAAACAAGTTCAGAAGCAAACTCAGGACACTGCTCTGGAAGGAAGGCTGGATGGCACAAGACAAAAATTAGTATTGGAAACTTAATTAGAAGTCTTTGCTAATCAACAAAATTTTGATTAGCAACCAGCCAGGTCTGGGGAGTAATTTCGCTAAATGGTTAATTTTTAGCTATAAGATATAGTCCAGATGAGTGCAGTTGTGGAGGAAAAGTGTCACAGTGAGAGAAAAATGACATAATTCGATACTTTGTACCACAGCTGTGAGAAATAAATTACCACAATTCAGAACTTTTCACCACAATGCAGTTAATCAGTAGATTAGAAATTTCTGCTAATGATGGCTGCATTTGATTAGTAATTAGCATTTCTTAAATAGCAAACTGCAATGCAAACCCACTTGTTTTACACCACGTGACAACAGTTGCTGCTCAGCGGTGTGCTGTGGTTGGGGAGGAGTGGTGTCGGGCTGTAGTGCAGCAGCAGGCCCTGTGGTGGGTCAAGAGAGCTTGCTCCCTACTGTCTTTATATGCAGCCAAGGCCGCTTATTGGGGTACGCACACACCAGGGGAGGAAGGAGGAACACAGGGAGAAGAGCCATGACAGTCTGCATGATGATCTGGGATTCCACCCGGGTTCTGGTTCCTACCAACACTGGATTCTACTCCACACAGTGGATTGCCTCAATGGGGAAGGGGGAGGACAACCTTTCCACTGGAGCCCTGCCATGAAGGGGAGAGCCATGGGAGATTTTGGTGGGAGCAGGATCCAGGTGAATGGGTGGTGTCAATGGGCCCAGAACAGGGTATATCCCTGACAGACATGATCTGGGAGAAATGCTGTATGGGAGGGGGGGAGCAGTACTCTAACCAGTCTGGTAGCACAGTAATGGCACTACCGCTCACCATGCAAGTGACCCAGGTTCAGAAATGCACAGGTTCCAAGGAGTAGGCCAGGGCAGGAAGGATTGAGCTTCCAAAGGATGGATCACCTCCCTTAAGGAAGGGAGGCACTGCATCATTCTATCTGCGTGCAACCTGGTGATCGCATGGCAGCATGAGGCGCACACACACACACACACACACACACACACACAGACACAGCAAAAGGGAGGAGTTGGAGTGCAACAGAGGGCAGGAGCAGCCTCCAGAACACATGCACTCTGCCTAGCACTTGCATGTGTGACACTGCAAGCTAGCCACCCTCTGGACCAAAATTTATGAGGACCCCCCCCAGTTGGTAGGATGACAACAGCACCCTGGCAGGCCCTGGACCACGAGCCGTGGCACCCACCCAACAGATACTGGTCCTGGGAAGTTTTTTTTTCTTTTTTTGTTAGATTATTTTTTGGTAACTGGGTAAGGTCCACTGGGCATAAGGTCTGTTTACTGGGGCGACCTGGGACCACATTGGAGGTTAAGTGACTTGCTTAGGGTCACACAATATGCAGGTGGAGGTTGTGGGAATCAAACTCAGGTCTGCTGGACATACCAAGCTCATTCGCAGCTTGTCTCTAGGCTATTCTGCCAGCCCCAAAGTGGTGGAGGAAAGTCCCGGGGAAGGTGAGAGGTGGAACTGGGACTGCCAGCAGATGGGGTGGGCTGAGATAAACAGGAGACAAATGCAAGATTGAAAGTAGAAAGAATGTAATCCTATCTCTATGCTTCAGTCCTCCAGGCTGCCTCTTATCGTATCTCATAACTGCTAATTTTAAATGTTTATTTACTATTACTTGCTCTGTAACTCTTCCAGGTTGTGCCTGAAAACAGGCTTCTGTTTGCCTAATGCACTTCCTTGTTAAAAAAAAAAAAAGATAGCTAGCTATCTAGATACAGAGATAGACAGACACATAAAGAAAATAAATAAATAAATACACGGCCACAACACAGTTTGGCTACCTCATATTGTGTACCTGATTTGAAAATAGAGCTGTTTGCTTAATGATATGAATAAAGTTGAAAAATAGTTTGTCTTCCTTCTACACTGTATTCAGTCTTTCATCATAAAGTAACAATATTTTCTAAGGATCATTAAACAACAGCCTTTTTTTGCATGACTATCAGTTAATTAAAACTGCATTTTGGTAGATGCATTTGCTTCATAGCTTGTTTTTGTGCAAATCAAAATAAAGACACTCCCCTCCAAAAGAAAAGAACATCAATCAGGTATATTGTGGGACAAGTGAGGGAGGCTGATGACAAAGAGAGAGAAAAACAGAAGACAACAAAAGTAAAACAGAAAATCAAGAGATCAAAAGAAGAGACAGAAAAAGAAACATAAGATCAAGAGGGTGAATGAGAGGCACTGATGTGAGGGAAAATTAGGGCAACAAAATCTAAGGAGAAGATCAAGAGATCAAAAGAAGACTTACCAGACCTTTTTTACATGTGAAAGTGCTGAAAGGTCCCTTCAGCTGTTGATCCCAGCTTTTTGTGGGCATGAAGTGAAACTGATAGCACTGCAGAAAGTCTGCATGTGGACACTCTAAGGAAGTGAATTTCCAGATTTAGTGTTGGTAACATTTGTTACCACAAAGTGCTGCTTCTGTCTGCACTTCAGTTTTAGAGAGCTGTTGCTATAGCAAGAATAACGGGTACTGTTGCTTAATCACTATGTTGGCCCCTTTTGCTACATTGTCTGTTCTATATACTGTAGCTTTCAAAAGTGAGCTGGCAAATACTGGGAGATTTCAAAGAAGTTGTGCACAGAGGGAGAGCAAACATGTTGAGTACTAATAGGAGGCTTTTGTGCTATTTTTGTGTGGTTGGTAGTTCAAAGTACATAAACATATTCAAATTCATTAGTTGTAGGAGCACTGTCAGTTCCTAGCTGATTTTTTTTATCCCCATGTGAAAAGGGTATCTGCAGCCATCTACAGTATATTACTAAGCATCAAATATTCTGTGACTGATTGCCATAAAATAAGCATTTAGTGAACTTGCTATAACATTAAGTATTGTTACCCAACCCGAGATTATCCTCGGCTGCCTGCTGCCCTGCGTGTGCACATTCCAACATGGCTCCAAAGCGTCAGTAATCTTGTGTCTCCATGCTAATGCATATGCCCAGAATCATGGCTTTACTTTTTAATAGCTGATTACATGGGTTGTAGCACTGGTTTTTAAACAGGAGCCACTTTATTATGCTCAGAAAGCTACCCAGAGTAAAAAAAAATCACTTTTATTGATAATGCTTCAAAAACAAACCCTCAAACCCATCCACGCAAGAGTTTACTGGCACTTCCAAGCCACTTTGGCTTGTGCATGCATGGTGCACCAGGCAACTCTGAATAAAGATGGGTTGGGCAAAAATACTCAATATCCTAAAAACTTCACTAAATGCCTATTTTATTGCAATCAGTCACAATATGTTTGATGTTTATTAATACTAATGACTGCAGGTACTGTTTTTACATGGGCATAAAAAAATCAGCTGAAAGTTGACAGTTTTCCTTTAAAGTTCAGTAATAGAAAGATGGTGAACAGCAGTATACAATGCCTCTGACAGTTTTCTCTCATGCCCACTCCCATGGCATGTAGATGGAACAGGCATGGGGATAGGGACAAAGTCACTGGATTAACCCTCATACCTTTGTAAACACCTTTAAGTGTCCTAAAAATCAATCCATTTGACAAGAATGACTGAAGCAGGCTGAGCAAGGTTTACTGTCTGATGCTATTTTTCCACAGCAGGAGAAACGTGTATAAATTTCTTTCCTTTTTATGTATTTTGATCTCGCTAACAATACCAAAAAGCATAATTGTAAGTAGAAGACGGATGAATTACGAAAATATATATATATATAAATTTAGGACCCTTCATTTCATGCAGTTCTGTTTCCTTTACAGTTTATTTGTACAAGCATCCCCAACTGATATGAAGTGTTTTGATTTCAGTTGCATCAGAACAGTGTGCCTGCCTGTAATGTTTGTTCCTATGCCTATTTGCTGAAATGTACTCCTTTTGGACTATATGCAGATAATTTATACTGTGTTGCCCTGGCTTATGATGTACTGTATTTTATTTTCAGTACTGCTGTCTTAATCTGTACTTCTCTCAGTACTACACTGTCTCTGTTACAATTTATCATGTGTAATTTCTGCACTTATGCGTCTCATTACTGTTGTCGAAGTGTCTTCACTTTTACTGTCCTGGGTCATGGCTTAAAGTAGACATTTTTTGTCTACTGCACTTACCTGATAAACTGGAAAGAAACAGATACATAACCAAAAATAAATCTGTGTGTATCACAATCAAATACAGTGTAATTACTTATGTGTTGTTGCATAATAAATAGAATTGCAGTAACCTAAGATTTCAAAATCTGATTCATACAAATCCAAACTCTGAACAGCAGATCAGCTTAGGGATTTCATTACTGTTTAACATTCTTGCACTTGATTTAATTAGTAAATGTGATATTGTCATTTTTTTTTTTGCTGTAAGCTTGTGTCCTCGACATGGTCAAAATTGGGGCTATTAGTCTCAGTTTATTTTTCCAGGATATAGTCCTCCTTTATTATATACCACTACTACCACCTACTGACTGCTAGCCCCTACTCATTGCTCCTGCCAGGCCCTAACATGCCACTCTCTGCTCCCTGCCTTCCATCTCTCCCTACCCACTCTGCATACATTTGGACACTGCCTTCCAGGCAGCTACCCTCACCCCCCCATACCCTACCTCCACCGTACCTAAAATAACCCACACTTCCTCATCTCTGACAATGTCACCACTGGCTGCTTCCTCTCTATTCTAAGCACTTAGTGATGGGTAATCTGCACTCAGTAACAGGCATTTATTGTTCAAATAAAAAAAAACTTGTTTGGTTTTGTCCACCCTGTATAATTACTTTGTCTACTTGTGTAGAAATCTGCCTTGTGTATCTGTCACCAAATCAGTCCCGCATGTAATCACAACTGACTACTAGTCAAGCTCCTGCACCGAATGTTTTCTATATATTGTTAAGTTTGTTCCATTTGTTTCCTTGCCATGGAGCCTTTGTAAAGGAGCCACCTTGGCTCAAAGGTTGTAATTCCAAAACTGAAATAAATAAATACATAAATAAATAATATCTTGTGAAGCACAGTGCAGCTGCTATATGACTAATGTCAGCTCACAGACATTTTATTTATAAACTAAGTTTCTAGCACCATGGGAGCTGGAAGCTATGGGTGAGGGATGGTAACAGCCCCTCCCACTTTTGCCCATCAACATTCAAAGTGCCTCTGTAATCTATGCAAGGTCAGAAGGGAAGAAGTCACGGTCCCTTTTGTAATCACTACAACCTCCCCACCCCCCACACACACACACTTTTCCCCATCTTCTGGCACCCATGTCTAGCACCTAGCAGTTCAAAGGTTGCAATTTTCAAAAATATTTTCTGTATAATTTATTTTTATTTATTTAAAATTTGGAAACCAGGAAAAGCACACTGAGCTGAGGCTTGTTTCTAGGTGCCACCTGGGGAAAGGGGAAAAAAACATACAAAGGAAAATTACATAATAACAATAATCAAGTGCAGAATACAGAGAAAACAAAGTTACACATGGCAATATAAGCCTTAACACAGTTTTTCAAGACCAGTAAGAGGCAAGAAGGCTAAGGAGGTTGAGGAACAGCAGCAAGGACAAGCAGGTATGACACTGAGCAGGAGCGTAAGGGTAAGCAGTGAGGGGGTTAGACGAATGGTACAGGAGAGTTGATTCCAGAGGGAGGTGCAGTGGTAGGAGAAGGCAGACTCACCAGCTATTGAGTGGGGACGGGGAAGGGAGAAGGCTTAGGATTCTCTGGAGCACAGTGGGTATGAGGTAGGGATGACAGAGGATAGGATAGAGGAGAGGTATGATGAAAGGGTCCCAAACAGTACTTAGCAATGAAGTCTATGCATTGGGCCTAATGATGGTGGGGTAGGAGTGTGATAGACTGAGAGGAGTAAAGAAAGCAGTGATGACTGCTAAAAGGGCAGTTGATGGTGAATCAAGATATGTCATGTAACAGGGTGTCATGTCTGGCAAAGGATGAGGAAGGAGCAGTGCCATAGGCTATATCCATGTAGTCAAATACAGAAAGGATAATTTTTGTTACTAACTTGCAGCAAACAGGGAGGGAAAGTCAATCTTTGTTTCGATACAATGCTCCTAGTTTAGGGCAAAGTTTGGAGTGGATTGCATCAATATGGACTGAGAAATCAAGATTGTTATCCAGCCAAACCCCAAGGTATTTGAAGCCAGGGATCACGTCAAGAGAGGGTACCTTCTGGGATGGTGAACAGCGGAGATGTCTAAAGCCTTGCCAGTTTTTTCCTGGAGCCGAAGGTCATTGAGACTTTTTTTTGTATTTACCCTGAGTTGTTTTGCATGGAACCAGCTCAGCACATGATTTAAGTATTACTGTAGAGAGGCCCCCATGTCTGAGTTTGATGGGCCGAAGGTGAAAATGACCATGTCATCCACAGACATGTGAATGTGACAACTGGTGCATACAGAGGGAAGATCATTAATGAAGAGAGAGAAGAGGGCTGGGCCAGGGATGGAACCTAGGGGTACCCAAACATGGATCAGGAGAGGGAAAGACTGGACATTCTCCACCTGTACAGACTGCTGCCTACACGTGAGGTAAGAGATAAACCATTTTATAGTTGAAGCCACCAGGCCAACAGAATACAACTTGTTTAGAAGGTATGAGTGGGACACAGAATCAAAGGCCTTGGCCAATTCAATGAATGTGGCAGCAGTGATGTGACCCTGATCCATCCCAGACAGGATACAGTCAGTAACCCACAATAAGTAGGATTTTGTTGAGTGACATTTTCCAAAGCTGGATTGGACAGGGGAGAGAGTATTGGTAGAGGTAAGGAACCCAGTGAGCCTGGAGCAGATGATGGAATCCTGGAGTTTAGGTAGAGAGGGGAAGAGAGCTACAGACTGGTACTTATCCTGGAAAGAGGGGTCTCAACCTTTATGAAGAGGCAGAACTTTGGCAGCTTTTCAAGCTAGTGGAACCATGCCAGAGGATGAGGACAGGATCAGGAGGTGTGAGGGGGAAGGACATTGGCTTGGGCAGAGATACAGAGGATCTTGGGGCGTAGGGCATCAGGGCTGGTCTCAGCAGGGTTTAAGGCATTAGTGCAAGGTAGACTTCCTGAGGGGGGAAGCGGTAGCCTCCACATGAGGGGAGTGGGGAAGGGTCAAGAAGGTATGGAGAAGGGTGGTCAGGAAGAACACCCATTGTGAATAATTTATTGAAAATAGTCATGATGGAAGTAGGCTCTGAGATTGGTGAGCCATCCACTATGTGGATGGGGGGGCAGACTGGGTGGGGGGGTCTAGGAGGGAGTGGATGACTTTCCAGAATTTTGAAGGTGGGTTGTGATTAGTATGAAGGTGGTCTTTGAAGTATTCAGCCATAGCCATATGGACAGCCTTAGTGCATGAGTTCCTTAGTGATCTGTACACTTGGAGATTTGACACTTACTGGGAGGATTTAAAATAAGCCCAAGCACGACCCCATAATTTACACAAGGCTATAAGGCTGGCTGGGATCCAGGAGTGATGAGAGTGTTGGACTCTGACTTTTTTGAGAGTGGATGAGAGCTCATACCCACATGAGAGTGCTTGTGAATAGGCCAAGGACTGAACTGATGTCAAAGGCTGAGAAAACAGGGGACCAGTCGGAGTCAGTGAGATCTTGTAGCGATGAGTTTGTGTCAAGTGCCCTGAGAGATCTGTACCAGATGTAATTGGGGTCAATTGGTGGGGACACACCTTCCTAACTAGAGCTGCAGCAAAGCTTTACTACGCTGGCGAAGAACACACCAAGTCGTCAACTTTGCATTCGCATACCATTTCGGGAAATTGTCTTCCTAAGGTCGAAATTCGCCTTTTTCAATTTTGCCTTGAAAACTTTGCGTTACAACTTTGGGTTGCGTTTGCAAGACGAAGTTTGTGAAAAACTGCCAATAACACATATCTGAGTTTCACCAGGTCACATGATGGGCAGGAAGGAAGGAAGGGAATCAGCCACAGGAAGTGAGTGAGCTAGTTTCATTTTCACTGCAGCATTGCTGGTAGCAGTAGCAGTAGCAGTAGCAGTAGCTGAGTGGGAGCATTTGATAGTAGGAGAAAGAAGTACTGCAGTATCTTAGACCTTTAGTCTTAGTTGTTTTAAGTATCCCAACTTTATTTTCATCCACCTTCATCGCCGACCTAATTTAATTTTAAGTACTTATTTTAAGTACAGTTTATTTTGTAGTGTAGTCAGACTTTTTTCTCTATCAATTTATCTTTTGTTCCTTTTTTTTTCTTCATAGGTTACTTACTATATAGTTAATAACAAAATAATGGAAGGAGGTGCAGTCAGTGGGCATCACAGCAGGCAGAGGATGCATGGTGGCTGTGGGAAAGCCATTAGGCTTAATAGAAGTCATGTTTTTGTTTCAAGTACCCCCTTCCCAAAATGTTGAAGCAGCAGCAGCTCCACAGGATAGCAGTGCCACAAATGCAGCTTAAGTGGTTGCTATTGTTACCCAACACCCCTAGAAGCAGGAGCAGCCTGAGCAACAGAAGCACCACCCACAGCAGCCTGTTACACCCACCCCTCCACCTGTTTCCACCATAACTGGAAGCACCCCCCCCAGCAGATCAGCCTACAACATTTGTGCCCCCCCATTGCCAGTGCTGGGTCCACCAAGGAGCTCTGCAGTTTGTTTTTTCTTCACCACACAGCCAGTTGATGCAAGTGTGGTGAAGTGCAACCTATGTGGGATGGTTGTGCGTCAGGGGGAAAAGGGGCAGCCACTTGGGCATGGGTGGGCAATGAATACACCTAGGATTGCACCACTGTGCTGAGTGAGAGGACAGGCTGTGGGAGTTAAGCAGTGCATTGATGCCTGCAGAAGGGGAGGGTGTACTGCATGACAGGGCCGTAGAGTGAGAGCCTGTCTGTAGGAGGAGTAGCAGGACGGGGAGGGTGGAGCAATTGGCCACAACTGCTGCTAAATTCACTGATGTAGCATTACCACCATCTTGATGGTAGCACATGAGGTGGGTGCCTGAATCACAGTGCCTTCTGAAACGGTGACCCGATATGGGCAAAAGCCCAAAATTCGAGGAGCAGGGAGGGTGACGGATGTGGTGGGGTGGGCTACCCTAGTGACAGGATGCCACTATATGTACATGCGTGGGGGGGGAGTGAACATGGCTAGCATGGCATGGAAGGGGGAAGAGGGAATTTAGGGGGTGGCGCCTGCGGTTGGCTGCCGAGCTGCGCTGTGGTATTGTGGGCTGGCCTCTGCTTGAGGTGCTGGGGTTCCGGGTTCGGGTCTGGGTCTGGGTGCTACTGTGCTTTTGTTACACCAGGCCCAAAACTTGTAATTTTTTTGCTTTTGCACTCACCCTCCGACATGCACCCCCCCGGAGTTGAGAATCCTTAAGTAGGGGGGTGTGGGGGGGTGAAGCCCCCCACATGGGGGTGTGTGGGGGTGCAGTCCCCGCACAGAAAGCAAGCGTTTTCAGTCCCTGGCACCGTTCTTCCATGCGCCGAGGATGTCAGGGTGGTGAAATTGTTTTCACCACCCTGACATTGCGATAATGCGAGTCGCCGTTCGGCGCTTGCCATTATCACATAGAACCATCCAGACCTGATACACCAGTCACACAGGCAGACCTTGCTGTCCTGTGGGCTGAATTTGAGTCTCTGCAGCAGGGTCTCACCGAAGTTCACTGGGACCTGAGAACAGTTCTTGATAATCAAGAAAAGGTGCTTGGGAAACAAGAAAAGAGCTTGAATATTTTAGGTGAGCTCAGTAGTAGGCCCAGTTAGAGGAAATTTTGTTTTGTTTGTTTTGCTTTCTTTACATTTAGTGACTGTTCTTTCTTGATTTTACTTCACTCTGTACCCCATCAGAAAGACCCCCCAAAAAAGTCTGAAAAAAACACACAAATAAGAAGTATAAAAAGTTTATAAAGAAAATAACACCAAAAAAAAAAGTGTTGTCCTCCTCTTTTCCTTTTCTTACTTAGTAATCTGTTTTTCCCCTATAAAAAAAACTAAATAAGTGTTTTTTTTCATTAATGTTTCCTTCATGTTCTCTCAACCTTCTCTACTGTTTATTTTGTACTGTGGTTCAGTTTTTTAGTCCACCCCAAAATAACATAGAAATACATGAAAAAAAACACACACTTAAAAAAAATGGTCCTATCTTATGTAAAGGTGGCAGGCTGCTACTTCTAGCCTGCTACATCATGCAGCATTCGGTACTATGGTTGAGAGTCTGTACCTGGAAATAGCAAAACAATGCCACATGTTTCTGCCCATAATCCTCAAAGTTTACCCAGAGAGACCTGTGTATATGTGTCCCAAGTGAAAAACTGCCTTGCTGCTGGCTGTAACTGTCCAGAGAAATCGAGAATAACCACATGAAAAAAATTACCAATAAGTGCCACATATTTCTTCCCATACTCCTCAAAAGTTACCCATAGAGACATAAATGTGTATAAGTGTCTGAAGTGAAAAACTGCCATGCTGCTGGCTTTAA
This sequence comes from Neoceratodus forsteri, assembly GCA_016271365.2. Taxonomy (NCBI): domain Eukaryota; kingdom Metazoa; phylum Chordata; order Ceratodontiformes; family Ceratodontidae; genus Neoceratodus; species Neoceratodus forsteri. Next base: position 268,456,259 of record CM028137.1, read on the forward strand.
CTGTACAGTGAAGTTGAGAATAACCACATGAAAAAAATTGCCAATAACTGCCACATATTTCTGCCTGCACTCCTCAAAGTTTACCCAGAGAGACATAAATGTGTATGTGTCCAAAGTGAAGAACTGCCTTGCTGCTGGCTGTAACTGTCCAGAGAAGTCGAGAATAACCTCATTAGAAAAATTACAAATAAGTGCCAAATATTTCTGCCTGTACTCCTCAAAGTTTACCCAGAGATATGTAGATGTGTATAAGTGTCACAAGTGAAAAACTGCATTGCTGCTGGCTGCAATTGTCCAGAGAAGTCAAGAATAGCCACATGAAAAAATACAATAATGAGAGGTTTCATCGAGAACTTCAGGATCTGCTGCTGTTCATTATCAGTGGTGTTTGTGCGACTGCTGCTGCTGATGATGATGTACAGGGGGTTTGCTGAATGCTGATAGCCACAGACGGCTATGGATTGAAGAATAATTTGATATTCTGCAAATGTTTTCTGCTGCATTGACTGAAACATGTCGCCCGTTGTGTGTGTATTCAATCTGCCAATGGTAAGTTATTGTAAGAATCTCTGTCATGTTTCTGCTTCTGCTTTGCTTGGACCCTTCAAAGGGAATCTCAGACTCTACCTCACCTCAACCACGCAATGTGATTGCTTCTCCTAAGTGACTGGTTCTCCGTTCCACTGGTCGGTTCTGACCTGAGACCTGTAACCATTAACAGCTAACCACCTCATGGCGCCTGCTTTCCTACCCTACCCATGCCCTCCCTCCCACCACATCACTCCTACCTTTCCCCCTTCTTTCTCACCACCTCCCTCCACTACTGCACCTTACAGACATCTGCCCCTTCTTCTCTAAATCTGCTTACACTACTTTTAACCACCCATCACACCGACAGAGGCCCCTCAGCCTGCCTACCTCTTATATTTCCCCTCCTACCCTACTCACCCAAACTGTCCTTCCTTTATCATTTTTTTTTTTTGGTTGTGTTATTCTGAAACTTCACTTAAGCTGCCCTCTGAATTCTAGCTACACTTATGAATGTAACCGTAAAACGTGTTAAGACTGTAAATCATTGTCTACCTTTGTATGTATGTTACCCACCATCCTGTGACATGGAACTTCTGTAAATGAGCAGTTCTTGCTCAAAGGTATTTGTAATCCAAGAGTTTAATAAAATAAAAAAAAAATGTTTGTTGAGAGACAGTGCTGTTACATTTGTATTGAATCTTAACTTAAGCAGTTGTCTTGTTCATTTGCAGAGAGTCATCATAAATGTTGAATGTTTCCCCTTGAGCTGTGTGCTGGCCATGATGACATTCACATGCCGTACATATGTGATGCCATCTAATGTGGAAAGTAATGTAAAAAGAAATTTGGGGGGGGGTACTGTAGTGGGTGACTAACTTCCAAGTATTTCTCATTACTATTCTTTTTGGTTATATTTTTATTTACTTTATTTATTACTGAACTGTTTCACCAGGAAGTCACACTAAGTGACAAGTCACTCATCTCCCGGTGCGACCTGGGGAGAAGGGGTACAATAGGGATGAGACAGTAAACATTGAAGTTACAAGATCAACCTTAACATACAGTTGTAAGGCAGGTGATACAAACAGTATTACAACAGTGTAGCACATAATAGGTAGAAAGAGAGGAACAATAATAAGTGCCTGACTAAGAGTAAACAAGTGCTACATGGAAGAAATAAGAGATAGGTTAGGCAGGCGTGAGGTTGAGGGGGGTTAATAAGTGAATGAGAATAGACCCCTTAGAGAATTTGCATCCATGGAGGAGATGGGGCCTAATCAATAGTCCAACAAGATACAGCAGACCCTACTAGTGGTCATGAAAAGCCAGAATAGTGCTGATTAGAAGAGGGAAGATGTGCATTAGGCATCATTGGGCCCCTTCAGGATGTTGTGAACCCTGCAAGGGGACTGCAATAGCCAGGGGGAAAGGTAGGTGGGGGAAGAGAAGCAGAGCAGACAGACTGGGTACAGTTTGATCTCCTCAGAATGCACACAACCCTGCAGAGGGACTGCAAGGACTAGGGAGAAAGGTTGATGGGGAAAGGAAGGAGAGGTGACATGCGTAGATGCAGTAGGGTCCCTTCAGGATGCAGAGAAACCCTGCAAGGGGACTGCAAGGGATAGGGGGATAGGTAGAAGGTTAGGGGGAATGCGATGAACCTAGATGCAGTATGACCCCTTCAGGATGCTAGAACCCTGCAAGAGGACTGTAAGTCTAGAGAGAAAGTTGGGATGGAAAGAGAAGGGAGTTGATGAAGAGATACGAGCCCCTGGGTGAGGGTAGGAGAAGGATCTATAGAGGGCATGTGAAGTCTCTTACATTCAATGAGAGATCAATGGAGGCCAGTAAGCAATTTGGGACAGGGGAGGAGAGAGAGAGAAAATTGGAGGTGGGGTACACCAGGTAGAGGGAAGGTTATGGTAAAGGGGTAGGGAATGTCCAGGGTTTAGAGGAGGGTGTTAGGAGGGGACATGGCAGGAGCAGCTAGGTGCAAGGTAATTTTTGAGGGCAGAGCTGATAGAGTAGGTGAAGGATGAGTGTCAGATTTGCTGGGGGAGAGAACTCCAGATTTTTGGGAGGCAGTGAGAGTAACTGGACTGGCCAATTTGGATTAATCTGCGGGGGACTACTAGGGTGCAGGAGTTGGTTGATCTAAGGGAATGGGAGGTGGGGTGGGGGGTTTAAAGGAGGAGGCACGGTAGGAAGGGAGCTCAGCCAACCAGTGCTTGAAGGTGAATTTGGCACAGTGGGAGAGTCACCTATTTGCAAGAGAGGGGAAGGATAGGGCACGATAAAGATCACAGTGATGGGTGCAGGGGGGCATCTAGGGCAAAGTGGCAGAAGGAACTGAAGAGGGTGTCCAGTCTGGCCAGGCAGGACTTAGGGGCAGCAATATAGACTATGTCACAGTAGTCAAAATGGGCAGCATCATCTTCTGAACAAGTTCACACCTAGCTGTAGGAGGGATGAATCTACAGTTCCTGAACAGGGCACCAAGCTTGGGGCGCAGTTTTTTTCTGGATGGCAACAAGGGGCACAAATTGAAGATGGGGGGGCGGTTTAGAGGTAATTTAAGGAAGTATTTTTTCACAGAGAGGGTTGTGATGCATGGAACGGCCTTCCGGAGGAGGTTGTGGAGTCAAAAACAGTGGTGGAATTCAAGCATGCATGGGACAGTCATAAGGCAATTCTAGGGGGTTGGGGTAGGAAGAAGCAGGCTGCTGGTTAACTACGATCTGCAGCTTATCCATTAGGTAGGAAAATGGGCAGACTGGGTGGGTCAAGCGGTCCTTATCTGCCGTCAAATTCTATGTTTCTATGTTTCTATGTCCAGAGAAGTTTAGCTGTTGGTCCAGCCAAATGTGTAAGTACCTGAAGGAGGATATGTCCTCAAGTATATTCCCAGCAAGGGTGTGGAAAGTGGGTAGGAAGAGAAGTCTAGAGAGTCTGTGTCTTGTGCCAAAGGTCATGGAGACAGTCTTCTTGGCATTGAGGAAAAGTCGATGGTTAGAAAATCAGAGCAGGACCTTATCAAAGTCATGCTGTAAGTTGGTTATAACCTCAACAGGACAGGAGCCAGGTGCAAACAAGACTGTATCATCAGCATACTTATGAATAGCGTAGAAGGGGAGTAAACAGAGGGAAGGTCATTTAAGAAGATGGAGAATAGGAAGGTCCCTAATACAGAGCCCTGGGGGATGCCAGCATTGATCTGGAGGGGAGATGAGGTGGCGTCCAAGATCCTTACTTATTGAGTTCTGCCAATAACATAGGCCTTGAACCAGTTTGTGGTGGAAGGAGATAGGCCAGCTGCCGGAAGTGAGTCAAGGAGAAGGGAGTGAGAGATGGTGAAAGGCCTTTGCCAGGTCAACAAAAATGGCAGAGGTGATTTGGCCATGGTCCAATCCAGTTAGGATGGAGTCAGTGAGTCACAGGAGAAAGGTCACATTTTCAGGTCATATCACCACATTCACAATCACATTGATGTAACCATGCTGCCGCAGATGGATTCTACACAGCTCTGCGTGTTGATTTCGACAATACTGCAATTGCAAGCCTTGAAAGGTAAATATTTTTTTTCGGGGGCGGGGGGGGGTCATTGCAAAACAGTTTTCCTTAATATGTTTTTCTTCTTTCCAGGTATTCGCTGTATCTGAAATGTTGTCCATTTTGAGACTGGAACATACCACAACACCTCAGTGTTACCTGCAAAGAGATGAAGCCAAAATTATTTACAGTTCATTCCAGTAACCCATCCACTACCCAGTGATGCTCTTCCTGCATTTTTTTATATCCAGCTGCAAATCAACATCTGCTACTAAACACGCGTGAATAAAAGAATCAGTTTTATTGACCTGCACAGTGTCTTACAGTCCTGACCAAGAATACACATTGTCGACTCCTTGCATGCTGAAGTACACCTGTCATCTGTGTAGAAAAAATAGAGATTAACTGTCCTGTATTTGATCTTCAATGAATACTTCACCCCTGCAAACAAAAAAAAGGAAAAGGAAAGTAAAGAGGGAATCAGACAGATACTTACATGTACCTAAAATAATTTATATGGCTGCGCTGCTATGGCGTCATTGGTGCAATGACAGTATGTTGTAGCACTTAGGTCCTAGTAATTATAAGTTACAACAGCCACCTGAAGAAACTGGAGGAGTGGTTGGAAACATGGCAGCTGAAATTCCAACACCAAAAAGTGCAAAGTCTTGCACTTAGACAGAAAAATTCCTAAAGAGGATTACTACCTCGGAGGAGAGAAGCTAGCCTCCATCAGCCAGGAGAGGGATCAAGGCGTCATTATACCAGAAGACTTGAAAGTGGGTAAACAGTGTGAAAAGGTAGCACTAAAGGCAAGTTACATGCTGGGCTGCATCAGGAGGAGAATGATGAGTCACAGGAGGGAGATGGTTTTACTACTCTACAGGGCGCTGGTGCACCCCCACTTGGAGTACTGCATACAGTACTGGAGACCGATCCTCAAAAGGGACATAGACAGAATCGACAGAGTGCAGAGGAGGGCTATGAAAATTATTCAGGGACTGCACCATTTGGCATACCAGGACTGGCTGAGGGAACTCAACATGTACTACGAAGAACAAAGGAGGGAGAGGGGTGACATGATTGAGACTTTTAAATATATGAGGGATATAAATAAGGTTAATGTTCAGGAGCTTTTCCAATTGAAAAAGAGCGGGAGAATGAGAGGGCATGAGATGAGGCTGAAGGAAAGGAGATTCAGGAGTAATCCAAAGAAGCTCTTTTTACAGAGAGGGTGGTGGACCCATGGACTAGCCTACCCAAAGAGGTATTGGAGGCCAAAATGCTAAGCGAGTTTAAGAAAGTATGGGATAGACATAAAGGTAGCAAACAGAAAGGCAAAGAAGGGAAGGGGGGAAATAGCACCAGGTAGATTCTTGGGCAGACTAGATGGACCTCGCGGTCCCCTTCTGCCATCACTTTCTATGTTTCACCTGTGAAAAAAAGTATAAAGTCAGTTGATTCTTTGTGGCCATCGTGGCATACCTTGTACCTGTATAAGAAGGGAAAAAATGGACAACCACTCAATTCAAGTAAAAAATGCAGTAAATGAGATTCATACTTACTGTAAATTACTGATGTTCTTGACAAGTGAAATTTTGTTAACTGTGTGACTGATAGAAGGTGCATTGCTGGCAGGAGCCAAGCTTGTGGTGCAACACCTTCAGGGAGATAATCCGAGAGAACAACCAACATTAGAAATTATTGCTCACGTTGGAGGTCATGTGATGGCAGCTTGAAGAGCAGCAGCAGCCCTCCATAGCCCCAGACATCTGCTACACAATTCAACCCTTTCGTTCAAATTTCACTACTAATACTGAACTGCAATTACACTATCTGAATTTTGGAGACCCCTGGAGCTTAGAAAGAGTGCTTTATTATGGATGTCTACAGGAAAAAAGCACCACCACGGCCTACTCCTCCTCCAACTCCAGAGAAGGACAAGGACGCAAAACGCCCTAAGCACCAACATGCGGGCTCGAGTAAATCTCCTGCTTCTGCGATCGCTCTCTCAGAAGAGAGATTTCTAGAAATCATGCAGCTGCTGCAAGATAAAATAACTGAAATCTCAGATGATCTGCAACAAATTAAGTCCTCAGTTCAGTCATTAACTATCCGTGTGGGAGACTTGGAAGCCAAACTAATCTCTTTGGAGAAAAAACAAGACAAGAACGAACTAACAGTTTCACAGTTCGGTCGGAGACTTAAAAAACTTGAAGACAAACTTGAGGACTTGGAGGGTAGAAGCAGGAGAAATAACCTCCTTGTTATTGGAGTGCCTGAAAAGGAAGAGGGAACTACCCCCATGGTTTTTCTCCAGAAGTTATGTGAGAAGAGCTCAGGACCCTCCCCAAATGGATCTACTTATATAATTGAACAGGCCCATCAGGCTCTCCGTCCTCCACTGTCAAATTCTCCAACCAGACCCCTCATCTTCAAGTTATTGAATTTCTTGGACAAACAACATCTATTGACAGAAGTTCAGGAATTGCAAGCTGTCTTATGGGAGGGGTGCAGAATCAGGATCACCCAAGATCTTCCACAGTTGGTAAGAGCGAAAAGGCAAGAAATGCATCTGACTGTATTGAAGCTTATTGCAGTGGGCATACCATTCCAAATGAGATACCCGGCGATGCTTTAAATAAAATCCAGTGATCAGTGGCTGTCATTTGAAACCTATGAACAGGTGATACAAGAGCTCAAAGGCCTCTTTCCAGATCTTTTTAAGTGAAGAAACCCCTGGAGGTAAGTGGAGATACATTTATTTTCTACAAGTCATGTCTGTGTGGAATTCACAATAGATTGACTGAGAGTTTTGAGGGAGGCAGCCGATTACTTCTAAAGGTGGATGTAGTATCCAAAGAGCAGCCTTATGGAACTCTAATTTGGTGCAAATCGAGTGGCACTTACTAAAATGGCTTCGACCATATAGTGAAGCCCATCCTTCACAATATAACTTATCTTTTGTGGGGACAAACGTAGAGTCTATATTAGGATCTATTCAATGATTCGGAGTGTGTTTCCATTTTACTTTGTAATTTTATTTGGCTCTCAATTGGTACAGTGATTAGATGCTGAATATGGCCTATTGTTTAATTACTGTGGACTGGGCAGTGCAATTTTTGCAAGAGGCTCCAGATCAACATCGAAAACAAAGATACTTTTTGTTCTTATTTCTTATGGACTGATGTCAGACATTTCTTTCAGCTCTGAATATTGCTCGTGCTCTGTGGAACTCTTGAATATCATTGGTCACTTTCCTTTGTCTTATTTGCAAGACCCCCAGTGATAGGCAGGGGCCAGTTGTTAATTAATCCACGGTGACATCATACAAGATAGTAATTGGATGTACACATAGTGTGCCCTAATTAACATATAGTTTCTTAGATTAAATTAGAATTACGGTATTGCTTGCATAGTGTTAAATATCTTAATGTTTTGATTGCTATTAGTGTAGCAGGGGAAGGGCAGGAGCGCGGGGGGGGGTTCTGGTACAATTGATTCTTGTGCAAAGACATCACTCACCAGGGTAAATATAGTGGTATGGTTTACTGGAACTGGGTTTCTTTTTTTCTGATTTGATTAGTTTAAGGGGAGGGTTATAGGATATTAGTGAGGATAAGTTTTCTTTTATATATTTTTAATGATACAGTGCAAGTGTTATAACGGACACATCTGTGCACAGAGTTGTTGTCCGTTATATCCAGTGTCCATTATATCCAGAGGAGGTAGAGTCTATCTATTAGGTGTGCCTGTGTGTGTGAACAGGGGCTCAAAGTGAATGAAAACCTATTGTAAAACTTCATAGCTTACTCAGTCAGAATCCTGCCTAGCAAATACGTTTCTGTACTTTGTGTGTTTAGAGTTAACTGTCAGGGAACATGATTTTTATGTTTGCTTGCACGCATGTGCAAGAAACATAGTGCCATCATATGAGTTTTCTAGAGGTGTGTCAGCCTCTTCCAATTCAGTCAGTGTGTTTGCAGGCGCGGTCGCAGTGCGCCAATCACTGCTGCAGCTGACTATGACAGCAGGAAAATGCAGTGGCATACAGTTGAAAGGGAGAGCTCCTCTTCAGTGAGCAGAGCTCCCCCCAAACACACACACAAGCAAGCATATTGCTTCCTGATGCGCTCCCCCCCCTGCACACACTGTGTGGCCAATGGGGGTGCTCAATCCCCCGTTGGCTCCATGCCTCCCCCCCAACAACAACTGTCCAGGTGCCATGCTGGGAGCCCAACCCAGCATGGAAAGAACTGTCATAGCCAACGAGGGTGCCCAATACCCCACTGGCTCCACGGCTGCACGCCCCCCCAAAAAAAACTTTCCATGTGCCATGCTGGGAGCCCACCCCAGCATGGCAAAGCATGCTCCAGCCCCCCCAAACAGCCTTTCCAGCTGCCACACTGGGAGCCCACCCCAGCTTGGCAAACGTCCTGCATTGTCCAAAAACCTGTAAAGAAGAAAACCTTCCCTCGCAGTCTCCCCGCCCCTCCACAATCCGCACCCACCCACTGCGCACCCTACCTGCCCACTCCCCCCCTCACCCCATACTACCTTGTGAGCTCAGGCGATGATCATCGGTGGACCAGGAACACGTCTGCACTCTTCAAAGCTGACCGCGAACTGAGGAAATGCCGGTAAGCTGTATAATGGAACAAATAGGGTTATTTCAACTTTGTTGCATATCTCAGGCATTTTGGGGAATTTTGGGCCCAAATTTTCAACATGGGTTTTTTGGGACCCCTCCTCATGAATTCTTGCACTGTCATGGTGTTAATCAGGCCCGAAGGGTGATTTCGCAGTCACTGCACGAAATCACCTTTTGGGACCTATTAACAAAATGACACTTCCAGTGTTCATAAGGTGGGCTCTCAAAAAGCCTATGTTGAAAATTTAATTAGCTTATTCCTAAAATGACAGTTTCTGGCGTGCATTGTGCAGTTTCTATGCACGCTCGTAAGTTTGTGAATTTTCAATATTTTCACTCCAGATTTTCAACATTGCCATATTACCACACCTCCTTATGATCAGTACAGCTGTCATTTTTCACATCTTACCCAAAATGTGTTTCCGCCCATGTAATGCACAATGGCGCAGTCAGTGCGCAAAATCAATGTACGGGACACATTAAGAAAATCACAGTGACACTGTTCATGAGCAGAGGTCTTAAAATGGCTATGTTGAAAATTTGTTGAAAAAAATTCTAAAATGACTGTTTCACGGCGTGTGTTGCAGAGTTCCTCTTGCAGCTAAATTATAAATTTTCAATATTTTCACTCCAGATTTTCAACATAGCCATTTTACCACACCTCCTTATGAGCAGTAAAGCTGTCATTTTCATACCTCACCACAACATGTTTCCACCCATGTAGCACACAATGGCGCAGTTGGTGTGCGAAATCAATGTATGGGACACATTAAGAAAATCACAGTGACACTGGTCTTGAGCAGAGGTGTTAAAATGGCTATGTTGAAAATTTGGTGAAAAAAATCCCAAAAATGACTGTTTTAGGAGCGCACGTTGCGCAGTTCCAACGCACACTGGCAAGTTTGTGAATTTGTAATATTTGCACACCAGATTTTTAACAGTGCCATTTTACCGCACTTCCTTATGAGCAGTACAGCTACCATTTTTCACATCTCGCCTAAAATGTGTTTCCACACATGTAGCGCACAATGGTACAGTCGGTGTGTGAAAACAATGTTTGGGACAGATTAAGAAAATCACAGTGACACTGGTCACGAGCAGAGGTCTTAAAATGGTTCTGTTGAAAATTTGGTGACAAAACTCCATAAAATGACTGTGTTACGAGTGAGCATTGCGCAGTATCCATGCACCCTCATAAGTTCATGAATTTGTAATATTTTCAGTCCAGATTTTCACCAGTGACATTTTTCCACACCTCCTTAGGAACAGTACAGCTGTTATTTTCCACAACATGGCCGAAATGTGTTTTCACACTTTCACCGCAGAAATTCATGGTCGCTGTGGGAAATCATTGTTGGGACAGATAAAGAAAATCACACTGACACTGTTCATGATTGGAGGTCCCAAAATGCCTGTGTTAACAATCTGCTGTGCAAAAAATCCCCAAACTAGTTACATTATGGGTGTGCGTTGCATAGTTTCTACGCACGCTTGTGACTTCACCAGTTTTTTTTAAGATTTTCACAGCAGATTTTCAACATTGTCATTTTTTACACCTCCCCATGAACAGTACCGCTGTCATTTTTCACATCCTGTTCGGAATGTGTTTTTGCACCTGTGGTGCCAAATGCTGTAGTCGCTGTGCAAAAGCAGTTTTGGCTAACAAACTGATATTGCCACTGTTCATGAGGTGGGGTCACAAAAACATGTTGAAAATTTGGAGTGAAAATACAACGAATGCCTGAGGCGTTAGGGTTTCCGACCATAACGCCCCACCCTGTAGAGAATGACAGGCATCAGGAGTGTGACTTGCGATTTTTGACTGTAATGCTCATACCATTCCACCCCACCCACACCCTGCAGCCAGTGAGAGGCATCAAGGTGTGCCTCGGACTTTTTAGGTCCAAACTTCAACCCATTCTCCTATACTACACCCATCTCACCGTATTTCCTGATGGAATGGGGTGTGCATAAGGGCCAAAGACTCCAAGGCACAGTGACACTTGTCAGTGTCTGCAGGGTAGGGTTTGGTGAAATGGCATGGTTGTTATGCCTGATGACCCAAAGGCACACCCCGATGCCTGTCACTCTCTGCAGGGTGGTGGTGGGGTTGGCTTCAGTTCAATACTTCGCTGCCATGCCTATTATGCAGCTCTGTAACTTCTACACTACCAATGCCAATGCCAGCAAGCAAACATTCGGCACTGACAAATGCTTGCTTTATTAAGTTTATTGCAGAAAGTAAGAAGAAGATAGCAACTCTAATGGCTGGATGATGGGATTCCAGAACAGTACGATCAAATGCAATTGTACTGTAAGGGTTTTATTAAAAAATATCACTTCCTTTTTAGTGTAATCATCTAATGAAGGTTTATGCAGCTTGTGGAGAATTATTTTGAAAGAAATGTAGTCTCTGTAGTTCCTTGTTCAGCTTTCAGAGACATTGATGCCCCAGAACTATCATGGCTTGTGTGCATCACAATGTACTCTGAGATTGCTTTGTACTGCTTGTACAAGTGCTCTGCCATGTAAAGTGTGGAGATCCATCTTGTGACAACTTCAAACCTGAGGCAGTGCTGAGGGAGGCTGTTTCTGATCTGCAGCTGTCTAAGCTGGTGACGGGCCTTTCCAGAATGTGAAAAATGGGCACAGATGTGGCGTGCAACAGTCAGCATTTGCTTGATTTCAGGGTACTGCAGAAACTCCTTTACTACAAGATTTAGACAGTGAGCCAGTCAGGGAACCCTCACAAACCCACCATTGCTGATGCATTTAACAACATTTGACCCATTAACGTTTGCTATGAAGCCAGCTTTTAGGGACAGGGTGTTCAGCCACTCATCTATCCAGCATGTTTTTGCCAGTATGTGACCCTGTTATACTTCACATTGCAAGCATGGCATGCTGTCTTATACCATAAAGGTTGCTACCACCACAGTCTGACTTATTACAGTTCTTTCCTATACCAGCATCAAATACTACCCCAAGTAGCTGCGCCCAATGTGCTGTAATACACAGACAAGAACTACTGTACCCTCCATTTTGCCACTTGTCCACATACCCATACTTAAATGGATGTACAGTGATGTGAAGTGCTCTAGGGCATGTCTTACGGACTCTGTCACAGTCCTATATAACTCAGGGACAGCACGGGTAGCAAAATATGTCCTGGATGGGATCTTCCATTTGGGATATGCACATGCCGTAAAACATTGGACTCCCACATTCTCCACAAAAGAGAATGGCAAAAGGTCAGTTGCAAGCATTTCCACTATGTCAACATTCAGTTTACATGCAACCACATGACTTGGTGGGTGTTTAGTGTGCAGCTCAAAAAGGTTCTGCAACATGGGTTGCATTGTTCGGGGTTTTGATAGGGATGTGCCAAACATCTGTGTTCTGCGAACTGCCATGGACTGGGTGGCTTTGACCTGAGGTGGGTGCACAAGTGACAATCCAATAAATGATGTTATTTTACATGTTTTAAGCACAGGGGTTGACGTACTAGAATGACTGCAAAATGGGTTTGTAATACTGACATCACCACTGCTACTCTGACCACTAAAGGAATATTCAAATTCATCCTCCTCCTGATGCCTATAGCAATCCTCCGGTGTTAATTCACAAGTTTTACCTACTTGGCTACTTTTTAAAGTGACTTGGGAAGGGGATACCTTGCTCAATAATGTTGGTGAGGGTGAACGCTGCACTACGGCATCAGCTTCCCTCAGGTGCCGAGTCCACAGTGCCATGTGCCTCTCTTGAAGTGAGTATGCTGGCCCCCAGTGCTAAGGTGGCTACCCTTATTCCTACACCTCACACGCATTTGGCAAAGCTGACAGATTGCCAATGTTTCTTCCTTTTCATCTTGTGTGAAAAAATCCCAAACTGGGGATTTGGCTACCATACCTTTCTCATGACACTGCTGCAGAATATGGGACTGCAGTTTTTTGGGAGGTGAAATGGGTGGTGTGAGGCATGATTTGTTGTGGGATGCAAACTTTGACTGAACATCACAATCTATCACAATGACTTCAGGGGCAGCCACAGACACAGCTACATCAGAAGAACTTTGAGGCGGGGTGGATTTACAAAGAGACTGTTCACCTACAGCCACCTTACATTTCTTTTTCTCAGGTTCCCATATAGGGTCGGTATCATCATCATCATCATCCACAACTTCACTTTGGATGCAATCCTGTGGAAATATTACAACCTCTACCTCACTCTGATCATCCACACTTTTTTCATCATCCTCTGATTCTTTGGATGCCCTAACATGATTTTTATTAAATTTTTATTTATTTGGTAATTTCGGATTAACACCTGTGAACAAAAACTCTTTTACATAGGTTCCACATCATGGTAAAGACATAACAAGAAATAAAGCAAATTCAAACAATATGTAGCATACGAGAATACAGTGACCAAGAGCAATAGTGAACAGTGAAAGGGGAGAGCAGCCAAAGGTGGCCTTGTCAGATTGGAACAAGGTTAACATTTTTGATAAGAAACTGTCTTCAGGCATTGTACAATGTATGCCCAACTATACAAAAGTATACGAACATTAGAACCAAGTTGTTCAGGTAAAGTAAAATTGAAAATAGACCTGTGCAAGTTATGTATTACCTGGAATAGGTAAAGCAGCCTAAAATAACAGTGAGGATAGGATAATGGTGGGGGAGAAGTGGAATGGTTTAAAGGGGAGGATATGAGTAGGAGAGGGGAATTTTGAGAGAGGGGTATTGTGAGGGAGGGTAGAATGGTGATGGAGTGGTGTTGGGAGAAATTTAAAGGGGTGTATATAGTGGGGGGTGTACAGTGGACAGATCAAGTAACCAAAATTATGAGAAGCAGTCACAGGAGGCACTAGCAATAACAAACTGCCGCAATTTGCACTTAAATGGGCCAACGGTGGGAGTATTGGAACCCACGATGATCTCTGGAAACATTAGAATGTGACTCATGATGATCAGGCTGCTGTTCGACTACTGTGGGGAAGGGGACATCAACTGCCCTTAAGTTTTCTGACTCCACAACTTTTTTTCCACATGATAACTTCTATTGTTTTGTAGTAGCAGTACTGCTGATATCAACAATGCTGTCACTCTCTTTACTACCAACTCCACAAGCATCTCCAACCAGCATTGATTCTATTGATTTGGCTAAGAAAAACTTAGCCACAGAAATCCCTGTACTTGCAGCAACTACTACCTTTCCCTTCTATTGCTTAGTGCTACCACTTCCATGATCAGACTTAACATTACTAGCCCCTGATAAACCTGCCTCAGTATCACAACAACTTCCACTGCTACCATTTGGAGGCACACAAGCAGTAGTCATCTTGGCAGCAGTACCACAGCCATAAACAGCATTGCATGATCATCTCTTCACAGGCATTTTTTTATATTACACAAACAGTCACCAAGAAAAGAAATATGAGCACCACAAAAAGTGATTATTCCTGTTTTGTTGCTGTAACAAATTTAAGAGAAGTTACAAGATGGTACAATGCCAAAAATACAGCAATATGTAATTTTTTTTACTTTGTCTGTTGTCATTCGTTTAAATGCATTAATATCCGTGTTCATGGCACTATGGGGAAACATACAATAGTAGTATAGTGACAACAATTTCAACACACTGAAGAGAAACACATAACAGCAAAGTTATATTTCTTTGGTTTTGGGTGGGTGGGAAGCAAAAAATCAATGTTAGGGACTTTGAGATGGAAAAAGTCATAATAAAGAGATATAGCACAGACAGTCACCAAGAAACACGTGCACCACAAAAAGTGATTTTTCTGGTTTTGTGGGTTGCCGTAGCAAATTCAAGAGAATTCACAAGACAGTACAATGCCAAAAATACAGCAATATGTGCTTTTTTAATTATGTCTGTTTTCATTCATTAAATGTGCTACTATCCACTGGAGAGAGAGTGTTCATGGCACTATGGGGAAACACACAATAGTACAGTGACAACAATTTCAACACACTGAAGAGAGACATGTAACAGCAAGGTTATATTTCTTCAGTGTTTTGTGGGTGGGAAGCCAAAAAACAATAGGGACTTTGGACTGAAAAAGTCACAATAAAGAGATATAGCACAGATAGTCGTCAAGAAAGTAAACACATGCACCACAAAAAGTGATTTTTTTATGGTTTTGTGGGTTGCTGTAACAAATTCAGGAGAAGTCACATGACAGTAAAATGCCAAAAATTCAGCAATAAGTACATATTTTTATTGTCAATTTTCATTCATTTAAACTCTCTAATATTCATTGTAGAGAGAGTGTCCATGGTACTTTGGGGAAAGACATGATAGTAGTACAGTGACATCAATTTCAATACACTGAAGAGAGACACGTAACAGCATAGTTATATTTCTTCAGTTTTGAGTGGGAAGCCAAAAAACAACAATAGGGACTTTGAGATGGAAAAAGTCACAATAAAGAGAGAAAGTTTAACAGTTTGATAAAATAAAACTCAGTCTTCTAAACAGATAGAAAAAAATGCACAGCGAACAGCACACAATTATCAAAAATTACTAGAAGTATTACTGTCTGTAACTGTGTACACAACTGAACACAATAATACTAAACACTAGCCAACAACATTTGGTAGGACTGATTTTCACACTGTGGTCTGTGGATCTCCCTTCTACACCACAGATCCTCCCCTTCCCTGAAGCACACTTCTGCGCAATCTCTCAGTACAGACACTGAAAGTAAAATTTAAGAAGCAAAATTCACACAGAATCAATAAATGATCAATGCTACAGACACACAAAGAAATAGTACACTAGATGTACAAAATTCGGACTCAAAAGTCGAAAGGTAAATAGGATTTTGGAATGTTTTTTGAAGGTTCAAAGCACACTGCTCTGATAGCTAACTAACTCCAGCTTCCCATTACACACACACTATGCTGCACTGAGGCTGTGCAAGCCCATATATAGCCCACATGACCTGCCATCCAACAAATCATTGCAAAATTCATGTTTACGAGCAAAAGAAAGGTGAAGTAATGAGAAGTCCATAGGTTTCAATGACTACTTTGTGTTTTCTCAGCATTGCAAATTATTCACTTCACAATGTGGAGTATTTCATGAATTTTAAGTTCTACATGAACTACTTGTAGCAAAGTTGGGGGACTTTGCCCATCTCTGTTCCTGACATAGTAGCTCAGGCAATGGTCACTGCAACATCAGGGAGGGTGCTTGCACAGTGGAGGTGGGAAGAGAGCACCTTGCTCAGAATGTAGTGGTTTAGGTAGTGTGGGTTTGGTTAATAACTGGGTATGGTTCAGTGATTTGATTTAGTCTAAGAGAGGCTTGGAGTTAGGGGAAAGCCAATTTAATGTCCTTCCTCCAGGCCACCTCTTGCTCCTCTAACCTCTCTAGTCCTGCTCTTTGCCTTCTGCCCTACCTCCTCTCTTTCTCCCACCCTCATCCTTACTCTTCTTTTGCTGCATGCCCCCCTCACCCACTTCTGCTTCCTTGTAGGAGCATCCCTACCACCACTCCCCTCCTTCTGCCACCCTCACTCTGCTCTCTCCTCAGGTCCCCCCCTTCTTTGCACTGCCCACTACTTCCTCCCAGGCCACTCCTGACACTCTACCCATCATATCCCTGCCTTGTCTCTCTCCACATTCTCCCCCATGTTCCGCCAGCTCTCTCTAAACTAACCATTCTCTCCTTCCCGATACAAGTGTTGTACCTCTTCCTCTTTCAGCCCCTTCCTTCTTCCTAAGCTCAACTTCCTGCAATACAAGACTATCTTTGTCCCTTTTTGCATTCCCACTCTTTTTCCTGCTGCACTCTATGAACCTTGCTGCTGGGCTGGGGCTGAGTTCAATATCACCAGAGAGAAGCAGGAGAAAAAGAAGTAGAAGGTGTAGAGAGAGTTTCTTTCACCCCTTATGATGGTGGGGGGATGGGGAGGAGAGGGGAAGGTGAAAAAAGTAGGGTGACAGAATCGGTGTAGGGATTCAAGGGCAAGCGAGGGGCAACACAACAATACAGGATGGATAGCAGAACTCCAAGTGAAGGAAGAAGTGAGGGGAGGGAGATGTTGGGGGAGAGGTGAGTAAAAGGTGGGATAGAGATAAGGGAGGGGGAGGAGGATGGAAAATGTTGGATGAACAGGGTTTAGGGGATGGGGACATGGGTAAGATTGAAAGGAGGCCAATGTAGAGGAGGAATGAACTCAGCATGATGTGAGGGAGGGAACTGGAGGGGCCAAGAGGTGAAATTAGGAGGTAGTATGTAGGCAGATGTGAAGTAGTAGTTGGCAGCCTTAAGTAAATACAGCTCTAGTTGTTAAAAACTGTAAGCTTTATAATACATGCATTAAGGCATATCTCCACAACACTGAGATACAGAGCTCTCTTAGAGTGTGTGGAGAAACAGCAGATTTTCTGTAGTTTTAAATGTACTATTACATTAATTTTGTGTGTTCCTATGTAACTGTGTGTTCTCATGCTATAGTGAGGTTTTGGAGTCCTGCAAGCTTAGCAAGCTAGGTGGAGGGGTTGTAGTTTGTTTTGTGTGTGAATACAACAGGACTACAATTTACACATATAAATAATAAAATCTGTTTGTGCTATTTGCAGCTGCAGTACAGGACCATAGATAAGCCACATTTTGTGGTGATTTTAAACTATGGGGGTGCTAATTATAGCAGCTGTTTTACAGTTTATTTTAGAATTTGCCACAGGGCTCTGAGTGACCTCTCAGT
This sequence comes from Neoceratodus forsteri, assembly GCA_016271365.2. NCBI lineage: Eukaryota > Metazoa > Chordata > Ceratodontiformes > Ceratodontidae > Neoceratodus > Neoceratodus forsteri. Next base: position 268,473,727 of record CM028137.1, read on the forward strand.
CTACTTCCAGGTTAGAAAGGGCTATATTTGCAAGCCCTGCGGTGAGAAGGGTGAGCACGCATCATCGCGCAAAAAGACACATGCAAAGACATGCGCGTCTGTGCATGTTTGGCATATTAGGTGGAGTGGCGGTGAGTAGGTGACCCAACGATTTATGTTTTTATACAGTTTCCTGTAGGCCTATATTAGTATAGTAAATTAGGGATAATAAAATGGAGTCTATCATTAGAACTGCTGATGGGAAACAAGGTATAAAATGCATATCATACAATATGTACCTGTTTGATATCTATATTGCAATCAGTAGTGAATTTACATCTGTAAAATGCATGAACAATATAGAATTGGAAGAGGAAGTTAACATGTTTGATAGCAGGCTATGGGCTTTGGAATTAAGTCAAATGGAAACTACTAAAAGGCTACAGTTGTCATCTGCAACTTTCCAACAACAGGTAGTAGCTAGTGAACTTATAAGGATGGCAAGTAATTTACCCCAAAGGAAAAGGCTTAGACAAGAAATAGAAACTCCTGATAAGGAGGAACAATGGTTTTCTGTACAAAACAATAAACCAGCCAAGAAAGGAAGAAAAGCTGGGGGCTTTCAGTTGCCACTGTACAACAGTTTTGATCCGTTTTTGGACTTAAATGCTGATGAAACTATAGTAAACATCTCCTCTACAACTAATACTACTGCTTCACAAGACATAACACTGTCTGCAAACCTTCTATCTCAAACAGCTAGGCATATGGGGCCACAATCTCAGAATATGAATAATAATTCACAGGATCCCTCAGATTTATTAAAGTACACAAAGATAAGTGAAGATTCTGAACAACATAATATAGAAACAGGTAGGGTAGTTAATGGCCCACAAGATATATTTATCCTGGGAGATTCTATGATCTCAAACTTAGACAGACAAATTTGTAACATAAATAAGGAAACTCGTACTCTATCTTGTTTTCGTGGAGTAAAGATCCAAGATATCACTAGGATGACTAGTCAAATTCTACATAATAGTGGGGACACATCTCTAGTAATTGTATATGCTGGTACAAACAATAGAGGCACACATAGTGTGCAGCAGATTAAGGAAGCAAATGTGGGGTTGACTAACAAACTATCAGACATTGGTGATCACATCATTCTATCTGAAATACTCCCGGTTCCCAGATATGATGATTATACAGAAGCTATAATAAAACATGTAAATAATTGGCTACGGAGATGGTGCCTAAAACAAAATATTAAGTGCTTGTTGCACTGGGAACAGTTTGATAATAACTGGCAATAATGTTCTAGGAATGGTGTGCACCTTAATAGAAAGGGTTCTGAGCTACTAGGTAAAAGCATTAATGCACAAATTGATGCTTTTTTAAATTAATAAAGGGGGAAGGCTTAATTATTATGTCCCTGTATCTATCGACCCTATGATTAATATAAATATAACCCCCAAGGAGAACATTTTGCCCAATCCCAATAAACAACATTTAAAGTCAAATAAACCAAAACAAATTGTTATTAATAAATGCCAGAAGCCTTTCTAACAAAATAAATGAGCTTCAAATTGTGTTGAGCACCAAAAATATTGATATATGCGGTGTAATTGAAACATGGTATACTGAAGAACAATGGGGTCAAGACATTCAAGGGTACACCTTATTTACAAAAATTCACACTAACTCAAGAGGAGGTGGAGTAGCAGTATACATAAAGAGTAGTATAGAGTGTGTGGAAGTGAATGATGTCACCCCTGTATCGGATGGTATAGAAATCCTGTGGCTTAATGTAAATATAGAATTAAACATTCTGTTAGGACTATGTTATTGTCTACCTTCATTAGACTCCAGCAAGAATGCATCCTTCTTGGACCATCTGCAAAATATTAATCATTTGCACAACATTATATTAGTGGGAGATTTTAACTACCCATGTATTAAATGGGATATATTAGAGGGCTCTAACCATCAGGAAACAAATTTTCTGGAGACAATTCTATATCTGGGGCTGGATCAAACAGTTCATGAGCCAACAAGGAAGGATAATATCCTGGATCTAATCCTAACAAACATCATAGATCAGAGTGAATCCCCAAAAATAATAGAGCCACTTGGTGATAGTGATCAATGTATGGTCCAGTGGTCTATTAATTATTATAAGCAAGATAATAAGGGGATTACAAAACTGCATAATTTTGACAAAGCAGATTATAGGGAAATAAGAACTTATTTGAAGGACTGGAATTGGAAATATAAAATCACACATGCCCCCACAATGCAAAGCATCATGGGCTGCATATGCAAATCACCACAGAATGTTATGCTGGTCCAACTTTAAGCAGAATTGCATGGTGCCGAAAGGCCTCTCACACAGTTTGCAAAGGGTGCTAACTAAGGTTACCACCTACTCGGTTTTTGACCGAATGATTCGGTTTTCTAGGTCCAGATTCGGTCCTCCTGTTTTCACCATTGCAAATTCGGTTTTTATGGTGGGTCAAGCAGCACCTGTTAGATTCCCCACTAACTGTTTCATTTTCTTCTCATCTGACTGTAAGCAAGTGTCTGGACATTTTAGTGTGATTGCTTGCTTGCAGTGCATGCTAATCAGGAAGTGCCTTCAAGAGCAGGGCTCTTAAAGAGCAAAATGTGTCCCTATCTGCTCAGTTGTCACCTCTAACTTCACACCTGCAAACTGGAAGATTATTCAGGGGAACGGTACACAATACCACCTTAATTAACACCTTCATTTTTCTGAAACCAGACAGGCACCACATTAGGGTAGCTTCCTGTCCCAGTATGGTCTGTACAGTGTGTTTCAGAAACTTTACCTGCTAATCCAGTTTTATTCAGAGGTAGTACTTCTCCAGTCATTTTGAATGCTCACATGCTTGTAAAACAGATTCTGTTAAATTCTTCACCATTTTACTTGCATGGTCAGATTACAAACAAATTATGATGTCATGCAGATCTTTGTTTGTATACCAGTCAGTCTGAGAGGTGTAAAGTAGGGCTATTAAGACCATTAGCAACAAATCAAACTAATCCTTTCCAGGCTGCATTGTGAGTATAGTCTTTGACTACTGTGATAAGGAATACTTTTATACCTTTAAATGTTCAACATTTTTTCTTTTAGGGTCTGTACTATATTTTAATATTTGTTACCCCTTTTGTTGTTAAATTAATAATCTAATATTTCATTTCATTTCTAGCAATACTATGCCTCTCTCTCCTCAGTAGTTATTGTTGTCAATTTTCATACTACTTGGATATTCCACGAAGACCAATCCAGGCCTTTCAGATGAACAGCACAGAATAATGTGGCTAATGTCATGCTAAGCTACAGAAATGAGAAAAGGAAGAGAGAGAGCAGCAGCTGATGAGATGACAGGAACACAATCTAGATTTGATGGCACTGCAAATGTAGGCAATTTATCAAACATTTTTCTAAACATTATTGTTTTTTTTTTTACCAAAAGAGACACACTAAGCTAAAGTTTGTTTACAGGTGCAACCTGAGAGGACAAGGGAATTAAGTGATTTGTGTAGGGTCACAAAGTATGCAAGTTTGGGCTGTAGGATTCAAACCCTGGTCTCCAGAATTGCAACCCAGAGCTTTAAACCACTGCGCTATACTGCCTCCATGCTACATAACATGCTGTCTGCTTTGTATGAGTGACATGAAAAACAAAATAGGATATTTAACAGCATAGAATAGTTCCTACCACTTTTAAAAACTTCTCTGACATTACAAATAACTTTAGAATAGGAGCAATGGGAGGGACAGTAGCACATCTTAAAATGGCAGATGATATTTGTAGTTACATCTCGACCACCATTACTGGTGTAGTTTATTTATTTATTGAAAGAGTTTTACCAGAAAAGGCCACCTGATCCAAACTAGCCAGTTGTCAGAGGTGTCCTTGTAGTCACTCTATTTGTCAGCTAAGCTGTGCACACAGGATGGAAAGTTCCCTGAACCCCCTCTCTAACCCCACCAAATGTTAACACACACTGAAATTTAAAATATTTAAATCTAAATCAAATAAACCAAAAATAATAATCATGATGTAATTTAAAGAAGTTGTACACAATGTTATTTCAGCAGCAATTCTGAACAAATCAAGTGAATCAGAGTCCAAGCAATGCCCTCATTAGTCATAAAAGGGGCGGGGTTAGGGGTGGAGTTTGGGGGTGTGGTTTAGTATTCGGTTTTCATCTCATCCAAAGGTGGCAACCCTAGTGCTAACAGAAGACATAGACACATGTTTCGTCCTACCAGGACTCATCAGTATGCCTCGTCTGTTTGACACCCCAGTGGAATGGACCAGCTACCCCTAAGGCAGTGTGCCTGGGATATATTGTGGTGAACCCATTAAAATAAAAAACTATTTAAAAGACAAAGAACCTCTGTACGTAAACACTGAGGCAAGGGTTACCCCAAAGGGCATTTGGCTGGGAAGCCAAGTTTCAAGAAAATACAAAATCACACATGCCCCCACAATGCAAAGCATCATAGGCTGCATATGCAAATCACCACAGAATGTTATGCTGGTCCAACTTTAAGCAGAATTGCATGGTGCTGAAAAGCCTCTCACACAGTTTTCAAAGGGTGCTAACAGAAGACATAGACATGTGTTTCGTCCTACCAGGACTCATCAGTATGCGTCATCTGTTTGACACCATGCAATTCTGCTTAAAGTTGGATTAAATACTAGATTTCTAAATCAGCCTGTAATTTAATCTACCGAACAGCAAATAGAATCATAGAAACACTGACAATTACTGCAAAAAAGAACAAAGGTCCATTTAGTCTGCACAGTGTTCCCTATTTGCCCTGAGACCTACTGTAAGTATGGGGTTTTATCCCTCCCTGTCCACCCCCCCGTTTCCCTCCCTATGCTAACAACTTGAGCAATCACCAAACCCTTCACTCTGTCCCAGCCTTGCTTGACACCATTTACAGTCTTGGTACCCCCCACCTCTGCTGGCAGAATGTTCCATGGCTCCATCACCCTTTCAGTAAAATGGAACTTCCTCATATCACTCTTAAACCTTCCCCTGCCAATTTCTACTAATAAGCAAGTAAATACATTTTTATTTCAACAGTGCCCAGTCCCAGAGGCTCTGGACCCTTTACAAAGAGGTGTAAGAGACATACAAAATTACATACAAGAAATACATGCAGGGTTAATAAAATAAATGCAAACAATGCTGTAGCTAACTAAAAAATGCTTCTTTAAAAAGGTGTGCTTTCAGATCCCTCTTAAAAGTCTCCACCAATTGGGCCTGCTTCAGAGATCTGGGGAGTGAGTTCTAGAGGGCCAAGCTGACCACCTCAAATGTATGGTCTCCTAAGGTTTTTCAGCATGGCCTATGGTACTGCCAGGAGGCCCTGGGCTGAGGAGAGGAGTGAGCAGTGCTCGGGGAGAGCAGGGATCTGAAGATCACTCATGTAGCCAGATCCTGAGTAGTATAAGGCATACAGGTGAGCAAGTCCACCTTGAAGATGATCCTTCATGTAACAGTCAGCCAGTGTAGGTCCCGCAGGACTGAGGTCACATGACAGGACTTGGGAAGGACCATCAGCAACCTCACTATGACATTCTGCACCAGGTGGAATTAGGGGTTTAATCCAGGCAGCATTCCTTAAGTGGTAAAATCCACTCTGGACGATGGATGACACCTGGTCTTCAAGCCTCAAACTATCATCAAGCATTATTCCCAGATTTCTCACCCTAGTGGATGCCACCAGTGGAGTAGGGCCAAGGAACAACCATGTTCCTGACCCAGTAGTAGCCACATCACACCAGCAACCAGGCTCAATCACTTGTCTTGTCAGGGTTCAGTTGCAACCAGTTTGAGGACATCCAATCTTGGATCTCAGCAAGGCATTTATTTAGCACTTCCACAGCGTTACATGTCCCATGAGCAAAGGACATACAGTATATAGCTGAGTATCATCTGCATAACAGTGAAAAACATGACTGTAAAATCAATTTAGCTCACCCAGGGGTAGCATGTACACCACAAACAGCATCACAACAAGATCAAGCTTTGAAGAACTCCACATAGCAGGAGCTTTGGCCAGGAGCTCAAAGTTACATAACAAGCAGCTCAAGGTTCAGTCAGCTAAAACCACAAAAAGGGGAAAAATTTTTTCAACATGAGCACCTAGATTATGGAACACTTTACCTCAGGAACTAGTGGATATAAGTAATTTTAACTTATTTAAAAAGAGACTAGACATCTGGCTTACTAATAATTCACCAAGGGACGATGGTCTACACTATGTGGGGGACAATCTCGATGGGCCCTGGTGTTCTTTTGTCCTAATAAACCAAGCAAACTAAGTAAACTAAAGGAGGAGAAATTCTGCATCACTACCTGTTGCATCCTGCCCATGAGATCGGACTCAAACCAATTGATGACAGTACTGATGAGTTCACAATACTCTCTAAGGTGATCCAGAAGCACAGTGTGGTCCACAGTGTCAAATGCTGAGAAGAGATCTAGGAGAATGAGAAATTACCAATCTCCTCCCTCCCTCCCTCTCTTGCCCTGAGGAGGTCATTTTGCACCCTGACCAACACCATTTTGGTGCTATGCCTTACTCTAAACTCAGACTGGAATGGATCACATATGTCAAAGGCTGCAAGGTGTGCCTCGAGCTGCAGAGCTACTACTTTCTCAACAACCTTCCCCAAAAATGGAAGGTTAGCGATTGACTGATAATTCACCAAGATGTCAGGGTCAAGTGATGCTTTCTTCAGAAGGGGCTTCATCAATGCATACTTCAAGGTGTCAGGGAAGAGCCTCTCTGAGAGTGAGCACTGGACTATCTTGGCAAACACTGGACCAATGGACACAGCACATTGCACTAGGAGATTAGTCTGGCCAGGGTCCAGTTCACAAAATATGGGCCACTGTTTCGAGATTACCTCAACAACCTTAGCCACCCCCACCAGCCAAAACTCACACCAAACAATAAGAGTGCCTCTGTCCATGCAAGGCCTACCACTGAAGGGCTGACCTTGCTCCACTGGGGAGATCCCAGACTGAATGGAGGACATCCTGATAGAGAAAAACTGAGCAAACTCATCGCACATAGTGACTGAAAATGCTCTTTTTGGTTGCAGACAGGCAGGGTGAAGTAACCTGACCACAGTCCGAAAGAGCACAGCTGGTCTGTTCCTGACTGCGGTAATCTCACAGAATAGAAACTTTGCCTTCTTACAGTTGAGTGCCCTTTGATATTCACTGTAGTGAACTTTCAAAGCCAGTTTATCCTCCTTAGACTGGGTCCTCCACCAGCAAACCTCCAACATCTGTCATTTGGTCTTCATCTCCTTGAAAGCCTCATAAAACCACAGGGGTCTCAAGAAGAGAAGACCTGGATTATATATGGATTGAGGTGATGGCATTTAGTGCCTTGGAGACAGCACTATTTTTGGCTGTCACCACCTCACCCATGCCAACTGCACATGCAGCTCTCACACCACTGGAGGACCTTGTGTTCTTGAATTTGTACTTTTGCTAAGTAGTTTCCTGCAGTTCACCTTGTTTATTCCCCTCATGAACATGAGGGTCTCTTTCATATCGCCCTTTATGTCCTGGTCTCCAGTGAGTATATGTTCAGTGCCTTGAAGTGATGTTCCTAAGATCTGCCCTGTTGGCTCTGAATCATCTTTGTCACCAGTGCTGAATTGTCTCTAGCCTCTCCCTCTCCTTCCTTAGATGAAAACAGCAGAACTGAACACAATATTGCAAGTGTGGCCTTACCATTGACCTATACAGAGACAGTAGTATCTCCTTTTTCCTGCTGTCAATTCCCTTCTGAAATACTCTGGCATCCTATAAGCCTTACACTAAACTTTATTACACTGGATTGATTGTTTGAGGGAGTCACTAATAATTACTCCCATGTCCCTTTCCTCTGTTATAGTGCTCAGTTTAACCCTCACATCCAGCACTCTGTCCTTGTTTTTCCCTGGGTGCATAACTTTACATTTTTTGGTTTTCAATTTCAACTACCATACCATTGACTACCTGTGTAGCCTATATAGGTCCCTCTGCACCTCCCTGATTCATCTGTCATTACTACTCTACTGCAGAGATTCACGCCATTGGAAAAGAGACACAGTTTGCCCCAGATGCCCTCCCCAATGTCACTGATGAACATATTGAAGTGGACACGACCCAGGGAAGGTCCCTGTGCCCTCCCAACTCTTGACCTCCCTCTCTTCTGATTTGACACCTTTTACCACCACCCTCTCCTGTCTCTCATTCATTCAGTTTCCTACCCGTCTATGTCCCTAGCCATGCCCAGGTCCTCAAGCATCTTTAGCAATCTTCTATTTGACACCAAGTCGAAAGCTTTGCTGAAATTGAAGTAGAGTAAATCCAAAGCATGGCACTTATCTGCTACCTTTGTTAGCTAGTCAAAGAAAACTATCATGTTGAGCTGACAAGACCTCATTGCCATAAACCCATGCTGTTTAATATCCTGTAGATCATTGCTCTCTAAGTAGTCCACAAGCTCATCTTTGAACAGTGACTCCATTTGCTTACCCACTACACATATTATAGTTCATACTGTAAAGGGCTTGGCTTATTTTTACATATTAACATTTCATCATTATCCTTCTTGTTATTTGCACATTCATACAAAATTCTATTTTCTTATATCCTGTAACAGAAGCCAGCTGTATTCTCAAATTAAAGATTGTTGTCTGGTTATGTTTTATGTGCAAAGGTTATGGTCAAATCCCACGTTAATTCTATTTGATCCTTCATACAGTATTGTTGCATTTTCTTAGCACTTTTACAATTATAACCAGTAAAGCACACAGGTATCTGTAATCCAAAATACATCACTCTAATCTAGAAAACAGTGCTTTAATACAGAACACATTGGTTAAAAATATTTGAGAAGTTGGCATAAGAATCTATTTCACTTATCCATTTGTTATGAGTTCTAATACTGTACTCTATAACAAGGATCTTTGAAGATAGTTTGTCTTGTTAATTTTTTGATAAACTCTTGGGTATGCAGTATATGTGATGTTTCTTTGGGGGCGGTCTGCTAAATAAGCACATTGTATAAATATTTATTTTACACGTTGAAATTTTGGTACAGAAATCCACACCACCTGATGGTGAACCTGTAAAATCAATGATAAGAGAAACCCACAGACACTTCAGAGCTGCAGTCTGCTAAAATAAATCAAGGTTACCACCATGTGGCTTACAGAGGAAGTGCATAATAAAGCCAAGTATACTGCACTGCATAACAGGGCACAATCACACTACCGAGTGGCACAGAGCTGCACCAACTGGTACACCATTTTACCATTCAACTTTATTTAACTACCACTGTAGGTAAGGCTGACATGTCTGTAATTCCCCAGTTGCTACTTGACCCCTACCTTAAGTAGTGGGACTACATTTGCTATGCTCCACTGTGCCAAAGCCACACCTCTCTAAATTGAGTGATTGAATAGCACTACAAGGAGTTCAGCCAGTTCTGCTTCCAAATCCTTTAGTATCCTTACGTCCATTCCATCCAGACCTTGAGCTTTATCCACCTATAAGATTTCAAGCCCCACCTGTACCCCTTCTCTGGTAAATAGAGTAGCCTCATTTCAGAAATGCTCCTGACTGCCACCTTGATGCCACTTTCAGGCAGGGGCCCACCTTCCATCTTTGTGAAGACAGAGCAAAAGTATAACATAATTCCATTATACTCTAATATGACACATAATTAGATGCTATTTATTACACTGTCCATATCCCATTGATGATGAGGGTTGTAGGTCAATCTGAGCTGTCCTGTAGAACACATTTATTATAATTATATATTTAAGAAGGCTCATTGAGCTCTTATTTCCAGGAGTGTCCTGAGGAGGGGCAGTGAGGTACAATAGTTAACACATTACATATGGTATTATATATAGCTCATTAGGGATTGTCTACCTTTACAGTCACATTTAAAAGAGACAAGAGCACAACAGTGTAATAATAAACATTATCAAGTGGACATGGAGTTTTCAGCACTTGGAGTAGACTGTAGAGTTCATTGCAAAAAAAAAGCTATGTTAAAGCAATAGTCGGGGTTGCAGCACAAAACATCAAAAACAGAGAAAAGCAATGTTAGAGTAAAACACACACTAAGCCTAGTTGAATCCTTGGTGTGGCATTTGTCTGGGATTTATGATCAAGCAACACATCACTGGTATTGATCTGTCTTCAGCATTATGTGTACAGGTAGACAAACAACAGTCAAACGCCTATGATTGGAGACATTAGACCAGATTATCAAAGGGTCAAACCTGTTTTTTGGCACAGCTGCTTCAAACACCTTTGCTGCAACTGCGCCTGATTTTAGTAGGTCAGGTGCAGTTGAGACACTTTACCTGATTTACAGCAGCTTGTGCCAAATATTTGAATTCCAAGCCCAAAAGACACCAGGGATTGTTGCAAGCTAGACCAGAAAAGTTTGATCTAATTTGCAGCAAATGGCACACAGGGTAAAAATCCCAGTCGCCTGCTGGGGAGAATGCCACAAGCCAATGTGCCATATGTTCGACGCACAGAGCTGCATTCAGGCATGTTTGAAATTTTGGTCCATTGCATCAAAGTTAGAGCAACTCCAATGCTGCAAAGTGTGCATTTCCCTATGTTTGATGCTTTGAGCTGCAACCATAACTGATGTTTTAAAATAGTATACTTTTCTAAATGAATTTCCTTACATTTAGAAAAAGATTTCTAACAACCGCTATTCACAACACTGTATTAACGATGCCAGCCAAATTTTAGCAGCCTGTAGTGGGCCATTCACAAAACACAGAGACCCTGACCCTAGCTTGGGTAAAAAGCATGATTTGTGAATGCACGGGGCCCCTCACACAAGCCCTGGCCTATAATCTGCTTTGTGAATGGGGTCCCTCACAATATAACCCCACACCCTTTCTTACCAGAGACCCTAGACCCTGTCCCCCCTGCTGCTTCTTAGGACTCCCAGATCCTTCCATGCTGGACCTCCATCTCAGCACCTGGGACTTTTCCCTCCCCACAACTACCAACACAGCCACTCCCATGTATCATTGCAGCCCACCCTCCCCATTTGCCTTAAATAAAAAATAGATCTGCAGTTTATTCCTTACCTGACTTCCATGGCATTTCCCTTTTATGTGCCTCCCTCAGTCCCCTGAGTTCTGCTGCCAGTGTTTTGTCAGTCTTGTATCCTCTGCTTCAGGGTGTGAAGGAGTGAACTATAGCAACCATACCCACTAGCACCATGACAATGCTCAGTGAAAATCCTGCACCTAGTGTCCATAAAAATCACATACTGTTTCAGCAATTTATTTAACTATGACAGGCAGGTTGAGGTGTAACATTTTGTTTCAGTGCTATTCTCCTGCAGCCCATTTTTTTTGTTTTGTTTTTTAATTGTTTTAACCTGGAGAGATAAACTAAGCTGAAAGCTTGTTTACAGGTGCAACCTGGGAGCACAGGAAAGTTAAGTGACTTGCTCAGGGTCACACAATATGCAAGTGTGGGCTATGGGATTCAAACCCAGGTTTCCAGATTTGCAGCTTAGAGCCTTAAACCAGTGCACTATACTGCCTGCCCATGTCTGCAGCTAGATGGAATGGAGCACTATGAGGTTATGTGCCATAGTCAAGGTTACAGTGTGTATTTGGGTTCTATCAGGGGCATGAACTGGCAGTCTTTTGGTTCATAAGGCATTGCCCTAAACATTTGTACTGTGCAGAATTTAAAAATTCCTATGGAATGGACTTCTGTGGAATTTCTGAAAATTCCACATTATTCCATGGAATTCAGTGGGTAGCTGAACTGTAACATTGCAAAACTGGAATAATGTTTGCAGATTATTAATCCACAGTTTGCACAAACTTCATATTATTTTCCCACAATTCATGGATAATTCTGCCATGATTTATGAGATCTGATGAAAGTTATTCCAGAATTTATAAAGAAATGCTTTCCAAAATACTACAGAATTCAAAAAGAAATTCTAAAAAAACATTTCAGAAGTGAAATTGGCATTCTGTATCAGTTACTAAGGCAAAATTCCTCATTCCACATAGCTCTGCTAACCATTAGATCACATTGTCATAAAGATTGAAACCCACCACCTCCCACCAACCCCCTCAAATGCAATGATATCACCTTGCTGCACCACCTTTTCTACTTACTCCCCCAAAATATCTCTCACTTCCCTTGGCAGGTCAGAAGAACCCCTCCCTCCACCTTTGCTGGTTGTTATCTAAGGAATGCAACCATGAAACTAGAGTTTCATTCCTTAGATAACCATTGGCTGAGGTAGTGGGAGAGGTGTGCCAGTTCCTCACCATGGGATGTGAAACATCTTTTTTTTGGAAGGGATGAGTTGGGGGAAGGAGTTTGGTGAGCACCAGAGACTGGGGGGTTGTGCTGGTGTAATTTGTCTTAGTGGTTCAAGCAGGGGGAGATAGATGCAGCAGTGACACTACTGTACTAGCACAGGGGGTGGGTATCCAGCACTATTCATTATATTTTAAAGAAAGAAATCCTCAGTAATTTGCCTTTTGAGAGGAGGGAGAGTGATGCAGTGGCAGTGGCAGAATCTACAGTAGTAACACTACTAGCCATGGGGGTAGGCTCCTTATTGGATGTACCATGCTGCTTCGACAACTATGTTGCCGAAGTCTGGCACAGCAACACTCTCAATATTGAAAGGTGAAAATTTCAGCTGGTGGCTTTGCCACCGCACACCCCACATGGGAGGCTTTGCTCCCTCCAGTCCCCCTACTTTTAGATACAAACTCAGACTCAGAGTTTGTTCATGGAGGGACACATGGAGAAATGACAACATTTCACCTTGAAGTGCATTACAGTGACAACAATGAAGTTGTCACTGTAATGGACTTCATTGTGAAAGTTTCAAATTGCAGTCAGTATACGTTCCTTATCATGGGTATAGAAATGCATACTCCAAGTAAGCTATTGATTATTTATTTATTTACTTCATTTTGGTAACTGGGTAGGCCCACTGGAACCAGAGGTCTCTTATTCAGGGGCGACCCGGTTACAAGTTTATTACAGAGAGGGGTGGCAATCTTGATCATGGCCACTGATTTTGGTTACTAATCCTGATAGCCATCCCTACTGGTGATATAATATGAATGCTGGGATCTACTTGAATTTAACAAGATATTAAAATACATAAAACTAAGTACTGATGTATGTTGTGCTCTTAATGGGGCCTATGCACTTATTGTAAGTGCAGAAGGCCTACACGCCACATATCCGCACCACATAGGCAACACTAAGTTTGAGAGTCACATGTTGGAGGTCCCACAGACACCTGTGTAATGTACAATAGGGGTGAATGCCCCTTCTACACTTGATCTCCTGGCCGTTAGTGCAGCTACATACACGGATGGTCTAGGGGAGTGGCCAAGGGGTGTCCACACTCTGTTCCATTCACTAATGCATGGAGTGCTGAGTGGGAGAAGTGCAGGCTACCTGAACAGGTACCCTGCCTTGGCTACTGCATGCCCCCAACTCAGAGCACCCACAGGCTACAGAGGAACAGTAACCCCCTCTACTGTGCTGCCCCAGCCTTCTGGTCAAGCAAAGAGGGCTGGCAGCAGCCAAAGGAGTGATCACCTGTTTAACTAAATATCCTGAAACCCACAGCTTCCCACAATCCCCTGCTCCATGTGGAGCAGGGGATCCACTCATGGACCAGGATGGGACTGGATGCCCACCTATGTTTGCCAATCCACCCCACACACACCAACACAGCAGAGGTGTGGCTATAGACAGATGTCCTGAAGTGGCCAGCAGTTATGAATGCCATGCCCCACTTGCCTGTCCATGGGTGTGGAATTGTGCAGGATAAGTACATGCCCCTCATGTGTACCTGGCTTTTGTTAGTGCAAAGTAGCCATTGTACAGTTCCTAAAGTACAATATGGGATGCACAAGGGGGTCTGGTTAACAAATACAGGAATGTATGTGGTGTGGGGTGCAGGAAAGAGGTCCCAAATGGTTCTGACTTATAACTTTTATTTTACTAGCTACACCAATGCTCCTGACTGCAAGCGATTGTAAATAAATTTGCTGAGGGAGGGAGAGAATGACACAGCAACAGTGACACTGCTGGAATTGGAGATAGGCTCCCTACTACCAATCAGAGGACCAATGATGTCTTGAGTGTTTGCTCCTTGATATTATAAATCCAATTAATGGTCCACTGGTTCTTCTGTGCATGTCCTAGGCCGTGTTGCATGTATTAGCCTTATCAGAGATAATTTGGATACTTTCCAAGTTTATGCCACATCTTAGCAAAACAAAAACCATAAATCAAACATCACCAGTCTTAGAAGATGAAGAGATCATGTGCCAGAATAAACACTTTCAAATTTTGTGAAATTTTGATGAGGAACAGCAAAGATATAAGTAGCTTAAAATAATGATATAACATTAAATGGCCTATCTGAACCAGATGGCTTTTACAGTGGTAGGGCTACCACCTGCTGTCCAGCTGATCTAGGTTCATACCCCGAGCCTGAAACATCTGATGCCAACTGGCGAGATGGTGTTTTGGCATCCATTTAAGCTGTCTCCTGCCTCAGGGAGGGGGAACTGCTCCTTCTGCTACACAACTGTCCCCTGGTAGACCATTGGGAGAGTATGTAATGTTAGAAGGAATAAGTGGTACATATGGAGCTGCTTAATACTGGCATTCACCCACTTGCCCTGAAAGTGATGTGGAGGCATCATCTGCCCAGAATGTGGCTGACAAAGGAGTTCTGAAGGTAGGGCAGGAGGTCAGCCTCCCTTCCAACAGCCTGGCTGACAGGCATTCTCCTGGGTCATTCCTCAAGACCACACCCTCAGGGAGGGACAAGGAAGGGCTTAATGGGAACAAATACTTCTGCAGCCCCAAGCAGGTGAAGTCACCCTGCACACTATGCCACAGTAGGACTGTTCCAAATTCTTCTGGTTCCTCCTTCTGTACCTTGACCATCAAGTGAAGTATCTTCCTCTTGGCTTGAGGAACTGGGGGGTCCCACAAAAAGGGGACAAGTTGTAGATTACAGTAGGAATTTTGGGGAGGATGTTGAGAAAAGGCTGGTAGCAGGATGGATCGTCAGAGTACTCCTACGGAGGGCAGACTGGCTTAAAGGGAATCCATACATTTCCTTATGAAATTATTGTAAAGGTTACTATGAGGATCTAGTATGTAAATTGCTGGATTATATTTAGAAAATGTTTTCAGTAAGACAGAAAAATGCTTTTTAAATAGGGATGTGGAGGCATCTATTTTGTGGATAGGAAGGGTGTTGTGATGATGCCACTGCCTCACCAGTGTTAATAGTATGCAGTACAACAGGTGAGAACAATTTGACTGTGCTATCAGGGATTCTATTATATTCTAAGGAACACCCAGGATTTTATGTTTGGCAGAGTGTAAGAAAAGAATCCAATGCTTCTATTCATGATAGCGCAGGATCCCTGTCTGTAGGAGTAGTTTATTTTAATCTGCTTAACTGTATACGTTAGAGCTGACAAGGCAGTGACATCATCACAACACCCTTCCTGTCCAAAAAATGGATTCCTCCATATCTAAATTTTTAAATGTATTTGTCTGTGTTACTGAAATCATTTTATAAGCATAAACTGGCAATTTACATATTGGATCCTCATAAAAACCTTCACAATTGTTTCATAAAAAAAATGTATGGATTCCCTTTAAATTGGTGGAAGGAAGACCCAGCAGCTAGTGAGGAAAAATGGTAGCAAAATTAGAAAGTTAAAAAAAATATATATATGGCTTCCAAACCCTAACTTTAAGAAAAATGCACTGTAACAGAATGCTATCCATTATATCAACTTCTCGCATAGCTTAGTTAATTACAAATGAGATAATCTCAAACTATAGAACACTTTCAGATGTGTAACTTTTTTTAAATAAATCCTGTTTAAAGCCATATTTTTCTACTGAACAATCCCCTTCATTCTGTCTGGCACAAAACAAGTTAGCCATCATTCTGGACCACACAGAAGGTATGCAGTCAAGACCCATCACTTGTCCCATGAATTCACTTATTTGCAGGATTTGCCAAATTGGTATGGGTATAACTATTTATCCCATTCACATTGTAAGTTCCCCCTTGCAAAGGACCTGTTCAAACCCAACTGAGTTACAGTATGTTGTATTGGGGTCTCTCCATTTTATGATGATCGCATGGTGTCAATAAAGAAAATTTGTTATGAGTATGCAATATTGAGTGAATTTTTTTCCAAGTAATGAACTTCCATATTATACTTGGAATTGAGTTCTCCATGGAACAAGTGATAAGTTATATTCTTAAATATCCTTTGTGTAGATCAAGATTGGGAGGGATGCCAATTTGTTGTGTGTTTTACATTTACTGTGAGTTCAGTTTGGATGCACAGCACCAGTGAGATTGTGTAAGTCTAGACAACTGAACAAATATAATTTAGAACAAAGTTCATCAAAGAATTAATCATTTTGAAAAGCACCTACTTGGTAATTTTCCCTTTTAAAATAGACCTTCTAGGCCTGGAGTGGAAGTTCTTTGTCCCCCAGTTGGAATCTGAAGGTTTATTGCTCAGACCAGTTCAGACTCTGGCAAGTAGGTTTCTTGTCCACAACTGAAAATATGGTAAAGTCTTTAACCTTGGTTACCTTCATATGTAGTATAATCTCAAAACTTCAAAAAATGTTGTCATTTCTCTAGAATCATATTGATTGCAAACTTGCCTACCAACTAAACGTTCTATTAACAAATTATTTGGAAACATTATTTTAGGGGTTTCTAGGGGTTGCAATTGACATCATAGGGGATCTCCAAGAAATCATGGTAGTTTAAAAGAAATCAAATGGGTCTGAATTCCAACCACTGGTGGAGTGACCGTGGACAGTGATTCATCTTAAATTGTCAGAAAAGATTTGTAATTACTGTAAAACAGGAAATTATTCCATCAATTTTGTTTTGCACTCTTGTACCTTCCAACACAAACATGCACATTTATTTTCATGCCCACCACTTTCTCTGGTCACTGTTCATGCCCTGTTATCATTCTGCTAGTAACCCTGCATGTTTATCACACTTATGTCTGCTCTATTGTACTCTGGGTACATTGTGGCGTACAGGGAACTGGAAGTTGGGCACTTGCTTTTTTTTTAGTAATCAAAGATCATGTTTGTTAGGTGAAAAGAGGTTACAATTACTATCAAAGGAACTGAAAACAGAAAGAAAGTGAGTGTTTCAACTAGAGATGCAGCGAATTTAAAATCCAATGGCGAAGTCTTGAGTGGGCACTGCTCTCCACACGGAGTAGGCAATGCAACTGCTCACTCCACCTTGTCATTACCACGTCAGCTTGGGCTAAATGACAACGTTAGTAAGGGAAGTCATTGATTTCAATGGACTTCACGTTCCTCAATATGATTCTAAGTGATCCACTTGGTGTTTCAGACTTGGCAGCCCCCACCACACATCACATGGCTTACAGTACTGTAAGTCACATGCTGTCTAGCCAGGCAGGAAGGAAGTGAGTCACACAGATAGTTTCACTTTCTTCTGTGCAGACTGAGAGAGAGGAGTGTGTACTAGAGAGAGGAGTGTTTTGATTGCAGAGGAGGAGAGTTAAAATTTGATAGTTAACCCAACAGCTTTTTTAAAAGCTACATTTTGTTGTCCTTTATGTACTGTTTTTTACTTAATTTGTTCTTTCTGTAAATTTTATTTTTCTTACCTCTATACTTACTTAGTTGTTTGTGTGTGTGTGACTGTGTGTGCTGTGCTTTTGTCATGTGACAGAGTAGTGATTGTTCAGACTGAGGGAGCACAGCAGGAGAGATGGAGCAGAGTGAAGGAATGTCTGGGGCGGGGGCAGCTCTGGGAGATAGTGGTAGTACACATCGTACCATGCGCATGCGTGGGGGGCATGGGCACCCATTTGTGTTGGACTGCTCTAAACCTGTGAGTGTCCAACCCCCGGAAGCAGGACCAGCACTGCCTCTTGACTCTGAGACAGTTCAACCACTACCACCACCAAGTGCAGTACAAGGTCGTGGGGGCAAGATGTGCCTGTTCCCCCAGGCCCAGGTGTGGATCCCATCAGTATTGAGCAGTGTGAGCAGCCAACTGCCAGTTCATTTGGCCCTCCCCTACCTGTGCCTGGTCCTCCCTGCACCTCTGTTGTTTGGCAGTTTTTTGACTGCATCGCATTGGACAGCAGTGTGGTGAAGTGTCACCTATGTGCGGTGGAGGTGCGCCATGGCCCCCAAGGGAGTCACCTGGGGACTGGAGGCCAGCGCACCCATATGCTTAATCACCACCAGTTGGAGTGGCAGGCTGCCACAGAACAGACCATGTCTGCACCTGCTGGCCCTTCTGTGGCAGAGGGTGCCGCTGTGCATACTGGCATCCCTAAGAAGAGGAGGGCCACAGCAGCACCTGTTGTTCTACCAGCACCTCCACCACCACCACCACCAGCAGGTCAGCCTGTCGAATGAGTGGACAGCAGAGAAGTGCAAATAACACTGTCTGACTTGGCAGTTCCCTGGAGTTCTGTTGAGGAGAACAGCGAGAGGATGAGAGCTGTGAAGCAGCAGCTGGATGACATAGAGGGACATCAACTTCAAATTATGTCCATGCTGGAACTGCTGCTGGATCACCATGGGATCCCACATTAGTTTTGTTTCCTCACACCATGTTCCCCCCACACCTTCCTTGCTGTGTCATAAAATGTATTCCTAAACCATCCCTGACCCTTGTATGTAATTATGACCTATTTTTGTTGTCTTCAGTATGTGTTACACATTGTATTCAGGGGCCCCTTCCTTCTGTTAAGTGTCTGTGCATTTGGTGTGTGGGCGCTGTCTTGGTGCCTCATTTTTCTGCATCAGCAAAAGGCATCTGTCTCCTGTCCAGAAAATTAACAAGTAGTAAAAAAAGTGAAATGAGACTGTTTCAGCACATACAAAGTCCCCCAGAATTAATGGCGCACTTAGTCACACGCACAAAAGTGGCAGAGTCCCCAGATTTCTTCTGCAGGCCCAGAATGCATCCTCCATGTGTCCAGAAAATTGACAAGTGGTAACAGTGTGAAATTAGACTGTTTCAGCACATACAAAGTCCCCCAGGATTAATGGTGCACTCAGTCATTCACGCAGTGGTGGCACAGAGTTCACAGATTTTTTTCTGTAGGCCCACAATGCGTCCTCCTTGTGTGCAGAAAATTGACAAATGGTAACCAAGTGAAAAGAGACTGTTTCAGCACATACAAAGTCCCTCAGAATTAATGGTGCACTCAGTCATGCATGAAGTGGTGGCACAGAGTCCTCAGATTTTTTCTGCAGGACCACAATGCATCCTCCTTGTGTGCAGAAAATTAACAAGTGGTAACCAAGTGAAAAGAGACTGTTTAAGCACATACAAAGTCCCTAAGAATTAGTGGTGCACTCAGTCATGTGCACAGAGGTGGAAAAGAGTCCCCAAATTTTTTCTGTAGCCCCACAATGCATCCTCCTTGTATGCAGAAAATTGACAAATGGTAACCAAGTGAAAAGAGACAGTTTCAGCACATACAAAGTCCCCCAGAATTAATGGCGCACTTAGTCATGCACACAAAAGTGGCACAGAGCCTCAGATTTTTTCTGTATGCCCACAATGCGTCCCCCTTGTGTGCAGAAAATTGACAAATGGTAACCAAGTGAAAAGAGACTGTTTCAGCACATACAAAGTCCCCCAGAATTAATGGCGCACTTAGTCATGCACACAAAAGTGGCACAGAGCCTCAGATTTTTTCTGTATGCCCACAATGCGTCCCCCTTGTGTGCAGAAAATTGACAAATGGTAACCAAGTGAAAAGAGACTGTTTCAGCAAATACAAAGTCCCCCAGAATTAATGACTCACTCAGTCATGCGCACAAAAGTGCCACAGAGGTTCAGATTTTTTCTGCAGGCCCAGAATTCATCCTTCATGGGTCCAGAAAATTGACAAGTGGTAACAGAGTGAAATGAGACTGTTTCAGCACATACAAAGTCCCCCAGAATTAATGGCACACTCAGTCATTCACACAGTGGTGGCACAGAGTTCACAGATTTTTTCTGCAGGCCCAGAATGCATCCTTCATGTGTCCAGAAAATTGACAAGTGGTAACATAGTGAAATGAGACTGTTTCAGCACATATGAAGTCCCCCAGAATTAATGGCGCACTCAGTCATGCGCACACAAGTGGCACAGAGTCCCCAGATTTTTTCTGCAGGCCCAGAATACATCCTCCATGTATAGAGAAAATTGACAAGTGGTAACAGAGTGAAATGAGACTGTTTCAGCACATACAAAGTCCCCCAGGATTAATGGCGCACTCAGTCATTCACGCAGTGGTGGCACAGAGTTCACAGACTTTTTTCTGCAGGTCCAGAATGCGTCCTCCATGTGTTCAGAAAATTGACAAGTGGTAACAGAGTGAAATGAAACTGTTTAAGCACATACAAAGTCCCTAAGAATTAATGGTGCACTCAGTCATGTGCACAGAGGTGGAAAAGAGTCCCCAGATTTTTTCTGCAGGCTTACAATGCATCCTCCTTGTTTGCAGAAAATTGACAAGTGGTAACCAAGTGAAAAGAGACAGTTTCAGCACATACAAAGTCCCCCAGAATTAATGGCTCACTTAGTCATGCACACAAAAATGGCACAGAGTCCCCAGATGTTTTCTGCAGGACCAGAATACATCCTCCATGTGTTCAGAAAATTGACAAGTGGTAACAGAGTGAAATGAAACTGTTTCAGCACATACAAAGTCTCCCAGAATTAATGTCGCACTCAGTCATGCGTGCAGTGGTGGCACAGAGTCCCCAGATTTTTTCTGCAGGCCCACAATGCATCCTCCTTGTGTGCAGAAAATTGACAAGTGGTAACCAAGTGAAAAGAGGCTGTTTAAGCACATACAAAGTCCCTAAGAATTAATGGTGCACTCAGTCATGTGCACAGAGGTGGAAAAGAGTCCCCATATTTTTTCTGCAGGCCCACAATGCATCCACCTTATTTGCAGAAAATTGACAAATGGTAACCAAGTGAAAAGAGACAGTTTCAGCACATTCAAAGTCCCCCAGAATTAATGGCTCACTCAGTCATGAGCACAAAGTGGCACAGAGCCCCAGATTTTTTCTGCAAGCCCAGATTGCATCCTCCATGTGTCCAGAAAATTGATCCGGGGTAACAGAGTGAAAAGAGACTGTTTCAGCACATACAAAGTCCCCCAGAATTAATGGCGCACTCAGTCATGCGCACAGTGGTGGCACAGAGCTCCAGATTTTTTCTGCAGGCCCACAATGCATCCTCCTTGTGTGCAGAAAATTGACAAGAGGTAACAAACTAGAAAGAGACTGTTTCAGCACATACAAAGTCCCCCAGAATTAATGGCCCACTCAGTCATGCGCACAGTGGTGGCACAGAGTCCCCAGCTTTTTTCTGCAGGCCCAGAATGCATCCTCCATGTGTCCAGAAAATTGACAAGTGGTAACCAAGTGAAAAGAGACTGTTTCAGCACATACAAATTCCCCCAGAATTAATGGCTCACTCAGTCATGAGCACAAAAGTGGTACAGAGTCCCCAGATTTTTTCTGCAGGCCCAGAATGCATCCTCCATGTGTCCAGGAAATTGACAAGTGGTAACAGAGTGAAATGAGACTGTTTCAGCACATACAAAGTCCCCCAGAATTAATGGTGCACTCAGTCATGTGTGCAGTGGTGGCACAGAGCCCCCAGATTTTTTCTGCAGGCCCAGAATACATCCTCCTTGTGTCCAGAAAAGTGAAAAGTAATCATCTCAACTGGATAAAAGATGCCCTTTGGATGTTCAGTAATAGTAGCCTTGGTGAGTAGATATATATATAGATATATGGTTCTGTATTTTGTAGGTGATGATGAGGGGGGTTGAACTTGACATGGACATATACTCATGCTATTGTTCTGCATCACACAGGTAACTCAGTCTCCAAACTGTTGCTGTCCACCTTCCAGTGCTCAATGAGAATTTTTTGCACTTAAATGGAAACGGATAACTCTTAAGCACATGAAGGTAAGTATTTTTTTGGGGGGGGGTCATATTTTCAGTTTTGTCTGTAATGGTTTCTTATTTTTTTATTTCTTTACAGATTTCATCAGCATCCTTCTGGAGTCTGGTTGTTAATGATGGTCATGGTCATCGAATGAAACGACTTCTGAGTGTTGCATGTGTGCCCAAGCTCGGGCCGGGGGAAGGGTGTGCCTGATCATGTTGACAAACTTTTTTGGATAAGGCCACTTTGACAGAACAACAAAGTATTGCGAATTTTCCTAAAAAAAGAAATGAATGACTTCTTAAAAGTTACAACTTCATTGTTATGTGTCCCTCCCTGGTTCTCAAATCTCAATCCCTATTGTCAAGTTACATTTCAGAGACACATCTTGTCAACTACTAAGACAACCTGTTGTGTGCAATATTTGCAGCAGTCTTTACAAAGCAATGAAACAGATGAAATAAAATCTTCATACTTACCAGAATGGATTTCACATGGACATTACATCGCTTCCTCTCTGTATGGTATAGCTACAGCATCTTTCCCAATGAGTAATAGTGATGGAGCCTGTTTTTGTTCTCCTGTAAAAGACACAAAAGAAGTGCACTGTATGTGTTTTGCCACTGCAGCTCTGAAAAGCTACAGAAAACAAAACAGACAACTTAAGGAAGTGAGGCAGCACAACAAACATGAGTGCAGATACTCACTTTAAGGTCTAAATATTAAGAAGCTGGTGGTGGTGGTGCACTGGAGGACTGGTGGTCCGTGGGGGGCAGACACTCTCATGGAGGCAGCAGAGTTGGATAACATTAGTCCCGGTGGTGGTGGTGGTCTGGGGTGGGCAGACAGACTCATGGTGGCTGCAGACTTAGATAACATCAGTCCCGGGGGTGGTGGTGGTCCATGGGAGCAGACAGACTCATGGTGGCAGCAGACTTAGATAACATCTGTCCCGGTGGTGGTAGTCCAGGGTGGGCAGACAGACTCATGGTGGCAGCAAAGTTGGATAATATCAGTCCCGGTGGTGGTGGTGGTGGTCCATGGTGGGCAGGGACAGACTCATGGTGGCAGCAGAATTGGATAACATCAGTCCCAATGGTGGTGGTTGTCTGGGGTGGGCAGACAGACTCATGGTGGCAGCAAAGTTGGATAATATCAGTCCCAGTGGTGGTGGTGGTGGTGGTCCATGGGGGGCAGACAGACTCATGGTGGCAGCAGTCATGGATAACATCAGTCCCGGTGGTGGTGGTGTCCATGGGAGGCAGACAGACTCATGGTGGCAGCAGACTTGGATAACATCAGTCCCGGTGGTGGTCTGGGGTGGGCAGACAGACTCATGGTGGCAAAAGAGTTGGATAACATCAGTCCCAGTGGTGGTGCAGGTCCATGGGGGGCAGACAGACTCATGGTGGCAGCAGAGTTGGATAACATCAGTCCCGGTGGTGGTGGTGGTCTGGGGTAGGTCGACAGACTCATGGGGGCAGCAGACTTGGATAACATCAGTCCCAGTGGTGGTGGTATGGGGTGGGCAGACAGACTCATGGTGGCAGCAAAGTTGGATAACATCAGTCCTGGTGGTGGTGGTCCGGGGTGGGCAGACAGACTCATGATGGCAGCAGACTTGGATAACATCAGTCCCGGTGGTGGTCCGGGGTGGGAGGGGCACACCACCTTTTAAATACTGCAGTTAAAACCTGCCAACATTAACCACATCATCATCCTCATAAAGAAAACTGCCCTCACAGTCATCGATGTCTGTAGTCTGACCACTGGGAAATTCTTTCTCCATTGTGTCATTATCTACGTCAGTGGTGGGCCGTTTCAGGCAGCCACTGCCAGTGTCACCAGGATGCTCCATTTCCACATCAGCAAGACCACCATGACTAGGCTGGAGTACGAATACCGAGGTTGCAGTCTGTGCTGGTATGTGCCTCTCATTCATTTTAATGAATGTTAGCAAACTAACATTTGCAGGAGACAGGTTTGTCTGACGATCCCTGACTACTGCACCTGCTGAGCTGAATACCCTCTCAACACTTTCACAGGAGGGTGGGCATGTGAAGTACTTCAGTGCCACTGTAGTCAGCTGTGGCCATTCACTGACCTTTCCACTCCAGTACAAAAGAGGATCTTCACTTATTGTCAGATGCCTGTTTTCAGACAAATATGACTCAACCATTCTCTGTGCCGCACTAAGTCCGATTGTTGATGCATCAGTCTGTTCCCTGGAATCATTGATTTCACAAATACCCACTTGGGACAAAGCCTCCCAAAGTGGGTTGATGCCAACCACTTTGGATGACAGACCACCAGGAACTACAGTCCCCTTACTCTTGCATGATATGCTTGCTGGTCCTCCAGCTACACCTTTAGCTGGATTATGCTGCTGAGGTTTGCAAACCTTGGCACGTAACTTCTGTGCCCCATGAACCAAGCAAACCAGTTGACCACTGATATTTTTTACCTTTTCAGGCCCTCCCTCCAGTACTGATGCAATTCCACATTTTTATCATGGGTCCAGCATTGTTGCCATGGCAAAGTTGTCACTACGCTGACTGCTCACAATGTGACGATTGTGGTCGAATACTGTCAGCATGTGTTGCAGCAACATACTGCTACCACCGTCTCCAGCAACATCAAGGCTATGCTGTACATTCACCAATGTCTGCCTCAGCACCAACAGCAGTGGAATTGATTGGCTAATGGAGGCAGACTCATCACTTACTGCCTGTGTGGCATGTTTAAAAGGCCGCAAAATTGTTATTACAGAGTCCATGAGGCGCCACTGTTCAGTCGTCATAGACATGGAGGCCCCAGAACTGTCACGGCTAGTGTGCATAAGAAGATATTCTGTGATGGCTTTGTATTGTTTTTACAACCTCTCTGCCATGTATAACATGTAGTTCCATTGGGTGACAACTTCCAGTTTCAAGCGGTGCTGAGGCAGGCTGTTTTGTATCTGCAAATTCCGCAGTTAGTCACTGGCCTTTCCAGATCTTGAAAAGTGAGAACAGATACATCGTTCAATGGTTAGCATTTCTTTTATGTCAGGGTGCTGCAAAAACTCCTGAACCACAAGATTTAAACAGTGGGCCATGCATGGAACACGAAAAAAAAACCACCATTCGTGATGCATTTCACCACATTTGACCCATTGTCATCTGCTATGAACCCAGCTCTCAGGGACAGATTGTTTAGCCATCTGTCAATTTCAATCAGTACCATGTCCAACATGTTCTCACCAGTGTGTGAACAGTTTACACTGTGCATAGCAATTGTTGCATGCTGGCGAATTCCCGGAAGATTGCTACTGCGACAATCCACCTTTCTGCACTCATTATTCACACTAGCAGCATCACAAACAACCCCCGGCACCTGCACCCAGTGTGCAGTTATACACAAATATGAACTCCCCGCTATTTTGCCACTTGTCCACATATCCATACTTAAATGGATGAATGGAGAGGAGGAATGTTGAAGGGCATGTCTTACTGAGTCTGAGACAGTGTGGAACAACTCCAGAACAGCACGGGTACAAAAGTATGTACTGGATGGGACATTCCATTTTGGACAGGCACGGGAAGCAAACCACCGAAACCCAGAATTCTCCACAAAGGAGAAGGGCAAAAGATCAATTGCCAGCATTTCTGCTACAGCAGCATTAAGTTCACATGACACTATATGATTGGGGGGGTACTTCAGCTTATGCGCAAAAACACTCTGTAATGTGGGCTGACTTAAATGTTTTTCACAGGGTGTGTTTTTGGTCACAAATGGTTGTGCTCTGTGATGAATGGCATTGGTAGGTGGTGGAGTGTGGACATTTGATGAAGACGGTTGCACAGGTGATGATGACAAACCCAGAAATTATGTTATTTTTTCAGATTTGCCAACTGGGGTTGATGTACCACTTGCACTAGACTTACTGCATTCACCACCACAAAAACTGCTACTCTCACCAGCACTGGACAACATTTCAAAGTCATTATGGTCCTCCACCTCATCATGCCTATAGTAATCCTCTGCTCTTATTACCACACTACTGCACAAGTTTAATTTCCTTCTGGGCTTAACAGTTATGGAAGGAGATAACATGCTGGCTATGGTTGCTGCCGGTGATACGGGTGAACGCCCAAGTCTGGTATTAGCTGCCAGCTTGTGCTGGGTCCACAGAGCCAAGTGCCTATTCTTCAGATGTGTATGCTGTCCTTCTGTCCCAAGATGGCTCCACTTTTTACCTCAACTCACACGCACATGGCACACCTGGCAGATTGCAACTGAATTATCATTTGCATCTTGAACAAAAATATCCCAAACAAGGGACTGTGATGCTCTGTTTTTAACATGTCCATGATGCTGTGGCTTATTTAAGTCTGTTATTTTAAGCACTGAAGTGGGGGGGCACATGATGTTTCTGGCACTGCACACCTGGACTGCAACTGACCACCATGACTACCTATCATATTGAGTACTGGGTCATCATCATCATCATCATCATCATCATCCACTAAAACGGGTAAATCACAAGTTTTTACAGGGGGGGATTCCTGCAAACAGATTCAGACACAGCCACTTTTAACTTCTTTTTCTCCGGTTCCCAACTGGGGTCAATTAAATCATCATCATATTCATCAACGTCACTGTCACACACATCAACATCTTCTGCTTGGATGCTAACATGTGGACTGCATGTTGCGACAGCAGCAACATCATCATCATCATCAGCATCATCACATTCATCATCAGCATCTACACCACCATCACCTGATATTATTTCACCACACTGTGAATCACTGTTGCATGGAAAATGAGTGACGTTAAGTGCCACAGTGGATGGAATATCACATTGAATGCTATCGTTGACATGATCATCAGAATCAGGTTCAGTGAATGGGATGTTACTGGGAAGTATGACATCATCTACACTGTTACTCACTTACTGTTTCACACTCAATATGTTTGAATACGGTACACTGGTAGGAATTAGAACTTGACACAACAATGCTAATACTACCTCCACCATTACTAACACCAGTAACACTAACAACACTAGCTGGGAAAATATCATCTCCTCCAACTATTAGTGAAGCTACTGATTGGGCTGTAAAAAACATTGCAGGAGAAATACCTTTCTTCACATCAGCAATGCACTTCTCTGTCCACGTACTACTACCATGCCCACAGACTCTCTGACTGCCAACATTGCCAAGGCCAGAAACAGCTTTACTTGCATGTCTCTTTGCAGGCATTTTGGGGGATCAACCACAAATATTATTACCAAATTCAGATTTTGATACGTTCACTTTCTGACTGGAGGGTCACCACTCGCTAGCTGAATGTGAAGCAAAATGAACAACTGTGGCTTCAGCAACAGATAAGAGACTACTGTGTTGTGACACTGTCACAGAATTAAAATGACTTCAGTAATCAGTGGTGCTGATGGGGTCACAAAAACAATCCAGTCTGGTAAAAAATACCTTTTCAATGTGTGGGGGGGGCACTGAATACAGACAGTGCTGATTTTTACGACACTACAAGCATCAAAACTAAGAACAGAGAACATGATCGCAGTACAAAATCAGGTAGCTGCAGTGGATAGCAGGTTCACACTGCTGCACTTAGTTGCACTTACACTGATCTGTGTCACAAATTTTAAAAGGTGTATTATATTTGATGCATGCAACATTGCACACACAACACAGAACACTTTGTGTACAATGCTGAATGAGGAATGCAATGCAAATGCAAAAGTTCAGTGTACTCAGTGCCACGTAATGTAAATTTGTAATTTAAACAACCTGACCTTATGAAATGCTGCACCACATTCACACAACAAGCAGCAAGAAAAGTTGTACTGTTACTAACAATTTTACTATGTGTACAGTAACACAGTCAGTTATATAACAAAAATATTACCTAAACACAAAGAAATCACTAGTTCTCCAACTTAAATCTACCTACACACAGATACGCCCCTCCCCCACACAAGCACACTTAACTGTCTTTCACCACACACACTCAATGTTGTAAATTTACATTCAAAATCCACACACAAACAAAAATGCTCGATGATGTCAGCACAGGAGGGTTTCCTACAATCGATGAACTGCAGTTGGATCCCAAAAAAAAAAGCAAAAATGCTTTTTGAACAGCTTTTAAAAGATTCCTACAGACAGCTATCAGAGCACACTGTCTCCTACTCCTTCCTACTCATACTACCTCGAACTGAGGCTGTGTAGATTAATATAGAGCCCATGTGACCTGAACTCCCATGAATCACTGCAAAATCTGACTTTGGAGCTCAAAAACAAGGTGAAGTGAACTGCCCCCAATGTACTTTGCCTTAAAAATTTAAAGAGAGGTGACCAGTGGAGGCA
Source organism: Neoceratodus forsteri (assembly GCA_016271365.2). Classification (NCBI taxonomy): domain Eukaryota; kingdom Metazoa; phylum Chordata; order Ceratodontiformes; family Ceratodontidae; genus Neoceratodus; species Neoceratodus forsteri. Next base: position 268,502,218 of record CM028137.1, read on the forward strand.
GAGTAACTCGAAGTAGCAGTTTCCAATGCACTTCACATTCCTCATTATGATGCGAAGTACTCCACTTCGCGTTGCGGAGCAGTCTGCGAATCCGCCTTTGCTTCATGGATCACTTCGCAGAGGGGATTGAGCCCACTTCGCCCACCACTAGTTTCAGCCACACGTGGTTTTGGGGAGACCAACATACCAACCAATGCAAGCAAAAGTAAATCAAAGTACCAATGGTTCTAAAGGTGCCAAATAAGTTTTGTAAATTGTGAAATGAGTATTTATTAAAATATAATATATTGTACCTGGATTCAAAATCACTGATTCTTTGCCTGCTCAGTGAACACTCTATTCATGTGCCCCTGAGCTGCAGGTAAGGGAATTGCAGTTCCTGTGGTATAAATGTTAAGTCACAACCGGCAAAATAGGTTAAGGGGGATCTAATCCCAGCAAGATTCGTATTAACAAATTGTTGTTCTTAGCTAAATTCAATTCTCAAAAATGTACTATTCTATTCCACATCTCCTTGAAATGCCACTAAAGTGAATATCAAATCTTAGAAAAAAATGTGAAAACCTAGGTAAGTTTCTGACAGGATTTGAACCGCTGATACTTTTTCTGCTAAGTAAACAAACATTCAGTGAGCCATGGAGCTGCAGGTTAGTAAATTGCACTTCCTATGGTGTAGAGAAGTGATCCTCAGACCGTGGCTCTAGAGCCTCATGTGGCTCTTTAGCTTATCACCTGAGGCTTTTCCCAGTAAGTGATGCAAATAGTTCCCACACTATACAGTATTAACCAGCCAGGATGCACTATAATATCACTGCATTGTACACCAGCAAGCATTATTTTCAAAGTTTATTGCACATTTTCTTGCAAGCTGCTCCCTGTCAGACAGTGCAAATGTTAACTAATGTTTACTAAATGAAATTAAAGAAATGTTTAGTAATTGAAGTATTTTCTTTTTCACTGGAGTGTGTTTGCCAATATTTACTAGGAAGTGTATGTTGTGGCTCCTTGGCTAACATTACTGCTCATGTGGCTCCTGAGCCAGTCAGGACTGAGTATCACTGGTGTAGAACTATGTCATAACCTGCAAAAAAGGTGACTGGGGATCCAATCCCAGCAAGCGATACACCTTCACAAATTGTTATTCTTAGTTAAATGTATTTTTCATATAATTTATTTTTCCAATTCCACACCATCATGAATCACCGCTTAAGTGAGTTCCCATTTTACAAAATCAAAAACAATCTAAAGAAATGTTCATGTCCCTGCCAGGATTTAAACTGCTGATCCTTTGCCTGCTAAGTGAACACACACATTTAGTGTGCCACTGAGATACAGACAAGCATGTTGCAGTTCCTGTGGTACAGAAGTTATGTTACAACCTGCAAAACAGGCAACTGTGGATCAAATTCCAGTAGGGAATCTATCTTCATAAATTATTGTTCTTAGAAAAATTTACTTTTTATGTAATTTACTATTCCTGCTCCCACCACCATGAATGACCAGTCAAGTGAAGCTTCCATCACACAAAAAATTGAAAAACATATCTAAGTCTCCACCCAGATTTTAACTGTGTCTACCTCTATTTAAACCATCCATACTTTACCTGATAAGCAAACACACATGTTCAGTGTGCCAGTGAGCTACAGGTAAGTGAGTTCCAGTTCTTATGGGGTACAGGTATGTCACAACCTGCAAAACAGGTTACTGGTGATGCCGTCAAAGTCTATGTTTCTATAAGGGAGAAGGGGGACATCATAGAAACTTTAAGTACCTCAGTGGAATCAACGAAGTCCAAGAGGGTAGCATCTTTCAGAAAAAGAGACATGCAAGAACAAGGGGACACAATTTAAAGATGGGGGTGGTTCAGGGGCAATGTGAGGAAGTATTTTTTTTCACATTGAGGGTAGTGGATGCATGGAACAGCCTTCCTGAGGAGGTTGTGGGGTCTAAAACTGTGGGAGAATTCAAGAATGCATGGGACAGGCATAAGGAAATTCTTGTAGGGGGTAGGAAGAAATAGGCTGTTGGTTAACTAGGATATGCGGCCTATCCTCTAGGGAGGGAAATGGGCAGACTAGATGGGCCATGCGGTCCTTATCTGCCATCAAAATCTATGTTTCAAAGTCTATGTAATCTCAGCAGGCAATTTGCCCTCACAAATTGTTGTTCTTAGCTAAATTTACTTCTCATATAATTCACTTTTCCAACCCCACACCATCATAAATAACCACTCGAGAGAGTTTACATCTTACATAAAAAAAATGAAAAAATAATGCTTAAGTAATAGAAACATAGACATATAGACACTGTCAGCAGGTAAGGACTGCTAGGCCCATCTAGTCTGCCCATCAGCCCTGTTATTGTTTGCAGCCTCTGACCCTATCGGTCAGTGGCCTTTCCCTCTCCTTCCCACCTCAAGGTTCCCTTATGCCTGTCCCATGCATGTTTAAATCCATCCACTGTACTTGCTCCCACCACCTCCTGTGGCAAAATATTCCATGTGTCCACTACCCTCTCCATGAAGAAAAATTTTATCACATTTTCCCTTCAACTGCCACCTTCTAATTTCATACCATGCCCCCTCATTCTTGTAGTCCTTCAAAGATGTAAGATGTCTCCCACCTGCACTTTGTTTATGCCCTTTAAGTACTTGAATGTTTCTGTAATGCCACCCTGATCCCTCCTCTCCTTCAGTGAAAACATATTGAGGTCCTGCAATCTCGCCTCATATGTTTTGTTGTGCAAGCCTTGTACCATCTTAGTCACCCTTTTCTGGACTTCCTCCACCCTGTCAATGTCCTTGTGAAGGTGTGGCCTCCAGATTTGTACTCAGTACTCTAGGTGAGGTCTCATTAGTGTTTTATAATTGGCATCACCACTTCCCTCTTTCTGCTAGTGATACCTCTGCCTGTGCACCCCAGCGTGCCACTGGCCCTCCCTGCAGCCTTTGTACACTGTATTTATACCTTTAGGTCATCTGAAATGACAACCCCAGGTCCCTTTCTTTCATGGTGATTGTCAGCCACTCCACCCTTCCCCCAATCTTGTAGCTCTCCCCCAGGTTTCCCCATCCCAGGTGCATGACTTTGCATTTCTTTGAAATTAAACCTCAGTTGCCACACCTCAGATAATTCCTTCAACTTCTCCAGGACCCTCCTCATCCCCACCACCCATTCTGGAGTGTCCACCCTTTTACAGATCTTGTTGTCATCTGTAAACAGGTAGACCTTTCCCTCTAGCCCTTTTGCAATGTCACTAATGAAAGCATTGAACAGGACTGGCCCAAGGATCAATCCCTGAGGTACTCCACTGGTCACCACTATCTCCCCAGACTGGATCCCATTTACCACCACTCTCTGCTTCCTGTCCATTAGCCAGTTCCTAACCCAGTTTACCACCTTGTGTCCATGCCCAGACTCCCCATCTTGTTAATCAGCCTCTTGTGTGGGACCATGTTGAAGATCTTGCTGAAATTGAGGTAGGCAATGTCCATGGACCCCCAATTTACTTTCTTTGTCACCCAGTCAAAACAATCTATGCAATTCATCTGACATGACCTTTCTGCTATGAATCCATGTTGCCTCAGATCTTGTGCCTCATTGGATTCTAGGTGTGTCACTATCCTTTCTTTAAGCAGTGCCTTAGAGCTGTGCAGAATATAAAATTCCACCTGCAGAATGCCAGTGGAATGACCATTCTGATTCCACAGAAATTTCAGAAAAATTCCATGGAACTTTTCAAAATGTAATATTTCAGTTATTGCATTATAATTGTAAGGGTTCATGTGCAAATAACATCATATTTGGCACATAAACAGTACCCCTTTGCATACAAAAGTATTCTAAATATCAAAGTAGTAGATTGAAAGTGGGAAGAGTTATAGCTAGCCAATGATTTAATAAAAATGTGATGTTCAGTTATTTTTAGATAATTTTAAAATTACTTATCCACATTTCTCCACAATATCAGGCTTTAGAGAAACACATATAATGTGTATATATACCATGTTTTAAGTATCAACCTTCAATAGGAGCTGAGTTATAGGTAGACAAATATTTTGCCAAAATATGGAGTTTTGTAATTTTAGTATAATTTTGATAGTATTTATTGAAATGTTACCAAAAATTGGCAGGTATACAGCTTATCACTAGATTTGTATATGCACATCATTTCAGATTTCTAGCTTTAAATGGGACTGAGTTATAGCCTGCCAAACATGTTGCCAAAATTTAAATTTCAGTTAGTTCCCTGTAATTTTAAAACCACATATTCAAATTTAACCAGAGTTGAAACATTTAAACTACTATCCCACATGGCCATTTCTGATAAAAGTTCATATTTGCAACTTTAAATGGGATTGAATTAAAAATAGTCAAACTTTCACAATATTTTAAAATTTAATTTTGCAAGAATGTAAACTACAAATATATAAATCCCTGAAACTTTAAAACTAGACGCTGCAATATCGTTAAATTTGGTAGGTTTTCAGATGTTACAAGGAGACAGTGTGTGCAAATTTTACTAATTGCTTGCTGCAAGAAATTGCAAAATAACATCTGTACTTAAAGTCAAAGCCCATGGGTCTTTGTGAAAATTGTAGAATTTCATGAAAAATTCCATAAAACTGGAATTTTCTTATTTCACTCAGCCTTATCAAGGGATTATATTTACAGGATAGGAGTATAAGAGGCAGGTAGCCCAGGGGGTCACCAGGTTCTGGAGTTAGATGCATAGTTTCACCATGTCTTGGGCAGCAGGATGAAATAATTCTTGCTATTCCAACAGGGTAGGTTGATAGGAAAAGGAGTAGGTGACTCATGTTTTAAGGGAGTTTGTCACTGTAAAGAACAAAGTGGATATCAGTGGGATCAGTAATTCTACTGAGTCAATCTGGCTATGCCTAAAGAGAAGGGGGAAGGGGCAATTCTCTCCCAGACAGGAACAGTAGGACTGCAAAAAGTTCAACCCAGCTTATTAAATGAAGTAGTGATATGTGCATTGTTAATGTTAAATTCCACACAACAAATCTGGATGCTTCATCAACTGTACAGTATATGCTATCATAAATATGTGAGAAAATGTTAGTAATCATTTTTTTTCTTCTGTAGAATTAAAACTGCTTAACCAATTTATCCAGTTGTGTTAGACACCAGGGTACAATTACTATGGATATGCATGTCAAATGTTAACTTAATGCATGCAAGACGGGGAAGTTACAAACATCCACATTTTTGATAGATTTCACAAAGTTTTGCAAATATTTACATAGTAACATTTTGAACCCCGGTAACTTAGAAATTCGCTCATCTAATTCTCTCCATATTTAGAGCATTCTATAAGCATTACAAAAAGGTTATCTGTACTAATTTGTACATGTCTAGCTCCAAATGTGCCTGAGTTACATGCAGATAAAACATTTTCATGAAATTTCCTGAAAAAAAAGATGAAAGACTTTGAGCACATAACATTTTGAGATGATGAATCATATTGTTGTGAAGTCTAGCACATTGTTAGAGCACCTTTCATCAGGAAATAATGCCAAATTTAATATACCTGACCTAATATTCAGTTAAGGTATATGCAGATAAAAATTTTCATGAAATTTCGCACAAACAATAAAATGATGACATTTGAGCACCTGCAATTTTGATACTATCCTTCCAATTTTCATGTTATTTGGCATGTTAGTGGATATTGACTCAAAGAGTATATATGCCAAATGTCAGAGCTCTAGCTTGAACAGTGGCTGATGTATAACCAAATAACTAAATTAAAAAAATTCCATGAAATTCTGACAAAATTCTGCAAAATGTCATGGAAGTTTTTGAAATGTTGCTAAAATTGCATGGATTCTGAATTTTCCCATTCCACACAGCTCTACAGTGCCTCCATGATCTTACCCACTACTGAGGTGAGGCTGACCAGCCTATAGCTCTCCACCTCCTCTCTACTACCGCTTTTGTATAGAGGGATTACATGTGTCCTCCAGTCCTTTGAAACTACTACTGTGTTGAGTGACTCTGTTAATAGGGCTGCTAGAGGTGCTGCTAGATCCCTTTACAGCTTCTTTAATATCCTTGGGTGTATGCCATCTGGCCCTATTGCTTTGTCTACCTTTAGTTTTTTGAGCTCCTCCAGGACTCTCTCACTGTGAATGGACTGGTGTCCATCTCCCTACCACCCTTTGCATCTATTTTCTGGCTGCAGCGCTTGACCCTCCTTCTCTTCAGTGAATCCTGAAGAGAAGCATTTATTCAGTATTTCCACCTTGTCTGGGTCTCCTCCTTACACTGTCCTTCCTCCCCTTTGAGCCTTACAATCCCCTCCAGCTTTTCTTCTCCTTTTTTTCACCATCTGTGCTAAGCTCTCCTCAGTCTGTATCTTTGCACTCCTAACAGCCTTTTTCACTTCCCTTAGACATTCCAGGTACCTCTCCCTGTCTTCATCCCTTTGGGTCTCCTTATATTTCTTGAATGCCACCCATTTGGTTCTTACTTTGCCTGCCACCTCTTTCAAGAACCATAGTGGCCTTCTCCTCCTCTTGCCATTGGATATTATCTTAATATATTGCTTTGTCACTTCCACTATGGCTCCCTTCAGGTACCCACACTGCTCTTCAACTCCCCCTCTTACCTCCCTTTTCTGTAGGGCTGCTGTGATACATCTCCTCATTTCAGTGAAGTTCTCCCTTCTGAAATCTAAAATCTTCACCTTTGTGTGACTTGACTGGGTCTCCGTCTCCATGCTAAACCACACTATGTGGTGGTCGATGGACCCCAGTTGTCCTTCCACCTGGACTTCTGTGATCCTTTCCCCATTGGTCAATACTTGGTCCAGAATCACCCTGTCTCTGCTGGGATCAAACACTGGCTGCCTGAGACCTGCCCCCTGCAGGGAATCTAGGATGCCTCTGCTTCTGGCTGAAGCAGCTGCCTAGGTGGTCCAATCCACATCTGGCATATTGAAATTGGTCAGCAGTAGAACTTCCCCTTTAGTCACCATCTGGTGAATTTCATCCACTAGCTCCCTATCCACCTCCTCCCCTGTACCGGAGGCCTGTAGATCACTCCAGTGTGTATTGCGGTACCATTGCCAGATTCAAGAGTAACCCACAGTTACTCTGCCTCCCCCTGTCTATCCTGCACCTCTGTCACCTTAATACCATTCCTGAAGTACAGGGCTACCTCTCCCCCTTTTTACCTCCCCTATCCCTCTTAAACAGAACATAACCTGGTACATTTATATCCCATTCATGATTAGTGGTGTACTATGCTTCTGTTATTGCTGCTATGTCCAGATACCCCTCCACTAACATGTTTTTTATTTCCCAGGCATCAGGCATTGGATACCACGGCCTTCCATGTTCTGCAGCCTATCCTTCCTCTGTCCATATTTTGCTCTCCTGCTTCCCCCCCCCAGCCCAGTAGTCTTTCTTATGGGGTCTAGCTTTTTCTGCTTCTCCCTTGCCGTCTACTTCAGTTATCCCTGTCAGCAACTCATTTTTTTGTGTGTGCCCATGGGAGGGTGATATTAAGTCTCCTGACCTTTCTGCCTCTCCCCTTGGCCAGTTTAAATGCTTGCTGGTGAAGCATTCAAACTTTTCACTTAGGACTAAGGTCCCCTTCCTGGATGGATGAAGGCTGTCATCCTTATACAGGCTTGCAACTCTCCAGGTGGGTCCCCAGTCCCCCATGAAGCCAAAACCTTCCTTTCCGTATCATTCTTTCAACCAGGAGTTGAATTTCTGAATGCAGAGCTGCCTAGTCTCCCCCTTGCCGTGGACAGGTAGTACCTCTAAGAATAAGATGGAGTGTGCTATCTGCTTCAGGCTCCCTCCCAACCTCCTGAAATCCTCCTGAATTCTGACTATTTCTGCCTTGTTCCCCACCAGGTTATTTGTCCACAGGTGGACAATGATATCCAGTTCCTCCCTCCTTACTATTGCCCTTGCAATCCTATGGATGCGCACCCCATCCCTCTATGCAGTACTTCCTGGAATGCATTTTACCTCCCTCTCCCCCTAGCTAGAGGCCCCTATCTTCACTCCCCAGACAGTTGAGCCCCCCACCAGAAGTAGCTTGCTCCTCCTCTGGGGTCCACTTGCACCCTGCTCTGGGGCTCCATTACGGAGAACCCAACCATCCACCTTGGTCTCAGCAGTGGGTGACGTTGTGGGGTTCTCAAGTGCCTCAGAAACAGCCTAGGGGTTACTTAGCTGGACCGGTTTGGGGATGTGCTTTAGGCCCCCCCGGCCTCACCCTGCTGAGTCCCTGTTTAGATTTGAGCTACTGATCCTTTGCCTGCTAAGCAAACACACATTCAGTGTGCCACTGAACTGCAGGTAAATCTGATGTAGTTCCTATGATACAAAGATTATGTGACACTTGCAAAACAGGTGACTGGGGATCAAATTCCAGCAGCTAATTTACCATCACAAACTGTTGCTCTTAGCTAAATTTACTTCTCCTATATTACAATTCAACTCCACACCAGACCATGATGACTCACTACTCAACTTAGTTTCCATCATAAAAAAAAAAAAGTTTTAAAAAGTGTTCAAGTCCGTGGCAGGATTCAAACTACGTCTCTCGGAATTAAAAAAAAAAATGATTCTTTGCCTGTTAAGTGAAACACATTCAGTGTGCCGCTGAACTACAGGTCAGTGAATTGCTTTTTATATATTTATTTATTTATTAATTTAATGTATTGGATTACAACAACCTTTGAGCTAGTACCTCATTTACAAAGGTTTCACGTCCAATACATACAATGACATATACAAAGGTATTTAAACTAGACACAATCAATTCCAGAGTTACACAATGTGAGGAACAGTACGATGTAGGCCAATGCAAAATCGATACATGTGGCAGCCTGGTTGGCTCTGTCAGTAGGAAAGGGAGGAAATGGCAGCCAAATATAGCCTTGTCAAATGGGGAACAGTAGGGTGATAGGGCATAAAGGCGAAACCAGTCTTTCCTGTTAGGTCTTGTCTCAGTACACCAAGCACAGAGCCCGATGCTCGAAGGTGCAGATTGCCTCCACACCACATATGTAAGGCACAGAGACACTCTGCATCTATTGTGCCCACTGTGTGGGATGCACTAAGGGGGTTGTGAAGCCCTCAAGCACCCGATCCCCCACCCACGTGGACAGTAATGCACAGGGGGTGGATGGGGGTGTGCCAGCACTACATGGCATGCACATAGCCACAAAGAGCTGTGCACCGATGTGCATGGGAGGGTAGCCAGTGTGGCATGGTAAACCCTGCTGTAAGTCCCCTATGAACCCCATGCATCAGTCCCACACCAAGGGGACCACTGCCTCCACAGCCACTGGCCACTTAGGACCACTGACCCCAGCACCCAGCCAAGCCCCCAACATCCTCGTATGTGCCAACCCCCCCACATGTGTACTTATGGGGGCATTGGCCCAAGGACCGCATGAACCCCCCCACCCACCTCTGTGGCTCCCCACGGTCTGGATGGTGTGGTGGACTGTTGTGACCCCCCATACACACTCGCTCACCCTCGTGGCACTGCCCTCCTCATGTACCTCCCTGTCCAATCAGGAGCATGACATGGCCAGTGGGACAACCCACCTCTCACCACCACAGCCGCCAGCTATGTGGACATCAATGGGGGAGTGCAGCCAATGTGCCCCCCACCACATAATGGATCCACCGAGGGTTCTGCGATGGGCATCCCATTGGACGCCTGCCCAGGTGCGCAGCTCCACCCTTGGGCTGCTCCGCATGGCCTTAACGTACCCATGTACCGGGGGTTGGGCTACGGACAGGTGGCCAGCAGTCATGAATACTGCCGGTGCTCACTTGTCTGCAGGTGTGGAGCTCCGTGGGAGTGATATGCACCTTTGGTGTGTCATTATCGTCCGTTGAAGAATAGGCCACATAGATAGGGAAAAAGGCAATATTTGGGGGGTGGATGAGAGAGTAAAGGGTATAGGTATTATGAAGCAGAGGAGGAAACACAGGAGTGGACTTTGTTGTAGGCAGAGGTAAATCTGGCTAACAGGTGCACTCATGTTTACCCACCAGAACAAGATTGAATGGATCTCCCATTTGAACTACCCAATGTCCTGGACAGTTGTGAGAGTAGTAAGGAGTCCATTGAGCCACAGAGTGGCCCTGTAGGTGAATGAGCTCTGGGCTAATGAGGTATTTCTGAAAGGCATCTAAAAGGGTATTTCTGGCAGTGCTCCTAGTGAGGTGCAGGCAGTGTGAATGCTGGAGGAACTTTTGTATATTGGGTGGGGTAAGTCCTAGGCATGCTTTTTTACCAAGGAGGCATACTTGGTACATGATCCTCCCCTGGAGTGTGAAACAATTGGATTGAGCATAAAGGTTGCAAGTGTGTGTTAGTTTCCCAGCACCTAGAACCAGTCTGCATGCTTTATTTTGTGTCACCTTAACTCTTTTTAAAGCTGTTTTGGAGGCTACACTGTTCACTGTTAGTTCATAGACTATAACGGATGGTACTGAACTGTTAACAGTGAGTCTTATTGCCTCTTGTGTCAGATAGTTCATATGCCTGTAAAGGGCACCTAGTTTGGCATTTATTGTTTTAACCACTTGGTCAATGTGTGGGGTGAAGGAAAGGGAGTTATGCAGTGTGACTCCAAGGTATTTTAAGGTGCACACTTGGTCTAGTGGTTCACCACTACTGTTGAAAATAACCATTTGGCTTACTTTGCCCTTATTTTGTGGGTTGGAGAATACCATGATCTTTGTTTTTTTGTAGTCCATCAGTAGTTTATACTTCCTAAACCACTCACAGTTGTTGGAAGCTAAGATGGAGCTCCTGATTCAGTGAGCTTCTCTAAGAGCTTCAAGTGAAAATGGCAGCCTCATCCACATAGAGTATCAGATGGGCATGCATCTGGAAAGAAGTTTACAAAAAGGATGAAGAGCAATGGTCCAAGTATGGACCCCTTAGGGACACCAAGGGTGATCTATTTGCTATCTGATAGTTTCCTATGGTGTAGAGGTTATGTCATAATCTGTAAAATAAACAATTGTTAAGGCTTTGCCTGGAGTTCAGTGGCCAAGAAGCCAGCCATTCCCACTTCCTGAGCTATATAAGCTGTTCCTCTCAGCCTCACTGTGAAGCATTTTTTCTTTGCAGCCGAAGGCTCTGTCGGTTTGTCCTCTGAGCTGGTTGGGCCTCCCTGGCTGGCTCAGGCCTGCCCTCCTTGCTGCTCCTACTTGTCTCTGTTGGGCTTCTGTGTTTATTTTCCTGCTTCTAGTTTGTTTTTCATCTTCAGCTGTGTGTGCTTCCTTCCTTTAGGGGGGCTTTGTTTCTAAGCTCCTAGCATACTGCTACTCCAGAGCCATACTGCTACTCAGAGCTCATGCTAAGACTTTCAGTTACCTACAGCTGCAGCCACTGCTGCTGTTTGCTTTAATTACTATTGTACCCGGTGCTTGTGTTTTTACACTGTACTCACCACACTCAAACCACTGCAATGCAACTTCAATCATTATCTTTGTGTTTCAGCTCCACCATAGCTGCTCCATATTGCATACTCAATTCTTTTCACCTGACACAGTTTACTATGACCTTAGCTGTGCTGCTCATTCCTGTTCTCATTCTATGTGCAGCTTCATTGCACTGCCTGGCTACGCCTGCTTTCAAAGCATTTGTCTCCATGTTTCATTGCAGTTACAACTCTGAGATCAGCCAACTCAGCTCCTGCTGAGGCTGTTAATATAGCTTGTCATTAAATTTTGCCTTGCCACCAAAAATCCTCAGAATGTTTGTCCCCTTGATTTGGCTATTCATGTCTTGCTGGCTTGCCCCCAATTCAGTGCTGTTTAATTGCTATACAGTATGTTATGCAGGTCCACCTATCACTACCACTGCTTATTGACCTACATGCAGGTCCACACTTGCTTATGCAACTGTTGCTCCTTGCTTAGACAAACCATTGCTTCATGCCTACTGCCATCCCCTTGGCTTCAGCCTCTGGGATTCTGCTGCACTCAATGTGCATTTTGACCTTGCAAGGTCTCAGCACTCAATGCTCATTACGATCTCAGCACGTCACGCTCATCAGCTCACCAGCTTTTCAGCTCACAATCAATTCTGGTGCATGCCAGCCATTCTATTCTGGTGCAGGGTTCCTGCAGCTGACGGTCTTGCTCTGCATTTAGTCCGCATCTTGGGTGTGTCCAACTTGGGGTGGGATCCTTCTCACCTGGCCCATAGCTGGAAATGTTCTTGCCCCAGGCTTGGCTTTAGCTGCCTGCTACATGACAGCAGCTCCTGGTGTAGAATTTAAGACTAGTGGTGAAGGGTGGAAAAAGTTATCTCCTTTGGCTCTAGTGTTCCACTATAACGGTTAGCCATTGACTTTAGTGGTTTACCCAGAGAGGCACCTTCACCGCATTCTCCCCACAGTTGCCTCTGGTTCACCTGGTTTGATTTATGGTGGGTAGGCCAGGTGAGTGCCTCAGCAGTTGTTGCTCTCCTCCTGCACCCTGGATGCACATATTGTTGCAGTGTTTTCTCACAACCTTCCACAGCATTCCTGCTAGAGGGTTTGAGTGAGAGCCTTCCTCTAAATTGGAATATTTTCCACCTCCGTTTAATTGGGTTTTCCAAATTGCAGCTTCACAGCTGTCGCTAACTAAACTATCCCAAACCTGGAGGGAAGGCGACCTAGAAATTGGATCCCCCAGAGATTTCCTCCTCATAGGGTTTTTTTTCTCTCCTCCATTGCCTCAGGTCATAAATCTTAGTTAGCATAGTTGTTTCCCCTAGTTTCTTTAGGTAGGTTCCACTGTTGGATGGAGGTGGAGGATGTCCTGCTGTTCCTTCTCTCCTTAGGGGATGCTCTAATTGCAACACAGTCCATCAGTATCCTGCTACGCAAGCCTGGGTATTCATTATGTCATCCAACTGAGCATCTCATGCATTATCAAACTGCCTATGCTTCTTCACTGCTATCTTACAGTTACTGCTCCTATGTCACAGTTACTGCTTACTCATATGCTTCATGTTGTCTCCTTTTTGGGGCTGATACTATATTTCTTTTGGGGATTTCTAAGGTACCTTTAGCCATGGGAATCATCCTGTGGCACCTCTAGGGGTGGAACCCTCTCTGAGAGTTCCTTGCCTTCGTACCCCTACAGGGTGGTAATTCCTCTGGAATAGAGTGCGAACGGCCAAAACCAAACTAACACAGTTGCACAAGCATAACACTATACTGGCTGTGTAGGTCAGTGAATTGATAAGGCTTTGCCTGGAGTTCAATGGCCAAGCAGCCAGCCACTCCCACTTCCTGAGCTATACAAACAGTTCCTCTCAGCCTCACTGTGAAGCATTTTTTCTTTGCCCCACCATCCTCCCTTCCTCATCCAGTTGCAGCAGTCTCTCCTTAAGGGGATTCCTAAGGTACTTTTAGCCACGGGAATTGTCCCGTGGCACCTCTAGGGGTGGAACCCTCTCAGAGAGTTCCTTGCCTTTGTACCCCTACAGGGTGGTAATTCCTCTGGAATAGAGAGTGTGACTGGCCAAAAACAAACTAAAACAGTTGCAGAAGCGTAACACTATACTGACTGTGTAGGTCAGTGAACTGGGTATCTAATCTCAGCACACAATTTATCTTCAAAATTTGTAGTTCTTAGGTAAATTTACTTCTTATATAATTTACTATTCTAACTCCAAATCATCATGAATTTGCCATTCAGGTGAGTTTCCTTCTGACAAAAAATGTTTATGTTCTCACTGGATTTGAACTAAGGCTCCCTTGCAAAGCAGACACACATTCAGTATGCCACTGAGCTGCTTGTAAGTGATTTGCAGTTCCTATGAAATGGAGATTGTGTCACAACCTGCAAAGGGTGACTAGGGATAAAATCCCAGCAGGTGATTTACTTTCACAAATTGCTGTTTTAATCTAAATGCATCTCCAGCCTCAGAGATGATCCTCCAACCCTAGAGATAAGTGGGGCTGGCAGTATAGCCTAGAGGTTAGTGGAACAAGGTGTGAACGAGCTTGGTACATCCAGCAGACCAAACCTGAGTTTGATTCTCACAACCTCCACTTGCATACTGTGTGACTTGGAGCAAGTCAATTAACCACCCAGTGCTCTCAGGTTGCCCTTGAAAACTGGCATTTGTACCTAGTGGTCCTTACCCGGTTACTAAAGACTAAAATAAAAAAATAAATTGTGCAACCAGTTGTGCCACTGACACAGCACTGTGAAAGATAAACAGAGTCTTTTGTTTTATTATTTATTTATTTTGAATTTTTTGACCGTGAAAGGCACATTGAGCTTTTGTTCGTTTCCAGGTGCAACCTGAGGATATGGATAACAGTGGGATAAGAATAATATAGATATGTCTTTGCAGAAAAACATAGATAATAAATATAGAGCAAACAAAAACAGATTAAAGCTTTAGCATGACTCAAAATACAACTGTAGTGCAAAAGGCAGCATAGTATCAAATTGTGAAAAAACAACAACAACAAATAATCACAGGAAATGCTTTACATATTAAGATCATGAAAGAGAGTGCCAAAAGGCAATTGATAAAGTGCCACAGTTAAAAGTAGCATGGAGGCGGTCGGTGACATGGGATGGGTAGGAGGAACAGACAAAGAGGTAGTCATGTGATAGCAGGAGTGTAGGATATGGGGCAGTGGGGGTGGTATGCACAGGTGAAGGTGAAATAATTTCTATGAGTGGTGTGAATGTAAAAATGGATGTGCTGAGGCAGATATTGGAGGGAGGTTATTCTAGAGGTTAGAAAGATAAACACTAAAGTCAGCCTGAGAAGCAGATGTTTTACCTTTTTTCTTAAAGGATTTTATCCTCCAATGCAGGAAGGGAGGCTATCAGCCCTATCCCCATGCATTGCAGCTGTCTCTGATCTCCTCAAGGCAGGGGCCAGTTCCTCAGTAGATTCTCATCCACCCCATAGCAGGGCAAAGGACAGAAGGGTCATCATTCCAACCTTGAGCACTCTTATCCAGAGAGGCCCAAGACAGATCGTAGAGTGGGCCATGATGGGCAGGGCTTTATGTACTCATCCAGATGCTTTTTCTACCTTTATTTTCTCCCTCCCCATTGCTGTTGTTTGCACATCAGTAAATGCATGTGGAGGCATGCACTCACTGCAGATGTCCTGCAGTTCCCTCCCTTTGTACTGCTCCCTAACTGTCGTACCACCAGGTTTCCACCTGCAGCAGTCACATGGCAGAGCTAGCAACCCTACCTCCCCAAGTGAGGAGAGAAGTCTGTCAGATGCTCTATCCTCTCCCCCCCCCTGCCAACTCCTGGAACCTGAGATTGCTCCCCATCACAGATCACTAGCCTGGCAGGCAATAGCACTACCACCATGCCACTGAGCCAGCACAGCAGATGTTTTTCACTGGTGGATTGTGAAGAAGCATGTCAAATGACAGTAGGGAGTAGGAGGATGGAACAGATGGAGAAAGAGGAAAGAGGACAGGCAGAAATGGAAGGCTGTGTTGCAGTATTTAGATAGGAAGGAGGAACAGTGGGAAAGTTTTCATTGTTCAAAAGAGGACAGAGGGAAGAACAGAGAGAGGGCACAATAATGTGTAAGAGTAGCGATATTAAGAGTGAAACTGCAGAAAGAGTGGAAGATAGGGTTCAGTATGTTGAGGGTAATTTGGGGAACATCACTGCAGACCCCATTGTATAGTCAAAACTATTCAGTTTCATTATTTATTTGTTCGACCTAAGGTCATTATTACTGTAGTATAAAAGTACATATTAATAAAGCTTCAGATAAGATATTTACAATACAGTGCAAATAACTCACATTTGAAAATGAAGAAAAGCAAAACCATACCGGCCCACTGGCGCAGCAGCAGCAGCACTGTTACTTATGATGCTGATGACCCAGGTTTAGAAGTGATCCTGAGGTGTCAGAGGACCAGCCGGGGGGGGGGGATTGAGTGTCTGTGGGACTGCTTTCCTCCTCCTCCTCCTCCTCCGGGGCGAGGGTGGGCAAGATATTGGAGTTCAACTGACTCCTGGTGGAGGCCAGAGGAAGATGGAGCCCGAGCTACAGAGATGGGTAGATATGGCAGATGTCAGCATTTACACCTTGACATCAGTGCACAGCATGGCTCCCAGGGGAAAGAAAACTAGGAACAAAAAACAGTTGAGCATGACTGCCGGCTTCTGCAGGCCCCATAGCCAATGACTCAGGCACCTCCCAAATCTGGATCAAGTCTGGTGGGTCAAGGGACTCCCCACTCCCACCCCCTGCCATGGACGGCAAGCTGGGGTGATATAGGAAGAGGTAAATCCTGGGAGAAGTCAGGGTGATGGGGCTGGGAGGGCTAGCATGAATGAGGACCAGCCAGGACAAGGAGAAAAAGGAAAAAGAAAAAAGAAAAAAAAACTTTAATAAACTATCCCTTGCACTCCATTTAATGAGTTCACAAATTAGACAAATAGTGAATATCCTTTCAGTGTAGTATAACATAACCCAGTTTGTGACTCATAGACCATTATGAGCCTTCTTTTAATTAATAGTACCTTTGCTGTGAAAATAATTATAGATATTAGTTGCTTGAATGGTAGTGGCCACCAAGTGCACCTGAACAAACTAGATGTCTGGTGCAAAAAAGGGACAATGGCAACAGGTACAAAGCAAACTTGAATGTGCTGCTGTCCAAAGAAAAATAATCTAGGTTCATCCAAGATATACCATGCTGTGGTGTCCACCCCCTCCTCAATCAGTGTACCAGTTCCACACATCACACAGAGGTAAAGCTGGATCAATGCAAAAGACCTCATTATCAGGGACCAAAGAACTATGCATGAGACTACACTGTCCATGGCAAAGTTATCAATCTCCCAGCCACTGTGCTCCCAGACAGAAAAAGCCTACTTTAGGAATGCATAAAGTTACACCATTCAGTGCATTCTGTTCCATCCCTTATTAGGCATCCCCATAGCTATTTCCTACTCCTGGTTGCACATTAAAAAAGGCAAATATTATACTGCAAAAGTCCACCTTTTAAAAAGAGCTGGGCAGCTCCATACCCCAATATGTCCCAATAGGCCTTGGGCATGAATTGTCTGTGGAGTGCAGGTTAATGGAGTTCTAACACTGCCTGCCATCAGGCCCACAATTAGGCCATAAGGCATCCCCTTCGAATGCCCTATTAAAACTCTAGTCCTTTCATTTAGAAATCAAAATAGTCAGTACCGGTCTGCATTTCCCTCTCTCCTTCAATCTTCTAGTATCAGGCAAAAATTAAAAGGACTGAGTCAAATCTGAGATGGCACCTCTTTGGTTCAGCTGTTTTCCCACTTCACAGTCTGATGGACAGTATTTTCCATTTAGGAGCCCTTCGGTTCATTTCTTGTGCCACCATCTCTGTCTTCACCTTTCTATCTTTCCATTTGTAAGGAAGCCACTTTCAATGGAGGAGAGAAACCAGAAAAAGGGGATATGCAATGAAGCTTGGGGTGGGGAGGAGTTCAAGAGGGATATGAGGAAATCCTTCTTCACAGAAAGGGTGGTGGATGCCTGGTACAACCTGCCTGAAGAGGTGGGAGGGCAAAGACAGCTG
Organism: Neoceratodus forsteri; assembly: GCA_016271365.2. NCBI lineage: Eukaryota > Metazoa > Chordata > Ceratodontiformes > Ceratodontidae > Neoceratodus > Neoceratodus forsteri. The sequence continues at coordinate 268,519,801 of CM028137.1, forward strand.
GAAGTTTCAAGCATGTGTAGGACAGGCACAGGGGTATAATACGTAGAGAAAAGGGACAAGGGAAGGACACCTCTAATCAAATAGGGTCTAGAGTGTAGAAATAAGTAGGGAAAATAGGGCAGACTAGATGGACCAATAGGTCTTTTCTGCTGACAGATTCTATGTTTCTGTATTTCTATGTTTCATCTCTCAGACTATTTATGGTATAAACATCTATTCTCCTCTCCAACAGAACATCATGTAATGGGAAAAAGGAAAAAGCTTCACTGAGTGCAGCATTTTCATTACACCAATTTAAATTGAAACAGAGCCACCCAATCCACCCCCCCTCCCCCATCCCCAGGCAACAATATCACACATTTTATAATAATAACTAAAGCCTTTCTGAACATAAGATACAATCTGGATCCTCAACAATAACTTCCATATGATGGGTCAGATCTATGATGCCAGTTCGACAACACTTTTGTCGACCAGCATCTCAGTGATGGGATTTATGTTGACCGCAATTTGCAGTAGATATAAATCCCATATGTCTCCCAGTCCTGTTTTTCTATTGGGCGGTTTTGCCCTCCAAACCTCACCCCCTCCGTACTATGGATTATCAACTCCAGTTGGAGGTGATTCGGGGAGGGGGTGCAGGACCTGGAGACAGTGTGTTCCTGTCATGAGCACACCAACCCAGCAACCTGTCGGCAAAGTGCAAATTTTGCCAACAGCAAGGTATGTTGTTGTGTTGATGTCACCATCAGGTCGGCATACCTGATGGGTCCCTGCATTTCTATCAATCGTATATACGTGGTGTGCATCCAGCACATCACTGATCCCAGTTTCCAAATTTGTAGCTTGCAGCTTTTGTAATTTTTACTGAATTCCTTAGACCAAACGGAGACTCAAAGCGGCTTTTGTAAATCTGTGCAGTGACCACCACTCACATGGAGCACAAGGGATACCACAGCTCCAACTCACCATCTCTCTTTCTCTGATGTGGCTCAACACTGTCTCCCACACTCTCACTTGAAGAACTCAAGAATCACCCCAGAAGCTTTGCCAAAATTAAAGGTAGTTAGTGGTAGTTAGCTATTGGTGATTAAGTAGTGGAGGCAGAGGCTACAGTGAGCACTGATTTCTTTTCAGAAAGAGGAAAATAAGACTAAATAAAGCTAAATACTAATAAAAAAGAGAACCATAGAACTGTGTAGTGGTTTGAACCAGCCATGCTGCCATCTTCCTGCTCCACCCACCATCACAATAGTCAAACGTGCAGGATCATTTTTAGGACAATCGCACAATAGACTGGGAGGGAGAAGCAAATCTTATTGCGGTACAATGCACCTAGCTTAGAGTGTATTGTTGCTCACTGAGTCAATCTGAAAGGCAAAATAAAGGTTTTGATCCCGTCACACACTGAGGTACTTGAAGTTGAGGACTATGTCAGTATGGGGCACATACAAATGTCTTGAAGATCAGGTGGTAGGGAGCCTGGCATGTCTCTGCCTACTGGCAAAAGTCATAGAGATAGTCTTTTTGCATTGAGTAAAAGCTGGTTAGAGATGAACCAGTGCTAGATATTGTTTCAAGGTCATGATAGAGTGACAGTTCCCACTTAGTTAATAAGGACTCAGAGGAGAAGAATATAGTGTCATCCACATACAGTCAGTGAAGCCTGCAAGCATGCAATGCATTGTCTCAGGTTACTGCACTACAAAAGGGATTCACTGCCACTGAAACTGTATTATTTACTGCAGTAGCTCTGCTGCAGAGTGCCACAGTATTGTGTTGCATCCTGGCAGCTTCCACTATAAATATCTACAAAGAGACACAGGCAAATGGGAAATTATTGAGGAATATGGAAAAAAGCATGGGACACAGAATGAAATCCTGTAGGACCAGAGCTAATGGAGAATGGGATGGATAATGCATCACCAACATGGATCAACTGACTCTCATCAGAGACGTAATAACCAAACCCACCAATTGAGGGACAGTCTGTGTGGTGCCTACAAAATTATCCCGAAGGTGTGAGTGGGCAAGAAAGAAAATGGTCAAACTAAGATCACTGAAAATGGTGGCAATAATACGGCCCTTGTACATACCCTTGAGAATGGAGTCTATGACTCAGAGAAGGGAAAAGACAGCAGAGTAGTACTTGTGAAGGCCAGACTGGAGAGGGGAATGTAAAGAAGAGATCAAGGAGGGAGGTGAGGTGGAAGAGAACAAAGTTCCTCTTTTAGCATGATAACTGTGGAGAGTAGAGAAATAAGATAGTATTTTCCAGGGGAAGATTAGTCACTCACGTTGTGGAGGAGTATGACTATGGCCTGTTTCCTGACCTGAGAAATAGCCACAAGGCAGAAAGAGACATTTAGGAGGGAGGCAGTAGGGGTAGCAATGGATGAGTAGTTCATAGCATCTCAGATCAGGGCTGTGACTCTTAGATGGGATGAGAGAGAAGAGCAGTCAGGGAGGCAGCAGAGAATATTGGTGAGAAAAAAAAGATGGTGCAGGGAAGGGGTACGGGGTAGGAAGTGGTCTGAGAATGGAGAGGCAGAAGTATTGAGGAGAAGAATGGGGAAAAGGGGGAGCAGGGAATGAGCACAGAGTTTGAAAATGTCTTTGAAGTCAGTAGTGATCTCAGAAGGGTTAAAGCTAATAAAGCTCTTGATTTTGAGAATGATGGTGTCAGCTGGGAAGGGTATCAAAAAGAAAGTAGATTTCTTGCAAAAAACTTATTATAAGAGCTAATAATGTTCCTAAAGGTCATGTAGGTTTCTGTGCAATATGATGTTTTAATAGACTTAGTCAAGTAACTTAGTTATCACATTCAATGCACTGGAACATAGGAACATAAGAATTGAAGATTGAAGCAGGCCAACTCTCCCACTGAGAGCATCCCCTGCTAGTCAATAGTTAAAAAAAAATGTTATGACCCCCGTCACATATTTATTCAGCTGCACCTTGAAGAAGCAATGAATGTGAATGACACATTGAGCATGGTGTACTTTTTAATTTTATTTTACATTGCCCTCTTTCTCCTGTCTTCTAAGATGCCCCACATTCTGAGTCTACCTGAGTATTTTTTAGATTCCAAATAAATGAACACACCTCTAAATTTATGTATTTAATTTTTGCTTACCAGGTAAATACACTAGACAAGAAATTACCTGTTTGCAGATATGAGCTGGGAGGTTACAGTGTGGCAATAAAATGGACAAGTACATAAGTAAGTTGAAAGCAAAGATACATAGCCACAGTACAAATTACAAAATCAATGCATGATAAAATAACCATACACTAATATATACATAAACACGACAAGCAACATTACAGATAATAAATTATACCAAATATTACATAATAACCAAATATAATACAAAAACCACAATTACCCCAGCTAGAGCACTTATTTCTTTGTTCAACATATCTATGTGTGACATAGAAGAGGGCATGCAAAGCAAGGTCTGTCTCTTTGCTGTCAACACCAAGATCTGGTGAAGAGTGGACACAGAGCATAGCCAAACTCATGGAATAGCAATCTGAAGGCTCACCCAGCTTCCCCCTATGGAGGAACCCCCTCCTCATAATTTGTGGTAACCCAGTGAATTGGCCAGCCTGGTCCTCCAGGGCATTCAGCAATTGTCCCATTTAATCAGTGCCAACAGACTGGATATCTAAAGACTTTTGGGCAACTTCAATTAGAGTTTTGGCTAGAGAAGCATAGGCACTGGCAGTATCTGCAGCTTAGGTTGGCATTAACTCCTCTTCTTACGCCCAAGCATCAGTTTAGCAAGATTAAAGTGTTTGACAACTCATTGCCTCTGATGAAGGTTCGCTTCCCAAGGCCAGACACATTTATGAAAAGCCATATATGATGGACACATCTGGAATTGAAAAACTCCAGGTAAAATGGAGTGAGAAACTGGGTATTGAACTCCAACAGATTCCTGTTGGAAAGGCTTGAAAATTGCCTTAAGAGACACCTGAAATAATTTCACCCAGTTCATGATCTGGCATAGGTGGCAAAGAACCCTTTCAAAGTTAAACAAATGGGGTTTGGCACTGCCGGACACCTGCTGGAGGTGCTCCTCCTCAAGAGGACATATTTTCACATTCTTTAGTCCTACCCAAAATTACAGAAGTTTTGGGCTGATGTTCTGCAGGTCTGCAGAACCACTATAAGTATGGACCTGACTGTCATACCCTTCTTAGTTATATTAGGCCTCATGCATGAAACAGAGTTGGGCCAGCAGGCCCCAGCTGCAAAACTGTGGTGGCTCTAAGGAGCCTTGCTCACTGCAAAAAGAATTATACTTAGACACTGGATGGCTGTCACCCCCCCCCGTGCCATTGGAGTGGCTAGAGAGTCCTCTATGCCACCACTTACTAAAATTACTTATTTTCTGAATGTGCTGTATTACAGTCTAGATTTACCTTATTCTTGGTTCCTCAATGCAGCTTGTCTACTTTCCTTATAAATTGTTTAGGATTGGCTGTCCATGGCTGCATTTGCAGAAACACCAGCTGCTGGAGTGCAGCATTGGACCAATGCAGCTAAGTGTTTTTTGGTTCTTTTAGTTCTATTGGGGGGCTGAGTCCTGTTTTGTTACATGCTGCATTGATATGGGCTTATCAAGGGTTGTGGTGGTTACAGGAAGGGGGGGATGCTGCAGAGGGCAGGCTGAGGGTGGGAGATTGTCGACCGCTAGACTGCACCATTGGAGGTCCCTCCAGACCATGTGTCCACAGCCATCCTATCAGGAGGCTGTAGTCAGGGAAACAAAAAGGGGCATCAGCTTGAGTAGGCTGTACTTACAGAAATGCTAGTTATTGGAGTGAAGCAGCAGACCAACGGAGCTAAGTGGAGTATTTTTTCTTCTTTCAGTTCTATTGGGGGATGAGTCTTGTATTGTTGCATGCTGTTTTGATTCAGGCTTATCAGGGGATATGGTGGTTGCAGAGAGGAGGGGGGATGCTGCTGATGGCTGATGTCTGCTACACAGCATCAATGGAGGTACCACCAGACCAAATGACCACAAAGGGGCTGCAGCTCGAGTAGGCCATACTTGCAGAAATGCCAGCTGGTGGAGTGCAGCAGCAGACCAATGCAGCTAAGTTGGGCATTTTTTGTTCTTTCAATTCTACTGAGGGGAAAGGTCCTGTATTGTTACATGCTGCATTGATTTGGGATTATCATGGGGCTGTGGTGGTTGCAGAGAGGAGGGGGGATGCTGCAAAGGGCAGGCTGATTGCAGGAGAATGGTGACCACTACACGGCACCATTGGAAGTCCCACTGGACCACATGACTGCTGCCATCCTGTCAGGTGGCTGTAGACCATTTACAATAGCCAATGGTCCAAGTGACCCCTTTCGTGAGCAACCTCAAAGCATGAGTGCCATGAAGTGGGAGTGTGGTGTCTATAACTAGGTAGCATCTGGTGGAGTTGTCAGGATGTCTACAGGAAGGGCCGCAGGCCACACTACACAGGACAACTGAGGTAAGTGTGCTACAGGGGGAGATAAGCATTGAGAAGGACACAAGAACTGGGGCATACAAACATAGTGTATTCTAGCAATGTAAAGAAATAATATAGCTCAGTTAGGGAAAGCCCACATGAATATAATCGGCACTATAAAGATTAAGCAAAGAAATCCATGACAAGGTAAAATGGGGAAAGCAGCTATACCATATCTAGGGTCACTGTAGTTTTGAAATTCTAACAGAGAAATCAGTGACATACAGCTGGGCTGGGATAGACTACCTAGGGAGGATGTGGGGGGCTATCACTTGTTACAGGCAGTGAAACAGATTGGAGGGGAGAGGTGGGGAGATGCAGGAAGACAAAGTAGTCAGGTCAGCAAGGGCAGGATCATGAGTTGTAATGGATGTGGGGCCACAGTTTTCATGGGGATGGTGTGGAGAACAATGGGCTGCCCAGTGTGCAGGAGCCTGAAACAGATAAGGGGAGAGGTATGGTGGCTTAGATGGGAGCTGGAAAGAGGGGTGGAGAGACAGGGAGGAAGAACAGTGGCTGAAAGGGCAGTTATTGGCTATCTCTGAGTATATTGATAGCAGACATAGGACAGAAGCTGAGAGGATACCACAGGTTCCAGGGACATACCCTCCCCAAAGACACTGTAGAACCAGGGTGGAGGACTAGCAGATGGTAAGGAGTAGGGGTAGGGGGGGTTAAAGGATCTACACAAAGGAGAAGGGGAGAGGTGTGGAGGAAAGTAGGAAGGTTCTCAGGTTGAGATGCCTATATCAAACAAATATGAATTTCTGGCCAATGTAGGGGAATGGGGGAATACTGGAAGGAAGCATTAAGGAAGCACAAGGACAAAGGTTTGAGGCATGGGAGAGAGAGAGAGAGAGAGAGAGAGAGAGAGAAAAGTAGCTCAGGGAGGTAAAAATGGAATGAAAACAAGAAGGGAGTATAAGAAGAAGGGGGAGGTAGAGATACCAGAGAGAGAGAGAGAAGGATCAAGGAAGCACAAGGACTAAGGTTGGAGGTATGGGGGAAAGATAGGGGAGTAGCTCAGGAAGCTAAAGAGGGAATGGAAGCAAGAGGGGGCAGAGAAGAAGGTGGAAGGAGTTACAGTGGGAAATAGAGACTGTACAATAGTAGCAATCAAGGTTATCCAGGGATGGATGGGATCAAGGGGGAGTGTAGAAGCAGGGATAGAGGGATGTGCTGGTACAGACAGAAGGGCTCCCAAAAAAGACAGGAAGAGGTTGAGGAAGGGTGATAAGAGCTTACTAGGAGATGATGATGAGTCAGTGAAAAGGCCTGTGTGTGGCAGAAGGGTGCATATCACTGGGGATTCAATGCTAAAAGGTATACACGGGGGGAGAAAGGAGGACCCAAGGAACAGAACGATGGTAGCTTGTACGCCTGGAATGGAGGAGGGGGTGAGGGAGCAGGACAAAGGATCAAGGAAGTGGTAGGGATGATGGGAGGAAAGTCTAACTTGGCCATCCACTGGGGAACCAATGATCTGGCAGGGAAGGAGGTACAGGTGGTGCAAAACAGATTCAGAGAACTAGCAAAATTAGCATTGGTGGAGAACACAGGACCAAATTCCTAATCGGTCCATGAATAGAATTTTTTGTTTCATAGTTACACGATGTTCCCTCTGCCATGCCATCTCTTGCGGAATTATCACTCATCGACTACTTATAGACTAGCCTGTCATTATATTTGAATTGGGGAGTTACCACTTACTGAATAAACTTACGAATTATGGATTAGCCTGTCACTATATTTGAATTAAGGGGTGCTGCCCCCCACACTCCCTGTGTCTTTTTACAAAATGGGGAGAATGTAGGGGTCGAAGCCCCTGAACTCAAACAAACTATGAATTGTTACAGCGGACATAATTGTATACATGTGCCGTAGCATCTCGCTAAGGAGATAGCAGTAGTCTGATCAGATCAACATAGCACTTGCAATCCCCTTTACGGCACCACATTATGCTATGGAGATTGCGATGGTCGGGTTTTCTCCACCAATGCCTCAAAATCTTGCAAGGAATCTGTGAGTTTGTTAGCCTTTTCCAAGGTAATGTCAGTCCCCAGGGCCAGCACAGCCAGAAAAAGGAGAATAATGCAATTGAACAATTAGCTGGGGAACTGGTGTAAGGTGTAAGGGCACAATCACATCTGGGGTTGGAGACTCAGGTCAGACAAGGCTATTTTTGGACAGATAGACTGCAACTTAATTGAAAATGAGGAAAATATTAAGGGACAAGCAAGGGAAATATATCAGTAACGATCTAGGCTTAAACAGCTGAGGGGGTGACTGGGGGACCAAAGAACCCAAAAGCTTTGAGATGGGGAGGTCAGTGGACCTTCCCCACACAAAGGTAGTGGCAGTCAGGGGAAAGGGGGATGGGGGGCAACCAATGACAGGGAGTGAAGATGAGAGTACTGGGGATGGGCAAGAAACAGCTAATACATGAAAGAGGCAACATGGTAGAGTCATGGTGGGGGTGGTGTCGCTTAATGCCCACAGTCTCAGCAACAAGATGGCAGAATTGCAGACCCTCTTAGTGAAGGGGAAAGTAGATGTAGCTGCAGTCACTAAGACCTGGGCTGCAACACACCAAAACTGGGATCTCTTTATCCCAGGATACAAACTCTACAGATGGGACAGAGGGATAGGCAAAAGGGTGGGGTGGCAGTATACATCAGAGAATGAATAACAAGCATGAGGGAAGAGGATGAACAAGGGGAAGGAGAAACAATATGGCTCCAACTACCAACTCATGGGGAGGAAGATTAGGATGAAGGTGGTCCAAGACCATCTAATCAGTATGAAGAGAAGGACAGAGAACTGTGCACAGAAGCAGAAAGCAGCAGGAAATGGGGAGGTGGTAGAGGTGGGGGTTATAATCTGCCCAAGGTGGACTGGCTATACCAGCAACATCATGTGCCAGAAGTCAAGAGATCCTAAATGCAATATAGGGAAGAGTCATAACCTAGGGTGTTAGTGATCCCACCAGGGAAAGGGTGATTCTTGACCTACTGTAGTGCTCACCAATGGTGAACACTTACAGGAGTTAGAAGTCAGAAAACCTATGGGTGGTAGTGACCACAGTATGGTGTAGTTCAATTTGGACATGAGCAGGGATAACATCCCCCACCAAGACCAACATGCTGGATTTCAGGAGGGCAAATTTTAAGAGGATGGGAGAGGTGCTAATGGAACACTAAGTGGGCATTGGAGAGGACATGGGGTGGATCAAACATGGGCCATCTTCAAAGAGGTGATTCTAGCAGCCATATCAGATTGCATCAAGCTAAGAGGGAAGAAATCAGAGGCGAGGTCACCCACCTGGTTTTACCATGAGATAGCCAGAGCAGTGAGGGAAAAAGAGGGAGGCCCACAGAAGATTCAGGAGAACTGCAAGGGAAAAAGATGAGGAGGAATACCAGAGACTGGCTAGAGTGACAAGAAGGGAGATGCAGCATGCTAAGGTGCAGGAAGAGCTTCAAATAGCTGAAGGAGTACAGATGGAGGAGAATGCCTTCTTTTGCTACATAAGCAAAAAGAGAGACAAAAGTGGAATAGTTAGGTTAAGGAAAGGGGATGGATAGGTAGACAAAGTGAACAAAGCAGAAGAATTAAATGGATACTTCTGCTCTGTCTTTACAAGGGAAAAGAATGGGCAAGTGCCGCATGGGAGGAGATGGAGAGAGGGGACGGGCGGGCTAAAATTGTAATCGAGATTGAAAGACTGAGGTAGGGGCTGCTGGTACTGAAGGCAGACAAATCCCCAGGACAAGATGACATACACCCTAGGGTGCTGAAGGAACTAGCAGAGGAGCTGGTGGGGCAGCTGGCTGTGCTTTTCAATAGATCTCTGGAGTTGGGCATTGTGCCCTAGGACTGGTGAATGGCGCACGTGGTACCCCTCCACAAGAGTAGACTCAAGGATGACCCAGGGAGCTACAGGTCAGTCAGCTTGACCTCAGTCATATGTAAACTCATGGAGACCATTCTTTAGGAAAGGTTGATGAGATACACTGAAGAGAATGGTCTTCAGGATGGGAGGCAACATCGGTTTGTGGCAGGCAGATTGTGTCACATGAACCTGATCAAATTCTTTGATTGGATCACAAGAGTGGTGGACAGTGGCCAGGTGATGGACATCATATACCTGGACTTCAGCAAGGCCTTCAATTCTGTACCACACAGGAGACTGATCAGGAAACTGATGGATCTAGGGGAGGAGAAGAGACTGGGAAGGTGGGTAGACAACTGGCTGAGGGGTAGAACCCAGAAAGAAGTGGTGAGGGGAGCATTATCCAGCACTATGGTTGTCACCAGCAGGGTACCACTGGGACAGGTGCTGGAGCAAGTGTTGTTCAATGTCTTCATAAGTGACATTGGGGAAGGCAATAAAGGCAAGATGTGCCTGCTTGCTGACAACACCAAACTCTGTGGGAGGGTGGACACAAAGGAAGGGATACAGGTCCTACAGGAGGACCTCAGTAAACTCAAGAGATGGTCAGGAATCTGGCAACTTGGCTTCAGTGACAAAAAATGCAAAGTGATGCACATCAGGGCCAGAAATCCTAGAACGGAGTATTACCTTAGGAGGAGTTCTGGTAATTACTGCAGATGAAGTGAAGGATCTGGGAGTGGTGATTACTAGAGACCTAAAACATACCACACAATGCAAGAAGGCAGTGGCAAAGGCTAACAGGATGCTGGGCGCATAGCCAGGGGATTCAGGAATAGAAGGAGCAAGGTCATTTTGGCCTTGTGCAAGTCATTGGTAAAACCATATTTGGAATATGGAGTAAGGTATTAGAATCCATACCTTAAAAAAGACATCAGGATGCTGGAGATGGTCCAAAGTAGAGTAACCAAGATGACCAAGTGTCAAAAGAATTGGTCATATGATGAAAAGCTGGGAGGCCTATGGATGTACTCCCTGGAAGAGAAAGAGTGGAGAGAGAGGGGCAACATGATACAGACCTTCAAATACTTGAAGGGGATTAACAGAATGGAAAGAGAAGACTTCTTTAAAATGAGTGACAACAACTCCATGAGGGGGCATAGCTTACAGTTGATGGTGGGGGATGTTTAGGAGGGATGTTAGGAAGCATTTTTTTTATGGAGCGAGTGATGGCCACATGGAATGCGCTGCTAGAAGAGGTGATCAGGGCAAAGGCAGTGTGGGCCTTTAATAGGACCTGTGACAAACACATAGGGGACCCATGGGACTCAGGAGGGGTAGAAGGGATGAAAGGGGTGACACAGGAGGTGGGACAAGGACATTGGCATAAGCCATGAACACTGCAGCGGTTACTGAGCAGACATGATAGACCAGTAGGCCTTCCTCAGCTGGCCTTTTTTGTATGGTTGTATGGTAATTCCTCCTGGAAATGTTGTTTTCTCTGTTGTCAACCAGAGGAAGTATGCCTGGGGAGGCGGAACAAGAATGGGGCTGCTCTAAATGGAGAGGGGGTAACCAAAAAGTAGGAGCAAAAGAGACAGAGGCCAGGAAAACAACAAAGAAAGGAAATCCCATGGGTGTGATGAGGAAGAGAAGAGAAGAGAAGATGGAAGCAGAGACTTTGAGGAGGCAGAAGATGAGGAAGGGAGGGGAATTGCAGTAGGTTATATACTGGCAAAAAAGCAGCAAAGTGGTCCCATAGTAACTGTTTACAAGAGAGGTAGGAGTGTGAGAGGCAGAGCTGAGTAGGAAGGTCATCCTAGATTTTATGGAGATGGACAGAAAAAGCAATTTGACCAATGGAGGTTCTGTAGTAAGGAGATGTGAAGGGCAGGAGTCAGTGGACTGGAGGCAGTAGGAAAAAGTGACATATAAGGAGAGTAAGGAAGAGAGGTAGGAGGAAGGGAGCAGTACCTGCACATGGAGAGAAATGAGAGGCAATGGTAGAGAAGCTGGGACTAGGGCTGTGCAGAATGCAGAATTCTACCATCAGAACTGGTGCAGAATGGGAGTTTTGCTTCCAAAAAGCTTTTTGGGATTTTTTTTTAATTCTGCAGAATTCTGAAAAGCATTTTTGTGTAAACAGCAGAATAATTTTTCATGGAGCATGTAAGCCATTGGCTATGTTTATGTGGATTGTGAAACAATTAATCTGCAATTTATGTTAACTGTGTATTGTTAATCTGTAAAAAAACAGTTTGCGTGCCAGATGTCGGCATTTTACTATGAATTGAATACCATGGAATGTTCCACAAATCTGCAGAATTCCATTCCATTGTAATTTCAACGTTTTGTAAACACCTTGGAAAAATCTTTTGTGGCTCTCATACACTTCAGAGTATTAGTCCATGGATTATGGAAAACACCTGCAGTTTGTGTAAACTGTGGATTATTGATCTGCAAAAACAAAAAAAAAACATATTGCATGCCAAATGTCAGAATTTTGCTACCAAAAAGGGAGGCAGTATAGCGCAGTGGTTTAAGGCTCTGAGCTGCAAATCTGGAGACTTGGGTTTGAATCCTACAGCCCCCACTTGCATATACTGTGTGACCCTGCGCAAGTCACTTAACTTCCCTGTGCTCCCAGGTTGCACCTGTAAAAAAGCTGTCAGCTTAGTGTGTCTCACCTGGTTAAACAGTTGGGGGAAATAAAATAAAAAATTCAGTGGAATTTTTCAAAATTCTGTGGAATTAAATTCCATTGGAATTTCAACATTCTACACAACCCTAGTTGGCACTGAAAGAAGGTAACACTAGTGGGTAAGGAGAGGTAAATTGAAGGCAAAGTGGCATAAGGAATGATAGAGTCCATCCTAGGTAAGGAAGGCTTTGGAGAGGTATCATAAACCACATCAGCATAGTCAAACACCAGCAGGATCATTTTGGGAAGGATATCATGGCAGACTGGGAGGGAGAAGGAAGCTTTGTTGCAGTAGGGAGCACCAAATCCAGGGTGGGGTTTCTTATGGATGGTGTCATTATATATGTGGAGAAGATCGGTTTATGTCTAGCCACACACCAAGGTAATTGATGTGTAAGTCCTTCTCAAGTGGGAAGCAATCCAGTGTTTTAAAAGTAGGGTAGCTGGCTAACCTAGCAAGGTTTTCCAAACTGCCAAAGGACATGCATACTTTTTGGCATTCAGCACAAGCTGGTTTAAATGGAACTAGCATTGGACATTGTCAAGGACATGCTGAAGTGATGATTCTAGCTCATAGACTGAGGCACCAGTGGCAAAAAGCACAATTTCATCAGTTTATATATGTATGTTCACCTCAACACAGACTATGTTGATGTCATTTAGGAAAATGGGAAAGAGGATGGGCCCAAGGAAGGGGCCCGTGGGAACACCAGAGATGATGAAAAATAGAGGGGTTAAAGTGTTGCATATGTGAACTGAGTGTTGTCATATCAAGAGATAGTAGTAGATCCATTCAACTAAAAAATCAGATGGTCACTCCACCATGGCTTATCAAGGAGCAGGAGATGAGCCACTGTATCAAAGGTCTTTTCGAGGTCAATATAGATAGCAGTGATATGAAGACACTGGTCCATCCTTTTCAAAATGGAGTCAGTGATCCAGATGAAGGAGGAGACAGTGGAGTGCACCTAGTGAAAAGTAGACTGGAAGAAAAATGGGCAGACAGGATGGGCCTTGCAGTCCTTATTTGCCGTCAACTTCTATGTTTCTAAGAAGGACAGAAAATTGAAAGAGTCCAAAGAAGAGGTGAGTCATGAGAAGAAAAGTTGTTCTTGTACTTTGACCAGGGTAGGGGGAAGAGGTATAGAGTAGTAGTTCCCAGGAGCAGAGGAGTCAACCACCTTGTAAAGAGGACCTAAGCATCCTCCATGTGTGTGAAACAAACTTGTGCTGGAAGGAGAGGTTCAGGAGGGTAATAGGCTGGGCAGCAATAGCAAGAGCTGAGATGTACAGGAGTTTTGAGTGTAGACCATCTGGGTTGTGATCTGAATTTTGCATACCATGCAATTGTTGTGAAGGAAGTCAGCTAGAATACCAGCTGAGATGATGTACTGAGGGTAAGAGGAGAGTATAAAATCAATGAGTGAGTATTTATTTGAAAAGGGGATCAGTGAAGTAGGCTCGGTGATGAGCTGGGTTAGGTTTGTTTTGTTTTGTTTTATTTATTTAAACTGGAGAGTCCATGGGCCAAAGATTCATTTACATGGTCGACCAGTATAAAGGTGCCCTTTCTTGGTCAGTGATTTGGAAGAAGGGGAGAGCCAAGTTGTTTGCATCATCCAAAATCAAGTAACCAGTAATCATAACACTATATGGTTTTCCATAATCCTTGTGCCAAGACTTCCTAAATCCAATGATTGCATAAAGCAGACTTTGAGAGGATGAATGAGCTTCTGCTGATCCAACGAGAGGGTACACACAGTGGGGATAGGTTAGAAGGCAAATGGAAGGCCAAAACATTGTAGTTTTGAGGGTCTCTAAGAGCTGAATAAAAAATAATAAATGATAGGCAAGGATATTAAATACCAGTGAGCTACTGTATTTGGTTTTACCAAGGAGGACAGAGAAATTTTAGATAGAAAGAGAGCAGCCTTCAAAGTATATACGGAGCAACAGATGGAGGATAGCAGGTCAGCTTACCAGGGTAGCCTTTTGGAAGGAAGTGCAGCAGTAATGAGAGCCAAAGTTGAGACAGTGCTCAAAACAGTACAGGGAGTCAAATTGTATAGCAAAGCCTTCTTTTGGTGTATCAGGGAGACAAGGAATATCAAGAACGGCATTGAAAGGCTGAGGAAGGATGGGGTGTGGGTGAGCAGTGATGCTGGTGAGGTGGATCTTTTAAATAAATATTAAAAATGGGGGACTTCTTCCCAAGTACTCAGTCAAACCAGCAGAAGTGATTTGGAGCAGCAGGCAGGACTGAGGGAATGACCTGATCACTGGACTGAGTACTTTCAAGAGTCTCAGAGGAATGAAGTTAAGCAAAACAATGGCCTTGCATGAGCTCCACCACTGGGCTCTTAGGAAAGTGGAAGTGACACTGGCGAGTGCTTTAGCAGACAGTTTATCAGCTCTTTGGCAACAGGAGTGGTCCCAAGAGGCTGGAGGGAGTCTGATGTGATAGAATGTGATGGGAACAAGCATGATTTGGAGAACTGCAGGCCGTTAAGCCTGGCCTCTATAATTGGGAATCCACTTGAGATGATTATCAATGACTGGATGGTGGATGACAGTTGGTCGACTGACGACATTACAGGGACTCCTTTATGTTGACTGCATTTGCAGTTGGCATAAAGGGAGTCACAAGAAACATTATTTTCTTTGGAAGGCTTTGCCCCTGAACCCCCTGCACCCCCTGCTATTAAAATAATCAGCTCTGACTTGGAGTTGTTTTGGGGAGGGGGTGCAATATCCCCAGATAGCAGTGCCGTGGTCCAGTGCCAACACTACAGCAACCTGGCGCTGTTGTAGCTCTAGTGTCGGGTGATGTAAAATTGTCATGGTAGCTTCGGTATACCGAGTTCCTCTTAAAAGGGGGGACTGAAGGATATTAGGCAGCACAGATTTGTTAAGGGGATATCATGCCAAACCAACCTTTGACTTTTTCAATGCAGTAGCACAGGCAGTTGATAAATGTCTGACTCTGGATGTCTTGTACATGGAATTCAGCAGGGTATTTAGCTCTATGCCATACATGAAGACGTTGAAAAAGTTAAATGATCTGGAAGTGGGGGATAGATAAGACAACTGGATATGAAACTGACTCAGAGATAGGATACAGAATGTAGTGGTAAATGGGAGTCATTCAGAGGTAAGGAAAGTAAAAAGTGTAGTGCCGCAGGGTTCAGTCCTCAGTTTTCAGAATAGGTGTACCACAGCATTTTCATCTGCAACATACTGGAGGGTATACAAGTGTAACTTCCCCCCACCAGCCCCCCTTTTTCAACTAGCTGGGTTGCTCCTCTCCCACATAACGCCAGCAAGAGGGATGGGGGTTGTCACTACAACAGTTCAGTTTACTAATACATCTGAGCCTGTCATCCTCAGACAGGCAACCCAAGTGTGGCAACTATCTGGCTCACACCTGGGGGGACCATTTACCATGCCCATCAACCTGGGTCTCTGGGAGAAAATGTTTGCTCACCGTTATGCCAGGTCTGTATTTCTGGTCAGGGGCACCCAAGAAAATCCAGACACAGTGGAAGCAATAATAATACTGTCCAAACCAGGTTGGGATTCTAGAGTGTGGCTTTTATTCACATACACAGAGAATAATCACAAGGGAAGATGGACCCCCACAGGGCTACTCCCACTGTTAATGCAGATTACTGAGGTATAGAGCACACACACAGTTAATGCTCAGGTTCTGAATGGAAATGGGCACACACAGCCATGACTGGTACACTTCTCTTGACTAGGCACCTTCGACCAGTACTAGGAGACTTTCCCATGTTTCATGAGAAATTACTGGTGGCACCCTCGACCACCAAACAGCACAACAGGCTCACAGAAAATCCAAAACCCACATCTGGGTAAACCATTTTCTTCAGGCGCTGGCCAAATGCACTGAGAGAAAACAAAGGTGCCCAAACTGAACCCACAGAGGTAAATATGGTTACTCCAGAAGGGGGGGGTCTCCCACCTTTTGCTTCCAAATTCATACTCAGCCATTCATCTGATTAATAACACCCTTCTCAGAAAACTTGTAGATGCTATCTTGAAATGTCTTTTACATTTAACATACTACTTTACACATCAATGAGGTGTCATGAAGTTAAAAGTTCTGTAATTGATAACGATTGTTCACTAAACCCCCACTTTATCAGACACTGTTAAATCAGACATGAACTAAAAGTTCTGAACTTGGCAAGTCTCTCTCCAGACCTCATAGTAGGCAGACACTTTTAAACAGAAACAGTCCTGGTGACAGAGTCCCTTTGTCAGAGAAAAACTCACCACAGGAATGCAAGTGCCCCAGGGCTTTTTCCACAAAAAAGTCTTGGGTACTCACAGAGCAGATGAATCTCAGGCAGCTTCAAAACAGTCCGGGCTGGACCAGAGGATTGCCCCTGAATCCTGGAATTCTCCCTCATCTGTCTGGGGATGGGGCACTGAAAACCCTCTTGGAATGGTCTCTACCACTTCACTCTCTGGGCTTCTATGTTCTTCTTCTGGGGAGAACAAACTACCCAAACTATGGAGGTAGCTCTCTGTCAGAGCTAAAACTGAGGAGCTGCCCTGGCAGCAGCCTCCTCCTCCTCCTCACTCTCCACTCTACAGACCACTCTACTCTAACTCAACATTCTACAGCTAACTCCACAGCTAGCATTTCAATGTGGCTTATGCTGCTGCAACAATTCTAAAGTGACATCATCACTCCAGCTCAGCTGAGACTGAAAACAAAGTGTGACAGTGTGAAATCCATTTACCTAGCAGTTCACAAGCTGCCTCTCCCTGCCTGCCACTGATTCCAAGTGGGATTCTAATGGCCCCTGGGAACAAGGGGGTTACACCCACCCTCAGCCAGGAAAATGACTGTCCCCAGTCATTACCTACCCGGCACCAGGCCATCCTACCCTATGTGGTGACTACGGGGAGGTAGCACTACCTTCTACCCTACAATATACCAGGCACAGGCAGACAACATTATGGGCCCAGAGGCTATTGGCTGACACATCAGCCCCTACACTATGATCTTACTAGGGTAACCAGTAACCCTGGAAGAACTGCCCAGAGCAAACCCTAACAGACCAGCACTGCAGCCCCTACAGCCAGTCCGGACCACAGCCCATCTATCCCCCTAGCCCTCTAGGGAAAACCTATCTAACCAAAAGCAAAATACCCATCCCTGGACATCTGCAAACACAACCCTGGAACTAACACTATACACAAGCATTACACTCTCACACTCCCCCACAATTACACCTGTGGAAGACAAAAGGTTAACACATGTTAACAATTACACAGTACTTTAAAAACAACACTTTAAAGCACTGAGGAACCCTGATGAGTCCCTTCGATCCTCTTCTTGTATTCTCTTCTGTTTTCATCAGAATCCACCTGAAAAAGAAAAGACAAAAACACACCCCAAATCTGCAAAACACAGTACACGACCATTACCCTTACCATCAAAACACTGGAGAATCCCAAAAAATATTTTTTAGAAAAAGTAGAAAAGAAGGAAACAGTAGAAAATATCAACATTATGTACAATACAGCTTTTGGGGATGGAAAGCCCTAAATGTCCCAACTAGTAACAAACAGTGCCCGAAGGCAAGGTCCATGAAAGAGTCTCTCCTGGGCCGAAGCCGGTGAAGTACAATTCCTTGCAGTACTGTAATCCCAAAGGGGAGAGTCTTTGTGGACAGTTGAACAGTCTGCAGTCTGCCAGGTGTAGGATGTGTATTGCAATGTCAATAAATTAAGTAAAGTCTGGACTTACCAGTCCCTTGAAGAACAGAAAAATGGTACAGCACCTGGATCTCCAGTCGAAGACTCTCCCTGGCAGCATTTTCTGGATACAGCTGGGTGGACGATACGGTTTGGGTTTTCACTGCTATGCAGATGATACCCAGCTGTATATGTCTTTTGTGCCCGGCCAGGATGCTGCCTTGTCGGTATTTAATAACTGCCTTGAAGAAATCCAAGACTGGATGAATGGGAGTTGGCTGAGGTTAAACCCAGAGAAAACTGAGGTGTTGGTTGTGGACAAAGGTCGCTTTGAGGTGGGTCTGCCGGAGGGATCACCCTCAGGCTTATGGCTTGGAGGTGTTCAACTGACGACCTCAGATCAGGTGCGGAATCTTGGCGTAATAATTGACGACCGCCTGACACTTAAATCTCAGGTGTCAGCGGTCATTAAAACTTCCTTTTTTCATCTGAGGAATATTGCCAGGGTGAAGCACCTGGTTCCTCAGAGGACCTTCAACATTGATCCACGCCTGTTACCTCCCGTCTTGACTACTGTAATTCCTTATACCTAGGACTATCGGGGTTGAATCTCGCCGTCTGCAGCAAGTGCAGAATGCGGCAGCCTGGTTGTTGACTGGATCTTCTAGATCCAGCATATAATGCCTGTAGCTGGACTGCACTTGGCTGCCAGTGTTTTGGCGAATCACCTTCAAGGTCGGTTTACTGACCTATAAAGCTCCTACATGATCTGGGACCTACCTACCTGAAAGAGCCTTTGCTCCTACAATCCCTCCTGCTCCTCCGATCCACTGACGAGGGATTGCTAGAGATTCCCAGGGTTCGTTTGAAAACATCCAGTGCTAGATCGTTGGTTTATGGCACCTACCTGTGGAATTCTCTACCTCGTCGGAGTCTTGAGATTGCCCGACCGTCCCTTAGTTTTAAGGGAGCTTTGAAAACCCACCTTTTTAGTATAGCTTTTAAGGACTTATATTAGTTTTTAACTTTATTGTATTTATTGTTTTGTGAATTTGTACAGGCGCTTTGATTTTAAGAAAAGTGCCTTTTAAAAATAAAGATGAATTGAAATTGAATTGAATTGGACATCTTCTGGAAAGATGTCTGGAAACTGCTAGACTGATGTCATCTCTGGCTGACATCATCTAGGAGATGGAACCTTGGAACAGGAAAGGAACAGCTGGACTGATGTCATCCAAAATCCCAGGAGATGAATCAGGAAACAGTTGGGATGATGTCCACTCTGGATGATGTCATCTGGAAGGCCAGATGATGGAACTGGAAGGCACATTGCAAGGCTGACGAATCTGGATGCACCTTTGGATCCTGGAATACCAGACTGGTGGAACAACATGGGTACAGCAACAGCTGGATGGCAGCACTGGCTACCACTGCTGTGCTTTCCATTTGGTAGGCATGGGCACATTCACGGGAAGCTGGTTACATTGAGGATAGTACCACAATGGGTCAGGTGCAAGAATTATTACCCGTCTGGGCACTCATGATTCAAATTATGTAAAGTCTTGCTTCCCTTTTTGTCCACAAAATGTACAGTGTCTATGAACAGTGTCCTGCCCAGCTTCCAAAACTTGAGTTCTTCTCATATCACTTTGTCTCTGACATATCAAGTTGCACCTGGATGCAGGTTTTTGGGTGCCTCTTCCACTAGCCAGGTTCTCCTGTTTTTCTCAATCTCCTCCCAGACTCTCCAAGGAAAGGTAGAAAAGGACGTTCCATAGATCTCATCTGCCTTCCTATGAACCAGTCTTTCCTCCTTACTACTCTTCTTCGGTTCACAACCCTCGGCCTGACTTGGGGGTGGCCAGTCCTGGTTTTGCAGTGTTGCATGCTCAAAGTTACATAGAACTAGTCCCTGACCCCTCCTTCTGGGGCAGGGATGTGGAGTCACCAACTTCTTCTTCTGGTTCTTCTGAGGCAAGAGCCCAAGGCTGTGGACTAGAACCTTCATCATAAAAATACATAGTTCCCTCCTCCTCCTCTTCTTCACTTAGGGCCTTGGCCCAGGAGTGAGCAGTCATCCTCACTCCAGAGACAGTCCACTCTTCACTGGGTGCGGAGGTAGACACCTCCCAATCTAGGGTTTCTCTAACCTCATCCTCTCCCACGAGGCTATGACAAGGACCCTCTCCCCATGGATCCGCTGATTCTCCCTCTGCACTGTCCACCTGTGACACAGGTATGGAGACATCATGAGGACTGTGCTCTGCCAGTACATCGACACCCTCTTCCTTTGTGCCACACTCTGCTGGGCTTCCCCAACAGGTTCAACCTGATGCTGTGTGCAGCTACTTGCAGGATCTTGAAGCTTTGTCCACGTGGGAGCCAAACGAATCTTAGGTACACTAGTTAGACCTTGCTTCTCTAAGCACCCTGAACAGTGAGGAATCATGAAAACATCCCTTCCAGCCTTGAGGCACATTATCCATACTCTTACAGGGTATCCGGGAATAGCAACATGAGGAGGCAAACTTTCACCGTAGAAACATTTCTCTATTTCTTTCAGCTTGGTAACCTCTTCAACCATCATAGCCTGGGCATGATCTGGGTAGAGGGATGGTCCCAAAGCCATGACTGTAGAAAAACACACAATAGTTCATTGTTATCACAGAGTTCACTCTATGTAGAACAGTCTCACAAAATGGCTCCCTGCTGCTGTGTTTACATTACTACCCCACCCTGTAATGGCGGTGGCAGCACTCCTGGTGCATCAACATTCTGCATCTGACTCAAGTCACTGTGCATCTGATTCACTGCATACTGATAAATGTTACTCAAACTGCATTGATTTGCTTCCTCAGCACAGCTATATGATTTTCTAGGACTTTACCATTAGCTTTCAATCAGATTTACTTGCTTAAAGTCACTAAAGCCACAGTATTTCTTGCACAGGATTACTTTGTTGTAGCCTCTAATAAAACTCACAGTCTCTCTGTTTGCTCAGAAAATTACTCTGTTGCTGAACCCATAATACATGCTCACAGTCTAATGCTCAGAATTATTGCTTGGGTTTGATTACTTTACACAGTCCTTCATTGCAAAACAATCACACTGTTTACACACAGATCCAGAAGGCTTTAGAAAAATCATACACAGTTTGAGCTCAGTTTTGCTGAATGGTACTCACTGAATCAGTAGCTGACTTTTCCATGGAAATTCTCAGCCTACAGCTGATCCTGGAAGGCCTCTGGGTTGAAACGAGCTGGCGACCCTGACGATTGTCTCTACGAACACCACACTTTCTCCCCAGTCAATCGGAACACAGGTTGTGCCCGATTTAGCACAGAAAAGTCTGTTGTTTTAACATTTAGAACATTTGCAGTCACTGTGATGATCCTCCTGGCTAGCCAGCTCAAACACAACTCGCTCTCTCTCCCTCTTGAACACTGGGCAGCACTCTGAAGTTGGCTTGGGGGTGGGGCTGATTGCAGTCTCACCAATGACTCGATGCCTTTTAAATGAGCCTCTCTCTGTTCTCATGCTCTTCTTCTTCTTCTCCATGGTGATCATCGAGCAGGCAAAATTTAAACTGCAAAAAAAGCTTTTTTCTTTTCAACTATAACTCCATGGCGGCAGCACCATTTTTAACCATTTCTCATGGAAATTTCTCTAGCGATTCCACCAGATCACACAGGGCACAAATGTCTCTTTGTTTCCCACAGTTCACAATAATTTTTCCTGTCACAACCTGAACATTAAAGCTGGCAAATGTTCTTTTTTTATGCAAGACATGGGGCACACACAATCTGGCTTTACAGCTCCTTGGGAAACGTTGGCACAATCACAGCAGCGAATGAACAGCAGGCACACAGCGGCACATACGGATGGCACTACTCTAGTCAAATCCCTTATGTGCAAAGCTTCCAATTTTGGGCTACCAACTGCTAGAAAGACAAAATGCTAGCCAAAACCTGAGCAAACATCTCTTGTTTTCTCCCAAATCCAAAACACATTCCAGTAGTGCATCCATTTTGTAACCTCTCCCCCACTGGTCCCCCTTGTTCAACTAGCAGGACTGCTCCTCTCCCACATGGTGCCAATGAGAGGGAAGGGGTTGTCACTACAACAGTTCAGTTTACTAGTACATCTGAGCCTGCCATCCTCAGACAAGCAATCCAAGTGTGGCAACTACCTGGCTCACACCTGGGAGGACCATTTACCATGCCCATCAACCTGGGTCCCTGGGAGAAAATGTTTGCTCACCATTATGCTAGGTTTGTACTTCTGGTCAGGGGCACCCAAGAAAATCCAGACACAGTGGAAGCAATAACAATACTGTCCAAACCAGGTTGGGATTATAGAGCATGGCTTTTATTCACATACACAGAGAATAATCACAAAGTGAAGATGGTCCCCCCACAAGGCTACTCCCACTGGTAATGCAGATTACTGAGGTACAGAGCACACACACACACAGTGAATGCTCAGGTTCTGAATGGAAATAGGCACACCTGGCCAGAACTGGTACACTTCCCTATACTAGTCACTCTCGGCCACTACTAGGAGATTTTCCCAAGTTTCATGAGGAATTACTAGTGGCACCCTCGACCACCAAAGAGCACAACAGGCTTACAGAAAATCCAAAACCCATGCCTGGGTAAACTATTTTCTTCAGGCACTGGCCAAATGCACTGAGAGAAAACAAAGGTGCCCAAACTGAACCCGGAGAGGAAAACATTGTTACTCCAGATGGGGGGGTCTCCCACCTTTTGCTTCCAAATTTATACTCAGCCATTCATCTGGTTAATAACACCCTTCTCAGAAAACTTGTAGATGCTATCTTGAAATGTCTTTCACATTTAACATACTACTTTACACACCTCTGAGGTGTCATGAAGTTAAAAGTTCTGTAATTGGCAATGTATCTTCACTAGACCCCCACTTTATCAGACACTTTTAAATCAGACATGAACTAAAAGTTCTGTACTTGGCAAGTCTCTCTCTGGACTCCATAGTATGCAGACACTTTTAAATAGAAACAGCCAGGTGACAGAATTCCTTTAACAGAGAAAAACTCACCACAGGTATGCAGGTGCCCCAGGACTTTTTCCACACAAAAGTCTTGGGTACTCACAGATCAGATGAATCTCAGGCAGCTTCAACACTGTCCAGGTTGGACCAGGGGATTGCTCCTGAATCCTGAGATCCCCCCATCCCTCTGGGGATGGAGCACTGAAAAACCCTCTTGGAATGGCATCTACCACTTCACTCCCTTTTCTTCTATGTTCTTCTTCTAGGGTGAGAACAAACTACCCAAACTATGGATGTAGCTCTCTGTCAGAGCTAAAACTGAGGAGCTGCCCAGGCAGCAGCCTCCTCCTCCTCACTCTCCACTCTACAGACCACTCTATTCTAGCTCAGCGTTCTACAGCTAACTCCCCAGCTAGCATTCCAATGTGACTTATGCTGCTGTGACAATTCTAAAGTGACATCATCACACCAGCTCAGCTGAGACTGAAATCAAAGTGTGACACTGCGAAATCCATAGTGAAATCCCTTTAAGTGGCCTTTCACAAGCTGCCTCTCCTTGCCTGCCACTGATTCTAAGTGGGATTCTAGTAACCCCTGGGAACAAGGGGATTACACAAGGTAATATTAACTTGCTCACAGATACTGAGAAATATGCAAAAGGGTAGATACAAAGGATAGAATAAATTAATTTAGGAGAGACTCAGATAGACTGAAGAACTGAATTGGGGTCTGGCAGCTCAAATTCAATTGGATGGAGTGCAAAGTCAAGTATATTGGAAATAAGAACCCCAAAATAGAATGTTGAGTAGGAGGTGTCAGGGTTAACAAGACTATGTAGGAAAGATACATTGAGGTATCATAAGTGACAGCCTTAAGTCATTAACCAAGTACAACAGGGCATATGCCAAGGCCAACTGGATGCTGTGCTGCATCGGTAGGAGTGTCACCATTAGGAAGTGATCCTGCTTCTATATAGGTCACTGGCATGGCCACACCTGGAGTACTTCATGCAGTTTTGGAGCCCCCATTTAAAAAAAAAAGACTGTGATCACTTAGAAACAATGCTGAGAAAGGGTACCAAAATGGAGCTGGGGCTGAAGAGAATATTATGAAGAACCAAATAGTAAGCAGGTCTCCCATGGACAAGTGTGGTGTGAAAAACTTGAAAACAACAACGAGAAGGGCAATAAAGCCTCACAGTCACATTCCCCCAAGAAGTATATGACTCAAACAGATGTAGTGATTAAATATTTAAATTTACTTACATCAAAAGACTTGTGCAAAACAACTGCTGTAAAGTGAAGCCCCAGTGTGTTTTGTGCCTGGCTACGGTACACTCACAAGGTTAAAATTCAATGTGTACAATGTACCAGTTAAATAGTGCTCCTACTGCTAACATCATAAAGGTGATTATTATTTCATTTAAAGAGACAGTGTGCTCACACATTTTTAAAAACATTGTAATCCATACAAAAGGGGAAAAACGATATTTAAACAGATATTAAAAACTTGTCACAAAGACTAGGGGTCTAGAAATAATAGATTGTGCCTCTGAAATTGATCTACAGTTAAGCCACATTCAGATTTACAATATTGTATTTCAAACAGTTCCTGGAATATCAGGGAGAGGAAAAACTTTGCATACAAAACAGCACTAACAAGAACTGATGCCAGTGAAAAATGTATTTGTGCAACACTCAGGATAACCAATGGCCAACGTGAAGTGGAAGCTCTGACATTCCTTGTAGCTGTGCTTTGGCAGAAGGCAAAGTTGTGTTTTCCCCCCTTGGATGCAATTTTTAACTGGCACACATACAGGACTTTAAAGCAACCTTTACTCTTTGGTTCCTAATGTAAGTCAGAAACAGATTTCCCTTAGCAGACCCCTTTCATGAGAATTGTGTTTAACATACTAATAGATTAATTAAAGTCCATAACAAACTTCTGGATAGTAGTCAAGCTGAGCAGGCATTGTAGATTATATAAATTGAGGCCATTTTGCATGGATACTCTTCATGAATGGAAGTATGAGGACCAGGAGGATTCCAACTTACATGCTTGATCTTGGTTCTCAGAAAGAGCCCTCAAGGGGGTAACATTGCAATGTATCAGACAGTGAGTTCCCACAAGCAACTTGATTCCATCTTTGTGCAAAGGTAGAAAAGATACACATATTAAATCAGATTTAGGCACAAATAAAAAGATTTTTCAAACAGATCTGTTGGTCCACATTGAGCTATCCTTGTATCGAGGGAGTAAATGTACAAAATGCAAATTCTTTGAGGCCTCATTACCATCATAAAAACACAGCCACTTTGAAGCATTCATTTAAGCTCAAGGCTCCAAAACACAGTATCAGTCCAGTATGCCTCTCTTTGCAATAAGACAGCAATGAGAGCACTACCCCTGTCTCCAAGTTTTAAATGTTGTATGCCCAGAAATAGCCACACATGATTACCTTTTCCACTTGTGTGCTTAATGTGTGCTGCTAGGATATTCTTTATCTTCCCATCGAATATCCTTCACTTGCTCACTCACTTTTTAAAAGGACAGATGTATTCCTTATATAGAAAGTCCCACACAAGCAATTAGCCATATATACTGTACTCACTGTATTGCAGGTAATGATGTTCCTAATGTTATATACCTTCCCAAGGGGGGTGCACACAAATTTCTTTCCTTTCTGGATGTGCCTGCAGAATTTTGTACCTGCCACATGGGCAGCAACCAGAATGGAGAGGGGGAGATAGTAAGAGTTGAGAAGCATTGGTCACAGCTTTCCTCACTAGTTGTAAAGAAAAAAATCAGTATGTCTTCCTGGTTTGGCGCCCTCCTGAAAATTACCTTGTTGACTCAGGAACACTTTGGCCCAAAACTGGGTCAGGCAGTATGACATCCCAAATTTTTAATAGGATGCCATGTACCATGTTTGGTACTTTGGTACTTTAGTAAATTAGGAGTAGAAGTGCACCATAAGTGCTTCTAGTCTACTCCCCACTATCCAATGGTGATCCATCTACCTTCCCAGGTATCCATGAGGGCCTCCATGTAAATCTTAAAAACAATCCAGACTTGGAGCATCGATAATATATTGGGGCAAAATATTCTGATGATTTACCACTCTTTGAGTAAAGTAAGAACTCCTTTTATCAGTTCCAAATAGTTTACCACATTGCTGTTTTTTATGGTTCTTGGAATTTAATGTTATTTCATTAAGAGCTAAACCCACATCCACCAAAAACTTGTTGTTCTATGTAAGGATTAAGCCACGAGAAAGCACGGGTCTACTGTGGTATTAATCCATGGTTTGGGGGGTTGGACCACAAGGCAGAAGGCCGAGTGGGTCCAACCAACCAACCACGGATTAATTCCACTGTAGACCCATGCTTACGAGTGGCTTAATCCGCTTGTAACATAACAATCACTGTATAACTAATAGTCTTTGAATAAATGAGTACAATCACACTGATTTACTTTCAGAATATTATAAATTGAGCTATTAAACATGATGTACATACACTTGAAAACAATTGGAACACACCTGTTGGAAATATCGTGGCCGCTATTTCACTTTTGTTGAAATAATTTAGATTACAAGCTTTAAGCTTTCTAACATCAAAACATATTTTACAACTTTTCAAAACCCTGAAATTCACTTTTGATTCTAGGTGCTTTGATTTTCCTCTCTATGTATTAGAAGATACGGGCTGCACTGCATGATGGGAGTGTGCTATGGTACATTTTAGTTTTCTTTCTCCAGTTCCTTTGCAGACCAACAGGTGGCTATCACACAATCCTAGTAGCACAAGCACCTTTTCTCCAAATGTACTGAATTAAGCCAATCTGAAAAACACTTTATTGAACAACTACTATTTTGCGGAATATTATTTTCACTTTTTTTCCCTCTAAGCTACCTAACTCAGCAGGACATAGACCAACATAACGTTCACTGCTGTCATCTTTCAAATACTTGTTTTGACTACTACTGTTACTCTGTTTCTTTGATTTCTTTTTGTTTCTCTCAATTTATTTTTCTTTTCACCCACAGAAGTATCCTCTCTCTTTCATTTTGCTTTGTTTATCTCAGTGTCTGTTACTTTTGATTTCGGTTATAGAAGCTGCATGCTCATCTTTACCACTGTGTATTCACCAAGACAAGGCTAGGCCAGATAATATTATTCAGTCATCCACAATGCATTGCACCCACAGTTGCTTAGACAGCAGTAGATCAGAAGGGGTGGTAACAGTATGTAACTGTTCACTTCTACAGAAATATTGCTGCAGCATAATTAACAGTATATGTGGAGTTTAAATGTACAATCTTTAGTAACTCATGAACTTCTGTTGTAGTCACAATATAGAACAATCCTGAAAAAGTCAAAAACCCTGTGCCAGGAAAATTCTTAGTAGATACAACTTGAGACAATTATACACAGCAAGATATTTGCATATTGCTTTCACTTGTATACTGCTTTTTACCTGTAGTGGATTGCCATGGTATTACAATACAAACCATGATCTACTATGGTATTAGACCGTGGTTTCTACTGTACCACATGGTGTGTTTGCACCTATCTCAGTGCTTCATTTTGTTTTTCTTCTTTGTGCCATGTTACAAGTTACATTAAAAGCTAGAATTAGATCTCCCCTCAATTGTCTCCTTTCTAGGCTATGCAATCCCAATATTCACAACCTGTCTTTATAAATGAAACTGTCCATACCATATCTAGAGTTTGTGAATCTCCTTTGCGCTGTTTCCACATCAATTCTATCACTGTTTGGATGGGGTGAGCAAAATTGTGAACAGTAATCCAAGTGTGACCGCACCAAGCATCTATACGGGGGCAAAACAACATTTCTTTGCTGCTAATAAAATTTCTTTTTATCATGATGGTTAAAAAGTGTAGTTGCATGATCTTTTACCATTAGAGGTGGATGAAGTTCCCAAACTTCACTACATGGAGCACTTCAAGTAATAGCACTGAATTCACGTAGTGCTCCACAGTGCAAAATGTATTATTCCACCTTCTAATTTTAACACAGAGTGCATTGACTGCAATTGGCTTTGTGTTGCTTTGCTTTGTTTGACTGCCTTCTCCTTAATTTTAATGTGAAGTACCACTGATTTGAATGGGCTTTGCTTTACTTCACCTTTTTATTGCTCTTTGAGGTGAATTTTACAGTGATTCATAGGATGGCAGGTCACGTGGACTCTAGATTATTTTGCACAGTCTCAGTTCTGTGTAGTGTGTGTAGTGGAAAGCTGGAGACAGTTTGCTTTCAGAACTCTGAGAATCAAACC
The DNA here is from genome assembly GCA_016271365.2 of Neoceratodus forsteri. Classification (NCBI taxonomy): domain Eukaryota; kingdom Metazoa; phylum Chordata; order Ceratodontiformes; family Ceratodontidae; genus Neoceratodus; species Neoceratodus forsteri. The sequence goes on from CM028137.1 coordinate 268,547,968, forward strand.
ATTGAAAAAGCTTTAAAAAAATCACGTTTGATTCAATTATTTGGGTCAAAATTTAGTATATAGATTGTATAAAACCCTCCTGTGGCATGTGCTTATATCACTGAGTGTTGATTGTTCTTGTGTGCATTTTGAATGTTAATTTAGAACATTCAGTCTGTGTACTGGCAGACACTGTTGATGTGCTTCAGGGGACTGCTATACGGCAGTGTCAGTGGCTCAGCAGGTAGCACACTCGCCTCTGAGGCTGGGAAATCAAAAGGCTGTGGGTTCTAGCCCCACACCCGGCACTTGGGTTAATATCCCAATACTGACACTGCAGTGCAGCATGAGGTGCCATCTTTCAGATGAGACAATAACCCAGGGTCCCATCTGTCTGTTCAGGTAGATGTTAAAGATCCCATGGCACTTCTTGAAAAGACTAAGGGAAACTTTTATTTATAAAGCCATACAAAGCATAATACTTTCCTTCACAAAACATAATGTTATTTGAACATAAAAGAAAAAGTACCCAGTGCACTGGCCAAATTTCCCCCCATTCGCTAAAATACCACCAACAGTGTAACCTGGTTCAAAGTCAGTTGGCATTCATCTGTATCACCTCCCCCCCGGTCCTGCCTGAAAATAGGCAGAATTTGTCTAGTGCGCTTACCTGGTTAACAAAAATGAGATAAAATAAATAATATCTGTGATGGAGGGAAATTCACAGTGAGAAATGCAGTCTTTCTAATGGTTGGGTAGTAGTAGTGTGTTAGTATTTATGCGTTCATGTATACACAGTAAATACTTGTATTCATTTTTGATAATTTTTTGCTGTTGTGGTACAGTGCATATTTTCAGTCTATTTAAACGATTTGGTTATATAGTGTACTGGACTGTTACATTTTCTGTGCATTACCTGTAGTAGTGTGTGAGTGTGTGTGCATACCGTCAAGACAGACGCATTTTATGTGGTATTTTTCACTGCGTCTTTTATTTAGCTAGTGGACTGTTATTGCAGCAGCCCCCCCCCCCGCCAACCCGAAAAAGGTATACTTTATTTTTCCAGTTTTGGATTTGTGTGACCACTGGTTAAGGTGATGTTGTGCCTGTGCGGCTGCATCTCTTTATAGTGTGCAATCTCCGTCTGTGCATTTATATCTGTCTGGGGCCCACTCTGCATCTGTAAGCCACAGTTGTTATTTTTTAGCTTCCCATCAACCCCAAAGTTCAGGAATCTCAATTTGTTGTGAATTTTCTGTGTAATCTCAAAAAATGCCCGCAAAGAGATGTGCATGAAAAGATGTTTCTGGCCATGGCACTGCTGCCAGTGGCAATAGTGGCCTTGGGTGTGGCAGTAAGCAGCAGAAGTGCACAGTTGATGCCAGTAAAGGGATTTCTCTATGTTTTTCACAGCACAATCAGTAACTTCACTCATTGTTGGAGATGCTGTTGTCCCCTCTGGTAGTGATGAAGTTGCTGATGGCATGAGTATTGCCCCAAGTTCAACCCATGACAACAAGTTAACTGGTTTCCAAAATATTGTGGAGTTCTAAAGCCATAACAGAGTGTAGTAGATGTCACACTTCCTGATGTCCCCATCCCCGCCCCCACATTGGTTGAACATGATTCTGATGCTGACAGTGACTTGTCGCAATCTCATGTTTCCAGCCTGTTGATGAGGTCATGCCTGTGCCATCCAACCCTTCAAATGTTGGAGAAAAAAATATTGTATGATCATAATGATGCTGTAGTTGGTACATGTTCTCCACAGGACAGCATCCAAGCTGAAATTGTGGATGTGGCTGAGGAACATAATAATAATTTCAGTGACCCCAGTTGGGAACTGGAGAAAAAGCAATTAAAGGTGGCTATGTGTAAACAGTCTCAGTCTGTCAGTGTTAAATCACCCCCTCATCAAAGTTGTGATGTGGTGGTTTCTGTTGATGATTATGAGTCATGACCCAGTAATAGTCATCATAGATAGTGATAGGCAGGTAGATCCTAAGTGTTGCCAACAACAGAAGTCATATAGTACACCCCCCATGTCATTGTCTAAAAAGCTGGAGTACAATATGCAGCATCAGGGACCTGTGAAAATTAAAAGTAGGCAATCAAAATCCCTCTTATAGGATTTTTTTGTACAAGATCCAATTGAAGCAGTGGCAATCTGAGAGCTTTGCTAAGCATGTCAGATGTGGTAAAAAGGGTAGTCATCTGGGTACCAGGGGCCAGCATACACATTTGAATAACAGGCACATGGCACTGTGGACTCGGCACCAGAGGGGAGCCAATGCCATAGTGGGGTGTTTGCCCTCATCCACATTATTAAGCATGGTATCCCCTTCCATGACTGTAAGTAGCCCAAATAGCCATGTCTGTAGTAGTGGTGAAACAACAGCTGAGGATTACTACAGGCATGAGGATGATGATGATTCTGAATTGTTGCCACATGGTGGTCAGAGTAGCAGCAGTGGTGGTGGTCTATGCAGCAGTATTTCTAGTACAACATCAACCCCTGTGCTTAAAACAGGGAAAATAACATTGTTTGTGGACTTCTCAGTGTCACCTGTGCACTCCTCTTCATCACACGGCAAAAGCACCCCACTCATGGTTATTTGCAGAGCTGAGACATTTGGCACACCATGTACAAAATGGGTAACAACTCAGCCAGAGTCCTTTTGCCCGGAACATGAAATACCCACCCAATCATGTGGTGTCACATGAACTGAATGCTGTTGTAGCAGAAATGCTGGAAATTTACCTTTTGCCTTTCTCCTTTGTGGAGAATTCTGGATTCTGGTATTTTGCGGCACATGCCTGTCCCAAATGCAAAGTCCCTTCCAGGACATACTTTTCCACCCATGCTGTCCCAGAGTTATACCTGACTGTGACAGAGTCTGCAAGACATGCCCTTAAGCATTCATCCTCACCATTTATCCACTTAAGTATGGATATGTGGACAAGTGGCAAAATGGCAGGCAGTTTATATTTGTGTATTACTGCACATTGGGCTTGGGAACTGGAGGTTGCCTGTGCTGGCAGTATTGGGAGTCAGTGTAGTAAGGCAGACTGTCATAGTAGCAACCTTCCAGGAATTCGACAGCATGCAGCACTTGCAATGCACAATGTGGCTTGTTCCCCACACTGGTGAAAACATGTTTGACTTGCTACTGACTGAAATTAATGAGTGACTGAACTCCTGTCCCTCAAAACTGGCTTTATAGCCAAAGACAATGGCTCAAATGTGGTGAAATGTATCATCGATGGTGGCTTTGTTTGGGTTCCATGCATGACCCACTGCTTAAATCTTATGGTCCAGGAGTTTCTGCAGTGCTGTGACATCAAGGAAATGTTGACAGTTTCACACCATATCTGTGCACTCTTTTCATGCTCTGGAAAGGCCCGTGACCAGCTTTGGAAGCTGCAGATTCAAAACAGCCTCCCTCAGCACAGCCTCAAGCTGAAATTTGTCATGCACTGGAACTCAAATCATTACATGGCAGACAGTTTGTATGAACAGTACAAAGCCATCTCAGAATACCTAGTCATGCACACTAGCCATGACACTTCCAGGGCCTCTATGTCTATGACAACAGAACAGAGTTGTCTCATGGACTTGGTGATATCAATTTTGAAGCCATTTGAACATGCCACACAGGCAGTGAGTGGTGATACTGCCTCCATAAGCCAAGTCATTCCATTGCTGTGGGTACTGAGGCAGACTTTGTTGAATCTGCAGCATAGCCTTGATGTGTCTGGAGATTGTTCAAGCAGTGCATTAGTTAAACACATGCTGACAGTATTCACCCGCAATTGCCACATCACAAGTATTCTGCAAAGTGCTGAATTCATAATAGCAACAATGCTGCACCCTCAATACAAATGTGGAATTGCATCTTTACTGGAGGGAGTGCCTGAACAGGTTAAAAATCTCAGTGGACAACTGGTGCGATTGGTTCATGGGGCACAGAAGTCATGTGCCAAGTTCAGCAAACCACAGCATAACAAGACTGAAGGTCACTGTGGACTAGTAAGCACATCCAGTAAGGCGGCTGCAGGTCCAGATGGGGTGTCAGCAAAACCGTGCCATTAACCCACTTTGGGGTGCCTTGTCTCAAGTGGGAATCTGTGACATCGATGAATCCGGTGACAGGAGGATGAGTCAACAACAGGACTACGTGCAGCAGAGAATGGTTGACTCATATTTGGCTGAAAACAGGCATCTGTCAGTAACTGACAATCCTCTGCTGTACTGGAGTGGAAAGGTGAGTGAATGGTCAGAGCTGACTTCAATGGCACTGAAGTACCTGATCCGCCCACCCTCCTCTGTAAGTGTGGAGAGGGTATTCAGTTCTGCAGGGGCAATAGCTGGTGGCCATTGTACCAACCTCTCAGCAACTCAAACAGTATCTAATTAACTGGGACTGGTCCCCTATTTCCCAAGCCCAGCACATAGATGATGCATTGCACTACTTCACCACCACCTTTAATACGGTCTGTGATGCTTTTGCACCGATCATCAAAGTGACAACTAAGAAATGTAGTGCCCCCTGGATCACCCCAGAACTCCTACAACAGTTCAAAATGCGTGACAACCTCTGGCATCTTGCCACTGCCTCCGGTTTGCTAAGCGATAGGCAGGCCTTTATGCTGCCTGCATAAGTGTACCTGGGCAATCTGCAAGGCCAAAGTAGAGGACTACAGAACTGCCCTAGCCACCTCCTGGGGTAGCACAAGTAAGTTCTGGGATAACATCAAGGAGCTTAATGGTAAATCCCGCCCCCCCTCACAACTTAGTGTTAATGGTACTACCACCACGGACACACTTCACATAGCTAGCTGCCTCAACTCCTCCTTCTCAGACCTCAGCTCAGTCCTCCCTAGAAACTTTTTTGATCCAATTCAGCCTACCCCACTGCCTGAGCTCCTCCATCCCCCTTCAAACTCAGAGTCATTACTCCTACAGAAACAAAAGCCTACCTGTCCAAAGCCCTCCAGAGCTCCAATTACTGCAAAGACACCTTCGCTATGCATATCCTACACCTTGAGCTAGACTCAGTTATCTCCCCACTCATGGACCTTCTAAATCTGTCCCTGCACCTGAGCCAGTTCCCAACCTCATGGAAAATGGCAGTGATAACACCAATATTGAAATGTGGCGACAGCTCCCTCCCAAACAATTACCGGTCCATCTCGATTCTCCCCCCACACTCTAAAGCCCTTGAAAAGATCATGGCCAATCAGCTCACTGACTACCTCCTCACACACAACCTCTTATGTAGGGAGCAGCATGGTTTCAGAGCTGATCATAGCACTACAACTGCCCTCACAGAATTTGCTAACTCCCTGTACTCCACGCTTGACAAGGGGCACCTCGCAGGGGCCGTGTTTATAGACCTCTCAAAGGCCTTTTTCTCATCTCCTCCTTCTTAACACATTACAACAAATTGAGGTCTCTCATTGTCCACTCACATGGTTCTCCAGCTATCTTTCATCTAGAACCCAATGTGTTAAAATTAATAATACCATATCCACTATGCTGCCTGTGCACTCAGGAGTTCCCCAGGGATCTATCCTGGGTCCCCTGCTATTCAGCATCTACCTCGACACCCTGCCTAAATCCTGCCCCAGCAACCTTCTCCTCTACGTGGACAATGCTGTTCTTTATGCCACACATCCTGATCCTCTCTCTCTCCAGTGTACCTTACAGAATTCCTTCTCTCAGATTGAACACTGGTTTGCTGAACATTGATTGGTGGTCAACATTAAAAAAACTAAGACGATGCTCTATGCCCACCGCCAAAACAGATCAAAGGATTTCCCCCTGGAAATACTCTCTGCCTCTCTCATCCCACTGGAACATGTCCAAAAGTCAAAGTATCTAGGAATTACATTTGACTCTTCCCTCTCATTCCACAAACATATAAAAATCTTTACCTCCACCACCAACACCCGCATTGGTCTCCTGTAAAGACATAAAGACCACCTGCCACCTGAAGTACTTCACCTAGCCATTACCTCCTCAGTCTTCTCACTGGTGGACTATGGCCTCACAATCTATGCTGCCGCTGACCCTACGGCACTTCATCAAATACAGGTAGTCATCAATATGGCCTGCCAGCTCCTCTCTGCTGCCAACAGAAATACACATACCTGCACCCTATATGCACTCACCAATATCCTCTTACTTGAGGAAAGACTATTATAGCAGACTTGTCTCTTCACCAAAAAAATCCACCTGGGTTTAACCCCAATAGGTGTCATGGCTTCTCTTCAGACAGCCATCATCTCAGCTTCCACATGGGCTGCCCCAAAAACTATCTGGAAGGTGCCTAGGGTCAGGACCACCCTGGCCCAGCGATCCTTCCCCCTTAGAGCTCCATCCTGGTACAATGCCCTCCCTCTGGCTGTCACATCTATCACCAATCTAGGACATTTTAAAGCTGCCTTAAGGGCCCATATTCTCTCCTCACGTCAATGCCAGTGTAACCGGTAACCTGTGGATCCTGCACCATGCCACTAGGCCACGCACCTGCTCTTGGCCAGGCAGTGGACAGCCCTCACTATTTCTAGTCTACAGGCTCCTCACCTCCCTCGGTTACCGTATAGTTGCACTGGACTATGAATGCATTGTATTATGTATAAGACAAGGCCTCCCTTAGGTGGCTTACTACCAACTCATATTATGCATTGCTTTAGCTACCAATTGCTAGATCTTAACTGCTCATTAGGTAAATATGTTGATAGCTCTGCCCTGTTTTAGCTACCAAATGTATAGGCATTAACCCATACTCATTATACTTATACTCTGTATGATTGCTCACCCACATTTATTCTATGTATGTACTGTATGAATGTCTATATTTTATTCTGATGTGGAGCCTTTGGAAATGAGTCCATGAATCAAAGGGTTATAATTCCGATTTCCTAAATAAATAAATAAATAAAAATAAATGTCAGCATGCCGACATTCATAAAAATTAATGAAGGTCACATACCTACTCGAACTACCACATCTGTGTTCGTACCCCATCATTAAAATGGTTGTCCTGATGATATGGGAGGAGCAAACCATCCTGGTGGCAGCATCAAATGGCCTGCCATTGAGATTGAGGATGCAATGATGGAAAAAGAATTCCCTAGTAGGTACAATTCCGACCTTGATGACTGTGACGGCAGCTTCCAGTTTGATGAGGATGAGGTGGATGTTGCTGGTATTTAAGTTAACGGATTGAAAGGCTGTCACATTTTATTAAGTGGTACCTCTACTACTTCCTGTCTCCCACCCAAACTCACTACCCCCTTTTTTCCTGTCCCCTCTCACTTACTCTCCCGCTCACCACCTTTCCCTCCTCTCTAGCCTCCTTTTGGCGTCTAATGATCACCCTCTCCCTGGAAGTTTCCTTAACCTCGAAATTGTCTACTCGCTTGAACCTGTTATAGCTTGTTTTTCTATGAAACTTAAAAACGTTACTGCCTTAAACTGTTAATAGCAAATTTATGATGTAACGTTCCTTTCTGGTTTTACCTGTAATGTGTATCGTGCTTTGTTAAATGTTCTTTGTGACGTGGAACCTTTGTAAAAGAGCCCTGGCTCAAAGGTATTAATTCCTAGACTAATAAACTAAACTAAACTAAACTAAAATTAATGGTACATTTTTTGGTTTTCATAAAATAAAACCAGTGTTCTTGACTCAATCTCATTCCATAATTCAGATTTGCACAATTGACCCATCACAATCATTCTATTTTACCTTCCCCTTGGTATATTTTCTGATTACACTTAAAGAGAAGGTAGCCACTGTCAGGTACCCAGGCCCCGTCACATATATATAATGGCCAACCTGCTCCACAGTTGAGGGGTATTAATAATTCTACGTGCTTCCCTCCAGTTAAAAAGTTATAACACCCTGAATGTGCACCCCCATAAAAACAGAACCATGCCTGACATGCCCCCAAGGAGGTACCCCCAGCCCCCTTTTGTGATGTTAGAAAATGAAGACTGTGTGAGTGCTCCATAGACCAGTATTGGCACCATTTTTTTATGACTTTTAGTACTTTTTAGAGTTGCCACTTGGAAAAATGAAAGTGACCGCTCCAATAAACAGGGACTGCGATTTAAAGATATCTTCCTCCTGAGTGACACTGAAAGACTATAACACACCATATCCAGCAACCCGGCTGTCTGTCTGACAGTGAGCAAGAATGTGTTCCTGTGCCCATGACCAGAAGTAACCTGCAGCCAGCCAAATCCACCAGTCTGTCTAATAGGAAGAGAGAATGTGTTCCTGCGCTTATGACTAGAAGCAGCATGCAGCCAGCCAAATCCACCAGTCTGTCTAACAGGGAGAGAGAGAAAATGTATTCCTGTGCCCATGACCAGAGGTAATCCACAGCCAGCCAATACCACCAGTCTGTCTGACAGTGAGCAAGAATGTGCTCCTGTGCCCATGACCAGAAGTAACCAGCAGCCAGTCAAATCCACCAGTCTATCTAATAGGGAAAGAGAATGTGTTCCTGTGCCCATGACCAGAAGTAACCCACAGCCAGCCAAATCCACCAGTCTGTCCAATAGGGGGAGAGAATGTGTTCCTGGGCATATGATTAAAAGTAGCATGCAGCCAACCAAATCCACCAGTCTGTCTAACAGGGAGAGAGAGAAAATGTATTCCTGTGTCCATGACCAGAAGTAATCCACAGCCAGCCAACACCACCAGTCTGTCTGACAGTGAGCAAGAATGTGCTCCTGTGCCCATGACCAGAAGTAACCAGCAGCCAGACAAATCCACCAGTCTGTCTAATAGGAAGAGAGAATGTGTTCCTGCGCTTATGACTAGAAGTAGCATGCAGCCAGCCAAATCCACCAGTCTGTCTAACAGGGAGAGAGAGAGAATGTATTCCTGTGCCCATGACCAGAAGTAATCCACAGCCAGCCAACACCACCAGTCTGTCTGACAGTGAGCAAGAATGTGTTCCTGTGCCATGACCAGAAGTAGCCTGCAGCCAGACAAATCCACCAGTCTGTCTAATAGGGAGAGAGAATGTGTTCCTGTGCCCACGATCAGAAATAACCGGCAGCCAGCCAAAGCCACCAGTCTGTATCATAGTGAGAGGGAAAGTGTTCCTGTGCCCATGAATGGAAGTAGCCTGCAGCCAGCCAAAGCCACCAGTCTGTATGACAGTGAGAAGGAATGTGTTCCTGTGCCCATGCCCTGCCAGAAGGATCCCGCATCCTACCACAGCTACCGCACCTCTTATTATCAGTAGTTTACAGCACGTATGTACTAATTTGTCATACTATGGAATTTTCTTGAGCTGGTGAATGCTTCCTTTACCATTTTAGAGATGCACTTGAGAAACATATACAGGCAGCTTTTTTCCTTTTTTATAGGTTTCTAGTTCCAAACAGTGTAACAGGACTGGAGGATTGGAGTTCTGCAGCACTATTTACAACCACCTATAAGATATCTGTTTCACATAAGTATATCAATCTTACTTAATCACTTCTTTTAGGTATTTCATTTTTTCAAGCCAGTGTAAATCATACAAAGTAGGTGACATGTACAGCACATAATATATTTTTCATGCACATCAGTCACTGGCTTACTTCAGCGGGCCATGGGGTTGAACAAAGTTTTATCCGGGTTGTGACAAGACGTCTTGTAATGTAACTTAAGACCATGGGCCAGTGCATGTCAGACATACTAAACTTGTTAGTTAGTCTTGGTGTGGCTTACTAATAGCTTGGTATCTGTTAAACTGGATATAACAGACAGTAACAGCCACACTTAGTTAGAACAAAATGTATTAGTGCAATCAAGTACAAATTATTTCCTCTTCATCTGTTTGCAGTTAACATTTTGGTGCTGTGTGCTGCCATTGGTGCTTTTTCCAATAAGAACACATGCAACGTGTATGAATCCGGAGGATACACAGAAAACCTGTAAAGAAATCAAAACAAAACCATTAATGAAACTTGTTTCCAAATGACACCCCCTACCCCTACCCAAAAAAAAAAAAAATACTTACCTTTCCTGGCTTGACAGTTTTCCTACAGCAAAATTCCTCAGCAAGCCAAAAAGTGCGCAACCAAAATATGACTGGATGGCCTGTGAGAGAAAAAACAGCAATGATTACATGTATATATATATTATATTTATATCTATATATATATTTATATATATATAGTATATGAAAATTAAATGTCTTGTTCTGTGAAAGAACATGAGCGTACATGGTACAGTAATTTACCAATGATAGTATGAGTACACACACACATAGGGCATCATGTTACAGCCAGCGCAGCAGACTTTTGATCTGCCATAGCATCATCACATCATTGTTCACACAACGGTCATCTGTGGCTATCATCATTTGGCAAGACACTGTGCATCAGCCCAGTCAGCTCAGGCAGCAGAAGATAGAAGTACAGGTGCCATAGTTGTTGTGGCAGTGGGTGCATGCATAAAGCAGTGCATCAGGAAATAATTGAGACTTATCACATTTCATCATGATATTTTTCTTGATCTAAAGTCTGTCATTTTCGGGACACTTTGGAAGCAGCCATTTTGGGGGGCACACTTATGCAGAGTGGGTACATGCATAACGCAGTGCGTCAGGATATAATTGAGACTTCAGCACATTTTATCATGTTATTTCTCTTGACCTGGAGTCTGACATTTTTGGGACACTATGACAGCAGACATTTTTGGGGCCACACTTATGCAGAGTGGGTGCATGCATAAAGCAGTGCATCAGGAAATAATTGAGACTTATCACATTTCATCATGATATTTTTCTTGATCTAAAGTCTGTCATTTTCGGGACACTTTGGCAGCAGCCATTTTGGGGGGCACACTTATGCAGAGTGGGTACATGCATAACGCAGTGCGTCAGGATATAATTGAGACTTCAGCACTTTTTATCATGTTATTTCTCTTGATCTGGAGTCTGGCATTTTCGGGACACTTTGACAGCAGCCAGACCTCATCTGGAGTACAGCGTGCAGTTCAGGAGAGCATATGTCTGCAAGGACATAGACCGGATTGAGGCTGTACAGAGGAGGGCAACTAAAATGTTGCAGGGTCTGCACCATAAACCAGATGAAGAGAGACTAAAGGAGCTTAATATGTATAACTGTAAGGAAAGGAGGGGGGCATGACAGAAACTATCAAGTACTGGAAGGGAATCAACAACATACAAGAGGGTAGCATCTTTCAGAAAAAGAGATGTGCATGAACTAGGGGGTAAAATTTGAAGATAGAGGGGGGACTGATGAGGGACAATGTCAGGAACTATGTTTTCATGGAGAGGGTGGTGGGTGCAAGGACAAACGAAAACTAATGATCAGTGTTATGGTGTGAGAGCAGGAGTTGAAGCATGGCCATAATTTGGAGTTTGTTCCCCTCCATGTGCTCCAACCACTGCTCCACATTGTCAATCTGGTGTTCACATGGTCCAACTCACTCCACATCAGGCCCAAATTGACATGTGTGGCAGGTATTCATGCAGGGGTTGCCATCATCACCTGCAGGTTGTGAAGCAGCCGCTTGCTCCATGGCCCACTCCCGCTTGACACCATGTGCAGGTAGAGGCTGTGCTGTCACCTGTTGCCCAGCAGGGCCAGCAGGTGCATTCCTGCCCTGTTCGGCAATCTTGGCCTGTCACTCTGCACAGTGGTGGTTGTATAGGTGTGTGCACTGACCACCTGTCCCCAGATGATGTCTCTTAGGGCCACAGTACACCACACAGATTGCACTTCACTACTCTGGTGTCTGCAGGCAAGGTAGTGAAGAACTCCCACACTAATGAGCTGTGGGGGAGGACTGGGCACAAGCAGGAGGGCCCCAGATGCTGTTGGCTGCTGCTGCTGGTGCTCAATTGTGGCCAGGGGTTGGGAAACCTGCTGCTGCAACTGTGATTGCTGTGGCTCTTCCCTCACTTCCTGCTCAGCTGCTGGCTCAGGGGCCATGGCAGGTGGTGGCACTGGTGGGGGGGGCGCTGGTAGGTGCCACTGGAGGTGTTGCTTCCATAGTACCACTATCTCCTGCTTCAGGGAAGGGACCACTACCCTAGAAGGTGTTCCATTTCAGATGCGGGGTGCCACTGTGCGTGCATACACCGTCACACGATCTCTGCTCCGTGGGTGAAAACCACCTCTCTCCATTCTTGTCTGCCTCTCTCTCTCGCTCTCGCTCTCGCTCTCTCTCTCACACACTCACACACAAAATTAACACTTAACAAATACTAGTCTGAAATAAGTACACAAACACAACTCAAGACAATAAAAAGGCTATTAAACTACAAAAAAATCAGCTAATTATGCAACAAATTCAAAAAGTGTATGATTGTTTGCTGGCTCTCTCTCTGTAGTCTCCTATCAAACACAACTCTTTCTCCTACACTAGGTAAGGCGAAAGTGAAAATCATTCACTGTCTGCATGATTAACTTCATGCCTGAAGCATGTGACCTGCAGACTGTGAGCCATGTGATCTGTGGCTGTTTCAATGCTCACTCACTCTGCCTTTAGAAGAAAAATAAAGTGGAGTGAAGTGGAGTGGAGTAAGCAATGAAAAGTCATTATGACGCGAAGCAGGTGAAGTAGTGTATTTCATTGGCCGCTTAGTGTAGCTGCAAAGCAAGGCAGAGTGGGCCACTTCATGTAGCTGCAAAGTGAGGTGGAGTGGGCTACTCTACCTCTACTTTTCTGGCGGAGTGGGCTACTCCACCTCTACTTTGCTAGCGGAGTTAAAACGTCGCTGAATCACTATTTACCATATATATTGTGTGTGTGTGTGTGTGTGTGTGTGTGTGTATATATATATATATATCTCCATTGCAAAAAACTCAGTTAATGTATCAGTTAGGGTTTCTATTGCAGCAGCAAAAGACTGGAAATTTGATGTGAGGGTTACCAACCCTATCACTCCACCCCACCCCTCACTCTCCACACACCAACAGGCATTGGGGTGTGCCTTGGAATGAATTGGCTAACTCCTCCATTCTATCTGTAAGGAAGCTGAGAGGGTACAGCATAGGAGAATGAGGTGAGAGTTAGCCCTGATGACCCTACGGCACACCCCAATGCCTGTTGGTGTGTGGAGAGTTACTGTAAAAGTATGCGCTCATTGAGAGCTCAGCTGGCAGCCAGCCATGGAGGTATGTGGAGGACTGTGCTGGTTGCCAGCTCAGGGATGGGGGGAGTAGGGTAGTGGGGCACTGTCAACTGTGGTGGGAGGGGGGTGGGAGGACCACTAGACCACCAGGGAATGTTTTTTACATATTTTTCTTGAGCAATCAAGGATCAGGGCTGGGGGAATCACTAGACTACCAGGGCAATTCATTTAATTCTACATGGTGATCTCGAATTGGGGAAGAGGGGGGTTCCCTACACTATCAGGGAAATTTATTCATTTCTACATGGTGATTGGGGATCAGGACTGGGAGGTGCCCAAGACTACCAGGGCAATTCATTTAATTCTACATGGTGATCGGGGATTGGGGCGGGGGGTACCCTAGGCTACCAGGGAAATTTATTAATTTCTACATGGTGATCAGGGATCAGGGCTGGGGGGGATGCTCTAGACAACCAGGGAAATTTCTTACTTTTAACACAGTGATCAGGGATCAGGGCTGGGGGGTGGTAGTTACCAGGCATCTGTCCATGGTGCTATTGCATACAGCCCACCCCTTGCTTGTGGCAAGCCTTCTTGATGTGACCTCTGTGTGGCACAGGGCCTGGTTTGCTGCAAGCCATGGGACTTTGATGCCGGGACCCTACCTGATAGAGAATCAGGCGCATGGTTCCTGGCACACCAGCAGTTGGCATAAGTCACCTTTGGCACAGCTTGTACTAACTTTTTGAGAATCAAGCCCATAGTCTTTTTCTGCCTGTAAAGCTTCTATGTTTCCAAGCTACAGATTCCATATCTCTGATGTTGACCCATCTGGCCTGCAACATCTCTCCATACCCAAGTAGTTACCAGCAAGACCTACCTACCTTATCTGGGCTTCTTCCACACTGTTATGCATTCAAGCTTATTTAAAACAATGTACCACCCTTATTTTTTGCCTATCTAGGCCAAGGTTACTACTGAAAAAGTCTGTCAGACAAGTATATTTACCCCGTCAATAAATACATAAACAGGCTTAAGTACTGAATCCCACCTGTGATACAGTACTTACATGTGTTAAGGGGTGCCAGATGGTGAATAAGTAGTAAATAGCCCTTTATAATAGCCACCAAAGTGGATACTTTGTTTTAGGTTCTGAACTGACATAACCCATTTGTATAATTACTGGCAGCTTTCTAATGCTGCTGTCAACAGCCACTCAGAGTACCTATTTGCCCCTTGGGACCCTTACATATTATCCTTATTATTATTCTAAACAAATTTTAAAGGGTAACAGTCAACTCAAAGGACTGCACACTCAAGTGAGGATCTGGTCCCATTGTGCACTTTGTTGTCAAAAACATTTTGGTTTACTTGTCTGCTGTATTATAATAGATTATATCATGCTAATTTTGCTTAGTTGTAGGGTGACATCTTATACTACAAATCCTAGAATACCCCGCAGCTGATATCAAAGCAGTAAGTAGCACTGTGAGATTCCATAACCTGCAGTGCATGTTAAAGCTTTTCATAATCTCCGATCAGATGTTTTCTGGGACTGCTTTTCTCCTATGGCTAAGCACAGTCCTCTATGACTGTACTTTGTCCATGGAGGACAGTAGGACCAGCAGACAAAACATTAACGCTTATATAAACTCTAACACGCACTGCAGGCTACTAAATCTTCTCACTGCTGCCTACTGCCTGATGTTATCTGCAGGATATTCTGGGATTTATTGCAACAAAAGATAGAATACAACTAAGCAAAATTAGTCTAAAACAGTCTACTATGCTACAGTAAATAGCAAGTAAATCAAAATGTTTTTGCACACAAAGTGTAGAGTGGGACCAGCCCCATTCTTGAAAGTGGGTGCCCTTGGTGGTGACTGTTCCCCTTTAAAAGGAAATACCCAGTACCATTTGCAATCTTAGACTTTAAACCAGATGTTTTAGAAAACAGAAACTGCTTCCATAGGCATTCAAGCTCCATTAAGTAGGTATATAAGTCCAAAGATTCTGCACCAGACCTTGAATCTTACATGTAAATTTCTATCTTACTCATACCTTTTCGCCCCTGTCAAACAAACCAAGGAAAATGCATTAGGCAAATCAGGAACAAATGAAAAAAAGTCAGGTATGCATTGTAAAACACAGTAATATCAATGCAGGAAGCTGTTAGAATCTGTAGTTCAGTATAAAAAAATAATTTTCTGAAGGACAAGTACATTACCCTGTCTGGTGTAATGTTATGCTTCAAATCCATACTTATTCTTCAGTGAGAGATATGCAAACTATGGGAGAGAGCAAAAATATTTTCTGAAGCAACATCAGGCATTTCTGAAAACCAGGAGCAGTTGAGAGGTTTGGTCCTCCAGTTTCATCTTTATTCACCAGCAAATTCCAGACGGTACCTGTTCTCCATGGTTCATAAAGCCAAAACCAGCTGCTGCATTATGGAATTGACACAGAAATCCATGTTTTTATAGCCCTGACACTAACAGTGCTTATAAAACAACCATTGTAGTTTCTGTAACAGTAATGTACCCTGCATTTTTGTGGAGAGCTGAAGATATCCGACATAAAATTAAATTTGCATATTTTATCACTTGGCTCTGCTCTATAGTAGAAGCAGGATTTAGTGACTTCTTTTATATAACATTAAGACAAGCACTAAAGAAAAATTGGTCTGAAAAGGAAGTATTTCAATACCGTAATAATATATTTACTATAATGTTCTTCTAATTTCCTTTATAAACCACAACTGTGAGTTCAATGATACTAAATACTTCTGAGATTTATTAAAGAACAGGAAGCACTGAAACAGTTTCCTTCACCCTCCCCCTCAGTTAATCTGACTCTTTGATAGTCATGTGTTAAGAATAACCATGGGGTTTCCACCAAAGCATGGCCTTCCCATAGCTAAAAGGAATTAACTCTTAAGTAACCTCAAACAAGTCTCATACAGTACTTAAAAGGCATTTATATATAGACTTGAGGTACTGAGGTGAAACACCTTGAGTCATGGCATTAGACAGTAATGTAATGCTGCCATCATTTTATATGTGCTCAGAAATATCATTTGCATTTTTAAGCTATGTGTTTTTGATTATTTATTGGAGAACACCAATTTCTAGTCAAAGAATTATCCGTTTGACAAAATTCCTAGAAATTTTCATGGAAACTGTTTTTAATTGTGTCATTATGATGTTTTTGTATACATATTGCAGGCTTGTTTCATTTTAAGTTTTCATATCATCATTCATTCGGGACTATCTTGTAAGAAAATGGGGAGTATAGGGAGAGTTAATGAAAGAGTATGACAAGGAAGCAAGTTTGCCGTGAATTGGGAAGCATAAACTATAGTAAACCATTGGATAATCCCTATCCTGCTGAGTGGCTTCCCCAGAGGTCTGATACAGTGCCAAGGCGTCGCGTGCATATTACAAAGCTTATTTCAAGCCTAGCTCAGCTGCTGCAGCCACCATACTGCTTTCTGACAGCTTCCAATTGCACTGCCTCTGTATTTGTGTTTCCTGCTGTTTATATTTACTTGTACTCCAAGCCATTGCAGCTACAAAAACAAATAGCTGTTATTGCAATGCTTCTTGGGAATGCAGGTATAGCTTCTACTAGCTTCCTTTATGTAGGCTGAATTTGCTAATGCTGAGGACTTCATATACCTTACAGGAATTCCTACAAAATAAATACACCAATAGAAACAAACAAACAAAAAAAAGTACATTAAAAAAGACAAATTTTTGGAAAAATCTGGTCTCACGTTCTCTTCCTTTTCTTTGTAAATATTTATATTATGCAACACCTTTAAGTGTAGATAAAAAAAAGAAAAAAAAAACTATAGAACAATATACATAGTTTCCAGAAGGGCACAGATTGTTTGTGGTAGACATCAGTTACCAATGAGCAAACTATACATACAGACAGCTTTAACTGACCAACCTTTATATTCTTTTTTTGAGAAGAACAAATATTTCTAACCTTGCACCAGTGTAACAAAATAAACAAGTATTTGTCAGTGCCTAATGTTGCTTGCTTATATGTGCTGTTTAGGTATTTGGAAGAGAAAGTACCATGCTTAAGAAGACCACAGAGGACCCTGGGCGGAATGGTGGGCAACTCTAAAGTTCCGGCAAAGCTCCATTGAGCTGGCTCACTCCCCCTCTCTCACTCTCTCGTTCTGTTTCTCGGAGCTGCAGGCTGCCCTTTTGTACTGGGCTCCTGCCTGTGTTGGCACATTTTCTGCCCACAAAGAAGTTCACAGCTGTTCTGACAGAGCTCCATTGAGCTTGCTCGCTCCCCCCTCTCTCACTCACTCATTCTATTTCTCCCAGGGCTGCAGGTTGCCTGCCTGCATTGGTGCCTTTTTC
The DNA here is from genome assembly GCA_016271365.2 of Neoceratodus forsteri. Lineage (NCBI taxonomy): Eukaryota > Metazoa > Chordata > Ceratodontiformes > Ceratodontidae > Neoceratodus > Neoceratodus forsteri. The sequence goes on from CM028137.1 coordinate 268,565,445, forward strand.
TGCCCACAAAAAAATCTGCAGCAGTTCTGACAGAGCTCCTTTGAGCTCAATCACTTCTCCTCTCTCACTTGCTCATTCTGTTTCTCCTGGTGCTGTAGGCTGCCCTTTTGTCCTGGGCTCCTGCCTGTGTTGGTGCCTTTATCTGCCCACAAAGAAATCCACAGCAGTCCCGACAGAGCTGCACTGAGCTGGCTCACTCCTCCTCCCTCACTTGCTCGTTCCGTTTCTCCTGGCACTGAAGGCTTCCCTTTTGTACTGGCTCCTGCCTGAATTGGAGCCTTTTTCTGCACACAAAGAAATCTGCAGCAGTCCCAACAGAGCTCCATTGAGCTTTCTCACCCCCCCCCCACTTGCTTATCCTGTTTCTCCCGGTGCTGCAGGCTGCACTTTTGTACTGGGCCCCTGCCTGCATTGACACCTTTTTCTGCCCACAAAGAACTCTGCAGCAGTTCTAACCAAGCGCAGTTGAGTTCATTCACTCCCCCTCTCTCACTCATTTGATCTTAATCTGTCCCAAACACTGATTTCTCACAATGCCCAAGCAATTCTGCACCAGAAGTGCAAAAACATATTTCTGCCAGGATGTGAACAATGACAGCTGTACTGTTCATAAGGAGGTGTGAAAAATGCCAGTGTTGAAAATCTGGCGTGAAAATATTACAAATTTGTGAAGTTACAAGGCTGCGTGGAAACAGTGCAATGTACACTTGTAATGCAGTCATTTTATGGACTTTCGTCACCAAATTTTCAACATAGGCATTTTAGGACCTCTGCTCATGCTCTGCAATTGTGTCCCAAAATTCCCAAAACTGTCTGAGATATGCACCAAGGTTGAAAAAACCCTATTTATGCCATTATACAGCTTACCAGCATTTCTTCAGTTCACGGTCAGCTTTGAAGAGTGCAAATGTGTTCCCGGTCCACGAAGATCGTCGCGCTGGGCTCCGGAGGTAAGTATGGGGTGGGGGTGTGGGGAGGGTGCACCCAGGGTGGGTGCGGGTAGGGGGTTGAGCCACAGACTCAATGAGGGACCATTTTCTGTTTTACAGGGTTTAAAAAAATAGGAAAAACATCGCAGGACATTTTTTTCTTTTTACAAGGACATTTTCCACACTGGCATGGGCTCCCAGCATGTCACCTGAGTGTTTTTGGGGGGACTGTAGCTGAAGTGGGATTGAGCACCCCTGTCGGCACATATGGGGGGAACAGCTGAGGGGGATTGGGCACCCCCCTCGGCGCACAATTCATTGAGGAGGGGGCATTATGCTGATGGGGAGTGGGCTCCCCCATCAGTAAATTCAACTTGGAAGGGGGGACTTAAGCTGACATGGATTGGGCACCCCATCGGCAAAGAAAGCAGAGGAGGCATGATGCCAAGGGGGATTTGGCACCCCCTCGGCACATAGCATAAATTTTGGTGTGGGGACATTATGCCAAGGGGGACTGGGCTCTCCGTCAGCAAACTGGGTCAGGAGCATGCAAGGTACCACCCTGCAATGATGGGTCACTTCTCATTGCAGCGGAATGGCTGACGCTGCAATGATGAGGGAGCCCCTGATTGCAGCAGCTAAAATGTTTCTAGATGGTGGCACGCTGGCTGAACTAGTGTCAGCAGCAGCATGCCACCCCATTGGGGAATGCGGGCCAAGCCTCAAAAGGCAGAGGGTGCATTGGCCACAACAGTGCCGCACCTCCACAACCCACTTCTGCAGCAAGCTGCAGCAACATGTTTCTTGTGCATGCGCACAAGCAACATAAAAATGAGAATCTCTCTAAATATTACTTTTTTAATGTCTTTCAATTATCAGTGATGTCCTCTCATGGTGGCTTAATGCACTAGTGCATGAGTATTGTTGTCCTGCTGTACACAGAGGCATGGAGACTGTGTATGGGTTCCTGTTACCAAGCAATTTGGGGCTGAAGTACTGGGATACCAAAACAGTTGCTGGTGAATAAGCAGTGATCCAGTAACTTTCATGGGATTTGTACCTGGGAAATCTTATGGTTCCCACCCAGTTCTGTGTTCTAGCTATTGCAGTGCTCTTACTTATGTCTTGGTGTGATCACCTAAACAACAATTGAAAGATCCTCATCATCACAGTGTGCTGCTACAGCCATCACAATTCATCATGTGCCACATGGAGCAGGTGTATGGTCCATGCTGCTAGAGCTAGTGTTGCCAGTATTAGATCACTGCACTACAAAAGCTGGTATTTCTGTTGCAGTGTAGCTGCTACCAATTGGTGGTGCTGTTGGTGATAGAAAAGGGATGGCTTAGGCTATTATGAGGGAAAGTCAGTGTAAGAAACTGAACTGTAAATATTGGAAACCCGAGGGGCTATGTTCCATTTTAAAAACATTTGCTTGTGTAATTTGGCTGCTCCGGTAATTATAAAACATTTTTCTTATGAAGGAAAACACTTGCCTGTACTTCAGTGGACATCATCACAATGTCATTGCTATAAATTCTAGTGACATCAGAAGGAGGTGGATACAGTACATTTAGTTCAAAAACAATGTTTTAAAATGTGAAGGAGTGGACAAATTGCAAATGTGAGTGTTGTAAATATCTGGAGAAGAATTTTTAAAGAATCCCTGACGTACATGCCTACTTGTGTCATGACCTTGCTACAATTGCAGTACTTGTGACAAAACTTTAGACCATCTAAAACATGGTCAAAGGTTTTGTGGTGAGTGTCATAGGTTGTGCATAAAATATAATGTATGTGTGAATCAATTAACACATGTAATTTTTTATCATAAAGTAGGTAATCTGTCCCAAATGCATCAACATGTTTGAAAGTTGCAATCGAACATTTTTGAAAGGCTTTGCCTGGCAAGTGAGACGGTGGAGATGTTTGAAATGGGCTCCCTAAGAGCAAAAAGGAATTAATGCTAAAATGTGCTAAAAGCAGCAAAAACCATTAAAAATCATCAGGATTGGTGACTATCATAAATGACAACCCCAAAAGAGCAAAGAAAGCAATCCATGCTACCTTCCAAGCCATTGGGATCAATGAGCCTGAAGTGCATTCAGCCTGAGGCCCAGACCAGATCCCAAGCTACAAACTCTGTACCCATTGTCAAAATGTCCGAGTTGGAAAAGAGCTTCAGCTGTCACCCCTGTGCTGACAAATCTACAAGAGACAAAAGCAGGGTTACAAACATTACAGCTCATATTAATAACATATAAAATATTGTAGCTGGCCTAGCAGAAACTAACATAATGCATGCCTCCAGTCTGAATGAGACAGATAAATCAGGAAGCTCGAGGATGGACTTGAGGACCTAGGTCAGGAAAAGAACTCACCGAAAGCCACTGTCCTCAACCTGCAATCCGTGGCTGATCACCAGGAGAATAGGGCAAGGACATCCAACTTGTAGTTAATCAGACTGCCTGAAGGTACCTAGAGGCACAGTCAGGAAAAGTAAATGCAAAATTGGCTGGCTGGCAGAGTGGCTGAAACTAGGCCTCACATACACACCACAGCATTTGAAACTGAGTGGGTGCATAGAATAGGCTGTAAGCAGAAGCCTGGGGAAAGGGCTAGGCACTAAAACACATGGGCCAATAATGGTGGATGACAGAAGAATCCTAATTTTTCAAGACTGCAGCTGCAAGCTTCAGCAGAAGCACCAACAATTTGCAGGGGTCAAATCTAAGCTGTACAGGTGGGGATGGGAATTCACTCATCTTTACCCATCTCTCTTAAGAATTGCCAGATTGGGGGAGGCTTCCTGGATACTTCACTGATGCCCAGGACACAGAGCTCATCATCAGTACAGAGGATGCTGTGCAGGAAGGTCAGCTAAAGATCAGAAGAACCTCGCTGGCAACACGAGTGCTTTGCTAATCTGCTCCTCTGAGTAAGTTTTGCTGCTCTGGTAAAATACCCACAGACAATCACCAACCTGGCCAGGTCACACTTTGATACACATTTATTTTTTTTTTGCAATTCAACTTTTATTGAAGATTTTCAAAATAAAAGTACATCCAGGCATAACAAGATTATAATCGAAGGAACAGACATAAGTAACAACACCTGCCGGATGCAATCCCCCCCCCAACCTAATAACCCTTTGCACAGCACACCAAATATCAAACCTAAAATATATTGTTACCGAGAATCCGTACAATCCGATACAGAGTAACAGGAATATAATGGGCCCCAAATCCGATCAAATTTAGACACATTATTTTGAAGACTTGCGATAATCCTTTCTGTTCTAAGACTAGCCAGGAGTTCCTGAAACCATTCGCCATACGAAATCAGTTGGGTGTCTTTCCAATGCTTCAGAACCACTACTTTAACCGAGGCAGAGATCAAACTTAGATGATATTTCCTAATTCGAACATCAACAGTGGTCATGTCCCCCAAAATACAGATCTCTGGAGAAAATAAACTAGCCAACCCCAAATAAGGGTCCAGTTTTTCCTTAATGGTGTCCCATAGTACAGCTACTTTAGGACAATGCCAAAAATATGAAGTAAATCCCCATCCTTATCCTGACATCTGAAACAACTGGAAGATGTAAGCATACCGAGGTTAACTAACTTAAAGGAGAGTAATAAATATTATGTAACAATTTAAACTGCATTAATCTAAGTCTATCTTGCAACAAAAATTTATGACAGGATTTCCATATGCCTGCCCAATCAAAATTATATAGTGGAAAAAGCCGAGACCAATATTGCCTTGGAGCAAGAATTTGAGGGTGAATCCAAGACAAAAAAATGTTATAAATGGCAGATACTGCATGGGCCTTACCTGCCAATGGCTCCAAAGTATCACAAAAATCAGGGACTATCCTGTTAGGGGGAGGAGAACTAAATTTACTGGCCACCAAATACCGGAGTTGAAAAACTTTGAATATCATAGCTCGGCCATTGTTTCTTGCAGGTACCTCCTCACATCAACTATGTCCACCGGGAAAAGACATCTGGACCTCTCTCAGAAGGGTCACTGATCCATGAGTCTTATATGATGTTGTTCCTCTGTCACACAACCGACATCCCACTTATGTAGGGAAAACCCTTTAGTTCTAGTGGACAACTTCTTCTTCACTTGATCCTTCCACTCTTCAGGGATAGGGGAGTTACTCAATTCGAACAAACTAGGGTCAATACCAGGTGGTGCACCTCTTTCTGGAGCAGCAGGCTGTACCATCATGTTGGTACAGTAAACTTGAGCTAAAGTACAGCCTTTTCTGATGACCACCTCTCTGTCAGTTACATTCTTGATGTGCACTGTAACTCTTCTAACATAAGCATGTGCCCATGCTGGTAAGACACTGGGCTTTACAAGAAAGCCGGCCAGCAACCCATGTTCCCCTGGTGCATCCAACATTAAGATTTAGTTCTACACCTCTTTCTTCAGCCATACTACCCTACTAATATTGCACTCCGTATTGGGTGGCAGCACTATTTCTTCCATGTCCCACCTCCAGACTATACCCACTGATTCATCTGCTTCTTCTGATGGGGGTTACCCCTGCTTTCAATATACTTCCTTTATTGCTGGGTGGATGGGCAGCTCTTTCCCTTGTTGTTCAGCCTCCTGTGCCTTGCAGAGCTGAGTCAGCCATCCGAACATGTGTGCATTGGTACCCACCACCAAAGGCACCCCATCGTATATGCCACTCTCTGAGCAGATTAAATCTCCCACTCCAGCTACTTTAGTCGGGAAAGCCATCCAAACCTTGACATAACCCAGATAGAGGCAGGATTTCTCACTGAGTCTCCACATATGTAATCCTTCCAAAGGCTGTACTTCCAACTGGTGCAGATGTTTATCATACCGGGACTTGAAGATGATTGTTACCTGGGAGCCACTGTCTAAAATGACACATGTAGTCAGTCAGTTTATCTGTTTATGGTGACATGGTCTCTGTTGATGGCCCCACCAATCTGTCAATAGCAAGGGGTGCAGAAACTGAAGCTTTGGCTGAGGATTTCTTCACATAAACTGTGGAGCTGAGCTTGTTGGGGGCCCCAGTGTGTTCCCTTACCAGATCCCATTGAAGTTTCCCTTTGGCTTTGGCTCTCTCTCCAACAACCAGTCTCTTTACTCAGGTGGGATCTTCTTTGGAATGGCACCCTCTTTGGAAATGTCCATCCTTCCCACGCCTGTAGCAAAAACTATTTCCTCTTCGGGATCTGGTTGGATAGTAAGGTGAAGGGGGTGGTTGGAACACTGGATAACTTGGAGGCTCCAAATACACTAAGGAGGCTGCAGGGGAAACTGGAGCAATTGCTTGTGCCATAGACACTCCTTGCTTGGGGTCCCCTGTCCTTAGCATACTCTGGGTCTTTAACTCATTGACAGCGTGACACAGTTCTTGAAGGCAAGTCTCAATCTGGGGAACCATGGGGGGGCACTTGGGCCTGTGCCTCCTGGCCCATCACTGGGAGGGTGGCTGGGGCTGACTGAATGGGTTGACCAGGGGGAAGTTCGGGGGCCCTTATAGAACCAGCAGTAACTTTATGCAATAATTCCCAGCACTCCTTTATCAACATTTTGATCTCACAGACCTCAGAGGGGGGAGTAACTTTCTGAACCTGGGTTGTGGCCACTACTGCAGGACAGACTCTCTCTGAGAGTCTCTTTCCTCTACCTCCCACAATTCCCTGACAAGGACCCAGAGGGAGGGAAGGGGAGACTATCCAGCCTGTCTTTCAGGCCTAACTTCAACAATATTAATTCTGAGTTCCTGGCACCACTCAGCACCTATTCCAACCTGGTTTTATTTAGATTAGTGGCCTGTATCCCCCTTTTCTCTACACTTTTAGCAGGGTTATCTCCAACCTCTTTATATACTCAAACAGGAGTTCCCCTTTTGCTGGCAAGTTGCCCTGAACCCCCACCACAAATGTTTGCGGGTCTATGTGGTACCAAAAGCACTGTCCAGTGCAGCTATATAATTCTCTACACTGGCCTCGGGGTCCATGGTCCATAGTGGCCAGATAGCATCGAGGGCAGGGCCTTGCAAAGTCTCCATCAACCTTATGTGTTTCTCTCCCTCACTACAATGCCAGTCCTGTAGCAGTGATATCACATAGTTTAGCCATGACTTAACATCCTTCTCCCCAGCAGGAGTGAATTTCACCACTGAAAACATTCTCAGTTTTCTATAGGAGTCTGAAGGAGCAGGTACATACCCAGGCTGAGGCATCACATTTGAAGGGGGGGGGTCCGAGAGGGCTTGGACTCTCTGTCCCCCTGGGAAACCAAACTAAATGAAGTCACAATGGCCCAGGCCTCTGACAATCCCTTGGGCAATAATGCCTCAAGCATCCAAGTAGCTTCTATAAATTTTTACAGTCCATTAACACTATCAAAGTCCCCAAGACAGAATCAAGCATTTTGCCCCGCACTTTTACCTTACCCAGTCTCATTACTGAGGACAAATGCCCTACTATATCCCCTTCTTCCATTTCGGGAGGTACCCCTAAAACTAAAAGGGTCTTCTGGGGGCCGTATACCCCCATTCCATTCCACTAAATTGACCGTATCTTTCTCTTTAGGCCTAACCTTAGTCCTTGGGTGGTAGAGCTTGAGGTGGGGGAAATGACAGTGGTCTTTCCAGTTTGGTCCTCTATGATGCATGCGGCTGGCAAACAGAAGATCCCAGCAGTGCCTCCAAAGATGTAGCCCAGGCACCATGAGCCAGTGGGCTACTACCCCTGCCTGTTGACCTGCACACAGGTTAAGGGGCCTGGGTCCTGCTACGGTGGTATTCGGTGGTTCTATACCAGAGAATAAATGAAAATAGCATGGTGCCTCCACACAGAGTAAGTTGCAGTGTGCCAGATGTGTGACTGGTACAACTCCCAGGGATGCCATTCCTATCTACCTCCTTTCCAATCGCCCCACACACTGGATGCTAAGCAGTTTCCCAATATCATATACTATATACACTTTATAGCTAATTCCAAAAAACACCCTTCACACAGCAATTCCAAACAACAAAACACAGCTTTATTAGGGGGAAGGGCTAGGATCAGGGTACCTGGAACTCGGATAGCTGTGGAAGGAAGGTTGGTTAGTAAATTTGCTCAGAACAATTAGCAAAATATGGACCCGTAGCCCAGACCACCCCAGATGCCCACCCCCACTGGTACCAGTGCTACCCTCTGTCTTGTCTGGGTATCTAGGAGTTGCAGGCCTGCTCAGTGCCATGGGTTGGCTGCCCTTGGGACCCTAAATATAATATAACTGGCTCTGGTAATTAAATAAACACTCCCCCTGGTTGCCAGGGCAAGCTCTGGGTACTCACAGTCCTGAAAATCTGGAGAGTTCATGGTGCAGAGGTTCAGATTCAGCAGATCTCAGTTCAGAGGAAGGAAAAGCAAATGGGCAGAAGAATGTATCCTGAAGACTTGAGCTTGACTGAAGGTCTGATCGCTTGTCCCCTTGACTGAAGATCTGGCTGCTTGTCACCTTCAGCTTATTCAGGCCCGTTACAGAGCTACTGTGCAAGGTCCACCAACTACAAGGAAACCCAGACCTGGGAGTAGCTCTAGCACCTCAGCACACACCGGTGGCCCCTTGCAGCCAGCAGAACTCAGTGGATGGGGGTTAGCTGGTTCCCAACCTGGCTCTGAATTAAGCTGTGGATCTCTGGGATTCTTCTCTCCTCTCACACAAGATCAACTTCGCTGTGTAGCCAAACCAGTTTCTCCACACTTTCTACTTGACCAGCCTCTCAGCAGCAGGCTCAATTCCACTTTAAAGCAGTAGTTCTAGTCCTCAACACAATCCCAATAATGGGCACAGGTCCCTGAAGCCTAGGGCACCAGCTCACTCTCTCTCTCTTAAAGTCTCTCTTTCACTCTCTGCTTTAAATCAGTTTCCAGCTTTTCTCTGGCTTACTCACAGTTCCTGGGAAATCTCTTCCATAGCTCAGATTGCTCTCTCAGTCCCAAACTGATGTAGGATGGCTGCAGCAAAAGTCTGCAGTTAACACAGCAAACTCCAAAAGAACGCCTTGAACATTAGTGCAGAATTTGCAGCTTCTCCCAATCAGCAAGAACTCTTCTCCACTATTTCTCTGACAAACTCTGTTTTTCCCAAATTAAGCCCTGTGAAAGGCCTTAGACATTTTCTCCTGTGGCACTGAGCCCTCCTGACTCTATAAGAGCCCAGCAACAGACTGACTCCACTGTCCAAAATCTCTGGGAGTTCTCCCGACAATCCTGCCCTCTGATTGGCTGCATCCAGTTATAAGTCACCTTATTGAGCCCTCTGGATTTAATGATTTGTTGAGTCTCTTGGCACCTGAAAATAGGTAACACCTATTCCCATAATCCCTTTGAACCAGTTTTGGACACCTAGTTATCTCATTGGCTGTCTTTGAGGGGTCAAAGCATTACAAATATGGCTGTTCCTATTTTGTTCACTCAATTCAATAGCAGTCCTTTACAGTGTCCCAACTTTGTTCCCCTGGTGCAGCCATACAGAACACTTTTATTTACATTTGCCCCCACAGAAGTATAGCAGGTGTCTGCCCCATCACCATCTGCAGAGTTCAGTATATTTCTTTATCCCCCTGCCTGTTGCTAGTCCTGTTTCAACTTGCCCTCCGAGCTAGGAAGGCTTGCCTCATTAATATTCATGAGGCTTCATGAATATTACATCCCCCTCAACCCTGAAGTGCTCAGAGGCACTCTTTAAATAACGAAATGCAGCTTCTCTTTTGCTCTGTCCAGGTCTCCGGTGCCCGATCAGTTAAACAAAGGGACCAGTACCTTCCAAATAGCCACCAGTTGGCCGAGGAACAGCCGAAACCCCCAATGCACAAGTGCGCATGTGCGGAGCACTGGCTCTCCCAAAAACAAAACAGAGCACAGCAGCCCCGTGGTCTGACTCCACCTGCCCCAAATTGATCTACAAACTATGGCAGGAGCTGGACGGAGACCTAAAAGGCACAGGGACCCAGGATGGGAGCAGGGGCGAGGCAGGAAAATGAGCAGCCTGAAAGGCCAGCAGGTAAGCCCCTACAGGGGGGTTACACTAGTATGGCTATTTAAGCCAGTCCCCACACTACTGGAGCTATGCCCAAAGAAAGGGAGTATGCCCCTGAAGTGCTGGGGTTCATGAAGTCAGCACATCCTTCACAGTGTTTCCACATTTTGAGATAATTGTACATCTTTTAAGAATTAAGTTATTGTTACTTTTGTACAATGCACAGTGGATTCACGCACATAAGTAGCTTCACATGGATGGGAGTGTGAGTTACTGTTTATGTGGTTAATTGTTTTATTTGACACCCAGCTATACTGACATGCCACTGATTCTGTGTTGTGTGGGTTGTTCGGGACCTTGCTCCCTGGTTCCCAGTGAACCCCAAGAACAATGGACGTCACTCCTCCACAACCTGCCTAAATACCATTAGGACCTTGTTCCCCCTCCCTGCCTCATGGACTATGCAGCCATTCCTCCTTTGGGACCTTGTTCCCTGGCTCAGCCTGAGCCATCCTAAGCTTTGGACCTCCCTCTTCTACAATCTGCATGCCTATCATCAGTACCATGCTTCCAGTACCTAACTTCTGGACTAAACAGATGTTCCTGCTTTAGGACCTTGCTCCCTGAGTCCCAAAGAGCCCCTATAACCCTGGATCTCTCTCACCCACAACCTGACTGCCTAGCTTTTGAGCTTTGCCCCCCACTACCTACCACTGTATTATGCAGATGTTCCTGCTTCAGGATCATGCTCCCTTGCTCTCAGTGAGCCCCTACAATTCCAGACCTTGCTCCTCAACAGCTTACCTGCCTGCCTAGAATTAGGCCCTTACTTTCCCTACTTGCCTCCTGGATTCTGCAGCCATTCCTGCTTGGGGATCTTGCTCTCTGGCTCAGTCTGAGACCAGTACCATGCCACTGGTTTTGCACCCTGCCTCCAGGACCTTGCCTCCTAGCTCAGTCAAGCCATTCCATGCTTCTGTTCAGGACTTGTTGCCTTATCAAACTGTAGGTGGATCCTGCCTCTGGAACCGTGCTCCCTGACTCACCTGAGCCATTCTGGGTTTCTCTTCAGAACTTGCTGCCTTATCAAACTGCAGGTGGACCCATTCTCTGGTATCTTGCTCTCTGGTTCAGTTGAGCCCCGTGCCATACCACTGGTGTTGAACCCTAACTCTGGGACCTCTCTCCTTGGCTTAGTTGGAGCCCTTACCCCTCCTCTTAGACTGGACTGCTACTGTCAAAATCCTTGCACATTGATTACACCTCTGGGACTTTATTCCATGGCTCCCCATGAGCTGTTCTATGCCCCAGAACTTGCTCCCCTCCATGGCAGCTAGCATAGCCTACAGCTAGGACCTTGTCCCTACTCTTTGTCTAACCCAAGGAGGTCATGCTTTCTCAAGATGTCCCTGCAATTCAGAATTTTTGCTCTCCTGCTACCTTGTTGCCTTCTCTAGAACTACAACATTTGTCAACTCTTGCTTTATTTTAGCATGACAGTATCAGCTAGTGAACAGGAGCAAAATCTGTCAGAGAAAAAGACAAGTACTTTATTTGTTCTGAACAGATACCTAAGAAGGCCACTGCTAAATATTTAATCAACTATAAAGATTGGACTGCAGTAACTGATCTCTGCCCAGAAAGAACTTTGGGTACCATTTTCAGACACAGCAAAGTAAAGGACCTCTTCAGTCTTTATGCTGCCTATCTAAAAGCTAATACTACACAACCAACTGCACAAGAGACCCAATGTCTCGGAGTCCTTTGGATGAGCTAAAGAACTTAAAGTTGCAATTCACTTCTAACGTAACAATGCTGGAGACAATGGTTATGACTGAGGAACAACAGCTACCTCAGGACTCTGGTCCCATATTCTCCAACCTGCTTTTTTTTGGGATTGAGTAAACTTAAAAGAAAATAAAAAAGGAAAATAAGCACACGACAAGGTAAACAAGAGTCAAAAGGTATAAAAACCTTACAACATAGCATGTGACAAGGAACAGGTCATATTGAAAGTGTATATTTTTTTGGTTTTTACATATTATATATTATGAAACCATTTAAATAACAACAAAACACTATCTAACCATCCCCCACCCCCCACCAACATATCCCATCACCCTCCCAACTACCCCCCAGTCTCAGAAGAGGTGTCAAGAACAATAACTGTCAGACTATAAACAAACATAAACAGGCATTTGTCAATGCCGAATGTTGTCTCGCCGGCATTGGCATTGGTAGTGCAGGAGTTAGAGAGGCATAATAGGAATGGCATTGAAGTACTGAACTGATGCCAACCTCACCCCCACCCTGAAGAGACACATTTTCAACATAGGCATTTTGGGACCTCCCCTCGTGAACAGTGGCACTGTGATTTTGTTAATCTGTCCCAAAAGTTGATTCTGCGCCACAGGTGCGAAAACACATTTTGGGCAGGATGTGAAAAATGGCAGCTGTACTGTTCTTAAGGAGATGTGAAAAAATGCCAGTGTTGAAAATCTGGCATGAAAATATTGCAAATTTGCGAAGTTACACGGGTGCGTGGAAACTGCGCAACGCACACTTGTAACGCAGTCATTTTATGGACTTTCATCACCAAATTTTCAACATAGGCATTTTAGGACCTCTGTTGATGAACAGTATCACCATCATTTTACAAACTGTCCTGAAAACTGATTTCGAAAAGCGACCATGCTATTCTACGCCGGACATGTGAAAACACATTTTGGCCAGGATATGTAAAATGACAGCTGTACTGTTCATAAGCAGGTATGGAAAAATATCAATTTTGAAAATCTGGAGTGAAAATATTACAAATTCCCGAAGTTACTAGCTTGTGTGGAAAATGCGCAATGTATGCTCGTAAAATAGCCATTTTTTTTATTTTTTCACCAAATTTGCAACATAGGCTTTGTGAGAGCTCATCTCAGAGTCATGAACAGTGGCACTGTTGTTTCATTACTCGGTACCGATAGGTGATTCCGTGCAGTGACCGTGAAATCACCTTTTGGGACCAAATAACACCATGACAATGACTGAATTAATGAGGAGGGGTACCAATAACCCCATGTTGAAAATTTGGTGCCAAAATTCCCCAAAATGGCTATGATATCAACCAAAGTTTAAAAAAACCTATTTATGCCATTATACAGCCTACCGGCATTTCTTCAGTTTGTGATCAGTTTTGAAGAGTGCAGACGTGTTTCCGGTCCACCGAAGATCATCGCACCAGGCTCCAGAGGTAAGTATGGGTTGGGGAGGCAGGGTGAGCAGAGGGTGAGTGCAGGTTGCAGGAGGGCCACTGGAGTCGACGAGGGACCATTTTCTGCTTAGCAGGTGTAAAGCAAAAAAAAACCATCGCAGGATGGTTTTTCCTTTACAGGGGCATTTATTTGGCATGCTGGGTGGGCTCCCAGCGTGCCATCTGAATGTTTGTTTTTGGGGGCGTCTGTAGCTGACAGGGGATTGGGCACCCCGTTGGCACACAACAAATGGGGGGGGGACATTATGCTGGCAGGGAGTAGGTTCCCCCATTGGCAAATTAAACTAAGAAGGGACAGCATGATGCCGAGGGGGATGGGGTACCCCCTCGGCACACACTGTATGGAAGGGGGGTTGCATTATGCCGACTGGGAGTGGGCTTCCCCGTTGGCAAATGAAGTGGGTCAGGGCATTCTGCGGTGGCATGCCGCTAAGTTTTTTTTGTAAACTGGTCACCAGAAAAGGCACGCTGTGTGAGAAGCTTAAGTCTCATTGCAGCAGACCTTTTCTTTGATCTGGTGGCCAGTTTACATGTTGCTGGTGTCAGCACCTGCAACTGCCTTATTGGGGAATGAGGGACACACATACTGGTGCATGCCCTGCCTTTGCCCACAGTGGTCACACCTCCAAATGTGCTACTACTGCAATATGTTGGCTGCATAAGCACGAGCCAACATAAAAAGCAGAAGCAAAAAAAAAAAAAGAAAAGAAAACTTTAAACATAACTGATGGTGAAAAATATTAGGGGTTGGAAATGATATGCCCATACAGGTCAAAAAAGCAAAACCAAATTATTAAAATATTTAAATAATGGTGTAGAGCCAGTACAGTAAAATGTTCACAGTTACCCCAGTGCAAAGTAGATCAGAATATACAGGGAGAAGCTTAATCTGAGTCCAACCTGCTTGTCCATGATAAAGATTTACCTTCCACTTCTTCCTTCCCAGAACCTTCTCATCTTGTTCCACCACCTATTCCAGCAAAAGCCATTCCCTGTCATTATAGTCTTCCATTACCAGCCAAAGTTTCTACTCCTCCTGACTCACTGCAGCTACAATACCTTCAGACTCCTGGTTCCTCCTGTGAGTGTATCACCTATCACAAATCCCTCCATTCCTTGACCTGATTCTGAACTCGACTTCTCAACTTTTGCAACCAATGCCATCTGGAATTCCATGGCAACCACAACCTAATCATCTTTGCAGGGAACATGGCCCAATGAGTACTGAGATTATGCCCTAACCACAATCAGGATCTTGCCCCATGACTACCGACTCATGCCCAACAGATGCCTGGGCTCTTGCACTAATGACTCCAGGCTCATGCCCTAACATAACTGGACTCAAACCCCATGACTATTGGGCTGATGTCCCTTTCCTACCAGGCTAACACCCCCCCAATAGGTATCACGTGTGATTACATATAAACAACCACTGATATGCTACCAGGCTTCTACTCCAAGACACTTGAAATGTTTTCTATTATGTCTAGACTTAAAAGACAAGTAAGTAGCTTGGAGGGGTGGTGACCTAAACCTTGGATACTCAGTGGTTTCCTCCACAGGAGTTTTTTTCCCTTTCATCTTTGTTGAAGATCATAATTAGTCCACAGGCAGTTTGCATTCATAGTTCTCCTGCTGGTTGAGTTGCGATCTGAGTGGTGGCTCCTTCCTCTGTATAGCAGTGACCTTCCCTTGCTTCACAGCAGAATCACCTCCAGATGATTTTCTATAACTTCAGCTCTGAGTGTTGGGGCTTTTTCTCTCTCTGGTATCTTCAGCCAAGGGATCTCACTCCTGTGGCACATCTAGGGGTGGAACACTCCTTCAGAGGGTTTTGTGCCATCATACTCCAAAAGAGTGCTTTTTCTTCTATGACAGAGAGCACAAAAGACCTCACTCTTATCCAACAATAAACTCTTCCAGTAATACAAGCACTACCATCTCGTTGAAGCATCTTAAATACTTAGTCATCTACTGGACCAGTGAATTGTGAGGCTTTGCCTGAGATCTGGTGTGGCAGCAAGGTACAGTGCCATGTTCTCACAAAGTACTATAACAGCATTTCATTTTCAAGTGTCCTCCAGACACTCATTTCTTTGCTTCTACCTTCTGCCCTCTTTTCCTCCAGTGGCTCACCTCTCTCCATCTGGGCTTCTTTGTTATGGTACCTTCAGTCAAGGTACCTCACTCCTGCAGCACTTCCAAGGCTGGAACACTCCTCAAGAAGGTTCTGTGCCATTTTACCACAAAAGGATGGGAGTTCCTCTGAAACAGAGAGTGCAAATGATCACAAACACATCCAACCATCCTACACATATAGTCATTCACTGGACCAGTGACTTAGACTGCGAAGCTGCTGCACATTGTGTGAGCACAGAATAATGATTTAAGAAAAAGGAATTCTGTCAGAGAAACAACGAAGGAATAAAGACAAATATTTTGAAAAAACTCACATTTCAGAACAGATTACAATCCTGTGGGAAAATACACCACCCAAGCTGAGGAAGGACACCATAGAACAACCAACACTGATGAAAGAAATCTAAGCAGATGCCCTTGAAAGGGAGGGAAATGTTGTGAGAGGAAAAAAAGCTTTAAACTTATTAAAGGCACCAAGCTAGCAGACAGGCATCAGTAGCAAGGAATTGTATACTTATTCAGCACCCATATTCTTTTCAGACAGAATGGCAGAACACCCAGACCTCCATCAGGTGTGCTTAAAAGCTAAAGACAATTTAGTAACTAAAAACACAACAGGCACACTTTAAATTAAAAATTCTGCTTGTTAAAACAAACAAAATTGTCTACTAAAAATTACTGGAGTTGGAAAACAATAAAAGTTTATGTACTACAATTCAAATAGGACAGTCTCTGGCTTTGCTGCTTGTCCATTCTGTACTGCACTCTGGGTAACGAGGGGTGGTTGCAGATCTCCAACAATGTAGTAACCCATTTGATTGAGTCAGGTAGCTTGTTCCTTCCAGATGGGCATTATTATTATTATTTTAATTTGTTAACTGGGTGGGAGCACTGGACCAAGGGTTCTTTTTTAGGCTTGATCCAGGCAATGCGAAGGATTTTCAAACCTCTTGGATTACTGCAAGCCCCCGTGCACTGATGATGTGGCGCATGGGACCTTGGGTCTTCACCCTAACCTGCAGACACTGACAAGCATCAAGGTGTGCCTTGGGGTGTTGGGGCTTTACACTCACCTCATTCCATAAGGAAATATGCTGAAATGGGTGCAGTATAGGAGAATGGTGTGACTTCTGGGGCCAAAGAGTCCAAGGTGTACCTCAATGCCTGTCACTGGCTGCAGGGTGGGGGTGTGGGTGGAAAAGCATGAGCATTACTGTCAACAATCCCATGTCACATCCCTGACGCCTGTCAGTCCTTACAGGGTAGGGCAGATGCCTGTCAGGCCCTATAGGGTAGGGCATTATGGTTAGAAACCATAAGGCCCTGGGCGTTTCTTGGTATTTTTACTTTAAGTTTTCAACATGGGCTTTTTGTGACCCCACCGTATGAACAGTGACACTATCAGTTTGTTAGCCAAAAGGTGATTTTGCACAGTGACTGCACCATTTGATGCCACAGGTGTGAAAACACATTTCAAACATGGTGTGAGAAAAGACAGCTGTACTGTTCATGAGGAGGTGTAAAAAATGGTAATGTTGAAAATCTGGAGTGAAAATAAAAAAAAACTGGTGAAGTCATGAACGTGCATAGAAACTGCGCAATGCACACATGTAATGCAATTATTTGGGGGAATTTTTGCACTAGATTTTCAATGTAGGCATTTTGGGACCTCCGCTCATGAACAGTGTTAGTGTGATTTTTCTTAATTTGCCCCAAACACTGATTTCCCACAGCGACTGCACTATTCTGCGCCAGAAGTGTGAAAACACATTTCAGCCAGGATGTGAAAAATGACAGCTGTACTGTTCATAAGGATACTATCATGAACCTTTAACAGTATCATACACCCCATTGCATGGTAAGAGTGATTTACATTTACAATATTAAGGATATTGTGAAGAGGTTTAACCTGACAAATGTTCTTGTTAATATTAATGAATTAATTTCTGCTCACATTAAGGAAGCAGATGAGCATCACAAAGCTAGGAAAGTCTTTTGCACTGCCTACAGCTATTATGTTCTTACAATCCTTTGATTATATCTTCTTGGGTCTGGAATTAGGATATATCCTGATCTCATACATGACAGATGTATGGGTCAGTGGCATTGCCACATTTTGCACTTCTATTGCATGTGTTAACATAGAGGATTGTGTATGCGCAAGCATACACAACAAGGCAGTTGCGATCGAGAGGTTTCCGTGGTAACCTGAGACCTCGAGAGCGTAGCTCGAGAGGTCCGTTACCACGGAAACCTCAAGATCACAAAACTGCCTTGTTTGTGTATGGTTGCTCATACACAATCTTTTATAGTGTATGGGCAACCATAAATACCACTCGTGAACACTCGGGGGAAAAAAAGCTTACTTCTGTGTCTGCACAGCCAAGTACGCCTTCCGTGTTGCGTCGCGTATCGCTCTATTGCACATGCGCGAATGTGTTCGATCTTGTTGTGCTGCACTGGTGACGCACTGGGTGCAGCACAACAAGATCGTGACGCACCGAGTGAAGGACAACAACGCTGTTCCAGGCATGGATTTCCATGCGGAACAGCATTCCACCATACACTATAAATATTTATTTGAATCTAGCATTATTCCCTTGTCAATGGCAAGGAACCTTGGATATGTCACCACACACACCAGTATTGCTCCATGTTTTGAAACGTATTCCTGCACAATCCAGGAAGCCATGTTTGTGACCCTCACAGTGTCATTGCCGCATTTTCATCTGGCAACATCCATCTCTGATCATCATGAACAGTGTCACTGTGATTTTCTTAATCTGTCCCAAACACTGATTTCCCACAGTGGATGTGCTATTCTGCACCAGAAGTGCGAAAACACATTTCGGCCAGGATGTGAAAAATGACAGCTGTACTGTTCATAAGGAGGTGTGAAAAATGCCAATGCTGAAAATCTGGAGTGAAAATATTACAAATTCATGAATTTGTGAGTGTGCTTGGAAACTGTGCAATGCACGCTCATTTTTGGGAATGTTTTCACCAAATTTGCAACTTAGTCTTTTTGAGAGCCCACCTCATGAACAGTGACACTGTCATTTGGTTAATCAGTTATGAAAGGTAATTCTGTTCAGTGACCACAAAATCACCTTTCAGGACTGAATAACGAAATGACAGTCACTGAATTCATGAGGTGGGGTCCCAAGAACCCCATGTTGAAAATTTGGTGCAAAAATTTGAAAACATGACCGAGATATACACTAAAGTTGAAAAAACCCTATTTATGCCATTATAAAGCATACCTGCATTTCTTCAGTTCGCGGTCAGCTTTGAAGAGTGCAGAAATGTTCCCACTCCACTGAAGATCATCGCGCCTACCTCCGGAGGTAAGTATGGGGTGAGGGAGTGTGTGGGGAGGTGGGGTACACAGAGGATGGGTGCGGGTTGGGGAGGGGGGCAAGCGAGTCAATGAGGGACCGTTTTTCTTTTGTTACAGGTTTTTATTTTACAATGATGACATGGGACTTTTGCCATGCTGGGGTGGGCTCCTAGCATGGCACATGGAGGTTTGTTGGGGCAGTGGAGCCAAAGGAGGATTGGGTACCCCTGTTGTCCATAAAGTGTGGGGGGGAGAACACATGAGGATGCTGGACTTTTGCCATGCTGGGGTGGGATCCTGGCATGGCATCTGGAAGGTTTCTTTTGGGGGTCACTGGAGCCAATGGGGATTGGGCACCCTGTCGGACACTACAGAGTGCTTGGGGGCATGCATGAGCCGAGGGGAATTGGGCACCCTCTCGGCACACAGCAAATGGGGGGGTGCATACAATGACTGCTACAGTCAGTGGTGGTGACGTGTGGGCGGTTGCATACTACTTGTACACGTATGCAAATTGCCTCCACTTTACCACCAACTGATTGTAGCGGTCGTTTGCTTTCAACTGTATGCCACTGCATCTGAACTGCTGTCATAGACAGCTGGGAAATTCATTGGTGCAGTGTGGCTGCGCATGCAAAAACACTCAGGGCATTGGAAGCGGGGGTGCCACACCTACAAAAACTTGTATGGTGGCACTGTGTTTCTTGCACATGCATGCATGCAAACATAAAAACATAAAAATGACTGTCAAACCCAGCCCCACAATCAGAACTGTTATAAGAAATAGAAGAAAGTAATTTAAAAACCTCAATAGTAATGACATGTTTAAAGTAAAAAACAGGCTAATGTGTGTGTGTGGGGGTGGGGTGGGGATGCTAAGCTGATATAGATAACATCAACACCAAAGGGAGGATGGACAGATCGGGTTGAGTGGTGGGAAAAAGCACTCCATTTTCCATCCAGATGACAGCAGTCAGCTGGCTTGGTCTCCATAGCATACAGCCTACTGTCAAAACTGAATCCAGATGTGGGCCTCGGGGAAGATGGTCCCCTTTGGATCCTCCTGCCATGGAGGGCAAGTGAAGGGTAATGCAGCAGCAGTTCAGAGGACAATTGTGCTGGAAGCTAGCTGGTTAGAGCAAATACAGTAGTTTTGCTGGCTGGAAAGGGATAAAACAAAATTTCTATAGAAACAAATAATTCCTCTTCCACCCAGGAAACAGAAATGTTCTATTTATTTTGTGGCCTCTTTTTTTTTGTAAACGCTATTAATAACAAGGAGGTAAAAATGTACATAAAACAGTTACATAAGCCATACAGCAAATATCGACAGCTACAGTGATAGAAATCAACAGCAGTGATAGAAACACGCATATATTCATCATTGCATGGTTATTAGTATACAAAATTGTAACAAGAGGCTAAAGTTACAAAAACCAAATGAATTACTCTCTGGGATGATTATGGTCCTCTGCAGGAGTATATGAGTGAAGTACACAACCCAGGTAGTAGTACTGGGCAGATATACTTGGTATAGCCTTCCCCTAAGATGCAGCTTCTCCCCTCATATTGGGAATGCACCCTCTTCTATAGCAGTTGCCAGGGGTTCCCTTATTGTCTGAAAGGCTGAGTAGTTGCCATTGGCTCTGTGCTGTGCTTTCTCTAATTTAAGGCAGCAGTACAGATTATGACTCCAGTGGGCAATAGTGGGTGGATTCTGGCTTAGCCAGGTTTGTACAGTTGCCTTTTTTACATCAACAAGGCCAGATCCCACAGTCTCCTGGTGTGTGGTGTAAGGGAGGTTCTGGTGTCTATTTCCAACAGTAGTTCCTGGTGGACCATAGAGAGAGAATGCTTTAGAACTTTCTGCATTAGTGAATGCACCTCTGTCCAAAACCTGGTTACTTGAGAGCAAGTTAATGACGTGTATAAAATCACCAACCTCTGTTTCACATTTTGGGTATATTAGATTTGTCAGGCTCATACCTGTGCAGGCTAGAGGGGGTAATGTAGGCGCAATGCAGGAAGAATAGCTGAATTTGGTGGAAGTGATTGGTGCAGGCTTCATGTTTATAATGGTTAGTGTCTTTCTTCCACATGCAGTCTGCGATCATTCTCCCACTCTGCCCTAACCTCCACCAATGGTGAAGGGCTCTTGTCAAGGAAAAGTTTGTAAAGGGCTGTAATAAGTTTACAGTTTGGGGACGGGTGGTAAAGTAGCTCCTCCAGATCACAGCCACCACTGTCCATCACTCCCTGAGGGGCCAAGGTCGAGAGCCATTGCAGAACTCCCAAGTATACAAAAAAGTCACCCTTAGGGAGATCAAATTTGTTCCACAATTGTAGAAAACTATGGAGATGAAAGTTATCACATAGGAAATTAATTGTTTGCACTCCCAGGTGGGACCAGCTCAATAAGGTCTGGTGAAGGAAAACATTATAGTCTTTTTGGTACTTAAACGCGGTGATCAGTAAGCCATATGAAGACAGGGCAGCAGTATGATACAAGTGCTGGTGGGTTCTCTGACAAACTCTCAGTAGGTTTTTTGTGCAGGGTTAAGGATCTGGGGTGGGGGTGGGGACTGCCTGAAAGAACAGGGGACAACAGTTTCTTGTGGAGAGTGGCACTTATGTCATCCTCTTCCCGTGTGAGCCAGAAAGGAGGTTGTGTGCTTTTGAGAGGGGGGAGATAAGCCAGTTGTGCCACCCAGTAGTAAAACCAGAGGTGTTGCAGAGCACATCCACCCTCTGCCAAGGTCTTTTGCAAAATGGTCCTTTTAATTTAGGCTTACATGTTGCTCCAAACGAACCCATGTACAAGATCATCAACGGCTTTAAAAAATACTGTAGGAACATGTATGGGCAGGACCTGAAACAGACAGAGACACTTAGGCAACATACACATCTTGACCACATTAACTTTTCCTAGTACAGATAAGGGCAAACTGCACAATCTGGCACAGTCTAATTGCATTAAACAGGGGCTTATAATTATTTTTATATAAGTCAGCTGGAGAGAAAGAAAGGTGGATGCTCAAGTATTTAATTGTATTGACCACTGGGATCCCCATCGAGTTGCGGGTGAGGGAGTCCTGACACACCTTGCCTACTTGCAATAGCTCACTCTTTGACCAGTTCACTTTATGGCCAGAGAGATATGCATATTCATCAAGCAGGTTATGCAGTACAGAGATGCCAGTTGATGGGTTCTGCAGGAACAGTAAAATGTCATTGGTACATAGTGCTAACTTATGTTCCTCATGACTTCCTCTCTGATAACCCTAGATCCCCTGATGCCACTTAATTGCAGCTTCTAAAGGTTCCAGAGTAAGAACATACGGGGGGGGGGAGTGGGCACCCCTGTCTGGTAACCCAGGTTAGTGGGAAGGGGAAGGTTAAGCCACCATTTATTAAGATTTGTGCCTGTGGGATGTTGTACAGGGCACCAACCCATCTTGTGATGCTGTCACCCAAATGGTATCTTCACAATGTTTCAAACATGTACCCCCACTTCACGTGGTCAAAGATCTTTTCAATGTCCAAGGTCAAGACTGATGTCCCATGGCTGATGGTACAGCTAGACCATTTATGAATAATATCAAGGGCCTTTAAAATTTTATTTTTACCCTAGCATCCTTTAATAAAGCTCGCCTTGTAAGTATGATTACTTTTGCCACACTGGTTCCAGCCTTGTTGCAAGTATTTTAGCTATGATTTTATAACCGGCCATCAGCAGGAAGACTGGCTGGTATGAGACACACTTCAAAGTGTCCTTACCTTGTTTGGGGAGGACTGTGATAGTGGCTGACAGCATGGGGGGGGGGTAGTACACCGTTGTTGAGACTTTCATTTTTCATGAGGGACAATGGTTCCATAAATTCAGACATAAAGGTTTTGTAAAAGTCTATAGGTAGGCCATCTGGGCCTGGGGACTTCCCTTCCCTAAGAGCACGAATGGCATCTGAAATCTCTATATTAACTATTAGGCTATTTAAAGCAGATGCTACATCCCTATCCAGGGGATGTATCGGGGACTTGGAGAAGGAATTATCTAGTTGCTGCCAGGTAGGGTGGGCCCTTGCAAATGCAAGAAATTGTAAAATTTGCAGAACACTTCTCCAGTTACTGTCGGGTCAGAGCTGAGTTCCCTAGTTTCAGCTGTAAGTTGCGGGATAGCACTGGAACCCTCTCAGGTTTTGAGTTGCCAGGCTATAAACGTGCCCTCCCATCCCCATCAAGATATTGCCCCACTTGAGAGAATAATATGGCTCTCTCCATCTGCACTATTGCCATAGGGTTGTACTGCCACTTCAGCTTTTGCAGACTCTAGTAAAGTGGCATAATGGGTTTCTTCATATGGTCCTTTTCCGTAAATGCTATTTTTGCCTCCAACATTTTCTGTTCTGTCAAATGCGCGCCTTGTGTTGGTGGCTAGAGAAGGCTACCATCAGACCTCTAATTACCACTTTGTGAGCCTCCAACCTAGTTGAGTGCAAGGTTCCCCCTGCCTTGTTATGAACAATGATTCAAACATGTTCCCCCACTTTACAACATGAGCTAGTAGTAAAGTGATCCTGGAAGGACTGCAGAGTGGGTTCCTGACTCAGGGTGTCACTGAACCAACAAGAGCTGAAGCAATTCTTGATCTGGTGCTCACAAATGGGTAGCATGTACAGGAAATAATGGTCAGGGAGAAATCTGGTGGAAGTGACCATTGCACAGTGTGGTTCCAGTTGGATATGGGCAGGGAAAGCATCCCAACTAAGACCAAAATCTTTGATTCCAGGAGGGTGGACTTCAGAAAAATGGGTGAAGTGCTAAGGCACCATCTGGTGAGCATCAGAGCAGATATGGTGGTGGACCAAAGGTGGTCCATCATTAAGGAAGGAATACTGGTTGACACAGGTGAGTGCGTTAGGCTCAGGGGGAAGAACACAAGGGCCAAAGCACCCAGCTGGTTCAGTTCTGGGGTCACCCAGACCGTAAGGGAAAAAAGGTTGACCTATAGAAAATTCAGGAAGACCAAGAGAGAGGTGGATAGGGAAAATTACCTAAGGTTGGCTAGTGAGGCAAGTAAGGAAGTCTGATGAGCAAAGGCACAGAAGGAGATGCAGATAGCTGAAGGAATTAAGAAGAGGGAGAAGGCTTTCTTTCACTATATAAGTGAGAAAAGGGACAAGAAGGAAGGGATTGTAAGGCTTAAAAAAGGGGTGGAGTGGGTGGAGTATAATTGGGGAAAAGCAGAGATACTAAATGAATACTTCTGTTCTGTCTTCACCAGGGAGAAGGACAGACCAGTGTCTTCAGGAGGGAAAAGAGGAGCGGAGGGGATGGGAACACAGATGAAGTGATTGAGGAGGATAGAGTGAGGAAGGGGGTGCTGGCACTGAAGGGGGACACATCACCAGGCCTGGACAGAGTACATCCAAGGGTACTAAAGGAACTGGCTGAGGAGCTGGCAGGGCCACTGGCAGACCTATTTAATAGACAAAGAACCTTAGTGTGTAAGCACTGAGGCAAGGGTTACCTCAAAAGGCATTGGCTGGGAAGCCAGGTTTCAAAGAAATACAAAATCACACATACTTCCATAATGCAAAGCATCATGGGCTATATATACAAATCACCACAAAATGTTATGCTGGTTCAATTTTGAGCAGAAATGCATGGTGCCGGAAGGCCTCTCACACAGTCTGCAAAGGGTGTCAACAGAAGACACTGTGTCTTCTGTTGGCACCTTCCGAACTGTGAGCAGCCATGCATTTCTGCTAATGAACCAGCATAACTGTGCCCCAATGATATACTAGCCCATGATACCCCGTAATATGTATGTTGATTTTCTATGACCTATTAATAGTTTACTCAAGTCAGGTATGGTACTGCAGGACTTGAGAACAGCACATGCAGTGCCCTTCCACAAAAGCGGTCCCAAGGATGACCCAGGGAATTACAGACCAGTCAGTCTGACCTCCATTTTGGGCAAGCTCATGGAGACCATACTAAAGGAAAGGTTGGTGGAATATCTAGAGGTGCATGGTCTCCAGGATGTAAGGCAGCATCAGTTCATGGGGGGAGATCATGTCAAACAAATCTGATTGACTTCTTTGACTGTTTCACTAAGACAGTAGACAGGGGCCAAGTGGTAGACATCCTCTTGATTTCAGCAAGGCCTTTGACTCTGTGCCCTACAAAAGGTTAATCAGAAAGTTAGTGGATCTTGGGGTTGGAGAAAAGATAGCCAGATGGGTGGACAACTGGCTGAGGACAGAACCCAGAGGGTGGTTGTAGACGGAATATTTGAAACCAGAGAGATAATCAGTGGGGTCTCGCAAGGCTCGTTGCTAGGGCTTGTGTTGTTCAATGTCTTCATCAATGACATTGGGGATGGCATTAAGGGCAAAATGTGCCTATTTGCGGATGACACCAAGCTCTGCGGGAGACTAGACACAGCTGAAGGGATACAGGACTTACAGGAAGATCTGGAAAAGGTGGGGAGGTGGTCCGCAATCTGGCAGCTTGGCTTCAATGCTAAGAAATGCAAAGTTAAGCATACTGGAGCCAAGAATCCCAGGACAGAGTACTACCTGGTTGGAGTCCGAGTATCTGCATCAGAGAAGGAGAAGGACCTATCAGTGATGATCACTAGTGACCTGAAGCACTCCACGCAGTGCAAAAAAAGCAGCAGCAAAGGCAAACAAGATGCTGGGATGCATATTTAGGGGGATCAATAGTAGAAGAGAGGAGGTTATACATCCCTTGTAGAAGTCACTGGTAAGGCCGCATTTAGAGTATGGAGTTCAGTACCGGTGCCCACACCTCAAAAAGGAAATTAACTTGCTAGAGAAGGTCCAGAGGAGGGCTACAAGGATGATAGTGGGTCAGCAGGGTTAGGCAGACGAGGAAAGGTTGAGGGCACTGAACATGTACTCACTGGAAGACAGGAGAGAGAGAGAGAGAGAGAGAGAGAGAGAGAGAAGGACATGATTGGGTCTTTTAAGTACTTGAAAAGGATAAATAAGGTTGATAAGGAGAGTCTCTTTAAGCTGAGTGGCAATCATAACACAAGGGGGTACAGTCTTAAGCTGGAGGGTGGGAGGTTTAGGAGGGAGGTTTGTATGCACTTCTTCACAGAGAGGGTGGTGGACACTTTAAATACGCCGTCTGAAGAGGTCATCTCGTTAAAGACAGTGTGCAGCTTTAAGAGAGGCTGGGATAGGCATAGGGGGAAGGTAAGGATCATTGGTAGGAAGGATAGGAGGAGTGGGGAGGGAGGGCAGGAACATTAGCTCCAGCTGTGGACCCTGCAATATAAGCAGACTTGATAGACCAAATAGCCATCTTCCGCTGGCTTCTATGTATGTATGTATGTATGAACCAGATAGTCCATAATCCCCCTATGCATGGTCACTTGAAATTTGTTTTTTTTTTCAGTAGGACTGCATCAAGATGCCAGGACTTGGGAGGGAGCGGACCCCTCCCCCCTCAGACACCAACACCTGAAGTGGAGCATGGTCCGACACAAGGATCGGTTCACAGTGGAAGTCACTCACCATGCCCAATAATGAAGAAGTAACCAGGAGCATGTCAATCCTAGCATATGAGGCAGGGAGGGAGTGTGTGGAGCTGAACCTGGATTGGAATTCGTCAATTCCGAGCTGGCTTGTAGCGGAGTTTGGGTACCCGATTCTTGAGATTCCCTGTGGGTGTTGAAGCTACCAGTCGGAGGGCTGGTGGATAATCATCTTCTTTTGCTCCTTACAGCCCCCTAGTTTTACTGGGCGGCTTTGGTGGGCTAAGTGGGGTGTCTCCAGTTCCGGGGCCCTTTTTTCTGGCCAGAAATTTCCGTATTATCCCAGAGGGAAGTGAAGTGTTCAAATAGTCACTATATGGTGTTATTTCAGTGTTACAGTAGCAGTGTACACTTCCTGCACACTTCATTTCATAATGCAGTCCATCAGTGTTTAATCAGTGCATCTTCAGGTCTCTTTTGGTGTACATGCAGTGCTGATACAGTGTGTGCGAATTATGTTAATTAGCACTGAAACCACACTGCAAAAGTACTGCAATTAGCAGTGTTTTGTCATCAACACTGCCTGAAGCAGTGCTGGTGTAGCAATACTGGCAGAAGCAGTGCTGTGTCAGCAACACTGCCTGAAGCAGTGCTGCATTGCTTTTTCAGTATGTGCGAATTATGTTAATTAGCACTGCATCAACACCTGTAGTGCACTTCAGTGTGCAGTGTGATTTTAGTTGCACTCCTGTAAGCAGTGTTGTAGTTCTGTTTCAGTGTATTAGGCTGCATTAAAGATGGCATTGCATAAAATTCAACAAAAACAAAACAGTATTCATCTGCAAGTATCTGCAACCTCAGCAGAGGAAGCTTTGCTTAAGGGTTCCTGAGTGAGATAGTCGTCTGTGAATTCCAAAGAAGATGAAGATCTTGGGGGCTATGTCTGTAGGAGGTACTAAAGTCTGTTACCCCATGTTTGACTCAAAGTCACAAGGAAGGGGGTGGACATTTAGTTAAAGGAATGACCAACAATCATTCTGGTTTGCAGAAAATGGTATGGGAGCCTCCCTGATATGCAGGTCCTCACCAGCATTTCCAGGTTTATCTTCAAAAGGAGAAGAGAGCCTCTTCAGACTGGGAGCACATGCACAGTGTGGAAAATTATTTTTGGTATCAAGGGGCTGTTTGAGTGAAGTGTGTGTGTGTGTGTATATATACTTATCTATAACGGGATTATCAATCGCATTGGACAAACACCATTAGGTGACTGTGCGTATATCGGAGTGCAACCACACACCTGCACTTTTACTCCCCTCCAAAACAATTTTGCCATTTTATAAGATAGATAACCCACTGTGTGGTGTGTGGGCATGAGTGATATACACGGCTTGGGTAGTTGATGCCTCGACTGCGACCTCGTGTAACAACACACACCAAGGTGTCGATATCAGAATGTGACCGCACACCCTACATTGGGTTATCTATTATACATACACACACACACACACACACACACATACATATATATATATATATATATGAGACAGTACTTGTTGCAAAACAAAAACACTATATTAATGCAGGCATTAGAATGCAAAGCTCACAAAGCAAGAAAATGAAAAACAGGGTTTGAGCCTCACGAGTCTTGGCAAATTGGTTGTGTGGTGTTCCCTGGAGTTCCCAACCTTGATGCCCATCCCATACCCCCCAGCCCACAGCCTCCTTTCTAAAGCACAAGGTACAGCTCCAACCCAGTGCCTCCCATAGCAGGATCTGTAGCTCGTTATGAACTACAATATGACAAACAATGTAGAGTAAACAAAAGAACAATACTTATCTGATACATATGGTCAGTGTCCTCCTACTCCCAGTCAATGTCCTGTCAGACCAGTAGATATAAAAGGGAAAATGGGTCAGTATGAAAAATAAAAGTACTGATCAGCTGGGTCAGTTGGGAAGGCTCTGTAGAGGTTAACATAAAAAAGTGGGTTGAGGGGGAGATACCAGACCTGTACCACACCATCAACCTGGCTTTTAGAATGGACTCGGTCACTCAGGGGATGTCATGGTTGGAGGAGAGAGGAAGGCTCCTTGCCCGTGCCCCTAGAACTGATCTTTTTTGGGGGTAGGTCATCATGTTGCTCCACACATCAACCAACACAGGGTAGGATAAAGACACCAAGGAACAGATATTCAAGGCACAATGAATGCTTCCCTGGTGGTGTAGTGGATCCCACCTCCCTTTTCCCAATCTGCCTGTAGAATACATAGGAACACAGATATGTGACGTCAGAAAGGGACCGCAAGCCCACCTAGTCTGCCCAGTTTGCCTAGATATCCAGTAGGCCTTTTCTGTAGTCCCCTCCCCCGTGCCAGTTGCTCTCTGTGCTTATTCCATGCCCTTGTGAACCCTCCCACCATTTCCCTCAGCAGCCCATTCCAGTTGTCCACCACCCTCTCAGTGAAGAAGTACTTCCTAATCCTTCCTCTAAGTCCCCCCCCTCAACCGATTTGGAATTTCCAACTACCATCCATTGCAGTATAGCACACCATAGCAGGCCAACTGTGACCATCTCTAGGCAGATATACGTGGACACAACCAGTCCCAGAACTCCCTTCAGCTGTCAACAGGCAATAGAAGTTCCAATAGCCTGCAGTGCACATTTGAGCCTACACAATCTCTTATCAAATGTTTTCCACTTCTGCTCTTCTCCAAGGGATAAGTCAGTCCGTGACAGAACTTAGCCCAGGGAGTTCAGTGGGGCCAGTAAACCAAAGATGACAGCCTATATAAACTCTTAACATGCACTGTAAGACAATCTCCCACCGCAAAGGATTCCAGGATCTGCTGCAAATGAAGCTGTCAGTGCAGAATCCAGCAAAACCAGTTCACCATAATCCACTACACTACAGCACACAGCAGGCAAACCAAAATGTTTCCACATGTAAAGTGCACATTGGCACCAGACCCATGCTTATGTGGGACCCTTGACACAAGCCAGCCAGTGGGTATTGTGGTAAGGAGGGACAAAACCTTTTACATGCAGGTACATCAGGGAGAAAAGGAAGGCAGGAGGAGATATTGAGTGTCTGAAAAGGGTGGATGGAGGGAGGGTAAAAGGTGACTGCCAAAAAGCAGAAATACTGAACAAATACTTCTGTTCGGTTTTTACAAAGGAGGCGGCAGGAAATGGGCCAGCATTAATAAGGATGGAGAGATCATAGAAAAGGACACAGCTCCCTTTGCAAAAGAAAGGATCCTCATGGAACTGGCAGCAGTAAGGCTATGGGCCAGGTAGATGCACATCTGGACACTGAGGGAGCAAAGGGAGGTGTTAGTAGGGCCTCCAACTACACTGTTCACCCTGTCTTTGTAAACTGGTGACATGCCCAGGGATTGGAGAAGGGCTGATGTGGTCCCACTATACAAAAGTGTTAACAAGGAGAATGCAGGAACTACATACTGGTCAGTCAGACCACAACAGTGGGAAAAGTAATGGAAATACTGCTGAAGGAAAGAATAGTGGAGCACCTGGTTGTCAATGGTCTACAGGGGAAGTGGGGGAAGGGAACATTGTTTAACCAGGAGTAGCACACTAAGCTGAAGCGTGTTTCCAGATGCAACCTGGAGCACAAGGAAGTTAAGTAACTTACTCAGAATCACACAGTATGCACTTAGATGGCTGTTGGATTCCAACCCAGGTCTCCATATCTGTAGCTCAGAGCCTTTAACCAATGTGCTATACTGCCTCCAGGACCCAAGTCAGTTTGGTTTTATGGGATAGAGGTTGTGCCCGACAAACTTAACTGAGTTTTTTGACAGGGTAACATGAAAGGTGGATGGAGGAGGATGTGGCCTACCCAGATTTCAGCAATGCCTTTGACACTTTGCCACATAGAAGGCTGGTAAATGAGCTGGAAGGCTTAGGGGAGGGACAGAAAATAACAAGGTGGGTGGAAATCTGGTTCAAAGACTGAAACCAGAGGGTGGTGGTAAGGCAAATGGGGTGCATTCCAGGGTGGCAGTGGTGTGCCCCAGGGGTCGGTGCTGGGACCCATCCTTTTTTAATATCTATAGCAATGATTAGCCCAGTTCCAATCAGGAGAGGAGAGCTGTTCTTTCCAGACCGGGGCATGTCACTGGAAGTGGTCTGGGCAGGCATTCTGTGGCTGCATCGGCAGTGGGAGAGGATGGGATCACATCGGTGGTCGACAAGGAAGCTCTGGTTGGCGGGGGCCAGGCCATGTATACCGAGTCCACATCGGCCACAACTTTTCAAGCCGGCGACTCAGGAAGGAGCGGCCAATCAGTGAATAGGGAGCGAACCCTTGACTGTGTGACTGGGCCACAAAAGGCAAATAGTCCAGTCACAATCAGAGAAGGAGAGCTGTTCTTTGTTCCACACCACCCACCCTGGCCCCGACCTCTATTAAGTGGTCAGTGAGGGCGGAGCCTAGGAGGAGGACAAGTCTAGATTGGGTGAACTGGAACACTAGGAAGCTGGATTGTTATTGATTGGGGGAAAAGGGTCCCGGACACTGTGCTGCTTGGGCAACACTGACTACTACCAGGAAGGGGCATAATGACGCTGACTGTATAAATGACTGTGTATGCCAACTACATCCGAGGGAGTAGGCAAACTGTGTGTAAATTGATTACTGCTAGGGCCTCTGAGCTGGCTAGTGTTGTGATGGGCTAATTTTGCTTGTGAACTGTCTACTGCTAGGGCTAGAAAACTGGCTACTGTCAAGGAAGAGGGAAAATTGCTGTAATCGGAGGGGGCAAACTGCTTGGGTTTTAGTGCAACACTGACCAAATTATTTCTGTTAGAGGGCCGCATTGCTCACCTAAAATGAGGGAAGACTTGGGGGTGGCCAGCGGCACTCTATCGTAGAGTGATTGGGTGTACAGAAATGCGTGGCAATAATATTAAATTGGGCAATTAGGTTCAGAGGGTGCCCAGTGTGTTTTCAGTTGGCAGGTCTTAGGGAGGAAGTAGAGGGGATCAGAAGGCAGCTGGAAGGCGGGAGGGGTAGGGAGGAAAGGTGTGGAAAGGACCTCATGAGAGTACATGAGGCCAATATGGCATAACCCAGGGCACAGGTAGACAAGGATCATATGGTTACTCATGAGGGGTGGGGCACGAAACAAGCAATGTATGGAAATCACTTCGTAGGGAGGTGGCTGACCAGAAGGAGGAGGGACAGGAGAGAGCAAGTCGGGGGCAAGCATCACACTTACTAATCTATTTGCCTTGCTATATACGGGAGATGAGGTGGAGAGGCTGGTGGGAGGAGGGGAGCAGAAAGACAGAGAGGGTTTGGTCAGTAAGCTGGGGGAGATGGGGCAGGAGAGAGAGCCAGATCCACAGAAGGGGGGGGAAGAGACATTAGCCTAGGTGGGAGGGAGGTGGGGAGGATGGGGGAGTGCAGAGTGAAGCCAGGGTGGGAGGAGGGAGGACTAGGGTTGGGCAAGCATCCAGGTTACTGGAAGTCAACCAAGGATAAGTAATACTCTAGGTAGGCCAGCTTCGGGGCGGGAGAAATCAGATGATTTGGAGAGGAGGGGGAAGACGGGGGGGTAGGGATAAACACAGCAGATGGGGTGAAGGATGCAGAACTTGGGGGGG
Source organism: Neoceratodus forsteri (assembly GCA_016271365.2). Taxonomy (NCBI): domain Eukaryota; kingdom Metazoa; phylum Chordata; order Ceratodontiformes; family Ceratodontidae; genus Neoceratodus; species Neoceratodus forsteri. Next base: position 268,597,288 of record CM028137.1, read on the forward strand.
GAGGCAAGGAGGGAAGCAGTAGAAGGGAGCCTGGGTGGAAGATCTGAGGATACCAGCCCAGAAAGACAGTCCACAGAGATCTGGGTGGGGGGCAATCTGTGCCACCCAGGAGGTTGGTGTGGTAAGAAGCAAGCTGGGCGCTACAGGTAGAAGAATGAGCATGGTAGGGCAAGCATAGGCTTGTGATCTCCAAGCTGAGGGGGGGCAAGAGAAGTAAGCTGGGGTTGATGACAGAAGGAAGAGCCTGGATGGAATCTAATGGGCCAGTAAAGTGTGGGGGGGGGAAGGTGACCCTGCTGGGTGACTCCATGACCTAGGGCATCCAGTGGGAGGGGGTTGGGGAGGGAAAAAGCAGCCCAGTCAAGGCTAAATGTATCCCAGGCCTATCTGTACACAAGGCCAAATTCCAGCTATACTCTATAGCATTGGAATGCGGGCAATCCCCAGACGAAACATCTGTGAACAAATGACTTAGAGGGGAACAGTGAACTAGAAATCCAGGCAAGATTCCGGGAACTGGCCAGGGTTTACCACTCTATAGAAGCGCAATCTCCTTCTTTGAGATTCTGCCAGTACCTGGGGCATCCAGGTAGACCAAACATAAACTTAGAGGTGTGAACCAGTGGCTCAGGGACTGGCGCAGGGCAGAAGGGTATGGGCTGGTGAGGGACTGGGGGATACATGGGAGGACAAGGGGTTATATGCCAGGGATAGGCTACACCTCAACTTGGATCGGAGGGAGATCTTGAAACTAAATCTTTCTGGATTCATAGTCGAGAGGTGGAGTTTAAACTTGGAAACGGGGCGTTAAGTAAAAGAGTGGCTCCAGGAGGGCTGCTCGAGGGTCCAGGTCCAGGGCATGAAAAGAAGGCAGGTAACTGCGACCTAAATCCATTCAGAACTGTGCAAGAAAGGGCATCTAGGGACTGCTTAGGGCTGAGATGATTGGAGAAGGGAGAGGGGTCAGGGTGGAGGACGGCCCTGATCAATGCTAGGAGCATGGGCAACAAAATGCCCAAGCTCCAGGTGATGCTGGTTGAGGGATCAGTGGATGTGGCAGCTATTACTGAGACATGGGCCACTCAGAAAAATGATTGGGACCTAAATTTGGTGGGTTGCAAAATATTCAGGAAGGATAGAGGAGAGGGAAGAGGAGGGGGTGTAGCGCTGATAGTCAAAAATGACATAGCGGTTAGTGTAGTGAAGGAGGCTGTAGGGGGGGTGGAGGAGATCTGGGTAACCCTACAAATGAGGGGAGGTAACAGATTGAAAATAGGGGTGGTGTACAGAACCCCCAACGATGGAAGAGGCCCTGGAGGACAAACTAGTTGAGAACATCAAGGGGCACTGTGACTGTGGAAAGGGTATGGTGGTGATCATGGGTGACCTTAATATGCAGGGGACAGACTGGGACACTATGGCATCCTCTGTGGCCAGGGAACAGAGACTGATGCATGTGTTTCAATATGCCTTTCCTGGTCAGGCAGGCGGGGGGACCTGCTATGGAGGAGCGGATACTGGATGTTGTCCTAGCAGACAGTGACCAGATAAAGGGCCTGGAGGTGTGCAGCCCGCTGGCAGGTGGTGATCACACTACAGTCTGGTTTCTGCTGTATCTGGGGCGGAGGATAACCATTCTAATACAGTAGTAGTGGACTTCAGGGGAGCGGACTTCGTGGGCATGGGCAGGATTCTACAGGGGAGCTTGGACAAGATTAGGCCGGACATGGCTGCTGGCAGCTGGTTGGAGGCCATTAAGAAGGGGGGGTGCAGGAGACTACTAACTCCTGTACAAAGGTAAGGGGTAAGCATGGTAGAGCCAACAAGCCATGTTTGTGGACCAGGGAGGTGCAGGAGGCAGTGAGGGATAAAAAGGCTGCCTATGCATGTTTTAAGCGCTCTAGGGGGGATAGGGAGAGAGGTATGAGTTGATGGTTAGAAGGGTCACCATAGTGGCGAGGGGAGCCAAGGTGAGGAGGGAGCAAAACCTGGTTAGGGATATCCGAAGGGGGGAAAAGGGATTCTATAGATACACAAGGGAGAAGAGAAAAGGGAGGGCACAGATCAGCATGATTAGAACTGAGGAGGGATGGACTCAGGAGGCAGGGGAATCAGGCAGATGTTCTAAATGAGTACTTTGCCTTGATATTTATGGAGGGAGGCAGGGGATCCCTCCAGCCCAATGGGAAGGAAGGGGAGCCAGCAGAGTCGAGATGTCAGATGGAGTCGAGAGGACCGAAAGAAGTTGGGGTACAGGCTGGGCCAAGTCTAGAAGGGGATGGGTGGTTAAATGAGGGGTGGGCTGGGAGGAGAGAGAAATCACAGTGGAAAGGGTGAAGGAGGCCCTTCGGACACTAAAAACTGTTAAGGCATCGGGGCCAGATTGGCTGCATCCGAGGGTTATGAAGGAACTGGCCGATGAGCTAGCAGCATCACTGGCAGCACTCTAACACCTCTCTGCTGACAGGATGGGTGCTTCAAGACTGTGGGGTGGCTCATGTGGTGCCTATCCACAAATGGGGGGGTCTAGAGAGGAGATGGGGAATTATAGGCCTGTCAGCCTAATGTCTGTGGTGGGCAAAGTAATGGAGGGCATTATCAAGGATAGGATCAGGAGGCAGCTGGAAATGCTGGGGCAACTGGATGACAAACATTATAGTTTCATCCCGGGGAGATCGTGTAAGACCAACCCCATAGATTTTTATGACTGGGACCGTGGACCCGCATAGACCGGAGGATGTCCTATACCTGAATTTCAGTAAGACATTTGATTCGGTACCCCAAAATGGGCTGCTAATAAAGCTGGGGGTGGGAGGACAGTTGCTCAGATTGGGGGGGTTGGGGTGAGAGGACAGTTGCTCAGATGGGTAGAAAATTGGCTAACAGGGCGAATACAGAGGGTAGTGGTGGGTAGTCTCCCCCCCACGAAGGTCACCAGTGGGGTCTCCCAAGGTTCGGTAATGGGGCCACTCCTGTTCAATGCCTATGTATTGGATATGGGGAGGGCGGTTAAGAGTAGGATGAGTCTCTTTCCGGATTACTTAAAACTGGGAAAAATAGCGGACGGGGACAAAGCGAGAGACAGTCCAGAGGGACCTGGATACCCTGGAGGGGTGGTCAAGGAGGTGGGGACTGAGGTTTAATGCAGGGAAATGTTGGGTGCTGCATCCGAGGGTCAGAAACCCGGGCCATGTATACACCCGGGTGGGGTCATACTGCAAGCCACAACGAGTGAGAGGGATCTAGGGGTGGTGGTAGATGTCAAAATGAATAACACTAAAAATTGCAGAAGAACTGCGACCAAAGCAAACCGGATACTGCATAGACAGGGGGATTACATCCAGGAAGAGGGAGGTGATCCTCCATCTGTATAATGCCTTGGTCGGACCACATCTCAAGTACTGCATGCAGTTCTGGAGACCTCACCTCAAGGATGAAGCAACACTGCTGGAAAGTGTCCAGAGGAGGGCAACCAGGATGCTTCAGAGCATGGGAGGAAGATCCTATGAGGACAGGCTGGAAGAGCTTGGGCTGTACTCGCTGGAGGAGAGGAGAGACAGGGGGGACAAGATAGGGGTCTTCAAATATGTAAAAGGAATAAACAGGGGCAGTGCCAAAGAGATGTTCAGACTAAAGAAGGTGGGAAACAACCAGGTGACATGAGTGGAAGCTAGAGGAGGGAAATTACAGGGGGGGATGCAGGAGACCTTACTTCATTGAGAGGGTGGTGGAGCCCTGGAATGCACTGTCCAGGAGTCTGGTGGAGGAGGCCACAGTGGAGGGCTTCAGGAGGGAGTGGGACAGGTTCAAGGGTAAACTGAAGAAGAGGATGTCCCTCTCTGTGGCTGGGAGGGAGAGAAAGCACCCATTAGGAGGCTGGCTACCTAGCAGACACAACAGACCATCCGGCCTATTCTGCTGGCTTTTAGTATGTTAGATATAGCGGAGGAACTGCAGGGGAAGGTGTGCCTATTTGTAGACGATACGAAGATCTGCAATAGGGTAGACACCCTGGTAGGGGAGGTGGAGGCAGTGAGGGAGGGCCTAAAGATTCTGGAGAGGTGGTCGGAAACTTGGCAGCTGAAATTTAATGCCAAAAAGTGCACAGTAATGCACATGGGTGTAATAACCCGCAAACCATTTACACTCGGGAGGGGGGTAAGGAAACTCAGCAGGCAGAGATCTGGGGATAATAATTTCAGATAACCTTAAGGCGGAGAATCAGTGCAGCACAGTGGTGGGCAAAGTGAATAGAATGCTGTGTGCATACGGAGGGATATAAAACAGAAAGAGGGAGGTGCTGATGCACCTTTATAAATCCATGGTGAGGCCTCACCTGGAGTATGGGGTTTAGTTCTGGAGGCCTCACCTACACAAGGATATCAGCCAGGATTGAAAGGGTTCAGACAAGGGCAACCAAGATTGTGCACGCTATGCATAGGCAGCCCTATAAGGAGAGGTGGAGGGAATCTTATCTGTACCCACTGGAGACTAGTAAGGTGAGAATGGGAAGCTTATTTGCAAGGAATATAAGTGCTAGAACTAGGGATCATAAACTAAGATTAGAAGAAGGAAGGTTTAGGGGCAATGTGAGGGGGCATTACATCACTGAGAAGGTGGTGGAGTCCAGGAACTGACTACTGGAAGAGGTGGTGTGTGCAAAAATGGCGAAAGGATTCAAGGGGGCATGGGACAGACACCAGGAGCTGACCAGTGGGCAGAGTGGGGTGTCTCTTGACAAAGGTGATGATTGGGGGTGGGGGTAAGGGCAGACTCGACTGGCCAAAATGGTCCTTTTCTGTCACCAGATTTCTATGATTCTAGGCAGTTAAGTAATTAGGACTTACCTGTTCCATCAGAGTAGGGGAGTCCAGAGTTGGGATGTCCTTGGTTTGGGGTATTCTGGTAGGACCTGAAAGGGAAGAACAGAGAAGGTTGAAGGGACACAAAGGGTCGGAGGTGCTAGAGGAGAGATTAGAGTGTTAGAATTAAACAAAGATACTTATCTGATTGGTATGTTTGGCCAGACCTGTAGAATTAAAGGAAAAATAGATCAGTATGGGGAAGTTATAGTAGCAAGAGTAGAGAGATACAAAAATGGTGTATGGCACAGGAGTAAAGGAAGAGAAGTTTCAGAGGAAAAGACAAACTAGGACAAAGTAAGGAAACTAGAGATGGAATAAAAATTGCAGACAGCTAAGAACAGAGAATATAGTGATATTTGGGACTCGGCAAACCCCTCTTAGCGCTAAGCTGACCCAGGTGAGCCAAATAAATTGAAGCAGTCCAGATGGGCAGGTGGAATGCATTGGGGCTAGTGGCCCTATATTATTTAAAAGGGGACACTGGTGGTTCAGGAGGTCTTGAGTTGTCCCAGGAGGCCTGTGGTTTGAAAGGTATAGCTCTGGTGATATAATGGGTCACTCCCTCATGGACAGTGGCAATTTTTTTTGTTATATTATCTTTCCCTGGAACCTAATGTGGGGGGGGTGATGTCCTTGGGCCCAGATTGTATGTAGCAGGCAGGAGGCTGTTCAGAAAACTGCTGACCAGAAATGCTGCGGCTGTTGCTAGGCAGCCTGTTTAGTGCTACTGAACTACAGTGACAGTAATGTCAGGTACTTTCAACTGCCAGCCCAGAGGAGGGCAACAAAAATAGCGAAGGGTCTGCAACAGAAGCCATACAAAGAGAGATGAGCTGAATATGTATGCCCTTGAGGAAAAGGGCCGGGGGCACAGGATAGAAAATTTCAAGCACCTCAAGGGAATCAACAAAGTCCAAGAGACCCAGAGGAAAGTGAAGTGTTCAAACAGTCACTGTATGGTGTTATTTCAGTGTTACAGTAGCAGTGTACACTTCCTGCACACTTCATTTCATAATGCAGTCCATCAGTGTTTAATCAGTGCATCTTCAGGTCTCTCTTGGTGTACATGCAGTGCTGATACAGTGTGTGCGAATTATGTTAATTAGCACTGTAATCACACTGCAAAAGTACTACAGTGTGCAGTGTTTTCAACACTGCCTGAAGCAGTGTTCTGTCAACAACACTGCTTAAACGGTTTTGCACTGCTTTTTCGGTGTCTGCGATTATGTTAATTAGCACCCGTAATCACACTGCAAAAGTACTGCCCATAGCAGTGTTTTCAACACTGCCTGGAAGCAGTGTTGCATTGCTTTTCAGCGTCACGAATTATGTTAATTAACACTGTACTCACACACGAAAGTACTGCAATGCTAGCAGTGTCTTCAACACTGCATTGCTTTTTTCTCGGTGTCGATTATGTATAATTAAGCACTGCATCAACACCTGTGAGTGCACTTCAGTGTGCGAATTAATGATTTTGGTAGCACTCCTGTCAGCAGTGTTGTAGTTCTGTTTCAGTGTATTAGGCTGCATTAAAGATGGCATCGCATAAAATTCAACAAAAACAAAACAGTATTCATCTGCAAGTATCTGCAACCTCAGCAGAGGAAGCTTTGTTTAGGGGTTCCTGAGTGAGAAAGTAGTCTGTGAATTCCAAAGAAGATGGAGATCTTGGGGGCTATGTCTATAGGAGGTACTAAAGTCTGTTACCCCATGCTTGACTCACAGTCACAAGGAAGGGGGTGGACATTTAGGTAAAGGAATGACCAACAATCATTCTGGTTTGCAGAAAATGGTATGGGAGCCTTCCTGATATGCAGGTCCTCACCAGTATTTCCAGGTTTATCTTCAAAAGGAGGAGAGAGCCTCTTCAGACTGGGAGCACATGCATGGTGTGGAAAATTATTTTCGGTATCAAGGGGCTGTTCGAGTGAAGTGTGTGTATGTATATGTGTGTGTCTGTGTGTGTATCTCTCCCCTCTCTCTCTCTCTCTCTCTCTCTCTCTCTCTATATATATATTTCTATCTATCTCTATAATAGGATAATCAATCGCATTGGACAAACACCATTAGTTGACTGGCATATATAAATGCTACAACCACACCTGCACTTTCTCCCCTCAAAACAATTTGCCATTTTATAAGATAGATAACCCACTGTGTGGTGTGAGCAAACAGTGAAATACCCTGCAGCTTGGATGGATTTGATGCACTCGGCCTGCAGCCTCATGTGCAACAACAACCAAGTGTGCGTATGTCAAACATGACCACTCACCTACAGTGGGTTATTACACACACACACACACACACACACACACGCACACACACACACACACACAGTACTGTTGCAAAACAAAACACTACATTAATGCAGGCATTGGAATGCAAAGCACACAGAGCAGAAAATGAAAAACAGTGTTGAGCCTCCAGTCTTGGCAAATTGATTGTGTGGTGTTCCTGGAGTTCCCAACCTTGATGCCATCATACCCCCACCAGCCCAGGTCTCTTTCTAAAGCACAAGGTATAGCTACGACCGGCATTCCTGCAGCCGTAGTACCTGAAAAACAGAACAGCAATGGGCTCAAAGGATCTGCAGCTGGTTACAGTATATGACAAACAATGTGGGTAAACAAAAACAATACTTATCGATACATTAACAGTGTCCTCTACTCCAGTCAATGTCTATCAGACCTGCAGATAAAAGGAAAGCAGGTCAGTATGAAAAAAAAATACTGATCAACTGGGTCAGTTAGGAAGGCTCTGTAAGTTAAAATAAAAAGAAAGTGGGTTGGGGGAACACCAGACTACCACCATCAACCCGGCACAGAATAGACTCGATCACTAGGGCATGTCATGGTTGGGAGAGGAGGTACTCCTTGCCAGTGCCCCTAGAGCAGTCTTTTGAGGTAGGCATCATGTTGCTCACATCAGCAAACACGGCGGATAAACACCAAGACAGATATTCAAGGCACAATAGTGCACCCGGGTGGTGTAGTGGATCCCCCCTCCCTTTCCCAATCTGCCTGTAGAATACATAGGAACATAGGTGTATGGGGTATAAAGGACCACAGAATCTGCCCAGTTGCCTAGATATCACTAGACCTTTTCTGCTCACCCCCTGTGCCCAGTTGCCCTCTGCTTATCCGATGCCCTCGTGAACCTCCACCATTTCCTCAACAGCCATTCCAGTTGTCACCACCCTCTCGAAGAGTACTCACAATCCTTCCTCTAAATCCCCCAACCGATTTGGAATTTCAGCTACCATCCATTAAGTATAGCACACCATGGGCAACTGTGACCATCTCTAGGCAGATGTACCCAGACACAACCAGGCCTAGAACTCCTGCAATGGCAACAGGCGAGAAGTTAATAACCTGCAGTGCATTTGACCTACAATATCTTATCAGATGTTTCACTTCTGCTCTTCTCCAGAGGATAAGTCAAACTGTGACAGAACTTAACTCAGGGTTCAGTGGGACCAATAAAAAAGCCGAGCCTATATATACACTCCTAGCATACACTGTAGGACAAACTCCCACAAAAAACTCAGGATCTGCTGTAAATGAAGCAGTCAGTGCAGAATCCGCAAAACCAGTCATCATAATCACTACATCCACAGCAAGCAAACAAAATGTTCCACATGCAAAGTGCATTGGCACAGACCCACATATGTGGGACCACTGACCAAGCCAGCCCGTGGATGTGGTAAGGAGGGACAAAACCTTTTACATGCGGTACATCAGGGAAAAAGGAAGCAAGGGAGATAGTGAGTGTCTGAAAGGGTGGATGGAGAGGTAAAATGACGAAAAAAGCGAAATATGAACAAATATTTCTGTTCGGTTTACAAGGAAGGGCAGAAATAGCAGCATTAATAAGGATGGAGATCATAGAAAGGACACAACTCCATTTGCAAAAGTATCCTAGTGGAACTGACAGCAAAAATGGGCAGACAGATGCATCCCTGGACACTAGGGGAGCTAAGGGAGGTGTTAATAGGGCCTCAACTACCCTGTTCACCCCATCTTTGTAAACTGGTGACATCCCCAGGATTGGAGAAAAACTGATATGGTCCCTATACAAAAATGTTAACAGGGATGTAGAACTACCTGGTCAGCCTGATCACAACAGTGGGCAAAATATGGAAATACTGCTGAATGAAGAATAGTGGAGGGCACCTGATTGTCAATGGTCTATAGGGAAGTGGAAGAACATTGTTTAACAAGAAGTAGCACATAATTTGAAGCTTACCAGATGCAACCTGGAGCACAAAAGAAGTTAATACTTGCTCAAATCCACAGTATGCAGTTGACTGCTGCTGGATTCAATCAGGTCTCCAGATCTGGCTCAGGCCTTTACCCAACATATAGTGCCTCCAGGATCCCAGCAGTTTGGTTTATGGAGACGGTGGCACGACAACAACAAGGTTGCAGCTAGGTAACAGGAAGGTGGATGGAGAGGATGTGGCCTCCCCAGATTTCAGCAATGCCAGTGACACTTTGCCACATAGAAGGGTGGTAAATGAGCTGGAAGACTTAAGGGTGGAACAGAAAATAACAAGGTGGGTGGAGAACTGGTTCAAAGACTGAAACCAGAGAGTGGTGGCAGTGGTGTGCCCCAGTGGTTGGTGCTAGGATCCATCCTTTTATATATAGAACGATTAGCCCAGTTTAATCAGGGGAGGAACTGTTCTTTCAGACCGGGGCCAATAAGCTGCAGAAGTGGTCACAGGCACGGGCATTCTGGGGCTATATCAGCGGTGGAAGAAGATGGGATCACATTGGTGATGACAAAGGAAAACTCTTGCTGGCGAGGGACAGGCAATGCATACAGGTCCACATCAGCCAACTTTACAAACCGGCGACTCAGGAAGGATCCAATAAGTGAATAGGGTGCAGCAACTGACTGTGTGACTAGGCCATAAAAAGAAAAATAGTCAGTCACAATCAGAGGAGGAGAGCTGTTCTTTATTCCACACCACCTACCCTGGCCCTGACCTCTAGTAAATGGTTGGTGAGGCGGGCCTTGGAGGAGGACAAATCTAGATTGGCGAACTGGAACACTAGGAGCTGGATTGTTATTGATTGGGAAAGGGTCCTGCACTGTGCTGGCAGGCAACACTGACTACTACCAGGAAGAGCAATGAAGCAGACTGTATAAATGACTGTGTGCCAACTACATCCGAGGGAGTAGGCAAGCTGTGTGAATGGGTGCTGCTAGGGTCTCTGAGCTGGCTAGTGTTGTGATGAGCTAATTTGCTTATGAACAAATACTGCAGGGCTAGAAAACTGGCTACTGTCAAGAAAAAGGAAAAGTGCTGTGTCGGAGGGGCAAACTGCTTGGGTTTTAGTAACACAGCCAAATTATTTCTGTTGGGGATGCATTGCTTTACCTAAAATGAGGAGTAGACTTGAGGGTATGGCGGAGCAACCGGTAAGTGATTAGGTGTACAGAGTGGGGGGCAATAATATTAAATTGGGCAAGGAAGTTCAGAGGTGCCCAGTGTATTTTTCAGTTAGCGGGTCTTGGGGAGGAAGTGGGGGATCAGAAGGCAGCTGGAAAGGCGGGAGGGGTGGGAAGGAAAGGTGTGGAAAGGACCTCATGAGGTACATGAGGCCAATAGCATAACAGGACAGGAGACAAGGATCATATGGTTACTCATGGGGGTGAGACGCAAACGTGTATGAAATCACTTAGTAAGGGTGGCTGAAGAAGGAGGGGACAGAGAGCAGGTTGGGGCAAGCATCACACTTACTAATCCTAATACGCCTTGCTGTACAGGAGATGAGGGTGGAAGGCTGGCCGGGAGGAGGAGGAGCAGGCAGACAGAGAGGTTTTGGTCAGTAAGCTGGGAGATGGGGCGGGACAGCCAGATCCACGAGGGAAGAGACATTAGCCTAGGTGGGAGGGGTGGGGAGGAAGGGAGGTGCAGAGTGAAGCCAGGGAGGGAGGAGGACTAGGGTTGGGCAAGCATCAGGTTACTGAAGTCAACCAAGATGGAATACTCTAGATAGGCCAGCTTCGGGGGAAAAATCGATGAGGTGGAGAGGGGAGGCGGGGGTGAGGAGAAACACAGCAGATGGGGTTGAGATTGGAGGATAAGGCAGGAGGAAGCAGTAGAAGGAGTCTGGGTGGGATCACAGATACCAGCCAGAAGAATCCTGAGGAGATCTGGTGGGGACAATCTGTGACACCCAGGAGGTTCAGGGGGCAGGAGCAAGTTGGGCGCTACAGGTGAAGAATGAGCATGGTACAGGGAAGCACAGGCTTGTGATCCCCAGGCAGGGGACAAGAGAAGTAGCTGGGGGTGACGAAGGAAGAGCCTGGATGGAATCTAATGGGCCCAGTAAAGTCGGGAAATGGAGATGGTGATCCTGCTGGGCTCCTGGGGCATCAGTGGGAGGATAGAGGAGGAAAAAGCAGCCCAGTCAAGGCTAAATGTATCCGAGCCCTGGCAGTATACAGGCCAAATTCAGCCATTCTACGATAGCATTGGAATGGGTAATCTGAGCGAACATCTGGAACAAATGACTTCAGAGACAGTGAACTAGAAATCCAGGCAGATTCAGGAACTGGCAAGGTTTACCACTCTATTGAAGCACAATCTTCTTCTCGAGATTCTGCCAGTACCTAGAGTGTCAGGAGACCAAACATAAACTTACAGGTGTGAACCAGTGGCGCAGGGACTGGCACAGGGCAGAAGGGTATGGCTGGTGAGGACTGGGGAAGACATGGAAGGACAGGGTTATATCCGGGATGACTACACCTCAACTTGGAGGAGATCTTGAAATAAATCTTGCTGGATTCATAGTGAGAGGTGGGTTAAACTTGTAAAGGGAGGTTAGTAAAAGTGGCTCAGGAGGGCTGCTCGGATCCAGGTCAGGGCATGAAAGACAGGTAACTGTAATCTAAATCCATCCAGGAAGCTGTGCAAGAAAAGGGCATCTAAGCAAAGGGCTGCTCAGGGTCGAGATGACTGGAGAAGGAGAGAGTCAGGATGGGCGGCCTGATTAATGCTAGGAACATGGGCAAATACCCAGCTCAGGTGATGCTGGTTGAGGATCAGTGGATCGGCAGCAATTACTGAGACATGAGCCACTCAGAAAAATGACTGGGACCTAAATTTGGTGGGCTACAAAATATTCAGGAAGGATAGAGGAGAGGAAAGAGGAGGAATGTGGCGCTGATCGTCAAAATGACATAGCGGTTAGTGGGTGGAGGAGGCTGTGGGGAGGTGGAGGAGGTCTGGGCAACCCTACAAAGGGGAGGTAAAAGTGAAATGGTGGTGGTGCAGCACCCCAAGATGGAGAGTTCCTGGAGGACAAACTAGTTGAGAACATCAGGGGCCTGTGACGTGAAAAGATGATGGTCATGGGTGACCTTAATATGCTGAGGACAACTGGGACACTATAGCATCCTCTGTGGCCGGGAACAGAGACTGATGGATGTTCCAATATGCCTTCCTGGTCCAGCAGGAGGAACCTACTAGGGAGGAGGATACTGGTTGTGTCTAGCAGACAGTGACCAGATAAAGGGCCTGAGTGTGCAGCCAGCTGGCAGGTGGTGATCACACTACAGTCTGGTTTCTACTGTAGAGAGATAACCATTTAATACAGCAGTAGTGACTTCGAAACAGACAGTAGGCATGGCAGGATTCTACAGAGATTGGACAAATTAGGCGGACATGGATACAGCAGCTTATGGAGGCCAGTAGAAGAGTGAAGAGACTAACTCCTGTACAAGGTGGCGTAAACATGGTAGAACCAACAGGCTGGTGGTGGACAGGGAGGTGCAGGAGGCAGTGAGGATAAGGCTGCCTATGCATGTTTAAAACTCTAGGGGGATAGGAGAGGATACAAGTTGATGGCTGGAAGACTCACCACAGTGGTGAGGGGCAAGTTGAGGAGAGCAAAACCTGGCTAAGGATATCTGAAGGGGAAGGTTATAGATACACAGGGAGAAAGAAAGGAGGGCACAGTCAGCATGATTAGGACTGAGGAGGATGGACTCAGGAGGCAGGAAATCAGGCAGAGGTGCTAAGTAAATACTTGCCTTGATATTTATAGGGAGGCAGGGATCACTCAGCCAATGGGAAGGAAGGAGCCAGCAAGTCAAGATGTCAGATGGGTGAGGACGAAAAGATGGGGTACAGGCTGGCCAGAATCTAGAAGGATGGTGGTTAAATGAGGGGTGGGCTGGGAGGAGAAATCACAGTGGAAAAGGAGAAGAGCCCTTGGACACTAAAAACTGATAGGCACCGAGGCCCAGATTGGTTGCATCAAGGGTTAGAAGAAGGTGGCCGATGAGCTACTTAGCACCACTGGCAACACTCTCCTCTCTGCTGACAGGATGGGTGCTTCAAGACAGAGGTGGCTCATGTTGCCTAATCCACTAATGGGGGTCTAGAGGAGATGGGGAATTAAACATCAGTCTAACGTCTGTGGCCAAAATAATGGGGCATTATCAAGATAGGCTCAGGAGAGCTGGAAAGGTTGGGGCAACTGGATGACAAACATTATAGTTCATCCGGGAGATCGTCTAGACCAACATAGATTTCATAACTGTGACCCTGGACCGGCATAGACAGACGTCTATACCTGGATTTCAGTAAAACGATTTGGTACCCCAAATGAGCTGCTATTAAAGCTGGGGGTGGGAGACAGTTGCTCAAAAGTGAGTTGGTGGGGTGAGAGGACAGTTGCTCAGATAGGTAGAAAATTAGCTAACAAACAAATACAGAGGCGTGTGGTGGGTAGTCTCCCCCACGAAGGTCCCAGATGGGGTCCCCAAAGTTAAGTAATGGGGCACTCCTGTTCAATGCCTATGTCTTCGATATGGGAGAAGCGGTTAAGGTAGGATGAGTCTCTTCGCGGATAGCAAACTAGAACAATGGACAGAGGCCAAAACTAGAGAGACAGTCAGAGGACCTGGATACCTGGAGAGTGGTCAAGAGGTGGGGACCAGGGTTTAATACAGGAAATGTTGGGTGCTGCATCAGGGTCAGAAACCGGGCCATGTACACACAGGTGTCATACCTAGCACAACAGTGGCGGGATCTAGGGGTGGTGTTAACATCAAAAAGACAACACTAAAATTGCAGAAAACAGTGGCTGAAACAAAATTGGATACTGCGCCAACCAAGATTATCAGGAAGAGATGTGATCCTCCTATGTCTCTGGTTAACCACATCTTGAGTACTGCATGCAGTTCTGGAGACCTCACCTCAAGATGACATAACACTGCTGGAGAGTGTCAGAGGAGGGCAACCAGGATGCTTCAGGCATGGGAGAGGCCCTGAATAAAGCTGGATGAGCTTGGGCTGTACTCGCTGGAGGGGGAGGAGGCAGGGGATATGATGAGGTCTTCAAATATGTAAAAGGAATAAACAAGCGGCAGTGCACAGACTAAGAATAAACAACCAGGTGACAGGTGGAAGCTAGAAAGTACAAGGGGATGTAGGAGACCTTACTTCATTGATGGGGTGGTGGGCCCTGGAATGCTGTCGGAGTCAGTGGAGGAGGGCACAGTGGAGGCTTGAAGGGAGTGGGACAGGTTCAGGGAAAACAAAGAGGACCAGCCCTCTCTGGGCTGGGTGGGAAAAAAAGAACCCCATTAGGAGGCTGGCTACCGGTAGACAGAACAGACCATCCGGCTATTCTGATAGCTTTAGTATGTTAGATAGCTGAGAACTGAAGGGAAGGTGCCTATTTGTAGATAATCGGTCTGCAATAGGGTAGACACACAGTAGGGAGATGAGACGTGAGGGAGAACTAAAGGCTGGAGGTGGTAGGAAACTTGGCAGCTGAAATTTAATGCCAAAAGTGCACAGTAATGCACATGGGTGTAATAACCACAAACCATTTACATAAATTAGTTAGGAAACTCAGCAGGAGAATCTAAGTTATAATTTCAGATAACCTGAAGGCGGACAATGCAGCACAGTGGTGGGCAAAATGAATAAAATGCTGTGTGCATACGGTATAAAACAGAAAAGGATGTGCTGATGCACCTTTATAAATCCGGTGAGCCTCACCTGGAGTATGGGGTTTAGTTCTGGGCATCACCTACACAAAGATATAAGACAGGATTGAAGGGTTCAGAAGGCAAACCAAGATGGTGCATGCTATGCATGGCAACCCTAAGAGAAGGAGCAAAACTGATCTGTACCCACTGGAGACTAGTAAACATTTGCAAAAATAAGTGCTAGTAGGATCATAAACTAGATTAGAAGAAACAAGGTCTGAGAGAATGTGAGGGGCATTACATCACTGAGAAGGTGGTGGGTCTAGGAACTGACTTTCAGAAGAGGTGGTGTGTGCAAAAATGAAAAGTTCAAGGGTATGGGACAGACACCAAGGGCTGACCAGTGGGCAGGTGGGGTGTCTCTTGACAAAAGATGATTGGGGTGGGGTGAGGGCAGACTAGACTGGCCAAAATGGTCCTTTCTGTCACCAGATTTCTATGATTCTAAAACGTTAGTAATTGGACTTACCTGTTCCATCAGAGTAGAGTCCAGGTTAGGTGTCCTTGGCTTGGGTATTCTAGTAGGACCTGAAAGGAAGAATAGAGAAGGTTGAAGGGACACAAAGGTTCAGAGGTGCTAGAGGAAGATTAAGTGTTAGAATTAAACAGATCTTATCTGATTGGTATGTTTGGCCAGACCTGTAGAAATAAGAAAAAATAGTCAGTATGGAAGTTATAGCAAGGTAGTAGCAGTAAGGAAGAAAGTTTCAGAGGAAAAAACAAACTAGGCCAAAGTAAGAAACTAGAGATGGAAAAAAATGCAGACAACTAAGAACAGAGAATAAAGTGGTGTTGGGACTGACAAACCTCCCCCTTGGCCCTAGCTGACCTGCAGTAGCCAGTAATTAAAGTAGTAGATGAGCAGGTGGGAATGCATTTGGGCTAGTAGCTATATTATTTGAAAAAGGGACACTGGTGGTTCAGGAGTCTTGAGTTGTCCCAGGAGGCCAGTGGTTTGAAAAGATAGCTCTGGTGATATAATGGGTCACTCCCTCACAGACAGTGGCAATTTTTTTTTTATTATCTTCCCTGGAACTAATGTGGGGTGATGTCCTTGAGCCAGACTGTGTAGCAGGCAGAGGCTGTTCGAAAACTGCTGACAGAAATGCTGACAGTGATAGGCAACAGTTTAGTGCTACTGAACTACAGTGACAGTAATGGCCACTTTCAACTGCTAATCAGAGAAGACACTAAAATAACAAGGTCTGCAGAAGCCATACAAAGAGGCTGAATATGCCCTTGACAAGGGCCGGGAGACAGGACGAAACAAGCACCTCAAGGAATCAACAAAGTCCAAAAGGTAGCATCTTTCAGAAAAAGAGTTGCAAGACAAGGGGCCAATTTGAAGATAGAGGCGGCTCAGGGAACATGAAGTATTCTTTCTCAGAGAGATGGTGAACACATGGAATGGCCTTCCTAAAGAGGTTGTGGGTCAAAAATAGTGAGGACTTCAAGAATACATGGGACAGACATGAACCAATTCTAATGGTGAGTGAGAGGAAGTCTGTTGGAACTAAGATCTGTATCCTCTAGGTAGGAAATGGGCGACTAGTGGGCAAGCAGTCATATCTGCCATCAGGTCTATGTGTCTATGATTCAGCCCACAGAGCTCAGGCCAATAACCTGCTCCATGTGTGCAAATGAAGATGGGATATTTTGGGAGAAGGACAGAGCAAATAGGTAATAATCTGCTTCCATCCGGGAAGACACTGTCTCAATGATGGTTTAAATGTTACATACTGATGAACATTTAAACTAGCTGTAGGAGTGGTGGAAGAAAAGTCAAACTGCCCTCCCCACAGGCTGAGATTGAGTAGGGAGACCCAGAAGGAGACAGTCAACAAGTTCAAGTTAATGAAAAAGCAGGGACAATCGAAGAAGGAAGAGGAAAAAGGCATGTCTCCTCTACCCATCAACAACAAAGTGGCAGAAAACCCCCACGGGAAGAGGGTCTGGAGGGCAGCCAGCAGTAAATGGCAGGAACCTTCAGCTAAGCATGGTGGCAGACCGTAGGTGCCCGAGGGCCTGGTAGAAAGGGACTGGGACAAATGCACAAGATAGGACCACAAGGAAAATCCACAGTGCAGCTGAAGGCAATACCTGAACTTGACTTAAAGTAGCTGTGGTGGGGCAAACAGGAAATCAGTGTGCTCCTGACAGGACCATAAGCAGCAACAATACATACAATAGAGTAGCCAGCAACTAATGTCAAAGTACCAGGGGCTAAGATTTGGGAGGAAAAAAAAACATCATAAGGTCCAGGACAGCTCACGTTAAAAACACACAGAGCACTAAAGAAAGAGCTAATGGATTACAATATTAAATAATTTATACAATAGGAGTGGACATAAATGAGTGTGATAAATCCATTTATCCGAGCATGTACATTATACATGCAGAATCTTACATTCACAATATTTATTCGTCATCCTCGATTAATGTGCATAGTGGACGCATCACATCCCATCCTCACCCCTTTGCGACACTGTACTGGTATCTTGCTTTTAGTTTTGTTTCTTCAAGTTGACCATCCTCAGCCACGCCACGTGCCATTCTACTTCTCCCTTCCCACTATCATACAGTGATCATTGTTCTGTTTCAACATTTTTTTTTGCTTTTCTACCAAACCTTTTCAACTGGCTGCTCAAGCTGTCGCCTCCTCTGCATTCTGTTGCCGTGTCACCATACACCTCTCGATATGAAAAACAGAATTCTTTTTTTACTCTTCCTCAAAACGATAAGCCTTCACTCTTACACTCTGGTTCCCACCGCCAACAACCACCAGGCTCCCCAGCATAGAAACTGTCAGATTTCTTTCCTTAAACTTATCACAAACCCCACTGCTGATGAGCCCTCATAGGTCACACCTCAGGTCACACTTCTGCTGTGGTTTCAGACCCAACTAGAACTGCAACCATAGCTCCTGAAATCATATCTGTAAACTCATGGTCTCTTGGCCTTATGGCCCTCATGCTTCCTGCTTATTTACCAAGTTTCCCTATGTCTATATACACATGTTTCCCCCCCATTTCACTCCTGACCTCAACACTATAATGCTGTCAGTCTGTTCAGGTGTCTACCCTTTCAGTGAAGTAATTCCTCACATCCATCTACCCCCACCATTAACTTCATCATGTCCATGGTCCTTTTCCTATTTGAGACCCCCAGCACCTGTTCATCATAAGGTGCAGCAGGTCTCCATCATGTCCCTCTCTTTCAAGGTTTATATGTTGAATCCCAGTCTCCTCACAGGGCACGGCACAACCCATGTATTTAGTTGTCCTATACTGCCTACACTATGACCTTTCCATGGTGCAGCCTCAAACCTGAACACGGACTCTTAGACCCTGTCCACACTACCTCTGTAATGTTACAGAGTGCCCAAACCATTACCGCAATGGTTCACGTTTACACCTATGCTTGGAACTACAGAGAGTTTAAAGTAACGTTATTTAGTACATGAGGTGGTTTCAACAGTAGTATCAGGCTTGATTACGCCTTAGTAATGTTACTGGGCATTGTGTGGATGCGAGGCACTGAATCTAAGGTGTACCGAGCTGCATTGTGGGATCGGGTGCAGTGGCATAGTCGCCCGGCTTCGAGTGTGGGCCGGTGGTGGCGGTTCAAATGGACACTGCGGCAGTGTGGACACACTGTACCACCACGGTTGTAATGGTTTCTATCTGTTGCGAGTGTGGAGGTGCAGTATGGATGGAACCAATTGGATCTATAATGAGGATTGCTTGCAACACACCACCTCCTCTTCTGAGATACCCTCCTATACAGCCCAGCATCCTTCAAGCCTACCACTGCTTTGTCACAGCCCAGCAACTTTAGAGACTTACCAAAGTAAGGTAACTGGTAGGTCCTACACCATATCCATGAGTGCCTTGCGCCAGGACCCCAATGAGTTAATATGTCCCAAAATTTTAACCCGTTAAAAGTTCTGTCCTTAGTAAAAATATACAAACCAGGTCACAGAACTTCTCAGTTGCTTGCTGCCACTCAGCTCCACACACCTCTTTAGCAGGATGATGAGATACCGGTGAGGAGTGGGGGCGTGCTTATCTTGTAGGCAGCAGCTTTTCTGTGATTTTAAATGATCTGACCACCTGGTAATGAAACATGGGCATCAGTCAGTAAAGGCCCTTGTTGATTGAACAGTGCCCACATTTTATGCCAGGTAGCCTATGGTTTAAAAATCAATAGAAATATCACAATACAGATAATGAAATATTACGCCATACTACCATCTCTCATTATGCTAGTAAGGGTGGAACATGCAGCAGAAAAAACAAAAAACAACAGAAGTCCCAGGGACCCAGTTTGTATATTTTATGAGAGATAGAACATCAACGCATAAATTTAGGGGACATATTAGCTTCATGAGATATTCTGTGACAAGGCATGTATAGTGCAGAGGTGGCAAAGTCTCTTTAAGATCATTAACTCCAAGGATACCCCATAGTGATAACCAGTACCAACCCTATAAGCAGCTCCTGGTTTCCTATGCCCTAGGTGCTGGTCACACTTTGTCATTAACTAACTGCCAATCTTAGCCACTTTTCAGTTTCTCCAAGGCATGTGCATTCTCTGCTCATCCCAATGTCACCTACAAATTTGGTACTGTCTGCAGGCATTCCATTCTTTAGGTTTCTGCAATGTCACTTATGAAAACACTGAAGAGGATCTAGCCAGTACTGACTGATGCTCACTGTCCGTCCTGTAATAATGCCATTAACCATCACCTCTACTTAACCCCACCCCAACTACTCCAGTTTTCATCCTGTTCTGGTCCCCCTTCTGTTCCTTCACAACACCATCGTCTGGCATCTGGACTTAATTCTACAGAATGAATCCATATGTGGAGCAGCTGTAGTAATCAGGATCGTTTACAAGTTCTTCCATTCCCACAGGACATAGCGGCAAGGTGCTGAAACATGCACAGACATGTGCCACAGCAACATCAAGATCTTCCACCTGGGCTGCTCCCACCTGCACTGCCACTTGTGGTCCTCAGTTGGAAGTACTACAGCTGAGCTGGCTGTCCTCCTTGAGCCCTTTTGTCCTCTGTACCCTCACTATGGCGCTTGCATCGCTGCCTCTGCCAGTTTGTTTGTCAGGTTTCAGTTCACCTGCTTTGTTTACTAACACTCTCCTGCATCTAAAATGGGCTCTACCCAGCCAACCCTCTTCCTGCAGCTGAATCCACCCTTTTGGCCCCTGGGAACCTTCCCAAGAGAAAGCACTGTCCATGGACCATTTCACAGTTACAAGGAGGGAGGAAGGACCCCATCTGGTAGGAAGCAACTGCTGGTGGGGGACTTAATTAGGGATAGACTTGCAAGCAGGGTGGGGTAAAGGAGGTACAGAAATACCTGAGGAGAGGTGCTGGCTTGGAAGGATGAGAGCCAGATACAGTGGATCATTGAGCAGCAGGAGATGAGGAGGGCTAGATGTTATTGTCACCACGGACAAAATGACCTATGAGGATGGAGTAGGGTAGTGGGTGGGCTGAGAGATAGGGGAGGTCCTCAAGCATGTGCATGAGTGGCTTTGCCAAGGTTGCCTATATACATCTTGGGAGAAAATAGGACTCTCACACACTCAACAGTTAGTTAAAAGGCATGGTGCAGGGTGAGAATCAGTACTAAGAGTAGGCCTCTTCGAGTGTCTTCATAGGTGAAATTGCAGAAGAACTGAATGGAGAAGGTATGTCTTTTGCAGATGCCACCAAAACCTGTTATAGGGTTGACACTCAGGAGGATGTGGAGAAAGGTTCACCCATGCTGGTGTGACAGCCATGTTGCTGATGCCGATTACAGCACAGGCCACATTACAGAACCAGGCAAAATGTATCCTGGGGTTACACCACCAAAGAGCCCTCCTGAGAAACAGTCTCCATTGGGCCCCTCCTCTAATTATCCCTATGTCAGGTTCCTAATTTACCTGTTCTCAGTTCTACCCATCCTGCAATCCCACAGGGGCAACAGATGATTGTTACTACTCCCTGATGTTCAGTGGTTCCATTTATTTGTTATTCATTCATTTTGTTTACCGAGCAGATGCACTGGTCAAAGAGAACCATTTTCAGGCATGACCTGGGCCATTGAGGATGGCACAAATAAGAACAAGTACAAGGAGGCTGGGACAAGGCATACAATAGACGTAATAAAATATACAGATACTTATATGAAGATATATAGAAACTTGCGAAAAATGTATAATTAACATTTACGCAATAGCGGCACAGTGGTAGCCAGTTATACAGCCTAATTAGGCATGATCTGGATGAATGAGGAAAAAGTGCATCGCGGTGGGTATGGACAAGAGGAAAAGGAGGAAGGAAGTGAGGCATGGTAATAATTGGGAGGGCAGGAGCAAGCCAGAGGACAGAGGTGAGATCAGGAGAGAGGAAGTGTCCTGGAGTCAGTGGTGCTAAGTGGGTGGGCAGGTTGTTCCAAGGAAGGGCTGCTGCAGATGAAATATATTCCATATATGGAGACAGGGCACTCCAGGGCCAGCAATGAGCAGGCTCTAGAACAAACACTTTGGCCAAAGAGGTGGGATTGCAAGAGGTAGCTCATTTTGGATGGCCTTATTGATTATGCTGCCAGAGCTGCGTCTGTTGGGCTGATGGGAAGCCAGCCCAGGTCTGATAAGTGAGCAGTGGTGTGTTGGTGAGAAGTCCTTGCCTCTGTATGTCAAAGTCCCCACCGGTCAGTTAGTTCTTACAGCAAATACCCCCTGGTCCCCAACCTTACTATATATTTGTTTCTTCCACATTTGGCACAGACCATCCTCTGGCTCCTCGATGGCAAAAATGGATGATTCCACAATCATGTACTAACTGTACCACATGTTTACACAATAGGCATGAAGCAAAACGGTGTTCTGTCCTCAGTTGGTCACAGGGTTAGCAGGTGTCTGTGCCAGTGCCACTATGGAGAATGCATGAAGCATATGGTGGGGCCATAATGGTCCGACGGTGGGACTGGGTGGGCAGGTAGTTATTAGGTTCCAGTATGGAATGGACAGCACCACTGAACACCAAGGGAATGTATTACTGATGGTGGGAGCTCAAAGGGGCAGTGGTAGGAGGCAGAGGTGATATTACCTGGTTTGGGAGGCAACATCTTTTAGAGCCATTTATCAACTGGTATGAGACTCACAGTATATTATTCAAGTATCATTTGTGATCCTGAAACATTTTAGGGTGCAAAGTGTTGTTTGAAAGTCCTTACCCATTTAAGATATAAATGCTCTTTAGATATTCTGGTCTATATGAACAGTAACAGTCCATTCAGTAGATAAAAACAAGTGAACAAATACAAATCACAGATTGAGGCTGTTCTCCATAAGGAGTTGATAGTAATTTATCTTAACAATCGGTGAGTACAGAGCATGATGAGATTAATACTGGTACCAATGTGCCACTTGAGTCTAGGGTTGCTGTGAGGTACCAAATACTGAAACATCAAAATACGCGGTACCATTGTGCTACAAGTGTGAAATGTTGTGGGGCGACAAAATCTCAAAATTGTGATACCATTGTATTACCAGTGTATGTGAGAGACAGAAAATGGTAAAAAATGCCATAGGGATACATTCTGCCAGCGCAGTACCATGCACAGAGGAAAATCATATAACACCTACTGTGATACAGAGTACCATGGGAGTACAATTGTGATTTTCAGCTGACACAGTATTGCCATTACTATACCACTATATGCCATTGTGACAAATTCAATAAGGGTAACAGTTGCTGAGACATACGTACTAAGAAGTATGATAAAAATTATAAAGTATTGCCACACTACTGCAGTGTGCAGCAAAAAGTATGAAGAACACAGTGCTAAAAAGTGTGCAAACAATCAAAGAATTATTGCAGTGCTCTTACAGTCTGCATCAAAAATAAGAAAGATTGGAGCACTACTGCAGTGTGCAAAAAATTAGTGAAAATTCAGTGCTAAAAAAGTGTGCATGAAAATCTAATAATTATTTACAGTGCTCTTAGTGTGCATCAAACAAAGAAAATTGAGCAGTGGTACAAAGTGCGAAAGTCAGTGCAGTGTATTAACAGTGCTGATGAAAAACAGTACTTTGTCAGTCTGGACTGAAATAACACTGAAATATGACTGAAGATGGAGGTGCTCCGCTTCCTCTGAGGATGCATCTCAGAAGTGATGTGCGAACGAGGCCGTTGAAGACAGAGGGATGAATAGGGACAACATAGAGTGTTTTTCACAGAGATGATGGTGAACATGGAATGGCCTCCTAAGGAGGTTGTGGGGTCAAAAATAGTGGGGACTTCAAGAATATATGGGACAGACATGAACCAATTCTATTAGTGGGTGGGAGAATCAGCATTGACTAACTAGGATGCAAAACATCACTAGGTAGGGAACTGGCCGAATGAGTGGGCCAAGCAGTCATATCTGCCATCAGGTCTATGTCTATAATTCAGCCCACAGAGCTCAGGCTGTAACCTACTCCATTTGTGGGAATGAAGATAGGATATTTTGGGAGGAGAGACTAGGCAAAACCTCCTCACCCATCAGCCACAAGTGGCAGCCCCCACAGGGCAGGTTAAGAGGTCTGGAGGGTGGGCAGCCAGCAGTGATGGCGGAAACTGTCAAGCCACATGGTGGCAGACTATAGGTGCCTGAGGGCCTAGTAAAAGGGACTGGAGCAAATGCAAAATGGGGCCAAAGGAAAATCCACGCAGTACAGCTGAGGCAATGCCTGAACTTGACTTTAAAGTAGCTGGTGGGAGGCAAACAGGGAAATCAGGCTCTTTGATGGGACCACAAGCAGCAAGCCTGCAGACAATAAGTCACAGCAGCTAATGTCAAGTACCAGGGACTAACAAAAGATTGGGGAGAAAAGAACAGCATAAGGTCCAGGACAGCTCACAATTAAAACACAGAGCACTAAGAGAAAAAACCCTGATAGATTATAAATATTAAGTAAATTTATGCAATAGGAGTGGTTTAAATGGGTATGATAAATCCATTTTATCCGAGCATAAGCATATATACATGCAGAATCATACATTTACACATATATTTATTCATCATCCTCGATTAATGTGCACCAATGGACTACGTCCATCCCCATCCCTCACCTCGTTGTTTGACACTGCTTACTGGTATCTTGCTTTTAGTTTTGTTTCTTCGGTTGACCGATCCCGCAAAGCACGTACCATTGTCATGCTTCTCCCATTCTTCCCACTGTCATACAGTGATCATTTGTTTCTGTTTAACAGCTTTCTTTTCTACCAAACCTTTTACAACTGACTGCTCCAAACTGTGCTCCAGCTGTTACTCCTCACCATTCTGCTGCCATGTCCGCCACCTCTCGATATAAAAACAGACTTTTTTCCTGCTTCCTCAAAACGATAAGCCCTCACTCTTACTCTTCCCTCAGTTCCCAACCCACTACAACTGCCACCAGGCTCCCCAGCATAAAACTGTCAGATTTTGTAAACTGCAGTATAAACCCCTGCTGATAGACTCACTCTAGGTCACACTTCTGCTGTGGTTTCCAGACTAATAAAGTGCAACCATAAACTCTATGGAGTCCTTCTCTGTAAACTCTAAATGTCTCTTGTGGCCTTAAGCCTCCAACTTCCCTCTTATTTTGAATTCCCTATGTCATATACACACACATGTTTTAGCCCCTCCACATTCCTCCCTGACCTCCAACATTATAATGCATCAGTCTGTTCAAGTGTCTACCCTTTCAATGAAGTAGTAATTCCTCCATCCATCTTATCCCACCATAAGCCATAGTTTCTGGTCCTTTCTCCCCCCGACAGAGCCCCCTCAGCACCCTGTTCATCCTTATAAAGGTACTTGACGGTCTCCATCATGTCCCCTCTCTTTCAGGGTTTATATGCGGATCCCAGCCTCCTCAGGACTTGCCACAGCCCATATACAATTTTAGTTGCCCTTTATACTGCCTCCACCCTGGCCTTTCTAGGTGCAGCCTCCAAACCTGGACACAGTACTCTTAGGCCCTGTCCACACCTCTGCAACATTACAGGTGCAAACCATTACACAATGGTTTACATTTACACCTGTAACGTTACAGAAGGTGTTTTACGTAACGTTGTTGAAACCATGAGTGGTTTGACAATGATTATAAACTGACCTCGATAACGTTACTGGGCATAGTATGGATCGTGACACTGGTCCCTAATGCAGCACAAGCTGCATTGTGGATAGAGTGCCACAATAGCAGTTGCCCGGCTCGAACTGTGAACAGGTGCCAGTTCGAAAGGACACAGCAGGTGTGGACCTATACCAGTCCATGGTTGCAATAGTTTCTATCTGTTACAGGGTCTGAGGTGCAGTGTGGATGAGATTAGTTGGATCTCAATAAAGGATTACACGCACCACCACCTCCCTCCTCCTGCCAAAGACCCCTCCTTTGGCCCCAGCATCCTTCTAGTCTACCCACTGCTTTGTTGCCCAGCAACTAAAAAGAGACTCACCAAGGTAACAACTGGTTGCCCCACCATATCCATGTGCCTTGCTGCCAGAGGACCCCAATAAGTTAATATGTCCCAAATTTTTAAAATTAAAAGTTCTGTCCCTAATAAATATACAAACAGGTAAGAACTTTCCAGTTGCTTGTGCCACCCTGCTCCGCACACACTCTAGCAGGATGATGAGATGCCAGTGAGGCAGCGAGTGCTCGTCTTATCTGTAATGGAGCAGCCTTTCTATTGATTTTAAATGATCTAGTGACCACCAGGCAAAGAAGCGTGGGTATCAGTCAAGTAACAAGGCCTTGTTAGTTGAACAGTACACATTTATTATCAGTAGTCTAGTTTAAATCAATAAATACTACCGCCACTATATAATAGGTACTTGCGCCCGCCTGGCATCGTCGTTCTGCTAACGGCTGTGAAATTGGAGCTTGTGCAGCAGAAAAAACAGAAGTCATTGGATCCAGATTTTATATATTTATGAGGGGATAGAACTTTTAATGGCTTATAAAATTAGAGGGTATATTCCTCCTTGGAATCTTCTGGCAACAGGCACCAATAGGTATGGTGCAGGGCAATACTAAGCAGAGTCTCTTTAAGATCATAATAACTCCGAAGTCCCCTCGTTAGTGATCATCAGTACCAACCCTATAAAGCAGCTCCTGGTTTTCTATGCCCTAGGTGCACACTTCTGCACTTGTCATTGAACTCCAACTGCCCCAATCTTGACCACTTTTCGAGTTTCTCCAAGAGGCGGTGGATGCTCTGTGCTCCCTTCTTAGTGCCCTCCCTACAAATTTTGGTATTGTCTGCAAAAAGGCATTCCCTTCTTTGCCAGTTTTTCTGCAATGTCACTTATGAAGACACTGAAGAGGATCTGTGCCAGTACTGAGCTGAGCTGCTCACTGTCCCAACACTGTAATAAGTGCCATTAACCATCACCCTCTGACACCTTAACCCCCACCCCCAACTACTACTCCATTTTCCAACCTGCATTTCTGGTAGCCCCACCTTCTGTTCAGCTACCACAACACCATCACTCTGGCATCTGCCAGGACTTGCTCCACCATAGAATGAATCCAATATGTGGACCAGCTGCCTAGGTAGTCAGGATACATTTGCATGTTCTTCCATCCCCTAGGACATAAGCAGCAAGGGTGCACAAACACGTGAACAGACAAGTGTGGCACAGCACCAGTCAATGTCTTCCCACACATGGGCTGCTCCCACCTGCACTGCCACTTGTGGTCACTCAGTTGGCAATACTACAGCTGAGCTGGCTGTCCTCCTTCCCCAAAAGAAAGCCTCTTGTATAACAGTTGATCCTCCTCCTCCTCTCCTCAGAGAGCCCCTGACACAAGCTCATTCCTGAACTAAGGTCACCTCCGCCGCAGGTCATAGCGCTACTGTTAAGCTGAAGGGCACACATGTTAACCAGTTTCTAATTAATTTTACCACTTTGGATCCCTCCTAGGCTAATCAATCTCTTTAGCCTTGCCCACCCCCCTCAAAATAGTCGACCACCCTCCTCTCTGCTAGATCACCCTTCCAGGCACCAGACTATCCTCCATGCAGCTGGACAACCCTTCTAGCCCCAGCCTTTCACATAATGAGCACTGGAGCTAGAGCACCACACAGGCTCCAGGCCAGCTGCTTACACAGCCAGCCACCCTCCCTACATCTGGACCAGCCTCCAACTACATTCTATACAACTGCCATGTAGCTGGAGCACCACCCTAAACCTCCACTCTAACAGACCACATATCTGAAGCTGTCCCTCCAAGCCCATGGACCAGAAGTCCCCCACCTAACCACTCAACCTACAGCTAGATCCACCAGAAGCCCCATAACAGCCTCACCATCCAACCACCCACCCTGCAGCTGGACCTCACTTCCAACCTTGAACTAACCCCACCACCACCAGCAGCCACCCTCCCTGCTGCTGGCTCACTCTTTCATGCCCTGGACTAGCCTCCCTCAGCAGACAATCCTCCCTGCAGCTGGACCCCGGGTTCTTTCCCACTCACAGACCAGCCTCTCTCCCCTCTGCAGGTTGAGTAACCTCCCCAGAGCTGGACACCTTTTCCAAAAGCTGGACACACTCAGCATCCAGAGCAGAACCTCCCTACACCTAGACCCCCCCAATCACCCTTCCTCAACCATGGACCCCATACTTCTCAAAATAGTATTAAAAAATAAATAAAAAATATGTGATACTAACATATTGCATTTGCAGTGTCAGTGGCTCAGCAGGCAGCACACTTGCCTCCGAGGCAGGGAGATCAGAAGGCAGTGGGTTCTATTCCCATACCAGGCACTTATGTTAATATCCCAATACTGATGCTGTAGTGCAGCATGAGGGGATGGCTGCACTCCTGAGGCACTGTCTTTCAGAGGAGACATTAAACCGAAGGTCCCATCTGCCTGTTCTGGTTGTAGTTCAGGTGGATGTTAAAGATTTCATGGCACTTCTCGAAAAAAGCAGGGGAATTTTTTCCGGTCTCTGCCCAAATCCCCCAATTCACTAAAAATACCATGAACAGCTTAATCTGGTTCAAGGTCAGTTGGCTTTCATCTGTATTCCTCTCCCTCTGGGTCGTGCCTGAAAATAGGCAAGAATCTGTCTAGTGCACTTAGCCGGTCAACAAAAACAAAATAAAATAAACATAAAATATAAATTAATGCAGTCTTCAGCAAAAGAAAGAAAAAATACACTGATCCCCAGATTACAAAATGGATTAACACATGCAACTATTAAATACAAATATTAAATGCAAAAAAATGGTTCCCCCACAAACACACCCAAATATCTGCAGTAAATAATTCTTCCTTTATCTGCAGGTAACTCCAGATTTTCTCAAATTAAAAAAGTTTTAATCTTTTCTCTATGCATTCCGAATTTGCTCAGTTATACAATCTTCCTGCTGTTCATTCTCCTGCCCCCACCACCAACACTACTTTAAAGTAACTAAAATCAGCAAAAATTCCACAAATAACAGGTAATCTAGAGGCACAATGCATCCTAGACACTTTGGGGGGGGGGAGGGTTGATTGAAAATAAAATGTGTATTTCAAAGTTTAGCCAAGAGTTCAGAGAAGAGAAAAAGTTTTCAAGACAAAACATTGATAGTGAAACTTGCACAGCATTTCATTTAAAAAAAAAAAAACACCTGAGTGATAATTCCTTTACTGTATTTAACATTTCAGGGTTTTAAAAAGATGTACTTTTTAAACATAAGCTCTTACCTTAACATGTAAATCTTAGCTGTAGGAAACCTCAGTTGCTCAAAAATGGAGACCACAGAGCGCTCGTGCAGTTTCATCAGACTGGACACAGACAGGAAGAGAGCTGGGAAATGTAGGACTCTGACTGAGTAGACTTATGGGAAATTAAGTTTAGAATAGACTTTTAAAGGGACACTGCCAACTTTTTTTGCACCATATTATTTCCAGGTAAAAATCCACATTTTATTATTGCTTACCTTCTCTAAAATTCATTGGTGTTGCTGGTTGTTTTATCTGTCTCCTTGCTTAGTAGAACTGAAATGCACGGTAAGTACCCAGCCTGATTGGCTACTTTAAATCCTAAAACTACTCCGCAGACTGTAATCTTCATTTATGATTCAGTTGTATTAAAAAAAATTGTACTTTTAAGAGTATTGCAGATCTATTTCTAATCCTCATTTAGCAATAACTTACTCTTTAACAACTAGTCTGCTGAAATACTTCTTAGAATATAGTATTCTTAGCAGTTGTATTTTTGAATGATGATTAAAGATTAATAAAAATGACTAAAATTAGTCTTTGAAGACAAATTAATGAATGCTTTAATATAAATTTGGTATTTTACTTCAGTGAGGGTTCCCAAGTACAGCCCTTTGGGCCTGCACCCCCCATGACCACTCACATCTTGAACACCCCCTACCCAGATGATCACCTAGCTGGACAACCATATCAATATCCCAATAGACCTCTCCCAAGTTGTGTACCTTGCCTGCAGCTGGTCCACCCTACAAGCCCCAAACCAGCCTCTCCCCATCAACTATCACCCACCCTGTAGCTGGCTGCTCCAGGCTATCTTTCCTACCCTCAGACACAATCCCCATGCAGATGGAACCCTCCAGACCTGCCTCCCCACCTCAGTAGAACACCTCCCTGCAGCTGGACCAACCTCCCAGTCTCACCAAACAAAGCACCCTCCTTAGAGCTGGACCAGCACCCTCTAGATAACAACTCTTTTTGCAGCTGGACCCACCCAGACTACCCATCTTGCCCACATAACAGTTGCCCATCCCACCACTGACCACTCTCCTTGCACATAGAAAACCCTGCCCTGCTAGGTTCTCTTTTATAATCCCAATGCTTAGTAGTCTGACATGCTGCATCCCACACACAACAGCCCAACAGCCCCAGCTTCCCAACACACAGTGGCCTGACCTAGGACAGTGCCTGACACACTGTCAGGCCAGAGGAGGTCGGGATGCTGTGCGGCTGTTGAGTCGATTTTTCACAAACACATGAAGCACCCGATCCCGACCTACGCCACCCATCCCAGGACCTGAGCCACTACTGAACAGCACAGACAATGTGAAAACACCCACCCCCTATGTGGTGCACCATCTGAGGACATACTGACCTGATCACAGACACCCCAGTAAGGATGACTGTCTCACCATCCGTGGGACAGGGATGAAACAAATAGCTGTGCATGCCCCAGTGTGTTGACCAGCCATTCCAGGCAGCATGGTGGATTGTCTGTGCATCCCTGCATGTATGATTATGTCAGCTGACAGCCAGCCAGCTGGGCATGCATGAAGGAATTGGAGTACCATGCCTGTTGGTTGGTGCATGCGTGACACTGCAGGCAAACAGCAGAGCGGCACAGCGAGAGCATGGCTAGCTGCACCAGGAAATGGTCCACAGCAACACCACATGTGGATGCCAGGACACAGAGAAGCATGCCATCGCAGCAACCGTGCAATGTGTGCATGTGGCCGTGTCATGCTAGCCCACTATGGGCCTGCAGTAACCACACAGAAAAAAGTCTGAAGGTGTTTGGGGGGGCCTGTGCCACAGGAGCCCATTGTGGCATGAAGGCTGCCCGGTGTGTTGTGGGGTTTCCACAAGGTCCCATTGCAGGAATGCTGTTACCACACAGTTGCACAGCTGGAAGGATTAGTGGGCACTCACACAGCTTCAGACCTGTGCAACGTGTGGCACACATGAACAGCTGAAAGGATTTTGGGGGGACTCACACAGAGTCAGTCCTGTGCAACATGCGACACACAGTGCAGATGTGGCAGTGTGCAGTGGGCTGCTTGGCAATACCCAGCAGTGTTGTGATGAGACATCACCAACTGGTTGGGGTGCATGTTAAATGTCGGGGTGAAACTTTATTCAACAGTAGGGGGCCACAGTGGCAACCTGGTGGCTGTGCATGATGTGTACTGTGAGTGTACAACTGTCAGGTGCCAAGTCACCATGGAAACCCTACAGGCTGGTGTTGGGTGCCATGCCACAGAGGAACTTCAGCAGCTTGCCCTTGTACTTGGATGCCAGTACCATCCTTATTCACTCCTCATAGTTCTTCTTGGGTGGTGTCCATGGCAGTCCACAACAAATGCCTTCCCTGGTGACATAGGTCCATTGCTGTTCCCTGTGGAGCTCTACTAGCATTGTCATGACCCTTACATGCACCTTCCTGAGCAGGGCATGGAGATGGCAGTGCCAGGTCTCGACATTGCTTTGGGTCAACGGTATACCTCGCTCATTGAGATCTGCAACCAACCACAGCTGAGTGGGAACATGGGGTCATATCTCGTGGGCACCTTGGTCACCCTACTGTACAGCCATATCCTGCCCAGCACATGTGTCTGCTTGAAACAATAGAAGAGTGTGGTGGCATTGGGCGGAATGGTTGACTTCAAGAGGCGGAATGCTGCTGGAATGTCCTGTGCCAGGAGATGGGCGAGGGCCACGAGTTCATGGATCTTCAGGCTGAAGTCTGGGTCACTTCTGTATTGTGGTGCAAGACCAAAGCTCTGGACCTTCTGCCACACAATCTGCTCAAAGTGGAACAGGCATCCCTTGTTTATGGCTTGTGGAAATTCCATCTTACAGGCATTAATCACAGCCTGCTCAAAGTCAGTGATGATCGTAGGTGGTTTGAGGGTGCAGAACTGTATACTGGCATATTTATTCAGCTCCTGGAACAAGGTGCAATAACATTGCAAGCTCTTTGTCATCATCAGTGTATACACCAATGACATAATGAGGTTGTTAGGGCCCATCCCCATGGGTGCATAGATGGTGTACAATGAGTAAACAGGTGTGGCACAATCTTGAACGTACCATCCATCATCCAGAAGGGTGCCTGTGCCAGGTCCCTGATGTTGTCCTCAGTGGTGAATAGAAGGAGCTGATGGGTGGTGCTGCCAGTGATCCTGCTGTACCATGGCCATCCAGTCACCGTCTGTAGCTGCTTGGGGATAGTGAGGTCAGTCAGTGTCACTGGTTCTGGTGAGAGGTCCTTGCAGCGGGTCCTGTTCACAATCTGCAGCAGGGCCCTCTTGCTTGGCAACTGTTGCCACAGCTCAGTGGTAATTGCAGTTGCCTCACTCTGCAGTAGCTATGCGGGGCTAGCCATGGTGCTGTGTGCCTTCTACTTTGATGCCAGCCAGCACCTGTGTTGGTACAGCATCTGTCATCTCCAGAGCATGACTGTGCTCATTCTTTTTCTTTAGGTGGTGCTGGCCATCCTGGAGCAGTGTGATGGCCTGGCTGAGGCAGGACTTGGACTTATGTTGCTGGCAGCACTGTTACACTGTCTCAGACCATCCCGGTGGTGCTGATGGTTGAGGTGCTAGATGCCATACCTTGTGCCACGCCATTGACCCTGGTTCAGGATTGAGCCTGGGCTGTCTGGGGTTGGCAGGGGAGGACTGGGATCGAACATCCATAGACTGCTTTCCCAGTCCTGGGGTGGGCTGGGGAATTTCACTGTGCTGTAGCAGTCCCCCTGGGGATGCCCAGGGGCACTACTAGTGTCAGTGACACTAGATGGGGAGAACGGCAGATGTCGGTACATTGCTCCTGGACATCATTGCATGTCCGTGCTACTGGGGCCAAGTGAAGGAAAATGGCTGGGCATGACCTTGCAGCTTGATGGCTGTGCTCTGAGCCACTTTGATGGACTCATCATCTGACTTTGGTGGAGTCCTGTTGAGGAGGATCCGGGGCTGTCCTGGCTGGTAGAGGCAGAGGGGGAGCCCTCCAGCAAGATGGCATGATGGCCGTCCCTGATCCTCCTGTGTGCAGTTTGAGCTATCCAGCTCTCCAGGTGGATGGAGCTGGTTGCTGGATGCCCCAAGCCGGAGTGTGTGCCACAGCAGGAGAAAAATATAATATGCTAAAAAAACAGTACACTGTCTCATTGCATGTCCATTCATGGACCAGGAGGTAACCATTCATATTTAGCTTGGACTTTTCCTTCCTGGATGGTACCACCTCACAGATTGTCCATGTTGTTGGGGTTGCAGTTGAGTACCCTGGCCTCTCCATGGCTTTCACGCTGTCCTCCATTGTGCCAGAGGACTGTGCAACACTGACCGGCTTTGGTTCCAGCTCAGGCATTCGGGTGTGATTGCACTTCATTTGCACATCACACTCCATGGGCCACACCTGTGGCAGTTGTTACGTGTCTGTGGGTGGTTTGTACCAGTACTGTAGTGCCACTGTCTGCCCACAGTCCCAATACTTCAAGGCTGTGCTGTGCACCATGGTCACATTCAAGTTCAGTGTCCACAGTGTCCTAGGCCTCCATTAGCTACTGTGCTGCAGTGGGGCTATGCTTCATGGTACACTTCCCTGCTGTCCAGCATGCAGGGATGCAGGGGTCCCTGTGTGTTGTGCACTCTACCTACAGGTCAGTGTCCACCTATCTAAGCTGGCCTTTGCACCCCCCAGCATTGGCATCCGAAGTTCCCATGCATGCAGTCATGAGTCCATGTCTGCCCGCTGCCCACATGCATCATTTTCCGATGCCTGCCTGTTGTCCATGTTCTCTTCAGCTGTAGTTCCCTGACCTGTGACTTCTCTGGTAAATTACCTATTGTAGCCCTGACTGTGCTCTTTCCTATGGGGCTTGCATTTTCTGCCCCGTGCCAGTTTGTTTGTCAGAGTTTCAGTTCACCTGCTTTGTTTACTAACCACTCTCCCTGCATCTGAAATGGGCCCTACCCAGCCAACCACTCTTCCTGCAGCTGAACCACTCTTTCAGCCCCTGAAGAAACCTTCCCCAAGGAAATCACTGTCCATGGACCATTCCACAGTTACAAGGAGGGAGGAAGAGTCCCCCAGCTGAGTAGGAAGCAACTGCTGGTGGGGGCCTTAATTAGGGGGATAGACTTGCGAGAAGGGTGGGGTAAAGGAGAGGGAGGTGAAATACCTGAGAAGTGCTTTGGCTTGGAGGGATGAGAGCAAATTCAGTGGAT
Source organism: Neoceratodus forsteri (assembly GCA_016271365.2). Lineage (NCBI taxonomy): Eukaryota > Metazoa > Chordata > Ceratodontiformes > Ceratodontidae > Neoceratodus > Neoceratodus forsteri. Next base: position 268,631,160 of record CM028137.1, read on the forward strand.
CATTAGGCAGCAGGAGATGAGAGGGAGCTAGATGTCATTGTCCACCTGGGGACAAATGACCTAGCAAGGGACGGGGTAGGGGTAGTGCAGGGAAATTTCTGGGATGGGGGAGGGTCCTCAAGTATGCATGGTGGCTTTTGCCAAAAGGTTACCTATATACATCTTGGGAGAAGATAGGACTCTCCACACCACTTTCAACAGTTGATTAAATGCATGGTGCAGGGTGGGGCTCAGTACTAGGAGTGGGCCTCTTCAGTGTCTTCATAAGTGAAATTGCAGAAGAACTGAATGGGAAGGTATGCCTTTTTGCAGATGCCACCAAAACCTGTTATAGGGTTGACACTCAGGAGGGTGTGGAGAAAGGGTTCACCCATGCTGCTGTGACAGCCATGTTGCTGATGCCGATTATAGCACAGGCCACATTACAGCACCAGGCAAAATGTATCCTGGGAGTTACACCACCAAAGCACCCTCCTGGGAAACAGTCTCCATTGGGCCCCCTCCCCTAATTATCCCACAGGTCCAGGTTCTTAATTTACCTGTTCTCCAGTCCTACCCCATCCTACAATCACCCCGCAGGTATACAGTAGATTGTTACTATCCCTGATGTTCAGTGGTTCCCATTTATTTATTTATTCATTCATTTGTTTACCGAGTAGGTGCACTGGTCCGAGAACCATTTTCAGACATGACCTGGGCCATTGAGGATGTCACAGGAATAAAAGCAAGTACAAAGGAAGCTGGGACAAGGCATACAATAGACAGTAATAAAAATATACAGGATATTTATATGAAAATATATATAAACTTGCAGCACAATGGATAAATAACATTTATGACAATTGCAGGTACAGTAGTAGCCTAGTTGTAAAACAAATTAGGCATGATCTGAGATGAGTAAAGGAAAAAGTGCATCATGGCAGTGTAGGTATGGACCAAGAAGGAAAAGGAGGAAAGAGAAGTAGAGGCATGATAATATGTTGGGAGTGCAGGAGCAAGTAGTGGAGGACAGAAGGTGAGATCCAAGGAGAGAGTGGAAGAGTCCTGGAGAGTCAGTGCTGCTAAGTGGAGTGGGCAGGTTGTTCCAAAGGAAAGGTGCTGCAGATGAGAATGCACATTTACCCATATGGTGGAGACTAGGGGGCACTCAAGCATGGGGCCAGCAGTGAGGCAGAGCTCTAGAACAAACACTTTTGGCCAAAGAAGGTGGGATTGCAGAGAGGTAGCTCAGTTTTGGATGGCCTTATTGACTGTGCTGGCCAGGAGATAGATCTTTTGGGCTGATGGGGGAAGTCAGCCCAGGGAATGATAGAGTGAGCAGTGGTGTGTTGAGTGAAAGTCCTTGCCCCCTGTATATCCAAAGTCCCCACCATGACCCAGTTAGTTCTTACAGCAAATACTACCCCCTGATCCCCAGCCTTACTATATATTTGACACCCTGCCACATTTGGCACAGACCATCCTCTCAGCTCCTTGATCAGGCACAAAATGGATGATAGTTCACAATCATGTGCTAACTGTACACAGCTGTTTATACAGTAGGCACATGAGCAAACTGGCATTCTGTCCTCAGTTGGTCACAGGGTTAACAGAGTGTCTGTGCCAATTCCGCGCTGTGGGGAGTGCGTGAAACATATGGTGGGGCCATGAATGATGCGAGCAGTGGGACTGGGTGGGCAGGTAGTTATTGGCAGTTTCCAATGTATGGAATGGACAGCAGCACCACTGAACACCAAGGGAAGTGTGATATTACTGATGGTGGGAGCTCAAAGGGGCAGTGGTAGGAGGCAGAGGTGATTCTACCTGGTTTAGGGAGGCAACATCTTTTAGAGCCATTTACCAACTGGTCAGAGACTCACTAATTATGCTATTCAAGGTATCATTTTGTGATCCTACCCTGTTTTTGGGGTGCAAAGTGTTGTTTGAGAGACACTTACCCATTTAGCGATTGCAAATGCTCTTTGAATGTTCTGGTCTATGTGAACAATAACAGTCCATTACCAGTAAGATAAAGACAAGTGAACAAATACAAATATGGAATTGAGAGCTGTTCTCCATGAGGTTGATAATGTAATTTATCTTAACAATGCGCTAGACTACAGAGTATGATGAGATTAATACTGGTACCACTGTGCTACCACATGAGTCTAGGGTTGCTGTGAGAGGTACCAAATACTGAAATGTCAAAATAACGCACTACCATTGTGCTACCACTGTACCAGTATTTGTGGGAGCCGACAAAAATCTCAAAATTTTGTGATACCATTGTATTACCAGTGTATGTGTGTAAGAGACAGAGAAAATGGTAAAAAATGCCATAGGGATACCATTCTGCCAGTGCACTACCAATGCACAGAGGAAAATCTATATATCACCTATCACTGTGATACCAGCGTACTATTGTGGATTTACTATTGTGGATTTTTTCAGCTGACCACAGTATTGCCATTGCTATACCACTGTAATGCCATTGTGACAAATTTAGAAAGCATAACCAGAATGCTAAGAAAATGCAGTGCTAAAGAAGTGTGATAAAAATTATAAAGTGTTGCCAGTACTGCTGCAGTGTGCAGCAAAAATTTGTGAAGGAAATACAGTGTTAAAGAAGTGTGCATGAAAATCTAATAATTATTTGCAGTGCTCTTAGAGTCTGCATCAAAAAATAAGAAAGATTGAGCAGTACTACTGCAGTGTGCAGCAAAAATTAGTGAAGGAAATACAGTGCTAAAGAAGTGTGCATGAAAATCTAATAATTGCTTGCAGTGCTCTTACAGTCTGCATCAAAAAATAAGAAAGATTGAGCAGTGATACAACAGTGTGGCAGAAAGTCAATGCAGTGTATTAACAGTGCACTGATGAAAAGCAGTGCTTTGTCAGTCTGGACTGAAATAACACTGAAATAAGACTCAAGATGGAAGTGTACACTCCACTTCTCTCTGGGATTTTTCCTGGATCTGACCTACAAGGGTTTGCTGTTTCATTTTATCTTACTCAGTGTGTTTCAACATCTTCAGTTACTGTAACTACATTTTATTGGAAGCAGTGAGAGAGCTTCGTAGGAACCAAAGATTCATGTACAATTTAATTGCAGTCGCTGTGGTAGTGAGAGTACCACAATTTTTCAGCCTGCATTTATTATCCTTTGTTGTGGTAGTGAGAGTGCCACATTTTCTTAGTTTGGATTTATTATTATTTTCTGTTTTAAAATTTTTCAAATGAAACCCAGCAAAAATCTTTGAAGATATTGAACACTGTGTTTTATTGGGCAATAATCAGATGATCAAACTTGTTGCAGTTATCAAAACTGTTTTTATTGTTATTTTGGAGTTATATTTTGGGTTGGGTTTTTATTTTATTTTTTTTCTTTAATGTGCAATACTGTTTGGTTTTTTGTTTGACTCCCTCCGCTGTGAGAGTGAGTGGAGTATTGAATTATTAATTTTGGTTATTTGATATTTATCGGTTTATTTTTGTTTATTATTTTGGTTTTTCCTCTCCTGTTTATTTGTTTATAATGTGTTGGGGAGGTTCAGCGATGGTTGGGCATTATTCCCCCACCAGGCTCAGGGAATTACATCTCTTTGAATGCCCCACATTGTCATCTGACACCTATTTTAGGTGTCGTGCGTTGGGCATTCTCAGGAAGTGTAGGCGAAGGTGGAGAGCTGGGCCTGTAGGGGGACAGGAAGGGGGTGAGCAGATTGGGGTTTTGGGGTTCATGAGATGCCCTGGGGCAAAATGGGGTCAGGATAGGGGTTATTCTTGTCTTGTCCCCATACCCAAGGGTTCCAATGTTAATGGACAGGTGCCGAGGTCTTCCTTGACAACTCATCCTACCTTGGCGGTGTTGTGCAATGCCAGCTCTATTAAAAACAAGACAGCTATTATAGCTGATCTTGTTAGATCAACTGATCTGGCTTGCATCACTGAGACCTGGCTGGATGAAAATCCAGGCCCTATATTGGCCTCGGGAGTTCCAGCCGGGTTCTTGGTGATACACCATCCAAGGTTGGATCGTAAGGGTGGGGGTGTGGCCATTATGTTTAAGACTGAGCTGGGCCTTGTCGAAGTGCCATTAGGAAGTACCAGATCCTTTGAATATATCCTGGGAGAGGGTGTAGGTTGTGGGATTCTCCTCGTTTACCGTCCACCAGGTGACGGTGGAGATTTCCTGCAGGAGATAGCAGACTTCATCGTCGACATGGTGTTGAGGTTCCCCAGACTGATAGTTCTCGGGGACATCAATGCCTGGGTTGATGATGAACTCTCGCATTTTGGTCAAAATCTCCTCCAGCTGATGACGATGTGGGGCCTAACACAGGTGGTTACCTTCTTGACCCATGTAAGGGGTCATTCATTGGATCTGATCTTTCTTTTGGGCATGGAGATCGCTGATTTGGGGGTGTTACCAGTCAGCTGGTCTGACCATCAAACCATAAGGTTCAGTTTCAGGGCCCCCCTAATAGGTCTGCCCCTACAGAGATGGTTCGGTACCGCCCTTTAAGGGGTATTAACCCCAGTGACCTAATGGCGGTACTGGATCTATCGGGTTTGTCGGGTGAATGCATGAGTCCAGATGATCTCATACTAGCCTATAATAAGGCTGTGGGAGATGCTTTGGACAAAATTGCTCCTGTTCGTGTTCGGCCTCTCGCCCTCTGTCCAAGGAGCCCTTGGTTTGATGGCTCCTTGAAGGAGTTAAGGTGAATTGGCCGAAGGTTGGAGAGAGCCTGGCGGAAGTCCATCAATGATGCTGACAGGTTTAGGTTGATGGCACATTATGATGGCTATCAAGCATAAATCACCCATAAGAAGGCAGAGTTCCTGTCCAGGAAGATTTCTGCTGCACATAACCGACCAGCTCAGCTTTTCTGGACTGTGGACAGATTGTGCAATCCAATCTGTCTCCAGCACAGAGAAGCTTTTTCTCAGCTAAAATGCGAGGAGTTCACTCGTTGTTTTGCAGATAAGGTTGCCAGCATCAGGTCTGGCATCGGTCCGACCTCTCCTATGGGGGATTGCAGTGGTCAACGGGAAGTGGCATGTACTCAGTCTGTCTGGTCAGATTTTCACCGGCTGGAGTTCAGTGACATTGTGAAGATCATCCAGACATTGCGACCAACTAGTTGTAGTTTGGATCCGGGCCCTACACCTCTCTTAGTAGGATGTGTAGAAGTTATCTGCCCAATCCTTGCTGACATTGTCTGGAAGTCTTTGGAGAGGGGATCTTTCCTGACCCCCTCAAGAAGGCGGTCATTCGACCACTCCTTAGAAAACCCTCCTTGGATCCAGATTGTCTAGCTAACTACCGGCCTATCTCTAACCTGCCATTTGTTGGTAAGGTTATTGAAAAGGCGGTTGCGTTGCAACTGGATGATCATCTTATAACTCACAATGTCTATGATACTCTCCAGTCTGGTTTTAGGAAGAAGCATAGCACGGAGACTGCCCTTGTCCGGATATTGAGTGACCTCCTAATGGGTAGAGATCGAAAGGCATGTACCATTCTGGTCCTTCTCGATCTCTCTGCTGCATTTGACACTGTAGACCATGGTGTGCTGTTGGAGCGCCTGTGGGTTTATTGTGGGCTGTCTGGTACAGTCCTCAGATGGTTTCATTCTTACCTCACAGACAGGTCTCAGAGAGTTGCCACTGGAATTTATTCCTCTGGCGCTCACTTCCTGCTTTGTGGGATACCACAGGGCTCCATTTTAGCTCCCATGTTGTTTGCAGTGTATATGCTGCCATTGGGAGAAATCATCAGGTGATACAGTCTGGGTTTTCACTGCTATGCAGATGATACCCAGCTGTATCTGTCCTTTCTGCCCTGCCAGGATGATGCACTCTCTGTGCTAAACAACTGCCTTGCTGAGATCAGACTTTGGATGAGTTCCAGCTGGCTGAGACTGAATCCGGATAAGACTGAGGTATTGGTAGTGGACCCAGGTCATCTGGGGGTGGGTTTGGGAGCTGGACAACCTTTGGGTTTGTTACTTGGTGGTATGCCGCTCCCTACCTCTGATCAGGTGCGCAATCTGGGATTTATTTTTGATGACAGTCTGACCCTAAAATCTGAGGTGTCAGCTGTCATCAAATCCTCTTTTTACCATCTGAGGAATATTGCCCGGGTGAAACACCTGGTTCCTTCAGGTGATCTTCCAACATTGGTCCATGCCTTTGTCACTACCCGTCTTGATTACTACAATTCCCTTTACCTAGAGCTACCTGGGGTTGATATCCACCACCTGCAGCTGGTGCAGAACGCGGCAGCCAGGCTTCTGACTGGGATGTCTAGAACCAGTCATATTACACCTGTGCTCCGTGAACTGCACTGGCTGCCTGTTTGGTGGTGGATCACCTTTAAGGTTGGTTTACTAACCTTTAAAGCCCTACATGATCAGGGACCCAGTTACCTGAAAGATCTCCTGATTCCCTAGTGCCCCCTCCATCCGCTCCGTTCCACCAACGAGGGATTGCTGGAGATTCCCAGGGTTCGATTAAGACATCAGGATCCTGTGCTTTTGCTTTTTCAGCACCAACCCTGTGGAATTCTCTGCCTCATTGGTTGAGAGAATGCCCAACTGTCGATAGTTTCAAAGTTGGTCTAAAGACATATTTATTTAGTTTAGCTTTTATTTAGTTATGGTTGATATATTTTAATGCTGTTTTAATCTATATTATGTATATGTTTTTATGTACAGTGCCTTGGCTCTGAAAGGCACTATAAAAATAAAGCTGATTTGATTTGATTTGATTTGATATGCATGGGAGTAAAAGCTGTACTCTCATGTGGTGGGATTGGTCTACCTCCAGCAGTCAGATAGTGTGTATGCATGCATCAATACCTCCAATGCTTTAGTGCATCTGGTGCGGGGTACTGGAGTGGAGTTGAACCTGTCGAGGACTGGGTCCAATGCACACTTAAAGTCTCCCCTGAGTATCAACAGCCATGGCAATCCCCCCATATCAAGCTGTAGTTTAGGTTAGAAAGAAGGGTCATCTATATTCATCCCATAAACTGAGCCCACAAAGGCCAACCCATTGTGTATCTTAACATGTAGCAGGGTGTAACACCCATTGGGATCATGCTTGATTTCAATGACTTCCACAGAAAATTCAGCTTGAGCCAAATTGCAGTGCCTCTTGCCTTTGCATTAAAGCATGAGCCATACAAAGTCCCCCCCCCAGCATTTTGCTGTTTGTTCAACCCCCCCCCGTCATATGCATTTATTGCAGTAGTAATATGTACCCCTTAAGCTTCCTAACTCTGCCCTGCACTCTTTTATGCTTTACCACACTTTTTAACCCGTTAACTTTCCAGGTAATTATATTGAGCTTGTAATCCATTTTTAACGTATATATTACTTTCCCCATAGGTCTCCATTCACTACAAGTAGTACATATTTTTCTGTTAGCAACACTGCAAGCTACATAAACATTTACGCATACAAAAAAAAACTCCATATTTTTTAATAATTGAACTGCCCACCCTTCCCCTCCCTCCCACAACACCCTTCAACCAGAAAATACAAAACAAATTACTTCCATATTGCTTCTTCACTCCCATCCTTGGCCTGGTCCCACTAACCAGGGCCAACTTACCCAATAAACAACTATGGTGGATTTGGTGAGTCATAGTCTGCATGGAGCACCATAGTACTATATCTTAAGGCATTAAATTACGGTACTACAGAATATGTACACTTCACTTAAAGTTCACTCTTTCATCTATGGCAACACATTCACGTTTGTTAATTTTAGCGCTCTACTGATTAGCTGTAATTGAAAACCATTGTAATCACAGTGACTTTTTTATTTCACTGTCCTCTTAATTTAACACTTTTTCTAGATCAGTGAAGACAGTGAAAATTAAAGGACAGTGAACATTACCCATAGTACCGTATACAGCTAATTTTTGAATAGCAACTATTCATTTGCTCCCTGAGCTGGAGCAGAGGCACATCTTACGTACTCACTAACTAAATTGCAATGCTGGTAGTGTATGCCCTCAGAATTTGTCTAGCACAACTTTATGATAGCTGAATTGGACAGATTTCCCCAGAGGCATGCAACACCTCAGTGAGGCTCGAGTGCTGACCAGACACATTGCCCTTTTCGCAGTGCCATGTGTGAGCCATGTGGTCTGGTAATTGGTCTGCTATAGGTTGGCTCCTCTATTCCCAATGGATAGCCAGCTATTTACACACAAATTATTTTGTTCAACATTGTATGATGTAGCCCAGCCACCAGGCAGAAGCCTAACCCCACACGCATCCCAGCATCATTACATAGAGTGTTGGCACAAGGAAATGCAGGGCAGCTGCCCCATCCAGCATCCAAAAGCTATGCCAGGGATGCAAGTTAAATCAAGTTGGTGCCCCATAAGGTGCTGCGAAGGGGACACTACCAGGGGCCTACTGGCTAACCTCCTCTGCCGAGAGGTTCACTACATGCCCTAAAAAAAGAAATAAACCCAACATTGTACTGCAAGTTGAGGGTCCAAATCCTGAACTTATAAATACCTCTTTAGAGGCAATACTGCATTATTAACAGAAAAACAACATAGTAATACAGTTAGAAGAGCATAACCAACAATAGGAGTTGTACTAGTGCCTGTTGCTTGAGGATGTAGTCTCCCCCCATTGTTGCCCACTACCCAAAGCAATATATCCTATTGGTCGGGGGGGGGAGTCTGTTGAGATAAAAGAGGGCTCACACATCTGCCAGCCTCAGAATCAGTTCCAGTTGTGCTGCCTGGCTGCAGAGAAAATGCCAGTCGTATACACCACCAACCAAAATGTAAGCCCTGGACATGAACTCACAAGATGTTAATACAGCATGCAACAGAATGAATAGGTGGCTGGTGTGCCAGGGGATGGGGAGCCACATAAGTCTGATCAAGGTTATCATGGTTCATCTCATTACATTTGTCAAGCATGCAACCAACAAACCCCTCTAGGCCCCACCAATAGACAGTATTTGATTTGCACAAAGGTTCAGGGCACATTTTGGAGGAGTTTGGTCAGATGATTGCACACCATCAGATCCCAATGTAACAGGGGACTCTCCACCCCTGCAGCAATGTTTTGAGCCACACTCGATCCCCAGCACTACACACAGACAAATGGTTGGTTTCCGGTTTGACTCCTGTCAACGAGGATTACGGTTGGCATAAAAGACAAAGGCTGACTGAACCAGCCAGGTGAAGGCTCCAAGCAAAGCTGTGAGTAGAAACAGCCCCTGACATATGAACATACGAACATACAAAATTGACGGTAGAAAAAGACCCACAGGTCTATCAAGTCTGCCTGACTGTGCAGCTCTTAGTTTCATATCACTACAGCTGCCCCACCCCCAATCAAACCACTCTTTTCCTCCTCTTTTCTGGTCCTTCCCCCTTTTGTGTTTTTGTCTGTACTAACCCGGCCCTTGACTCTATCCCAATTCTGCTTAAAGCTATCCACTGTCCTTTGAGCGATTAACTCCTCTCGCAGTGTGTTCCAACCGGACACCACTCTCTCTGTGAAGTAGTGCCTCCTCATCTCCCTCCTAAACCTTCCCCCTTCTAATTTCAGATTGTGCCCCCTAGTGACCCCTTCCCCCCTTTAAGCAGAACAATCCTCCCTCCCTGACTTTGTTTATGCCTTTCAAGTACTTAAAAGTCTCTATCATGTCCCCTTTTACCCTTCTGTCTTCCAGACAGTACTTGTTGAGCTCTTTCAACCTTTCCTCATATGGCAACTCCCCTAGTCCCATGCTTATTTATGTAGCCCTATGCTGCACCCCCTCCAGTAATCTCACATCCTTTTTGAGGTATGGGCACCAATACTGTACACAGTATTCCAAGTGTGGCCTCACCAGTGATCTATACAATGGCAGGATGACCTCCCCCTTTCGAGAGGTGATCCTTCTGGCAAGGCACTCCAGCATCCTATTTGTACTTGCTGCAGCTCTCCTACACTATGCAGATACCTTCATGTCCCCTGTGACTATTACCCCCAGGTCCCTTTCCACCTCTGAAGCCATTATGTGCACTCCACCCAGCCAGTAGCTTTTCTTGGGATTTCTGGTTCCAAGGTGCATGACCTTGTACTTCTTAGTGTTAAACCCCAACTGTCTCACCCTAAACCAGTGTTCGAGTTTAGCTAGATTCTCTCTGAGTGTCTGCCTCTCTTCCTCATTGTCCACTTTTGCACAAATCCTAGTGTTATCTACGAACAGGCAGATCTTACTCTTGACCCCCTCTGCAATGTCTCCAATGAAGATATTGAACAAAACGGGGCCCAGCGCTGAACTCTGTGGTACTCCACTCATTACTGGCCATGGCTTGGGTGTCTCCCCCCTTACAACTACCCTCTGTTGCCTGCCCTGCAGCCAGCTCTCAGCCCACCCCACCAGTTTTTCCCCTGCTCTCATGTCCCTCAGCTTGCTCATTAACCTCCTGTGTGACATAGAGTTGAAAGCCTTGCTGAAGTCCAGATATGGACATCAACAGCACGGCCTTCATCAACCGCCCTAGTGACCCAGTTGAAGAATTTGATCAGGTTAGTTTGGCAAGATCTTCCTGTGACAAACCCATGCTGTCTCTCATCCTGCAGGCCATTCCTATCAATAAATGTTGTCAACCTCTCCTTCAGAATGGTTTCCATCAACTTTCCCACTATGGAAGTCAACCTCACTGGTCTGTAGTTACCTGGTTAGTCCTTGGGTCCACTCTTGTGAAGGGGCATCACATGAGCCATCCTCCAGTCCCTGGGTACATTCCCCATCTCTAAGGAGGTATTCAACAGATCCATCAGAGAGCCTGCCAACAGCTCTGCAAGTTCCTTCAGGACCCTTGGGTGTACACCATCCGGTCCTGGTGCCTTGTCCACACACAAGCCTTTAAGGCCCTTCAGAACTCTATCCTCTTGGATGACCTCTTCTGTTATCTCTGCCCCCCCCACTCTTGCCCTCTTTCCCTTGTGGCATTGGGCCATCCCTTTCTTTTGTGAACATCGAGCAGAAATACTCATTGAGTGCCTCTGCCTGATCTTCCCCTTGTTCCGCCCATCCTTCCTCTCTCTTGATTCTGACAATGTTATCCCTACAACTCCTCTTCTCCCTTATGTATTTAAAGAACCCCTTTTCCTCCTCTCTGATCCCCTGAGCCAGCTTCAGTTCCTTTGCTGCCTTGGCTGCCCTGACTGACCTGGTCACCTCCCTAGATGCCTTTGAGAACACTTCTCTATCCTCCCTATGCCCAGATTTTTTGAACTTAATGAAGGCCAGTCTTTTTTCCCTCACCTTCCCTTCCACCTCCTTGCTGAGCCAGTTAGGTTTTTTTGACAGCTCTAGCTGTTTTATCCTCCAGGTCGCTGACACGCTGCTCCACCTCTGTTAACCTGATGGCATGGGTTCTGACCATTTCAGTCAGCGACTGGATGGTGTTTTGAACATGAATAATTTGAGATGATGTTTTCAATGCCTGCCTGCATCTCGGTCTGCATATTAGTGATCATAGATATGAGTTGACAGTCATTTTGTTGCTCAGTAGCGTGGTGCATGCCAGTCGTCATGCCTCTGGTTAAGGTACAGCCCTCCTGATGAAATTCTGTGGAGCTTTATGAGACTGGTATGGCTTCAAAATTGAGCAGAGCTTGCTTTTTTTGTAATTTTTGGGAAGCCATCTGTTTTATCCAGAAGCTGAGTTTCAGCTGAGTTTCCAGCAGTGAATTCATATGGAGTTCTAGCTGTATATTCTCCATGCCCAAAGGAGCAGCTCTAAAAGGCAACCACCATCTTGCCTGGCCAAACCACTCCCCTGTGTCTTCTTTTTAACATTTAAAAATGTTTGAAATCTGACTCCACCCCATCCAAAAGCTATAATATCCAAGATATTTTTGTTTGTTGGCACAATTTTTTGCAGTCAGAAAATGTCATGGAAAAATTTAGCCATTTATTAAAAAAAACTGCACCATTTGTAACAGGAACAAGTGCTGCAAAACTGAATTTCTGACTTTTATTTAGTAGGCAAATTGTAGATTCTGTACCCACCATAAATCAGAGACTGCAGAACTTACATTCCATGACTGCCATACATGCAAAAGCAAAGCCTATAAAAGGTACACAGCATGGGAACTGTGAATCATTTTCCACAAGAGAGAGATTAGTGAGGCTGCCAAAGAACTGCAGCAGCTGACTATTTGTCTAGGGTCCCCCTCACCTTTGGACAACCAAGGAACAGGATACCTCCTTCTGGAATGGCCAGCAGACCCTGGTAATGCCCAGGAGGAGGTATCACCAGGCTGCCCACAGGAAGGGGGGGCATTCACAGCAGAGGAGACTGAGGGGATAACTGACCATTGACCAGTTTGATCTCCACCTTTCTATCCCAGCCGTCTGAGCAGAAGGACTGTGTGTGACCAACCAGAGTGAGTTAGCATTGCAGAATGATGTTGACCCACAAAAGAATGCCTTAGGAGAAGGCCTTGGTATCCATAGAAGAACGGCTGCGGCACTTCTATCAGAAGAAAGGTGCAACCTGGTTGGAGGTTTACTTGAATGGATTGGAGGGCCTGTCGACTTCCGCCGGAGTGACCACAAAGAAGAGTATGGGAAAAGGGAAGTCCATGCCCCCAGTGAACGTGCCCTGGGAAGCAGGTAAGAGGCAACCCAGTAGGGTTCAGGTAAGCACCCAGCAGGTGAGACAGGTGCTAGAGGTAGTCCGGGGCAAAGATAATGATAGTGAGGTGGAAGGGTTTGGTGATGAGGCAATTTCAGAAGTTGAGGTGGAATGGGCACTGCCAGCACAAGTCACCATCCAGGACATGACGGCTGTAGAGCAGCCCGGAAGGACAGGAGTTGGCCCGAGGGAGCTGCCAGCAGGCAATAACTCATGGGCAGCAGCTGAGTTCAGTTGAAGCAACTAGTGGGGGTTTTAGCCGAGTTGGTCATGGGATTGAAGAACCAGACAGACTCAAGGGAGGTTGTGGGAGTGAGCTCAGCCACGGGGAAGAAGCCAGCTGAAGATGCGGCCTCATCATTGGGAGAGAGCCCATATGCAGGGCATGATTTGCCAGTAGGAACACACTTGATAGAGAAGGTTTGTCAGCAAATTAGGAATATACAGACATCTTCCCTCTCTTGAACCGGCTTGTGGACTCAGATGACAGCAAGGGGGAAAAAGGCAAGGATCACGGAAGGCAGAGGGCTAAGGTCCTGCGGACATACGAGAACTGGGTCATCACCTTCTCCATGTGTGCCACAATCACTTTGCAAGTGGATGTACAGCAGGGTATGGAGTTATTTAACTAAATGCACTGCATCTTGTTGGTGCACAGGTGTAAAGGGGGCATGGCATGGCTAGATTATGATGAGGAATTCCAGTGAAGATGATAAGTCAATACCACCCTGGGATGGGGGAAACTGGACATGCCCCTTCTTCTAGATGTGATGCAAAGTGGGGGAGTTCTGCATACTGTCAGTGGACTCCCCATTAAGGTGTCCACCCCACAATGTCATGAGGACTCGACCCCCAGATGTCCCATGCTCATAATCAGGGCACCTGCTATAGGGCCACCTGCAAGTTTAGCCACCTGTGCACAGCACGCGGGTGACTGTATCCATTCTTGCATTGCTCCTTGCCTCGCAGGGCTATGTGGAGCTTTTGGGGGTCATGAGGCAAACTTCCCAAACTGCAGAGTGGGAAAGCTGCCAACCCAGGGACAGGGGACAAAGATTAAGCCCTGGTTGGACCAGTATTCGGACAGAGCAGCTGCCCACTTGCTGAACGATGGCTTTTCAGCAGGCTTTAGGATGCCATACTTGGGCCCCAAATGGGGTTATGAGGTGGAGAATTTGAAGTTTGCCAGGGATTTTCTGCAAATTGTCTGGGATAAAATGGAAAAAGAGAGGTGGCTGGGGCAGGTGAGTGGACCATTTGAGTTGTCCCCGTGGGACAACCTGTGGGTGTCCCCAATTGGTTTAGTGTCCAAGAAGGTGCCAGGGGAGTTTCAGATGATCAACCATCTCTCTTACCCAGAAGGGGATTCTGTTAATGACCACATAGACCCGGCTTGCACGTCAGTGCATTATGAGTCCTTTGATAGGGCGATAGAAGTAGTGCAAGTGGCAGGCCTGGGGGCACTAATGGTGAAAGCAGACTTTGAGTCGGCCTTTAGACTACTTACAGTGCACCCAGATGACAGAGTCCTCCTGGGCATGATGGCTGAAGGCAAGTACTACATGGACAACTGTATGCCCATGGGATGTTCGGTGGCATGTGCTGTTTTCAAACACTTCAGCACATTCCTGCATTGTGTAATGATGCAGGTGGTGAAGAAAGAAGCCATTGTGCATTATCTGGACAACTTTTTGTTTGTTGGCATGGCTGGGTCCCAAATGTGTGGGTTGACCTTGGCAGCATTCCAGAGTGTTTGTGGGGAGTTCGGAGTTCCCTTAGCTCAGGAGAAGTCCGAACCCCAAGGGCCGGTGCTGACCTTCTTGGGCATTGAGATTGATATGGAGGGACGATTGTGCCACTGACGGCTAACAAGCTGGCTTCTCTGCAGGAGCTGCAGCACAAGACCAAGTGGGCCAAAAAGGTTACATTGAGGGGCATGCAATGATTGGTTGGGCACCTTAATTTGATTTGGAGGGTCATTCCTGTGGGGAGGGCATTCATAAGATGCATTGTGAAAAGGGGGAAGGTTGCACAAAGCCACACCATAGGATCAGGGTGACCGAGGAGTTTAAAGAGGATCTATAGGTATGGAGGATCTTCCTCAACCACTTTAATGGTGTTGCCATGTGGCAGGAGCCAGGAAGGGGTCCACTTTTGGAATTATACATGGATGCATCTGATGAGACAGGGTTTGGGGTCTACCTCCATGAAGAGTTGTGCATAGGCCAGTGGCTGCAGCAATGGCTGGTGGCTGGGTGGGTCAGGCGGATCACGTTGCTGGAATTTTTCCCTGTGGTCATCGCTCTTTGTATCTGGGGTAAAAGGCTGAAGGATAGGGAAGTGAGTTTCAGATCAGAAAATATGGTTGTGGTTCACACCATTTACAGACAGTTAGGCCCGAAGGGACCATTGGAGTACTTGATGCTAGTTTTCATTTTAAAATGTATGCTGTTGAACATACGCTTCAGAGTGGTACATGTTCCAAGTGTTGAC
This sequence comes from Neoceratodus forsteri, assembly GCA_016271365.2. NCBI lineage: Eukaryota > Metazoa > Chordata > Ceratodontiformes > Ceratodontidae > Neoceratodus > Neoceratodus forsteri. Next base: position 268,646,317 of record CM028137.1, read on the forward strand.
AACGGAATTGCTGATGCTTTGTCTCATTCACAGTGGCAGAGATTCAAGGAGTTGGCTCCAGAAGCGGAACAGTGGCCATGAGTGGTACCATCATTCCTGTGGGACATGGTGACCAGAAGACTTGGAGATGCATAGGTAATTCCATTGCACCTCAGACCAAGGAGGCCTATTGCAAAGGGGTTGAGCATTACATTGCAGCACAAGAGGCAGCAGGATGGGTGGATGCATGGCTGATCAGCTGAGTGCATACAAAGTGTGGTCCAAGCAGGAGAGTTTGTCACTGGGAATAGTGGTTCGCCATCTTTCAGGACTGTCATGGGTGGCCAAGGAGAGGGGTTTCAAGGACAACACTAAGGCATTTAGGGTATGGAAGGCCCTATAGTGATGGCAAAGGTTGCTGAAAAGTTGCCCGGATGAGAGGCACCCCATTACCCCGGTGCTCATGGACCACATTTGGGCAGCATTGCTGGCAGTGTGCTGCAACAGCTATGAGGCACGATTGTTTGAAACATTATATTTGATGGCATTTTGTGGGCTTTCAAGTTGTCTGAATTGACCCAGATGTCAGCAGCTAAGGGCACATCAGGCCAAGGGTGTAGGCAGTACATACACCATATAAGCCATGGTGTGCACATTTATTTTTGGGGGCAACATATTTCCTTACCCCAAAGGTACTATTTATCCCACCTTCTGATGGTATCATATAATTGATGGTCTGTGTAAGCAAGTAACTGTGCAAATGCATACAACTGGGTGCTGATTTATTTTGGGGGTATACAACTGTAAAACATAAAACAGGTTATATATAGGGGCAACAAACTGGGTAAGATTTGGGGAAACAAGCAGGATATGTGAAGGAAAAAATAGCACAGCTGGGTCAACAAAGAGGGTCACGATGTCCAAAATGGTGTACAAACTTTACATTCCTAGCTACTCCCCTGCATCAGGCCTGCTAGTAGGGGATGTAGTGTCAGTGGCAGAAGGCATATACATTTGTCTGTGAAAATCTAAGACAGACCAGAGGGGGATAGGATGGTGGTATGGCTTGAGAGCCCCGGCTGGCTTGGACTGGCCACTGGTGGAAAAAGTAGATGCGTACCGAGAATCCTGCCTGCAGATGGGGGATGCCTTCTTCTGGCATTTGGATGGCAGGCCGGTGACAGCCTATCAGTTTAGATACATCTTAAAAAGGACCATTCAGCACATGGGCCTGAATGGATGGGAGTTTGAGACCCATTCCTTTTGGATAGGAGCAGCAAAAAATGCTAGGAGTCGGGGCTTATCAGATAAGGAGATTCAGGCCTTGAGACAGTGGAAGTACCAGGCATTCTTGCGCTTTGTCCAACCTCACGTGTAGTAATGTTATCTTTGTCTGTTGCAGATTAGTGTGTGGATACGTGTACATTCCTTCATCTGGTGGGGGACTGGGGGGAGACCTGTGAGGATAAGGAGCTGTATGCTAGGGATAGGCTCCACCTTAATTTGGATGGGAAGGAAATCCTTAAGCTTAAACTAGCTGGGTTCATCAGCGAAAGGTGGGGTTTAAACTTGTGAAGGGGGGACGGATCAAAAAAGGCACAGTGCTACCAGGTACGATAAATGAGAGACATGGTTTACACTCCTCTAGGAGGCTAGGGAGATATGGAAATAGGTCACCAGGTAGAGTGCAGGAGCTGAGAAATTGGAGCTCAAGGGGAGGAAGGAGAGGAGGGAAAAGGGGTGTAGAGTGGTCCTGATAAATGCCAGCAGATTAGGAAATAAAATGCCTGAGCTCCAGGCAATGCTAGTCGATGGGGTGGTAGATGTGGCAGCAGTCACTGAGACCCTAGGCCACTCAAGGGAATGGGTCGGACCTAAATCTGGAGGGCTATACTATGTTCAGAAAAGATAGGGGGGAGGGAAGGGGGGTGGTGTAGCAATGTTAGTCAGAAATGGCATTGGTATTGGAGGGTAGAGGAGGCTAGGGGGAATGTGGAGGCTATTTGGGTCACCCTGCTGACGCAGAGGGGGTAAGAGAGTAAAGGTTAGGGTGGTATACAGACCACCAGCACTAGCAGAGGTTCTGGAAGAAAGTTTGGTGGCAAATCTCAAGGGACACTGTAGACTGGGAAAAAGAAGAGTAGTGGTAATGGGGGACCTCAACATGCTGGGAACAGACTGGGAGACTATGATGTCACCAGTGGCCAGGGAGCAAAGGCTGCTGGATGTCTTCCAGGATGTGTTTCTGACCTAGCAGGTGGGTGAGCTAACTAGAGAGGCCAGGACACTGGATGTGCTCCTGGCGGACAGTGATCAGATTAGGGGCCTAGAGGTGAGGGACCCATTGGCGGGGAGTGATCATGCCACAGTCTGGTTCTTCCTGGACCTGGGGGGAGGAGGAAAGCTGTACAAGTACAGTAGTAACTGACTTTAGGGGTGCAGACTTCAGGGAGATGGGAAGGATCCTTAAAGATTGTTTTGACAGGATAAGGCCGGATATGTATGCTATCTGCAGGTGGGAGATCGTTAGGAGGGGAATACAGAAGGTTATCAGATCCTGCGCAAGGGAAAGGCATAAGTTTGGTAAGGCCAGAAAACCCTGCTGTTGGACCCGGGAGGTACAGGAGGTGGTGAGGGACAAGAAGACAGCCTATAGGCACTTCAAGCACTCAAGGAGTGAAAGGGATCAGGAGGAAAATGAGCTGACAGCCAAGAGAGTCACTAGGGTAGTGATAGCAGCTAAGGCAAAAAAGGAGCAGTCCTCGGCCAGTGGGATCTGGAGGGGGGACAAGGAGTTCTTTAGATACATAGGAGAAAAAAGGAGCGTAAGGGGGCAGATCAGCAGGTTAAGGATAGGGGGATGGTTGGACACAGGAGGCAGGAGAACAGGCAGAAGTCCTAAATGAGTACTTTGCCTCAGTTCTTACTGGTGGGGGATGGAGGGGCTATGTCTTGCAGGGGAGTGGGGCAAACCAGAGGAAGGGGTGGGACCAGTAGAGATCAGGGGCCCTAACGGGTCTGGGGAAAGGGAAGGGCCACCACAGACAGGTGAGGGACCAGCAGTACAAGGTGAAAAGGGGAGGACATGGAGGCTGAAATCCCAGTAGAGAGAATAAAGGAAGCTCTCGGGTACCTTCGGATGGAAAAAGCACCTGGGCCAGATGAGCTATACCCGAGGGTGCTGAGGGAACAGGTGGATGTCCTGGCAGTCCCCCAGTGGAGCTTTTCAACACCTCTATGAGGACTGGGTGGGTGCCCCAAGACTGGAGGGTGGCCCATGTTGTGCCGATCCACAAGGGAGGATCAAGAGAGGATGCGGGAAATTACAGGCCCGTTAGCCTGATGTCGGTGGTCGGCAAGGTGATGGAGGGTATTGTCAAGGAAAAGCTTGGGGGGTTACTGGAGCAAACTGGGTATTTGGATGATAGGCAGCATGGCTTTGTCCCAGGAAGATCATGTCAGACAAACCTTGTTGAGTTCTGTGACTAGGTGACGAGGACCCTAGACCAGGGTAGGCCAGTGGACGTCCTCTTTCTGGACTTCAGCAAGGCACTTGATTTGGTAACCCACAGTGGCCTGCTGGCTAAGCTGAAGGAAATGGAGGTAGGGAGACGTTGTTAAGATGGATAGGAAATTGGCTCTCTGAGCATACTCAGAAGGTGGTGATTGGAGGGCTAGCCTCATCTCCAAGGTGAGTTACTATTGGGGTGCCCCAGGGGTTGTGCTGGGGCCACGCCTATGTCTCAGATGTAAAGAAGGGGATCAGGAGTGAAATGAGTCTCTTTGCAGATGACTCAAAGCTGGGTGCAGTGGTGGATGAGGAAGAGGGGAGGGTGGCCTTGCAGGAGGACCTGGAGGCTCTGGAAAAGTGGTTGGAAAAATGGAAACTAAAATTCAATGTGGGGAAGTGCAGGGTTTTGCTCCTAGGAGTCAGAAATCCAGGCCAGGGCTATACCCTGGGAGAAGACACGATTCAAGTCATGGAGGGTGAGAGGGACCTGGGGGTAGTGGTAGATGTCAAAATGAACAACTCAGAGGCCTGTAGGAGGGCAGCAGCAAAGGCAAATAGGATGTTGGGATGCATCGCCATGGGGATTACCTCCAGAAAGGCAGAAGTGATCCTTCCCCTGTACAACTGCTTGGTTGGCCACACCTCAAGTATTGTGTGCAATTTTGGAGACCACATTCAAAGAGGGATGTTATACTCCTAGAGAGGGTCCAATGGAGGGCCACCAAAATGATATGGGGCCTGGGGTAGAGGACCTATGAGGAGAGGCTCAAGGAGCTCGACATGTACACCCTGGAGAAGAAGAGGGGCAGTAGGACATGATAGAGGTCTTTAGGTACATGAAAGGGAGCAATAATGGAGGCCCAGTCGGGGTACTCCAAAGGAAGCGGGGGCAACGAGAGGTCACAGGTGTAAGCTGGAAAGGGGCAGGCTCAGAGGGGAGAGAAGGAGTTGTGATTTTTCACTGAAAGGGTGGTGGAACCATGAAATGAGCTGCCCAGGGAGCTGGTAGAGGTGGAGACTGTGGACAGGTTTACAGGGGAAGGGTAAATCTGACCAGGCCCAATACAGGTGGAGCATCTGGTATTGGGAACAATATAACCCAAGGGGAAGGGCGGGTCACCAAAATCAGCCCTCAGTGCGGGTGCTGAAAATTGAGCATAGTCGAAAGACCATTAGACCTATTCTGCTGGCATTTTAATATGTTAGTATGTTAGTACTGGGCAGCGAGGAGAGCAGCTTTCGAGCCAGGGAGGAGCAACCTGTTGATGGCAAAACATGTAGCGTGAATATCATGGTTGGGAAGGAGGGAAATGCGCTGGGGGTTTTCTCTATTTGCTTCAGGAGGAGGTGGGCAGGCATACGAGCCCTGACATTTTGCTGATCCATCTAGGAGGAGAGGACTTAGGAAACAGGAAGATTGTGAGCCTGCTGCTGGTGATGAAGGAAGATCTACATTCCATCAGGCATTGGTGGCCCCATACGATTCTTATCTTGTCGCAGTTACTAATGAGAAAGTCTTTGACACATTCAAGGGACAGGGGTGTGGTGAACAGAACTTGCATGATGGTCAATCAGGAGATGAGAATCTTTATGGAGTCCATGGGTGGCACAGTAGTAAGATAAGAAAGTATTCATCTCTCTAGCCGGGGCCTGTTGGTGGGAGAGAAAGGGCAAGTGCAGGTGGAAGGTTTGGATAGGTTGTTACAGGATTTTAAGCAGATCTTGGATAAACAAATTGTGTGAGTGGCTTGAGGGGTCAGACGGAGTCTGGCCAGTGGCAGCTCAGGAGGAGCGCAGACCAAAGGTAGTGGGGGAAGAAAGTGGGACGAGGCCAATTCTCATGAAGGTTTCATCACCTCTGGTCAGCATGAGGGTGGGGGACAGCAAGACCCAGGCCTACACGGGGGTCACAGTCCAACCTCATCAGTGCAAACTGCAAGGACAGTGGCACGGGCCCGGGGGTGGCCAGGGGAGCCTTGGCCATATGCCCTATCCAGCAGCCATGGGACATACTTCAGCACCAACTTAAAGGAGTCCTGACTGCTGGGCAGGTGTGAGGCGCCGGAGTTCAGCGCATCCTCTGGCAGTGCATGCTGCTCAATTTATGTTAAGTAATGAATAAATAAACACATGGCTGCGGCCATTTTCTCCAAGATCTGTGTCTGAGTCTTGATCAGGAGATGGGAAAATGGGGGGCTACCGGGCAATAGGAGAAAAAAAAAACAGCAGATCCAATACATAATGCTTATTTTTATAAACTTGGCAAGTGTTGTGAATTTTGTGGAATTTAATGCTGGATTTTGCAAAACCAGTAAATGCAAACTCTGCAAATTTCCTTCAGACCTACTTGATGACTTTGTACGGATAAGCTTTACCAAGGCAACCCAATTCAAGGGTGTTATCAGAGTGTAACTTTTGCCTCAAAAATAAGAAGCAACAACCTACTTTACTGGCAAATCCGTCATCGCAGTTTTTTTAAATGCATGGAAACCTGAATTTCACCTAAGAGGACAATCAGGGAAGTGTGCAGTTCTTAAACCAAAAATAATATCAAATGTAAACATTACAATTAAGAATGCATTGAAAACCGTGTTTCAGCTCATGCCACTTATTCACACTGCTATCTGAATGTTCTTATTGGTAATTTCTTCACCACCAATAATCTTGGAAAAATGGGCTTAAAAAACCAAGGCTTTCAAATTGCCAAAAATACATTTTTATTAATGCTTAACAGTCCAGATGACCATTGCACTAATATTCATATAAATAAATCTGACATTTAATGGTGGTAATGCTGTCAAGTGAGTGCTGTGGGGTCAGAGGGGAGACAGAGATACTATACATATTGGGAGAATGTCCTTTAGACTCAAGAACTACTGTAGGTGCAGTAATAAATTGTTAGAGTAAAGAAATAATGCCAACACAGTTGAAACCTTATTTTCCTGAAGCAACAATGAGTTTTAAATTGTGAAACGTTTAACTTATTTATGTGGCTATTAGCACAATGGTCACCTGAACTATTATTAAAGAGAAACATCCACCAAAAATCAGGCCAAATCACAGTGTGATGCAGGGCTTGATTATCATTTTCACAAAAAGTTATTTTTCATTACTTACTGTGCATTGTTCTATTTAGAATTTATCTGGTTGATCCTGCACCCCTCCATGGCAGCATTTTAAATACAAATGCCCCTTGTGGTGTGCCTACAACCACCCGCGGCTATCCCAAGAATGATGTATGATGTGGGGAACCACCACAGGTGTGTCCATAGGTTTTCTATATAGCCAGAACTTCTAATAGCTCCGGTTTGAAATGTACATGTCCCAGTGCTATACAGAGACCAGCTATAGACTGTCAACTGTCAGTCTATACCTGGTCTTGGTATAGTACTGAGACATGTACATTAGCACTGCTTAGGGTGCTTGGATTTAAAATGCTTGTGAGGAGGGATGCAGGATCAATCAGATAAAATCTATAAAAAACAAAGCACAGCATGTCATAAAAAAAAAAACAACTTTTTGTGAAAATCCCAATTGGGCCCTACCTTAGTCTGAGGTGGGGCCGAATTTTAGGTGGACATTTCCCTTCAATATCAGTAATAATAATTTATATATATATATTTTTTTTTTCTAGCCTTTTGAAAGCCTTAATGAGTGAGCCCATTTCTCCAGATTGTTAGTACTGAATGCATGTAATCTGAGTTTGGATTGGACTCCTCCCAGTAGTGTCTAATCTTAAGAGGGTACAGAGAGCCACAATGGTGATCTGAAAATACTTTCTGCAATTTCTTCCAATCCACACCCCCGCACTTCACTCCTTCAGGTTTCCCATGTCTCACCTTAATGTCTCGCTCCACTTCAGCCTTCATTCACCTCCCTCCATCCTGCCATAGAATGATCCCCAGGCAGGTTCTGTGTAAGGTCATTGTACCCAGGATAGCATCCTTGTTGCCAGGTGATAGTGCAGCTGAATGTCTGCATACAGAGGGGCCCATTATCCTCAGGTGTTGGAGCCATTTTCACTGATTTTTGGTCCCCTTTGAGATGCCAGCCATGACAACACCATGCGCAAGTACACACACAGAAAGCACAGATGTGTGGTGTCAGTCAGCACCTCCACCCCCAAGTGCATGCCTACCGGTACCACCTCTCATGGTCACCCAGGTGGTATTAATATAGTAGTGTCTGACAGTCTGCCTCTCTGAAAAGGGGGAGCATCATTTGCAATGCTCAGTTCTTCTCCCTGTAGCTGACCATCAGTGACCCAGGCTTGTTCCAGAACCCCAGCCACTGGCGTTGACCGCAGTACCCTACTGCTGCACCAACAAGTGAGCAGTGTTTTCTGTTTCAGTCAGGGCCTCCTTGATCTAAGTTTGTCCCCAATTATTGAGACATATCCCACACTTTTTTTCTCACTTCTTGTTCACTGAGTCCATTGGTAGTAAATGGAGTAGGTTTAAAAGTGCAGAATACTTACAAATGACACAAATGTCCACTTTTATATATGCAGCCCACATTAAGGGAGTATTCTTTTAAGGTATGTCTATTGTAGGGAGACAGTGTGGTCTAGAGGTTAGAATACTGGTTTGGGAAGCAGGAGATAGCAGTTTCAAGCCCCGCTACAGACAAATACTCCAGAAGTGACGAGTTTGAAAATGTTTTGTTTTCTTGCCACCAGTTGGCTCACATTCCTTTTTATGTTGCTTGCACGCATGTGCAAGAAACATAGTGTCATCATCCAAGTTTTCGGAGGTGTGGCACCCATTTTCCAATTCAGTCAGTGTGTTTGCAGGCACTTCCCCAGTTCCCCAATCGCTGCTGCAGCTGTTTATGACAGCAGCTGAAAATGCAGTGGTCGTACAGTTGAAAGGGAGAGCTCTGCTTCAGTGAGCAGAGCTCCCCACACACACACCCACGCAAGGCTGCATACTGTGTGCTGATGTGCTCCCTTCCCCCCCACACACACTGTTGGCCGTGGGGTGCCCAATCCCCATCGGCTCCATGCCCCCCAAAAGCTGTCCTGGTACCACGCTGGGAGCCTCACCCCGGCGTGGCAAAAACTGTTATAGCTGACGGGTGCCCAATCCCCGCCGACTCCACGGCTGCACGCCCCAAAGCTTTCCAGGTGCCACACTGGGAACCCACCCCAGCATGGCAAAGCATGTTATGGCCGACAGGGTGCCCAATCCCCGTCGGCTCCACCCCCAAACAGCCTTTCCAGCTGCCATACTGAGAGCCCACCCCAGCGAATGGCGTCCAGCATCGTCTTAATAAAAAAAAAAAAAAACCTGTAAACAAAAAACGTTCCTCATAGTCTCCCTGCCCCCACAACCCCACCCACCCACTGGCACCCTGCCTCCCCACACGCCCCTTCACCCCATATTTACCTCTGGACCTCGGTGCGACGATCTTCAGTGGACCGGGAACACGTCTGCATTCTTCAAAGCCGACCGCGAACTGAGAAAATGCCGGTAAGCTGTATAATGTAATGGATAGGGTTTTTTCAACTTTGTTGCATATCTCAGGCATTTTTGGGAAGTTTGGGCCAAAATTTTCAACATGCTGTTTTTAGGACCCCTCCTCATGAATTCTTACACTGTCATGGCATTAATCGGGCCCGAAGGGTGATTTCATGGTCACTGCGTGAAATCATCTTTAGGGACCAATTAATGAAACAGCACTGCCAGAGTTCATAAGGTGGGCTCTCAAAAAGTCTATGTTGAAAATTTGGTGAAAAAATTCCTAAAAATGACTGTTTTACGAGTGTGCGTTGCACAGTTCCTACGCACGCTTGTAAGTTCGTGAATTTTCAATATTTTCACTCCAGATTTTCAACATTACCATTTTACCACACCTCCTTTTGAGCAGTACAGCTGTCATTTTTCACATCTCACCCAAAATGTGCTTCTGCCCATGTAGCGCACAATGGCACAGTCGGTCTTCGAAATCAATGTATGGGACACATTAAGAAAATCACAGTGACACTGTTCATGAGCAGAGGTCTTAAAATGGCTATGTTGAAAATTTGGTGAAAAAATTCCTAAAAATGACTGTTTTACGAGTGTGCGTTGCGCAGTTCCTATGTACGCTTGTAAGTTCACGAATTTTCAATATTTTCACTTCAGATTTTCAACATTGCCATTTTATCACACCTCCTTATAAACAGTACAGCTGTAATTTTTTCACATCTTACCCAAACGTTAGCTTCCACCCATGTGGCGCTTCAAAGTAAACGGCAGTCGGTCCTGCGAAATCAATGTATGGGACACATTAAAATCACAGTGACACTGTTCGCGAGCAGAGGTGTTAAAATGGCTATGTTGAAAATCTGTGAAAATTCCCAAAATGACTGTTTTCTGGCGTGTGTTCGCGCGGTTCCTACCCACACTCGTAAGTTAAGCAAATTTTTAATATTTGCACTCCAGAGTTTCAACATTGCCATTTTACCACACCACCTTATGAGCAGTACAGCTGTCATTTTTCACATGTCGCCCAAAATGTGTTTCTGTGCATGTAGTGCACAATGGCGCAGTCAGTGTGCGCAATCAATGTTTGGGACAGATTAAGAAAATCACAGTGACACTGTTCATGAGCAGAGGTCTTAAAATGGCTGTATTGAAAATTTGGTGAAAAAATTCCCTTCAGCCGTTCTGCGATGTTGCTAATGAAGACCCTGCAACACCCCACTGGTCACCCCCTCTCCCTAGACTGCACCCCATTTACCACCACTCTCTGCCTCCTGTCTGTTAGCCGGTTTCTAACCTAGTTTACCACCCTTTCCCCCATGCCCAGCCTACCCAGCTAGTTTATCAGCCTCCTATGTGGGATGGTGTCAATGGCTTTGCGTTATTCACTGCTCCACCCTGATTCACTTCCTTTGTCACCCAGTCAAAGAAATCAACCAGATTTGTCTGACATGATGTCCCCACTGTGAATCCATGTTGTCTATGGTCCTGGGCTCCGATGGCTTCTAGATGCCCCACTATCCTTTCTTTAAGCAATGTCTCCATGATCTTCCTCACTACTGAGGTGAGGCTGAACGGCCTATTGTTCCCTGCCTCCTCCCTGCTGCTGCATTTGTGTAGAGGGACCACATGTGCCCTCCTCCAATTCCTCATGTTGAATGACTCAGTGAACATGGCTGCCAGAGGTACTGCTATCTCCTTAGCAGTTCTCTTAATATCCTTGGGCGTATGCCATCTGGTTCCATCGCTTTGTCCACCTTCAATTTAGTGAGCTCCTGCAGGACTCTTTTGCCTTTGAATGGACTATTGTCCACCTCTTCACCCCCTTGGCAACTGCTGTACTGCTGTGGCCCTTGTCCCTCCCACTCTTCTGTGAATACTGAGTGGAAAGACACAGTGGAAGATTTGGGAGGAAGGCATGGAACTATCACTTCCAAATACCTAAACAGCACATACAAGCAAGCAACATTCAGCATTGACAAATGCTTGTTTCATTTTTTGTTTTTACTTCTCCTGTTTTTTCCCAGACTCATCCAGACCTCCTTCAGTCACTGCCAGTGCCTGCAATCCAGTGGGCAGAGCTGCAGTGGACTGCTGACCCAGGTAACTCCAGCTGACCTGTGACACACTTGGATATTCCTCCTCAGGCTTCCCCCTCTCCCTGATAAACGATTTCATTACCCACAGCGCCGAGGCCACAAGTGGACTTTGGATCTGCCTGTGCACTGAAATTCCGCTGTTATTTTACATTAAAGTATGCTAAAAAATGAAGAAGAGATTTTGTGCTGTTGTTATTTTCGAGTGCAGCCTTTTGGATTTTGTTCCACCTCCACCCAAGGAGATGTTACACAGCAGTACATCCCTATCATCTGGATCCTTCTATGGAGGTCAGTCTGGAACTTCCCTGGTGCCAGTTGGGTGGTGCCTTGCTGGAGAGAGGCTGGGCAGGACATGATCTGCCTGGCAAGCTTGCTTTTTCTCTGATCCCCCGTGGAGCTGACATGTGATGACACAAAGAGCTCAGTTTTACGGTCTTGTACACAACACCCTGCTGGCATCAATCACTCTTCCCCCAGTCTGAGCTACCAGTCATCCTTACCCCCTGCCACACCTGGGGGTCAGTACAGAGTCTGCAGCTGCATTCCCCCCACCCCAGTGAGGCAGAGAGTTGTTCTTCAGATGCTTAAGAGCAGTTCTGCAATTCAGCATGTATTTTCATAAATAAGATGTTTCAGCTATTACAATTTACTAGAGAATATATTTTTTTTCATTTTCAGTGTTCCCTTCCAAGGTTTACAGCACATCTTAGTAGTCTGTCTAAAACATCTGTATATAAAACTTTTGCCTCTCCCTTGTTAACCTAACAATACATTTGTTTATGACATAGTGCTCACCGTGACAACAGACTGTGATGTCTCAAAACAGGAATTGTGTGGTTAGCAGGGGAGGGATAGATACATTTTGAAAGGCTCCATGAAATAAGTACTGCAACAGCAGAGGAAGTAAAAAAAAATAAATAACTAGAAAACAATAAAGTTAAAACATAATTTGTGTAATTCTAGTGTTTTTAAGCTTTATATTATAATAGAGAGTTGCATTTTAATTCACGTACCTTCAGCCAATGCTCCAGTGAACTAAGCTTGTTCCCAAACCTGGTTTGGCAGTGTTGTACGTGGTAGTGCTACTGCTGAACCAGCAGGCCGGCTGGTTAGCTGCATCTCTAGCTGTATTTACACGGCTGACTTTGCTCCTTTTGTGGAGCATTGAAGCACTGCCCTGACCTAGGAAGACGCTCAGTTTCTGTGTCTACACAGCCTCTCTCAGTGCCAATGCAAGACACACTGGAGAGGGGCTGGGAGTAAAGGGGCAGATGGTTAATGGAAGCCAAAAGACGCCCACAGGGTCTGGTGCTTGGGAGCGAGTGGTGCAGCCTGTCCACAAGGCCACTTAAACCACTTACGAACATACGAACATACAAAATTTGCCAGCAGATAAGGCCTAGAGGTCTATCAAGTCTGCTCAAATGTGCAGCTAGCACCCCTTATTCTGCAGCTGCCCTTCCCTTCCACTCTTCCCCTTCATTGATCCTCCCCCTTGTCCTATCCCATCCCCTTTTGAAGCAGTCCACTGTTCTACTGGATACCACTTCTGCAGGTAATGCATTCCACCCAGCCACCACCCTCTCTGTAAAAAAGTGTCTCCTCATCTCCCTCCTGAACCTTCCTCCCTCCAGTCTCATATCACATGCTCCAGAACACATTTCCAGATTTTCTGGTAGTGCAGGAGTGGAGTAAGGACTTGCTTACAGCGATCTGGTAAGTGTCCACCATACCTCTCAACCTCTTTACTCGTAAATCAGGGACAAAGCTTAAAAAAATCAGGGACAAAATCCCGAAATCACAGAACCCATCTTAAAAATTGGTACTATTCACTCAGAAAGCTGATAGAATAAGTGGATTAGTGTAAGATGCATTTTCTGAAGAAGAACAAGTCTGTAACTTTAATGTTTGGCATTATTTTTTACTTTCAATCCCCACTGTTCTGTCACAAAAACACAAATTTTGCGAGGGACAGAGGAACATTCTGAGTCAAAATCAGGGACGTCCCTGAAAATCAGGGATAGTTGAGAGGTATGGTGTCCACACAGCTGTATTTGCACCACAGCAGTCCAAGTGCTCAGGTTGCTGCAGTGCAAATGCTGCTGTGTTAATAGGGCTTCTGTGGTAGCTGGAGATATAAATATTTGTTTTAGTTTACTTTTACTGTCAGTAGTAAACCTGTCCTCTGTAACTACACTACCTGACTCCATTTTCTGATGCTTGTTGAAATCTCACTTGTTCCTGGGAGCTGCATTAGCAGTGAGAAGATAATGTGTCAACATCCATTAGACTCTAGAGTATCTCTATCTGCCAGTTTAGCATAACAAAACAAATAGCAGCAAAGGTGTGAAATACCCTATTTACCATCAATTAGTTTCAAAAACATCTTAGTAGTGGTAGAGCAGGATTTTTCCTTTATAAATCACTTTCAGTCTGTGTGTTTCTTGCAAGGTTTTAATTTTTTTTTTTTATTTAAACATGCTATAGAGAGAGGATTGATGTAAATGGGTGCAATGACAGCATCTTCTCATAGAAACATAGAATTTGTTGGCAGGAAAGGACCACTTGGCCCACACAGTCTGCCCAGATTATCCATGCTTACTCTGTTTCCACAGACCCTAACTGGTCTCCAGTGACCCTCCTGCCTCCCTGCCTATTTACTAATGTTCCCCTATGTCCATCCCATGCATGCTTGAAGCCCCCTATTGTTTTTGCCTCCATTACTTATGCTGATAGTCTTTCCAGGCATCTACTGCACTTTCAGTGAAGTAATACTTCCTCACATGCATCATAAACTCCCTCCAGCTTCTTCACATGTCTCTCTGGTCATGGTGTGCTTCCTCATTCAAAAGAGACTTTTATCCTGGATCCTGTTCATCCCATGAGGCACTTGTAGGTCTCCATCATGTCCCTCTTGTTCTCCCTCAGGGTGTACATGTTGAGATCCCTTAGTTTATCCTTGTAGGACTTTTGGTGCAACCCCTGCATCATTTTAGTTGCCCTCCTCTGATCTGCCCCCACCATGTCTATGTCCTTTCTGAGGTATGGCCTCTAGAGCTAAACACAATACTCTAGGTGTGCTGTCATCAGTGAGCAACACATTCGCGACACCACCTCCCTCCTCCTGCTGGAGATACTTCTCCCAATGCATCCTAGCATTGCACTGGCTATACCAACTGCTTTGTCACTCTGCCCTGCCATTTTGAGGTCATCATATATAACCAAAACATCCCTTTCCTGCTTAGTGATTGACAGTACCTCCACTGCTATCTTTACTCACTTACTGGGTTCCTATGCCTTGAGTGCGTGATTGTGCATATTTTGGCATTGAATACCAGCTGCCATGTTCTTGATCACTCCTTGAGTTTCCCAAGTTCCTTATGCATTCTTTCTGCCCCCTACTGATTACCCACTTCATTACAGGTTTTTTCTATCATCTGCAAAATGGCATACTTTACCTTCCATTTGATCTGCAATGTCACTTATGAAGATATTTAAGCGGACCAGTCCAGACCGGCCTGGTGGGGCAGAAGGTTGAAGCACTGGCGCCTTACCTCACACCACACCAGCGACCCGGGTTTGGGAACGGACTTGGGTCATTGGGGATCGGCAGGGGAAGGAGAGGATTGAGCATCCACAGGACTGCTCTCCTCTCCTGGGGTGGATTCCAGGGTTGCTTCACTCTGCAGCAGCACTTGGTGGAGACCGGGAGCACTGCACAAAAGCGTCACAATGTGGGAAGTACCAGAACATGGAAAAAACACTCTGGGTTGGCCAGATGATGGCATCCAGTCTACCAGCACACCCAGAAGACTTCTTGTGGGCCAGCCATCTCAGCAGCACCCAAGGACGAGGAAAAATTTAGCTTACTGGGCTGCCCCAACTGGTGCCTTCCTGCTCGGAAGAGAGAAACCCACTTGGAGAAGGGTAATGTCAAGCTACCTCGAGGTAGGCTGCAATGTGAGGTGAAGGGGCTCGGAGGGGTTAGAAGGGGTGCTGGTGACCTTGGATGCCTGAAGGAGAGGCGGATTCAGGGCAAGATGGGGAGAAAATTAGATCATTCAAAAATTAAAAAAAGGACCAGTCCCAGTAGTGAGCCAGTTGCACCCCGCTGTCCACTTTTCCATCATTAGAGTTAGTGCCATTAAGCATCACCCTGTGTCCCCTATATAAGTTTTGACCAAATTCACCACTTTGGATCCCACCCCTACACTGCTTATTATCTTAATCAGTCACTTGTCGGTCACAGATGTGAATGCCTTGCTGAAGTCCACATAGGTTAAATCCACTGCAACGCCATTCTATTTCTCTGGTCACCCAGTCAAAGAAATCAATCAGGTTCATCTGGCATGACCTCTCCTCCTGCAATCTATGCTACTTTTTGTCTTGCAGCCCATTGGATTCAACATACTCTCCTAACCTGTCATTTATCAGTGTTTCCATTAATTTCTCCACCACTAAGATGAGGCTGACTGGCCTAGAGTTGCTAGCATCTTCTTATTGTCACTTTTATGTAGAGGGAGCACTTCTTCTGCTCCTTTCCAAACCTCAGGAACCACACCCAATTCCAGTGAACTGTTGAATAAGGCCACTAGTGGGAAAGCCAACACCACTCTGAGTGCATTTAGAATCATTGGGAATATCGTGCCCTGTCCTACAATTTTAATACTTTCAGAGCTGCAAGTCTCTTCAGAAGTCTTTCCTCTGAAAATGGACTTCAGTACACCCCCGCTTTTGTTTCTGTTGCTCCCTGGTAGTTTGCCCCAGCCCAGTGAAGACTGAGCAGAAGTACCTGTTCAGGATGTCTGCTTTTCTTGGCCTTCTTCTGTGCAGTATACCTCTGCCGCCCTCCTTATTCTCACTAGCGCTCCTACAATTCACTCTTAATGGTGCTTTCCTGAACAAACTGTCAACAATTAGAAAATGTCATCACCAAAGGTAGTTACAGAGGATTACTACTAGTGGAAAAAAAATAAACTAAAATAAAAGTTTCTTTCCCCAACTGCTACAGAAATGTAGGTAACTGGTGACAACTGAAAAAATTCAAAATATGTAAGGGTATAGTTATCATTAAAACTCTCAGTGCTATAGTACACTGAGTTATGGAAATGGTTAAAAGCAGGATCGCACTGAAAACAAGATGTAGAAGTTCAGCTGTTTTGTCCTAGGTAAATACATTGAAAGTATATCTTGCTAGCTGTCATATATGAGCATATTTTCTTAACAGTTGCAGATGTAACTCAAATTTTAACAAAATGAATGATATCAAAGTTTTTAAACCCTTTGATTGACAAAACTCCCCTTTTTATATCAACTTTTCCCTATTACAATAATTCCATTTTATTGCCAAACACTGTTCCGAGCTCTGCAACTCCTTGTTCTTACATGTAGCCATTAAGAGTTATGGCCATGGAAGAATTTGTTCCATACTGTAGGAAATCCTTCTTGGCTATTTAATGCTCTCAAGTTAATGTTTCATTTTAACAGCTGTTCTTCTGTGATTATTAGTTGAATCCCAGTAAAGTTGCAGTTGGATTTTGTGAATCTTTTCCCTTTGGCAAACTGCAGTGGTTTTTTATTGATATTGCAGCTTGTGAGCCTGTTCAACTGCCAGTCCTCACCCCCCCCCCAAAAAAAAAGAAATCTTTCTCCTCAGCTCAGCCTGCAACTCAGTCAGTTTTGTTTTGCACCAATTTCTGCAGTTAGCCTACTGAAACTTCCTTTGTTCCTCCTTAATTGTTTATTTATTTTATTTTTTTATTTGTTTTTTGGTAACTGGGTAAGTACACTAGACAACAGTGTGCCTATTTTCAGGTACAAGCTGGGAGATTACATTTCAGAAGAGCAAACAACAGTTCACATAAGCAGTTCCACAAAAGCAGATTATTTCCTCAAGAGTAGATTGTAAATACGGAAAGTAAACTTAGCTAGAGTCTGCATACTACTCACGTATCAACCCCAGAAAGTGTTGTTTTTTTTTAGTTGTTTAACTAGGAGTAGCACACTAAGCTGAAAGCTTTTTTTACAGGTGTGACCTGGGTTTCCTTTCCTTTATGCTGGTCTCACAGAACACATAGCTGGCTCTTGAAGCCTTGCAGTGAATCATCCCAGCAACACCTTTAAAAATGACAGGAGCACTCCTTTTAATACATCTCAGACCTGATTTTCATAAGTATTCTCTGCTGTTGTTTAACACTCATTGTTTAACATCACTTCTGCTGTAACTAAAATGAACTAGTATTCAGTAGGCAGTGCTCTTGAATTTTTTGGACAATAGGTGTGCAAAAACAGCTGAGAATACTGATGAAGACCTGGTCCTAGCAATATTAAACAAATCATGGGAGGATGGTGTGGTACCTGAGGACTGGAGGAGGGCAGATGTGATTCCCCTTCACAAAAGTGGGAGCAAGACAGAGGCAGAAAACTACAGACCTGTCAGTTTGACCTCAGTGGTAGGGAAAATGATGGAATCACTTCTGAAGGAAAGAATTGTTGGGTATCTAGAGGCCAGTGGGGCACAGGACCCAAGGTAGCATGGATTCACAGCAGCAAGGTCATGTCAGACAAATCTAATAGATTTCTTTGACTGGGTGACCAAAGTAGTAGACCAGGAAGGGGCTATGGACATGGCCTACCTAGACTTTAGCAAGGCATTTGGCACAGTCACCCACAAAAGATTAATAAACAAATTAGCCAGCCTGGGAGTGGGTCACAGGGTGGTAGCCTGTGTAAAACACTGATTGGACAACAGGACACAGCTGGTAATAGTAAATGGAGTCCACAGTGAAGAAAGGGGGGTTACTAGTGGGGTACCACAGGGTTTAGTACTGGTGCAAGTTCTTTTTAATGTCTTTATAAGTGACATTGCAGAAGGACTGGAAGGGAAAGTATGTCTCTTTGCAGATGACACAAAGATCTGCAACAAGGTTGATACGCAAGGTGGGTTGAAAAGGATGAAAAGGGATTTGGCACGGTTGGAGTATGGTGAAATGTATGGCAGCTTAGATTCAACGCAAAGAAGTGCAAAGTAATACACATGGGAAACAAAAACCCAGGGGAAGAGTACACAATGGGGGGGGGGTGAGATACTGACAAGAACAAAATGGAAAAGACCTGGGGATAATTATATCAGAGGACCTAAAGGTGGGCCAGCAATGTGAGAAGGCAGTAAGGAGGGCTGGGGGGGATACTGGGATGCATAGGGAGAGGCATCACCAGTAGAAAACAAGAAGTTGTTGGCCCTCTGTACAGACAGTTGGCAAGACCACATCTGAAGTACTGTGTACAGTTCTGGAGACTCCATCTCTGCAAAGACATAGACAGAGCAGAGGCTGTTCAGAGGAGGGCAACCAAAATGGTGCAGAGTCCACACCAAAAGATATATGAAGAAAGACTAAAAGAGCTTAAGATGTATAGCCTGGAGGAAAGGAGGGAGAGGGGGACATGATAGAAACTTTCAAATACCTCAAGGGAATCAACAAAGTCCAAGAGGGTAGCATCTTTCAGAAAAAGAGATGTGCAAGAACAAGGGGGCACAATTTTAAGATAGAGGGGGGATGGCTCAGAGGTAATGTGAGGAAGTATTTCTTCACAGAGGGTTGTAGATCCATGGAACAGCTTTCCCGAGGAGGTCGTAGAGTCAAAAACAGTGGCGCAATTCAAGAATGCATGGGGCAGACATAAGGCAATTCTAGTGAGGGGTAGGAGGAAGTAGGCTGTTGGTTAACTAGGATCTGTAGCTTATCCGTTAGGTAGGATAATGGGCAGACTAGGTGGGCCAAGATGTCCTTATCTGCCATCAAATTCTATATTTCTATGTTTCTATGAGCACTCCTTTTATTATTTCAAATGTGAAAAAGTACTAATGCAGACCTAAAATGAGGAAAGAAGGGTATCATACAAGTCAGGATATAAGGGACAATCTAAAATAGAATAAAAAGTATAGGCTAACATTTTTTTCACTGTCATGTACTGCTGCTTTAAAGCTGTTAATGCTTATGCAGCATGCATTTTACCAGGGGAGATTGTGAGGTACTGCTAAACCAGTGCTTCTCAACTAAAGCCACCATGGTCACCAGCACAGTTTTTTCATCCACAGTGCTCTTTAAAAGACCAATTACAAAAGTAATGCAATGGACAATTTTGTACCATTAAAACAACATGGGAGATACATTTCAAGTAAAAATACATCAGTGACTTGATTTGTTGTATATAGTGTGAAAATAAATGTGTTAGATCAGAGAGTTTGGGATGCAAAACAGAGTGAGACCACTAGTAGGTTTGGGTGACTGAACTCAGAGGCCATTCAAGGCCGCCAGGATTTGGGGCTTGAGAATATCTGTAGTAAACTATCCCAAAGCACTTGGTGGCTATAGACCAGGGTTCCTCAAATGGTGAGGCCAGCTTCCCTGAGGAGGCCCCAACCTGTTCCATGGGAAGCTCAAACAAGTTTGAAAAGTACTGCATTTAAATTTTTAGTTTTATGTGTTTTATCTAAAGGGATAGTGTAAACTGAAAGAGAATAATAGTAAGTGAATTTGCTTATTTACAAATGAGTGAACAGGAAAGGCACACTGAGCCATGGCTCATTTCAACTGTATATAAGGAAAGGTAGGAGGTGAATGCACTGCAAAAGGTAACTGTGCAAAACAGTCAAGCAATATAAAATGAACAGTAGTGCAAACAAATAGGAGCAATGTAAATAATGAGCGGTAATAACTGACCCATTAGACTGGTGGCAGAACAGCCCAGATATAAGGCTTACACACAGATGTACTAGGAGCAAGAGCAGGAGGGAGCAAAATGATCCTAAGAGGTTGCTTAAAAACAGAGCAAAAGGAGGAAAGGCAGAGGCTGGTAGGAAGGTTGTTCCAGACTGAGGAGGAAACAGAGAAAGAAAGCATTCTGGCCCATGAAGATGCTACAACAAGGACCAACAATGATTTGAGATTCAAAATAACAGAGCGAGTAGGCTGGCCTGGGGAAGAGGTTACAGAAAGGGGGGAGAAAAATACACTAAATAAAATGAGACTAATTTCAGCAAAGTACTTAAAGGAGTTTCATGTTATTCCTGGTATACTGTTCAGTGTTATATTTTTCTATGAGGAGGCCCAAAATCAGTTCCATATTTGGCTGGCAGTGTAGCCTAGAGGTTACAGTAATGAGCTGTGAATGACCTTGGTACATCCAGCAGACCAGACCTGGATTTGATTCTCACAACCTCCACTTGCATACTGTGTGACTCTGAGCAAGTCACTTAACCACCCTGTACTTCCAGGTCGCCCCTAATAAACAGGCACTTGTGCCTAGTGGACCTGGCCCAGTTACCAAAGACTAAAATAAACAAGGCATTTGTCAATGCCGAATGTTGTCGCACTGGTATTGCCTTTGGTAATGCATTGTGGAAACACATGTTTGGCAGGATGTGAAAAATGACATACTGTTCATAAGGAGGTGTAAAAAAATGGCAGTGGTAAAACTGTGGCATGTAAGTATTGCAAATATGGGAAGTTACAAGGGTACGTGGGAAATGTGAAACGCACACTTGTAACACAGGCATTTGATGGAGTTTTGGCACCAGATTTTCGACATAGGCATTTTAGCACCTCTACTCATGTGCAGTGTCACTGTCGTGTCCTCAAGCTGTCTCAAAAAGTGATTTCGCACAGCGACCGTGCTATTCTTCACCAGACGTGCGAAAACACATTTTGGGCAGGATATGTAAAATGGCAGCTTTACTGTTCATCAAGAGGTGTAGAAAAAAGCCAATGGTGAAAATCCAGAGCAAAAATATTACAAATGCACAACATTCCGAGAGTGCGTGCAAACTGCGCAATGTACGCTCATAACACAATCATTTTATGGAGTATCATCACCAAATTTTCAACATAGGCATTGTAGGACCTCTGCTCATGAACAGTCTGGCCGAACACTGATTTCCCACAGTGACTGCGGTATTGTGCGCCGGAAGTGCGGAAACACATTTTGGCTAGGATGTGAAAAATGACAGCTGTACTGTTCACAAGGAGGTGTAGAAAAATGACAATGTTGAAAATTGTGCATGAAAATATTGAGAATTCACGAAGTCATGAGCTTGCGTAGCAACTGCACAACGTACGCTCGTAAAACAGCCATTTTTTTGATTTTTCCACCAAATTTGCAACACAGGCTTTTTGAGAGCCCACCTCATGAACACTGCCACTGTCCTTACGTTAATCGGTCTCAAAAGGTGATTTCGCGTAGTGACTGCAAAATCACCTTTCAGGACCAATTAACGTCAAAACTGTGACAGAATTCATGAGGAGGGGTCCCAAAAACCCCATCTTGAAAATTTGATGCAAAAATTCCAAAAAATGCCCAAAATATGGAGCAAAGTTGAAAAAACCCTATGTAGTCCATTATACAGCTTACTGGCATTTCCTCAGTTCGCGGTCGGCTTTGAAGAGTGCAGAAGTGTTCCCGGTCCACTGAAGATCGTCGCACCGGACTCTGGAGGTAAGTATGGGGTGGGGGGTGTGGGGAGGCAGAGTGTGCAGTGGGTGGGTGCGGGTGGTGGGTAGGGAGACTACGAGGGATTGTTTTCAGTTTACAGGTACTGAAGAGAAAAAAAAACACGGATGGTTTTCTTTTTTACAGGTCATTTCTTTTGTTTGGGGGGGTACAGTAGCTGATGGGGGATTGGGCACCCCCGTCAGCACAGAAGAAGGGGGGACATGATGCCGATGGGGAGTTGGCTCCCCCGTTGGCACAGTACAATGGGAAGGGAGGGCAGATGCCGATGGGGATTGGGCACCTCCGTCAGCAAACAATGAGGTGGGGGACACATTCTGCCGATGGGGAGTGGGCTCCCCCATCGGCACATACTTCACCGGGTAGGGCAAGCCAACCAGAGGATTGGGAAACCGGAAGTCGGCGCTGTCGGCTGTGTAGTGGCCACTGTGCCGCCATGCTGCTGGCTGGCGAGCATGTAGGAAGGGTCCACTACGTATGATGAGCTTTGCTCGGATTGCAGCAGACCTTTCCTTAGATATGCTCGCCAGCTTAGTATGCATGGTGTGGCGTCAGTATGCAGGCTGATTGGGGAATGAGGGACACATCTACTGGTGCGTGCCCTGCATTCGCCCAACAGCAACTGCGCCCCCAAATCCCCACTGCTGCAAGACGTTGGCTGCACACATGCACCAACATAAAAAATTGGGGGAGGCTCAAAACCTTTTCCATTGCTTTGGGGTGGCTCACTATAACAGAGTCTGAGAACTAATGAGCACAGATGAGCATTCAAGAAATACTGAATTTTGCTCTAATTTAGAAGCACACCTACATACTATGTGCCATTAACACAACCGGTATTTCATAAGCTTATTTGCAATAAATCATGAATTTTAATGACTGCTTTGTTAAAAAGATTTAAAAATAATAGTTCAAACACAAGAGAAATACTGGATCATGCTTACCTACAAAGGCATATCTCAAAATCATCCCAGTAATACTAGTCCTACAGATTGAAACCGAATCGCATAATAAAATTCAGCACTACATCAAGAACTCTTAATATTTCTTCCTTTTTTTGTCCTGTTATGCAGGGCTCAAATATTATGCATAAGGTTTCTAAAAAGGAATCAATTGACTGACTTGGTCTGTTGACTGGCTGTTTAAGAACAATTTGTCTTTGCAGCAACAATGGTCAGAATGGCAAGACTCATCAAAACTCATCCTTCAGTAATGATCCAGGCAATTCACAGAAGACAGTCACTGAATCTAAAATTAGGAGATGGATGTAATCGGAATTCACATTATCTACACTTTATCTACCTCCCAAATTAAAAATCAATTAAATATCACATTTGCATACATTAAAATACATTCATCATTTGTACGTGAACAAAATATTTCAGACAACTTCAGCACAGAAGGAAATACAACTTGGAGGAATACTTATTTAAACTGATATGTAGGGCAATGAAAACATACAGATTTTGAGTGTGGTGTGCTGGTTTTAAAATTGGACTGGACACTTAAAGGCAATATAAACTACACTGTTTACATTTTTTAATTTTACTGAACATTTAGGCATGTGTGAAGTCTGCCTAATCACCTCAGTGTTTTGTTTTATTTTTGTTTTGAGATAGTCATATTTTTTCCTTGCTTTGGGCCCATAATAATGCAGTCTTTTTCTCACCTAAAATTCCTTTATTTTAATTATTAGCAGTTTCAAAAAATAGTGACATCAGTGGACATGAAGTCAACAATAAAGCAGAACACATTAACATCGGCTGAGCCAATTTTATTGTGTTCTGCTTCATTGGTAAGCAATGTCAACTCTGGCAGCACCTTAAGGCCTGTAGCATGGCATGCCTGTTACATTGTGATTGGTTGGCATCCATGGCACTCCAGACATTACCTCATGGGTTACAGCCCACCTGATAGGCTAGTGATGCACATGACCCAGATCAGATTTCCAGTATATCCAGGTCCCAGAAACCCCTGCTCTCCAGTTTTGAATCGTGCATCTGAATAGGCAAGAAGCACACCAGGAATCCCTGTCTGCTCTAGCAAGGTAGGAACTAGCTTTTTTCTGTCTGTTAAATTATCCTGCCTGCTCTGTTTAGTCTATTGAAACCAAGTTTTTAAATGCTCTGTATGTTTTATTGTGTGGCTGGAGACTGAGCTCCTTGCTCTGTTTTTCCCTTCTTTGGAGGATTAGCAGGGCTGTGATGTAGCCTTATGGTGGCCACATGGCCTCAGCATGGTTTTCTACCTGAGCCTGTGCTCAGGGCAGAGTAGTCTGCTGGCCCCTGGCGCTCCCCCACGCTGCTCCCCTGGCCCCTTGACTCGCCCCACGCTATTCGTGGTGGCGCTGTATCTCTCTAGCGCTTGCTGGTCCTTCCGACTGGCTCAGTCCTCGGCCCTCTGAGTCACGAGAGTCGTGGCAGGCAGGTAGGCCTGCCCATCTATCCTCCACCCATATCAGGTGCGTGTAGATCCGCGGGGCCTCAAGAGGCCTCCCGCTCCCCCCCAGCCTTTCGGCGTCTCCCTCGCAGGCAGCCTCCCCTTCTGCTCTCGTGCCCACGGTCTTCCCCTGCAGGCGGGTAGGAGAGGAAGGTGAGCTTCATGCTCCGGTGCTCAGTAGGCCTCATTGGGGCCTTTTCTTCTTCCGCCCACCTCGGCGTCGCCTATCGGCTCCGGGCCGTCCCGTTCGCCTCCTGGCCTCCGCCAGCTGTTCCTCCTCCTCCCGCTTGCAGGACCTCCGGGAGGGGAAGCAGCCTCCGCAGTCACCGTTGGCGCAATCCTAGCGGAGGCGGGCGGCACAGATATCGAGAGCGGGGCCTCTCAGGGCCCATGTAGCCGAGAGCAACGTCTGTCTCGCTGGGAGGGGGGGGAGGGCTGTTCGCCCTCTCCGAGGCTCTACTCCTCTGAACTACCCTGGTAGCCTCATGGGGCCTTGGGCTCTCCCCTGGGCGTTTTTCTTTATGGATGTGTGGCAACTGACTCCATGAACCCCCACCAAACCGAATCTATAGCCAGACCAGTCTCAGAACGCGGGGGGATCAGGCCTGGTTTCTCTTGCCCTGAGGAAAAAAAAAAACCCTCCCTAGTCAATGAATCCACTCGGGTCCCTCCCATAGAGACCCCAGTAGGTGGTTCCTCCTGGTTTATTCTCACCATGGCTGCCTCGGCCCCCTCCCATAGCAGGCTCGGCACCAACTTCTCTGCCTTTTTTGTAGGGGTCCTCCCAAGCACCCCTCACCCAGGCTCCCCATCCCCCTCCCCGGTGGGCAGGGCCCGTCCAGGACTCAGGCAGGGGACACATATATATAAAAAAAAAAAGAGAGAGGGATCAGGTGTGGGCGTCTCTTAGTGTACCTCTCTCTAATTTCAGATGGTAAAGGCCAAGAAGTGTTCCGCGTGCAGCGTCAATCTCCTCCCCCAAATCCCAGGGCCCCTATGAGCCGCCTGCCTCCTGGACGATGACCTCTCTTTGCTGGAGAGGACACCACCTCTGGCCCCCAACAATCCCGGACCCAGCAACTCAACGTGGATGGACCCGGGTTCCCTCTTGATCCAGAACCAACAAGCGGCGGTGGCCATGATGGAGAGCCAACAGAACTTCATGCTCAAGATCATGGAGAAACTGGAAGCCCTCACCCAGAACAGGGCAAGGCCTCCCAGCCCGGAACCCGACAAGACAAAGGGCCTACCAGAGGAAACACCCATCCCTGAGGACACCCGCCCGGTCGCCTCCCACACGACGGCACACTCGAGGATGGGGAGAGAGATGACGCAGGAGGAGAAGAGGAGGAAGATGGTGGAATCGGACACAGAGGAGATGGAACTACAGGCAGCTCCTTCCCTGACATCTAAGCTATGCTCTTTCGACACTATCCCGGGGCTCATGAAGATGATCAAGGCCACCATGGGGTTAGGCACCGAGGACCCCGAAGAAAGTAAGCCTGAGTCGAAGCTCGATCCAATGATCCAGCTTAGACCCACAACCACAGAGACTTTCCCAGTATGTCCAGCCATTGAGGACATCTTTAGCACAGAATTTCAGTCCCCCGAACCGGGCAGGATGCCGAACCGGAGAAACCTGGACAGAATGTACCCTGTACAGGGTGAGAAATCGGACATTTGGTGCAAGGCACCCACCATTGACCCTCAAGTGGCGGCCCTGAGCAAGAAAACTGTGCTTCCGTGCGGCACCATAGCCCTCAAGGACCCAACAGATAAGAAGATCGAGGATATGCTCAAGAAGACTTTCGAGATCGAGGGAACCACCTCCAAGGCAATGACCACCGCCATCTACACAACTTGGGCACAGATCCACTGGCTCGAGGAGCACCAGGAGCAGGCCACCCCTAAATCTAAGGAGGCAGAGCTACTGGAGTGCACCTTGGATGCAGCCAAATATCTGGCTGATATGGCGGTGGACTCGCTGCGTCTTCAGGCGAGGGCCACCGCCATCATCAACCGGGCCCGTAGGGCGCTGTGGTTGAAACTCTGGGATGCTGATATGGAATCTAAGACTTTATTACAAAATTTACCTCTCAGGGGAAAACATGTCTTTGGGGAGGGACTACAGGACTACCTAAAGCATAAGGAGGAGGATAGGGACCTCCTCAGGAACAGGACCAAGCTCTCTTATCTGCCTTCCTCTAGACGGTGGTTTCGGGCTGGGAACAAGCTTGGCCAACCTTGCAGGGACACCATTCTTCAGGGCCACTCCTTTCGAGGTAGAGGCTCTTCCTCCAGCTCCCGCGGCCCATTCCTTCAGAACTACCAGCCCACTTCCTTCAGATCCCGGGGACAAAGATCCGGAAGTCGAGGTAGAGGCTTCAGGGGAAAACAGTGACTGCCCACGGCCGGAAACTCATGGTCAGGCCCCGTACCCACCTGTGGGACAAAGGCTAGCCCTGTTTGCCCACCGCTGGGCGTCCACCACATCGGACAGGTGGGTACGAGACGTAGTGTCCAAGGGATATGCCATTGAGCTATCCCACGCTCATATCCCCCACAGATTTGTGTCGTCCCCCGTGTCCAGGAGGAGAGCCTCCCCTCATCAGGTCCAGCAGATTCTAGCAGAGCTGATCTGGAACAGGGCCATTCAGCCCGTCCCGGTACCAGAACAGAGAATGGGAATGTACTCCATTTTTTTCCTGGTACCCAAGAAATCGGGGGAGCTCAGACCCATTCTAGACCTGAAGCAGCTGAACCGACATGTGGTCCCACACCGGTTCAAAATGGAGACTATTCGATCCACCCTTCAATGCATCAAGGTAGGCGACTTCATGACGTCCATCGACCTGAAGGACGCCTACCTCCACATCCCCATTATCAGAAAACACAGGCAGTTCCTTCGCTTTCACATCCTAGGCCACCACTTCCAGTACAAGGCACTTCCCTTCGGACTGTCATCAGCCCCGAGAGTCTTCACCAAGGTTTCAATAACCCTGGTGGCCAGACTCAGGGAACAGGGATTGGACATTATCCCGTACCTGGACGACTGGCTCATCCGCGCCCGCTCCGAGGACCAAGCGCAAGCACACACGGAACTCACCTTACAGGCCCTCGAGGACCACGGCTGGGTGGTCAATCGAGAAAAGAGCCACCTCAGCCCCACCCAACAGATCGAACATCTGGGGGCCCTCATCAACTCGGCTGAAGGCTGGGCAAAGCCATCTCTGAGCCGCGTCCACAACCTAAGGGAGCTGGCGCGCGAGATGAAGGCACGCAGCCACACCACGATGGGGAAAATAGCCCAACTGCTGGGTTGCATTGCCTCCTGCATCGACCTCGTGCCCTGGGCCAGGTGGCACATGCGTCCACTCCAGAACTACGCCCTGTCTCGGGGGCACCGGTAATTTCTAACCTCCAGTGCATGGTGCCACTGCCTCTAGCGTAAGATCATCCCTGGAATGGTGGACAACAGAAAGGAACCTATCCAGGGGAGTCCCACTGGAACTTCCTCGCCCAGTCCCTATAGAGACAGACGCCAGTCTCTCGGGCTGGGGTGCCTGCCTGGGGGACACAACAGCACAGGGAATATGGTCTCCAGAGGAGACGCAACTCTCCATCAACATCCTGGAGATGAGAGCCGTGTCCCACGCCCTGAGGGCATTCAGGCGTCTAATACTGGGTCGCTCGGTCCTGATACGGTCCTACAACCGGGTGACGGTGGCATACATCGCAAAGCAAGGGGGAACCAGAAGCAGAGCCATGATGAGGGAAACGGCAACGGTGCTCAACTGGGCACAGACACACCTCTCACACCTGGGCACAGTCCACCTTGCAGGAAAACTGAATGTCCGAGCAGATTGGCTCAGCAGACAATAAGTTCACCCGGGAGAATGGAAGTTGCACCTGACTCTATTCCAAATGATCCAGGCGACGTGGGGGCCCGTATCCATGGACCTCATGGCATCACAGGACAATGCCCAAGTCGACAGGTACTACTCGCGGTTCAGGGACGCCCTTTCCCAGGGAACGGACGCCCTGTCACAAACCTGGAGGTGGGAGTACGCTTACGTTTTCCCGCCACTACCCCTAATTCCACAGGTCCTGACCAAGGTCCGGGAGTCAGGCATCAGGATCATCCTGGTGGCCCCCTACTGGCCACGCAGGTCCTGGTTCGCGACAGTCAGAAGATGTCGCTAGCAAGCTTCCGGATACCCTATCGCCTAGACATGCTGACACAGGGGCGGTCCTCCACCGTCCTCGTGGACCCTAAAGCTCCGCGCTTGGCTCCTGAGAGGAGAGACTGAGGCAAGGGGTATCATGAGTGGTCATCGGTACCCTACTTCAATCCAGACAGGCTTCACCACGTCCACATCACGAGAGCAATGGGCCATCTTCTCGCAGTGGTGTCAAAGAAGAGGGTCGGTGCCCGAACAGTCCAATCTGGCCACCATACTACTATTCCTCCAGCAAGGAGTGGACAAGGGTCTGGCCCCCTCATCCCTCAGGGTACGACTGTCGGCCATTGGGGCAGCCATAGGCCTCGTGGAAGGGTATCCACCAGGAGCGCACCCAGATGCCATACATTTCTTGAGGGTGGTAGAGCTCCTCCGACCGAGGTACAGACCAGTCATCGCCCCGTGGGACCTCCCCCTGGTACTGGGATCCCTCAAATCGGCCCCATACGAACCACTCCTAGAGGCAGACCTCTTCTGGGTTGGCCTCAAGACTGCCTTCCTGGTGGCTATCTGCTCGGCCAGAAGAATCGGGGAGCTTGGCGCCCTATCTTGCGCTGAGCCATCTACGGTCTTCACCCCACAGGGGGTCAGCCTGAGAACAGTGCCAGCCTTTCAACGGAAGGTCTCGACCAATTTTCACAGAGAGCAGCCCATCGAGCTGCCCACCTTTCCACCCGACCCCACACAGAGCCATGGCGGGGCCCCACACCACCTGGACGTTGGATCGGTTCTCTCGGTCTACTGGCCCAGAACCCACCACATCCCCAAGGCGAGGCTGTTCATCATCTCGAAAGGGCAGAGCAGGTTTGCAGCCTCCAGACCACAACGCCAGATGGCTAAACGAGTCAACAGAATGCTTACACGGCAAACCTGATGACCCCACCGCAGGGGATCAAGGCCCACTCCAAAAGAGCTGCCACCTCATGGGCGAGAGAGCCTCTGTATCCTCGGAAGACATTTGTAGAGCGGCCACCTGGAGCTCCTTACACACATTCGCCAGACACTACAGGCTGGAACAGCTCCAGGCCATCCGGCCCTCCTTCGCAACTCAGGTTCTGGCAGCAGCCTCTATGACCGGCCACTCCGACTCACTCGTCTCCAACCCGGAGTGCTAACTGCTTCTTATCTCCCATGAGGTAATGTCTGGAGTGCCATGGATGCCAACCAATCACAATGGGTGTTTACTCACCTGGTAAGGTGATTGTGTTGGTTGGCATCCATGGCACTCCAAACCCTCAGGAGTGATCGGAGCCACGCTCCAGGGACAAGAAAAAGGGTCTCACCAAGCACCCTAGGGGCTAGAAAGGAAGTTTTTGTCTCTACTATTATGATCAGTCGAACCCCTGGGTTCGAGATTAGACTGTAATAGGAATAAATACAGGCCGCTGGCCTTTCTTTACACCACACGCCGTGGTAGGCCTCCTTGTGTATACTGGCTGTATCCGTACTGTATGTTTCTTCTTCCTTTGTACTAACTAACCTTATTTCAGCTATGGAAGATTCAAACTGGAGAGCAGGGGTTTCTGGGACCTGGCTATAATGGAAATCTGATCTGGGCCATGTGCATCACTAGCCTATCAGGTGGGCTGTAACCCATGAGGTAATGTCTGGAGTGCCATGGATGCCAACCAACACAATCACCTTTACCAGGTGAGTAAACACCCATTAACTGTAGTCAAAAGCTAATGCCTGTATTGAATAGATAGCACATTTTTTTATATTAATGACTGTGTGATTTTTTCTGTTGTATAATCCTGTCTCTGTTATATAACCTCAGTTTCTGTAACCTTTGTTCAGTGTATGACATGGAACCTTTGTAAAAGATTGGTAACTCAAATGTTGTCTCTGAATATATAAATAAATAAACAAAATTGTAGTATTCAACTCAACCAATGTTGCTGGGTTCTAGAACTGCTAAGTAATTACAGAATGAACATGGGACAGAAAAAAGGCTACATTAATATGTAGCCCTAAGTGAGGAAGAAATAGGACTATTTCAAAACTTAAACAGAAAACAATACACTGTGTTGATTAGACAGACCAGACAACTGTCTAAATTTATAATTATATTAAAATATGTAACCAACATTGTTTACATTCCCTTTAACCTCTCAGTGCTCCAGTCCACCTAGTTACAGAAATGGGTAGAAGCAGAACCTCCATGAAAACAAGATGTTGTATCTCAGCTGAGCTAACCTGTGAAAGTAAATTGTTAAGAATGTATTCACCAATTTCTATGTAATTTGGAATAACATGGATTGTATTTCATCCTATGATTGTAAGAATTGTTTACTTTATAATTGGGTTGGCAGAATGTGAAATATTTTAACATTTACTGAATATCCCAGCCTCAGAACAGAACAAGAGTTTTAATTTCTGGATAGGGATGGTTTAATGTGTTGACAGAAGACAATTCATAACTGAAACTCTCTCTTAATAAACAATTCACCATGACAATCAGGTTGACTATAGCTGTACCCTTCCTTCTCCAGCTGAGTAGGTATATTTGAGCACTTGCTTTCTTAGCCAAAACTAATGCTGGTACATCAGCCAGCAGATGGGGTGGGGCAGGGGTGGAGTCGGGATAGATACGAAGTGCCATTTTGTTCTAGGTCATTTTTCTTCAGGAGTTAAGCACCGCACCATACCTACAGACATGCTGAGCCCCAGCTGAAGCCAGTGTGGGATTCTGGGGCTTGCATGCAAAACCCCAGTCTATTAGGTGCCATGCTGAGGAGCTGCTACTTTCACACCACTGGGCCTGCCCAAATACATATTAAACTAATGTAAACTATATCACTATTACACCATAGTATATTAAATGAACAGCACATTTAATGGAAATAGCATAATTGTTACATGATGATACCTTATATTTTTGATGAGTTAATACAATACAATAACACATTATTTTAAAAGGGTCAAGCAAAGTATCATAAATAAGTTTATTCCATGCCTCTTTGGTTTGAATTTTATCAGTTTGATTCAGTGCCTATTATAGTCCTATTCTGCAATGCTTCTAATTTATTGCTATTTATTTCATTCCACTTTCATTTGTGCCCCTTTTTCATTCCTGACACACTTTCCATACCTGTTTCCATAGGCTAATACTTGTCTATGATTTGTAAGCATTGTATACATTCCCATACTATAAAACATGCTCCTCTTGTCCCTTTTCTCCAGATACTGCAAGTCCATGTAGCAACCTCATGACCATTATAAGTGCACAGTGTCCCTAATAAAGATAACAGAATACACAGGGGCTCAGTGTTTCTAATTACATACCCATACTGTGACTAATTGCCATCCTGGTTGGTGGTCAGAGTGTTTATATCCACAATGCTGCTTGCTAAGGAACCCCTATGGTGCAATGTGAACTCACTAGAGGAAACCCTGTAGTGCAGTGTGAATTTACTAAAGAGATGCAACTATAGTTCTTAAACTGAGCAGGCATCCTAGGTACTGTTACTCCTCACTGGCTCAAACAATGTGGTTGGGGAGGCCTTGTCACTCAGGTCATGGTCCTCTGGGTCTAAGGACTGCCTGAAGGCTACAGTATGCGTTATGCATGTGCTGCAATAATTAGTATTAAATAGGGGTTTCTATATAAAATTGTGATTGCTACAGCTTATCTCTTGGTCATTTTTAATGCCAGGAAACTGATAATGAACATGCACCATCTTTGTATAAGGTTCAGTATTCCCAGCAATTTGCAAATTGGATGAGTAAGTTATAACAATGGAGAGGGTCAAAAATTTACATTTAATCAATAATGCCTGAACAGCAGGACATTTTCTGGGGATTAACACTTGGATGGAAGTGCTGATGGCCCAAGGTGAAGCTAGAGGCCATTCACCAAAGCAAGGTGTGAAACTCATGGAAATACTCCATTTGAAGCACATTATCATGATTATAAGCCTAATTGCATTAGTAAAGAAAAGATTACTTAAAAAGGGGCAGTTTATACAAGTGCACATAACACTGCTTTGAGAGTTACCAGGGCATTTTCAAGGGATGAGGATCCCATACAACAGTCAATTAGAGTGCACATTGTCCTAATGAATAGTCAGTTAAGCTAATGATTCACTTTAAAAAATGTTTTTTGTTCTACAGTTTCTCATAAATGGTAAATATTTGAAAGCTGAAACTTTCATGTTTTTCAGTACACCTATACATATATGCCAATGTTATATTTTTTATCAATATTTAAATCAAAATAATGATATCATGGGCTTGATCTTCAAAGCAACAGGAATGATACAAGGTGCTTGCATCAGACTTGATGGAAGGGCCACATATTTCTGAACAGTGCTTGCAGCACCATCGGGACCCGTTGCAGTAAACAGCCTTGTGCTCAGCTGTGATGAGCCACAGGCAGCAACATGGCACAGAGGGGTGTTGCACCCCTACACAGCTACAATGTCCCTGACTCCAGGATTTTCAAACCCATGCACTGGCCACAAACATTGCACACATTAAGAACACACAGAGGTGATCTAATTGCTCCTGCACTGTGTCCTTCAACCAGAGCTGCCTGGGGTAGTGTGGCCAGGTGTGAGCAGCGGGCACAGAGAGCAGTGGCCAGAGACAGTGGTGAACAGAGTGACTGCTGTAATTGCACAGATGGGGGCAGTGTATCCCTTGGGCACACAGGGAGGGTATGTTTTCAGTTTGCATGTGCATGCCATGGGAATTCCAGCAGCATAGGCAGTGCACTTGATACTACATTCCATGTATTCTTGGGCAGTCTGTGCTCAGTGTGCTACACAGAATCACATGGCCCTGTGGATGCCAAAACAGGGAGGACACATCTGGTCACTGCGGTCACTAGGCTGAGCACTGCATCATTGGGGATTCCATGTCCCTCCTACCACCACCAACTCACTGCATGCACTTGTGTATTCCATGGATCCCCCCCTCCCAGGTAGTCATAATGCTGCTTGTCCCTCCCAGACTGTCCTTTCTTGTCGTCCATCTCTGTCCCTGTCCTGGGCTATGCCACCAACCACCTCCTTACCTGTTCCTCAAAGCCTCTGCCAGCCACCGAGGCACACAGCCAATGGGACACATTCAACCATCCCAGAGCTTGCAGCAATTTCATCCTGTTTGCCATTTGTTTGACACGTGGATGTGGTTGCAGAAAATGTGGAGTATTTGATGTTGGGACCCATCCTGTACCAAACTTAGGTGCAGGGTCACTGGTGCACCAGGCTTCGATGCAAGCTACTGTTTGTCGCAGCTTGCACTGATCTATGTGCTCTTTTGAAAACTGAGCCCCATGTGTCTAAAAATTAGCCTATACACATGCACAGCAACATGTTTTCATAAAAGTTTTTTGTGAAACCATAATCACATTGCACAAAACTATCAGAATGTGCTATCCAATTGAAATTTTGTCTTTTGAAACTCAGGTGTGTATAAACCACTTTACTCATAAGTAGGAAAATATGTTTTCTCCCATAATCATAAAAAAATTGACAGTGTGTCTTTTGCTGGACCATGTCTTGGCAATGTTTAAACATAGGAGATATAGAGTCGATAAGGTTTCAACATCTAAGGCAGGGCATTTAACCCTGCCATTATGGTTCATGTTTGATGACTGACTTATGAGTTAGAAAAGGAAACCCCAGGGTTACCCAATGCCCCAGTTATAGCAAACTGCACTGCCATGCTGGTGATCATGGTTTAGGAGAAAACCCAGTAGGCTGGCACACTGTCAGATGGCTGGAAAAAACACTGTCAGGGAAGTGTTCTAACCTGAAAAGTGATGATGGCATGTTTAGTAACTGCAGTGACCTGCAAAAGTGGGACAGGGAGCCTTCTCTTCCATCTAGGGCCTACAAGATGTAAACAAGGCCAAGAGTGGGCTATGCATGCCACTGTGGGGTAGGTGAAGAAAGCAAACACTCAGAGGAAAATGTCAGCTTCCAGCATGATGGCAAAACCCTGCATCATCAGACCCCGCAATTCCTGTCATCATTCATACTTGCTTGTCTACTATGGGGAGAAAGGCCCTCTTGACCCTGCTATGGTTGAAGCTGTTTAGGAACTGGAACAGGTAAGGAGGTGATAGTGTTGGAGGGCTGCCTCGTGAAACAAAGACCAATGTGAAGAATTTGGCCAGGAAGATAAAAAGCTCAGCAGAAAAAAAGTAAGGTGAACCAGAAAACATGGCATATACAGTCAGGTCTGTCCAGTTGTAGTATTAAATGTAATTGTGTTTCATACTCAGGTTTCATGCAACAACATGACACAAACTCCACTCATATGCCAAATTCAATTGTCCCTCTTCTATCTTTATAGAAACATAGAACATAAAAACATAGATTTTGCCAGCAGAAAAGGACATTTTAAGCCCATCTAGTCTGTCCCTTGTCCCCTGCCTATTCCATCAGCACAGATCCTAGTTGTCACTCCCTCACCCCTTCTCCTACCTAATATTGCTTTGTGCCTATTCCATTCATGTTTGAACCTCCTCCAGTCTTTGCACCCACTGCCTCCTGTGGTGGGCTGTTCCGTCATCCACTACCCTTTCCATGAAAAAGTATTTCCTCACATCTCTCCTAAAGTTCACCTCTTAACTTCATTGTATGCCCCCCTTTTCTGGTACCTTTCTTTCTCTGAAAAAGACCCTCCACTCACACCTAGTTCACTCTTTTTAGGTACTTCTAGGTTTCAATCATGTCCCCTCTTGCTCTCTTCTCTTCCAGGGAATACAGGTTGAGTTTCTGCAGCCTTTCCTCATATGGCTTCTTCTCATGCAAACCACTCACCATATTGGTTGCCCTCCTCTGTACTTTCTACAACCTTTCAATGTCTTTGTGGAGATGTGGCCTCCAGAACTGGACAAAGTGCTCCAGGTGGGGGCTCTCCAGTGAGCAATACAACTGCAGAACCACTTCCCTTTTCCTGCTAGAAATGCCATTCCCAATGCATTCTAGTATCCTGCTAGTTTTTTTTTGTTTGAAACTACTTGTCCAATAATTAGCATAATTTCAGGATTTAATTGTCTCTGTGGGATTTTTGAAGCCCTTCATTCGAGGTCTGACATATCAATCAGTCAATTTTTAATTTACCAGGAATAACACCTTTGTGCAGGCTCATTTTACAAGGTGGTATGTACTGTATGGATTCAGCAGTGGAAAGGGCATTTTAAATACATACATTGACTGAGTGCGATAGCAGTAAACATTTCTAACAGGGACAATCTAGATACATGGCAAAAACAACAGTGCACTAAGGTATATGCAATAACATTCTGTAAGATATACATATCATAATACATAACATACTACATACATACTGTATGCTGTTTTCAGTTTTGGACAGATCTCTAACTATTGTCTGCACTCAGTTTTGAACATTTGTGTTGGATATAGTAAGTACTAGATCTTGTTTTAGGTGGTGTGCTGCTTATATATTATCTTGAAATACCATATACATTCAGATGCAAATGCACTTTAGATCTGAGTATACAGTTGAACAATAATTTCCATGAATTGCATCATACAATCATAAGTGGACACAACCTTTGAATATTGGGAGAGCAGCCATGGAGTGAAATTGAGTAGATGCAGATCATGGAGTTGTGTCTGTATCCACTTCTTTGAAAGTCAGGCACAATGATTCAAAAGTTCTTGTTTTATACATGACTGAGATATGTGTTGCCATAAATTATACATTGCAATACATCATGTAACAACAGGGCAAAGCCCATTGTCATATTCCTGGGTATACAGATCAAAGAGACATACTGTAAATTTAGGCATCGATAGGGCAAACTATTTTCAGATGATATAACCCAGAAGTTACCCATTATAACTGTAGTCTCCTGTTGTTTATATATCAGGCACTCCCAGTATGTGAGCACAATCAGGCTGTCACCTTCCAGAAATGAGTTGACATTGACAAAGAACATATTTAAAAATCAACTTTGGATCCCTAACAGAAGCAGACAGGGAGCAGGACATGCAGAAACTGCTGATGGAAGTAGATTATAGGAGCAATCACAGATATTAAATAGAGTCACTGCCTCCCCCAGTGCACATAAAGGGGGTTGGGCACTGCAACATTATGCCACAATGTTTGATGATGCCTGCAACAATAGATAGCCAGCAGCCATGACAAAGGACATTATAAAATAAACATTTTCAAAGGGAAGGGTGAAGTGATCTCGATCTCCCCTGACCTCCAAAGGATAGCAACAGGAGTTAGGAGGTATTAGACAAAGCCAACGAATGACAGCCAATCAGGACACAGCCAGAACCCAGGCGATAGAGTCTGTCAATGGGAGACAAGTGTCCTACAGACTAAGAAATATATGATTTTGGAAGGCAATAGGGAAAGGATGCAAAAGTGGACTAACAGGAAGTTTCTTTTCCCCCATGTGATGGTTTCAGCCAATAGACTTTGCAACTTGTTGACTCTGGGATCTGCAGAGTTCCAGCATCATCTCAGATTTGTAAATCCAAAAGACAGAAAATATATGATTTATTATGCCAGCAGTATCAGGGATCTTGCCTTAGACTCAGAAGCAGTTTTAGAGATTGAGGACTGAAGTGCCTTCCATGGGCAACAACAATTGGTGCAATGGTTGCTATACAAAAAGCTTAAGAATTCTGTTAAAGACTGCTGTGCAGCTGGTTCCTTGTAAATCATGAGTATTGGCCAGGGCACGGCTGTACAACAACTGTAGATAAAGACTAGTTAGTTAGATTGGGAAATTCATGCATGATCTTAGAAGTACCCAGAGAGAGGATCATTCTACTGAAACTTTTTTGAATTTTCAGTAGTTTCAGTTGGAAGTGTTAATTGGGTCCTGCATCCCCACAGTTAATATCTCCATCAGTACCACAGTGCTCTCAACTACCAGGACTGCCACCTGTTACCTCACTGTGTACACAGATAGATGGGAGCTCCCAAAAGGGACATGGTGTTAAATGGTATGCCAGAGGAGGAAGATTGTTTGAGAGTGATTTTGGGGACTGTGTTTGGGGATTTTTACATGAGGGATGGTGAGATTTTATCTTAAGTTTGTTGGAATGTTATTTGATTAACTGATCTGAACCTATATTTCTTAGAATATTATTTGATTTACTGCCTTATCCCTTGCTTTTCCAGCCTGATCCCTTTTCTCGTGTTCCTCTTCCCCCAGTAAACCTCTTCCAGTGGCAGTGTTGCTATTTATAGTCCCAGGTAGGGGGTAGGATTTATTATTGATATTTTCCTGGTGATCAGCACCCTGGCACATTGCTGTCAGAATGATTCCATGTGCTGGAAGTACTACCATAATCAAAGGGACATCTGCCCTAATGTGTAAATACACTAACCACACAGTGGCACCAGGCTGCACCAGCTCTTCAGAGGTAATGGTTACAAACTGGAGACACCATTAACATTTCCTGTTTGCCATCTATCATCATTCAAAATGCAAGAACTGCTAAAATATGTGCCCCCCCCATTTTCAAAGTCAATCAAGAGAAGTTGTTTGATTAATGCAGGGAGAAGACCTACATGCTATCAAAATAATTCTAGATAATTGGATCCCCTGAAGGACAAACATGGACCATATGGAGAGTGTAGTGACTTTCATTAAATATCTTGGGAAAGTAACTGACTGAGGGATGATTTACAATTTGTAGGCAATAACCCATGACATGTTGTGTGTTTCTAGTCATTTAATGCACACCTGGGGTGCTTTGTGAAGCACATGGCTGCAAGCCGAATATCCTCACAGCACTCCAGGCATGAATTAAATGTCTATCGGCCCATACCCCAGAGTGGGTTATTGCACTTATAACATGGGTTATGTCAAAAACCTGGGAAACACTCAGAAAGGGTTGATTCTCATGTTTAAAAACCTAAAAAGCTACTGTATCCAGCCACCTTGCAAAATGGTCCCTCACTAAATATGCACATATCATTGCTCTTATGCACATAGAAATGTCACACGTACATTACTGGCATGATCTGTGACATTTCTTGCGCCTCAGATGCTCTGGTCCTGTGCCTATGACAGTTACTTGCCCCTCCCACCCAACACATGTACATACAGCTTGGACCTGCTGTTGTCTCTCTCTAACAGCTCTCTGTCTCACAACTGCATGCAAACACTTGACCCAAATCCCTCTGTATGCACATACTTGTTGTGCCATGCACTTTACAAATCTATGCTTAGTGCAGACATTCGCTGAAGGGACTTTTTCTGACTTGCTTTCTCTCTTTCTTTCTGGTGGGGAAGGGGGGTTGAACCATGAAGGGAGTGCATCAAACACATAAAGACATGTCACATTAAAGGGAAGCAAATGTGGGTTACTACACTACTTCAGGAGGGCATGCCACAGACAACAAAAAGTCAGAAACAATGAGCACCTTCTATTTTCCTGCCATTTTGCTCTGTGAGCAACTTTGATCATTCTACCTCTCACACCACTAACAATCCCACACAGTCGTATCATTAGGAGCAGCCACTAGCAGGGTTACATCCCCATCTTCTGCTCCCTCTGCCCACCCTGATGCTGGAAAAAGAGATTAGACACCCCTGACTGCAGCTTTGGCCTCAAACGCCAGGGGAAAAAAGATGTAGCCCTGCTGAATAAAACAATTAGCACTGTCCTCCAACTTGGTCGGTTCTAGGAAAGACAGTAGGCAGCTGAAATATTTAAAGCTCCAGCAGTATTTCAATTTTGGTGCCACGGATTACCAGCTCTGAAACTGGCAGTCCCCCAGCATTGTTCCAGGTGCAATCAGTCCTCAGATAATGTCTGCTGACAATTCCAGCTTGGAGAATTTCCATGCCACAAATATAACCCTATTTTACCTTACTGTAGCACACTTTAAGGCAGTACCAGTAAGGGAAATAATTACAAAACCTTTGCTGACCTCTGCAACTGCATAGTATTCCAATGTATAAGTATCATGTATCATGAGTATATATGTATCAGATCAGTGCATTAAGTTCAGGGGTAAGAACACAAGGGCCAAAGCGCCCAGCTAATTCAGTTCTGGGGTTTCCCAGGCAGTAAGGGAAAAGAGGTTAGCCTATAGAAAATTCAGGAAGACCAAGAGAGAGGTGGATAAGGAAAATTACCGTAAGTTGGCTAGTGAGGCAAGTAAGAAAGTCAGGCAAGCAAAGGCACAGAAGGAGCTGCAGATAGCTGAAGGAATTAAAAAGGGGGAGAAGGCTTTCTTTTGCCATATAAGTGAGAAAAGGGACAAGAAGGAAGGAATTGTTAGGCTTAAGTAAGGGGTGGAGTGGGTGGAGGATAACGGGGGAAAAGCAGAGATATTAAATGAATACATCTGTTCCATCTTCACCAGGGATAAGGATGGACCAGTGCCTTCAGAAGGGAAAAGAGGAGCGGGGGGAGGGGAACACAAATGTAGTATAGAGAAGGATAGAGTAAGGGAGGGCCTGCTGGCATTGAAGGTGGACAAATCACCAGGCCCTGATGGAGTACATTCAAGGATACTAAAGGAACTGGATGAGGAGTTGGCAGGACCACTGGCAAACCTATTTAATAATTCACTAGAGATAGGCGTAGTACCAGAGGACTGCAGAACAGCACATGAAATGCTGCTCCACAAAAGCAGTCCCAAGGAGGACCCAGGGAATTACAGACCAGTTTGTCTGACCTCCATTGTGGGCAAGCTCATGGAGGCCATACTAAAGGAAAGGTTGGTGGAATATCAAGAGGAACGTGGTCTCCAGGATACGAGGCAGCATCAGTTCATGGTGGTGGTGGGGGGATTGTGTCAAATAAATCTGATTGACTTCTTTGACTGTGTCACTAAGACAGTAGACAGGGGCCAAGCAGTAGACATCCTGTATCTTGATTTCAGCAAAGCCTTTGACTCTGTGCCCTGCAAAAGGTTGATCAGGAAGTTGATGTATCTCCCAGGTTGGAGAAAAGATGGCCAGATGAGTGGAAAACTGGCAGAAGGACAGAACCCAGAGGGTGGTTGTGGGAGAAGAGTTATCTGGCCCAAGACAGGTAACCAGTGGGGTCCCACAGGGCTCGGTGCTGAGGCCGGTGTTGTTCAATGTCTTCATCAATGACATTGTAGATGGCATTAAGGGCAATATGTGCTTATTCAAGGATGACACCAACCTCTGTGGGAGAATGGTCACAGCTGAAAAGATACAGGACCTACAGGAAGATCTGGAAAAGTTAGGGAGGTAGTCCAGGATATGGCAGCTTGGCTTCAATGCCAAGAAATACAAAGTTATGCATATTGGAGCCAAGAATCCTAGGACAGACTACTACCTGGATGGAATCTGAGTATCTGCATCAGAGAAGAAGGACCTGGGAGTGATGATCTCTAGTGACCTGAAACACTCCACGCAGTGCAAGAAAGCAGCAGCAAAGGCAAACAAGATGCTGGAATGCATATCTAGGATGATCAGTAGTAGGAGAGAGGAGGTTATACACTGCCCTTGTACAGGTCACTGGTAAGGCTGTATCTAGAGTATGGAGTTCAGTATTGGTGCTCACACCTCAAAAAAGACATTAACCTACTGCAGAAGGTCCAGAGGAGGGCTATAAAGATGACAGGTAGTCAGCAGGGTAAGGCATACGAGGAGAGGTTGAGGGCACTGAACATATACTCCCTAGAAGACAGGTGAGAGAGAGAGGACATGATTAGGACCTTCAAGTACTTGAAAGGGATAAATAAGGTTGATAAGGAGAGTCTCTTTAAGTTGAGTGGCAATCATAGCACAAGGGGACACAGTCTTAAGCTGGAGGGTGGGTGGTTTAGGAGGGAGGTCAGGAAGCATTTCTTCACAGAGAGGGTGGTGGACACTTGGAATGCGCAGCCAGAAGATGTAATCTCGTTGAAGACAGTGGGCAGCTTTAAGAGAAGCTGGGACAGGTATAGGGAAGGGTAAGGGTCATGGGTAGGGAGGATGGGAGGAGTCGAGAGAGGGGGCAGGGACAGTAGCTCAAGCTGAGGACCCTGCAACATGACCAGACTTGATATTAAAAAAATGGTCTTTTTCTGCTGGCTTCTTCATATGTTCGTATGTATATGCACAGCCCCAGATGCAAGATTAATCATACTTTACCTCTGTAGTCAGCACTATTGGGAGTCCAACTTCACGCAGTGTTAACTACTGCTATTTTAAGTGCCTGAGATTACACACACAGCATATACGATTACTACTGACTGACTTCTGCTTACACTCACTGTGTCTCCCTCGCAGGATCGCACACTTTGAAATCCATCTGTGCCACCTATGCTGCTCTCTCTCTCTCTCTCTCTCTCTCTCTCTCTTGCACTCTCCTGGTGATCTGACTAGGTAACT
Organism: Neoceratodus forsteri; assembly: GCA_016271365.2. NCBI lineage: Eukaryota > Metazoa > Chordata > Ceratodontiformes > Ceratodontidae > Neoceratodus > Neoceratodus forsteri. The sequence continues at coordinate 268,687,866 of CM028137.1, forward strand.
GTATGTTCAGAAGAAGCCCTGTAACAGTACTGTACTGCCCGGTCTGATGCCTTTCTGTCTCTCACTGTCCCTAGCTATGGTGCCCCTTATACAACACAGTCGGTAGACATTGTCTTGGAATGGATACAAAGGCACAATTCCAGATGCGCTGATGTATCCCAACTCTCTGTCTCTCTCTGGTGTGAGGCTCTTACACACTCCATTGCCCTGTCCAACACTCCCGATGTTTGTCTGTCCCTGAGGAGCACTGTGCCCAGTCACCTGTCACCCGCTCATACCATGCTGCATAGAGAAGTGTGCAGGTTTCCAATCAACACTTTTTTTTAAACACACCTAAGATGGGTGATTGTGTGCTCCTTGCATGGAGGTCCACAGGGCAGGTGGGTAGGTACAAACAAACCTGCATCGGGATGAGCTGGAAGGCTGTTGGGCACTGACTCTTGTGGGGGGGAGGTGCAAGGCAATGATGGGGATTCAGTCTCTGTAGCTGTTGGGGCTCTTACACATTCCAGTGCCCTGACTGTCACTCCCAATGTTGGTCTGTACCTGAGGTGCACTGTGCGCAGTCAGTTGTCACCCTGTCGGACCACACAGTACAGAGAAGTGTGCAGGTTTTTAATCAACACTTTTTTGTCACACACTTAAAACAGTTCACTATGCATATCTTGCACGGAGGTCCAGAGGGTGGGTGGGAAGGTACTGACAAACCTGCATCAGGATGAGCTGAAAAGCTGTTGTGCACTGACTCCTGTGGGGGGAGGAGGGAAGGGAATGACAGAGAACAGGGGGCACACAAAAACATTGGTTGCACAATGCACTGCTGGTACACTATGTCATAGGTTACTACCATCGTTGTGCCAGGTATTTATCAGCTACAACTGCTGCCTTGTTCTAAAGGGCATGACGGACAACTGTAGCAGTGGGGATCTCTCACTTCCATAAAATTACAAATTGTTGCCAAGCACATTTAGAAATGGAACAAGTCACGGCACTACTTTATGTAAGTCCCCAGGTGGAAAAGTGCATTAAAAAGGGAATTTAATGAATGGCCACACAGAGGGACTCAACCAATGGGATGCTACATATATCCTACATTTCAGGAACCCATGTTATAATGCTAAGTAGAGCACAGGTGTGCTTATGAAATGCTGAGAGGATGTAGATCCTTAGAAAGTACTCATACAGGTGAATGATGATATGGCCAGCTTCATGTAAACCACAGAGACCCCTGTTAGTCTGGCTATGCCCCCGGGGGCTCAAAAGGACCAACCACATTTGAAAAAAATGTTCTTTACTGACAACAAAAGGAAAGATGGCCCAGGATGTATACTAAGTGTTCAAAGTCAGCACCTAACCACCACTTATTCCCTCAGCCTTGCCTGTGGGCAGTGGACAAAGTTGGGAATTGAACTTGCCACCACCTAACTAAACTTATACTAAAAGCTATGAGTATCTGAGGGGTGGAAGCTCCTTTCAATGTGAAAGATGATTTTGATGCATGGATTAGCTAGGCCACCCAGATGATCATTGACTGGAAATGCTTTGATTCAGGGAAGTGCAAGAGGTCAGTGGAGAGTCTGTGACTGACATAATATGATCCCTCAGAACCAGTAGACTCCAAATCCTGTGCCATATAACCTGAACATTCTGCAAGGTGCTTTTGGAAGCTCTTCCACTGTGGAGGACATGTATCAGAATTTTAAGACTTCAATCCAAAAGGACAGGGAAAAGCTCCTTCAGTACCAGCCCCATTTAGAAATCCACTAAACAGATTGCAAGGACATAAATGAGTTTCTTTTGAAAATTTGAACCATATTCGCATTGATAAAATTATACGTTGAGCTGTGTATTCTGACATGATAAAGGTAAATCTTTGCCTGTGAGAGAAATGCAGCAATCCTCCCATGTTTGATGGCTAGCTGATAATCATCAGAGATCTGGAAGAAAACAAAGCCCTCAAAGACACTGTGTGAGCACTGTCAGTCACACCCTGTTCCTGAAGATGGTGTTCTGGCTAGTGGTCACCAGAGAACAAAGAGTTACAGAAAGGCTCTGGGATGTGGAGGAACATCTGGCAATCTGGCACTAAGTTACAGTGGCCCCCAGAAACCTGTTTAGGGAAGAACCCCACCAAGGTTTCCGCTTTTCTCCACTACTGATATTAACTTTGCGACAAACTACTTCAACTCAACCTTACTTGCCCTAAAGTGCAGACACATCACAATCTCAACTCGTAGAGTCAAAGGGAAAGAGACCAAGTGGTTGAAAAGGCCTCTCCTGGCATTGCTTAAACTCCATGATAAACTCTGATCACAATGAAAATCTTCTATGCTACAAACTGACTTTGACACATATCGTTCCCTGCGTAACACTTGCAAGCTGGAGGTTTGCATCACCAAGAGCAAATATTATTGTGAACTCCTTAAATCCTCTGTCACCAACCCTAAAAACTACTGGTCTCAAATTAATGTGGTACTGGGAAACACTAAGCCATAGATTCCCTGTGACATGCTAATCAATGATATTCATTGCGACAATCCTAACACCATTGTCAATGCCTTTAACGCCATCTTCTCCTCTGTTCCTAATGCCCCACCCAGCCTGCGCATCACAACCTTCCACTTCTCCTCTTGTTCCTGTGAAGTTCCTCCTCTTCCTCTTATGCTTTCCCCAGTGCTATGTTCCGAAGTTCTAAAGCTGTTGAAATCAGTCTCTGCTCATGGCAGTCCTAGCCTGGATGGAATTGAACCCAGGATCCTCAGACTCGCTGCCCCTATCCTGGCAACTCCAATTACTCAGCTGTTCAACCTATCTATCTGTACTTCCATGGTGCCTCAAGCTTGGAAATCTGCTAAGACAATCCCTGTCTTCAAGAAAGGTGACCCTAAAATCCTAGCTAATTATTGGCCTATCTCACTCCTCTTCACACTCAATAAGATCCTGAAGAAACTAATCCACCACCAGATCTCGACTCACTTACTCCAATTTAATCTGCAGTCCCCTATTCAGCATGGTTTCAGGGCTGGGCACAACACCACCACAGCTCTCACCCTTTTCACTAGTGTGGTAAAATCCAATATGGATAAAGGCCTTCTACCTGGGGCAGTATTTATTGACCTCTCCAAAGCTTTTGATCTGGTGAACCACTTGTGGCTTCTGCATAAAATGGAGTTCCTTGGTGCCACTGGACTCACGCTTTCCTGGGTCCATAGCTATCTTGACAACAGGTCACAATTTGTCTCCTTTGGCAAGGCTTTACTGTCTCCTGCTTCCATCTCCTGTGGAGTCCCCCAAGGATCTATTCTTGGGCCCTTACTATTCTCCATATTTGTTAATGATATTCCCACCTCTGTCCCCTACTGCTGGTCCATAATGTATGCTGATGATCTGGTCCTCTACTCTGCCTCAAGCTCAATTGAAGTCATTAGTGATCATCTGACATCTGCATTCATCCAATTCCAATACTGGTTCACCTCCAACTTCCTCATACTCAATCTACCTAAGACACAGGCTATGCTTTTTGGGTCCTCTAGGAAAGTCCCCACCAGGTCCCTCAGGTTATGTGTGCTCTGCCATGATGGGTCTTCCGTCTCTACTACCAACTCCTTTAAATACCTGAGAGTAAGTTTAGACTCCTTTCTTGAATTCTCCCTTTATAAGAGTGACATACGTAAATTGGTGAATACCAAGATTGTTGCTGCTTACTGCATTCGCAACTCCTTAATCCCTGAGGCTTGAATATCTGTAGTGAGAGGAGTCTTGCTCCTGAGTCTGCTGTATGCTCTCCTTCTTCTCTTCCAGACCAATGTCAGTGTTCTCCGTAAGTGGGATATCACTTATAACAAGGTGTGCAGATTTGCCCTCTCGGCCCCTCATCTTATGCACCATTGCTTGCTCTACTCCGCCTTGCATTGGCTGTCACCCAGCACCCATCGTGCATACTCTCTATGATGTATAATTGACTCCTTGTCAAGGTATCCCTGGCCTGATTCTCTTGTGTCCATGCTTTCCCCTGTGCATTGCCCCCACTCTCTGAGGTTATCTGATGCTCAACTACTGTCTGTTCCTTTCTGTTCCACTGAAATGGTGGAACCATCTTTCTTTCACTTTGCTCCTAAATACTGGAATTCCCTGCCTCCTCATCTTGAGTTCTTCTCATCTCACACCTCCTTTAAAAATGCACTTTTTTCTCACCTCTAAGCACTTGATATTTGTGACTGCAATATACCTGCCTGATTCACTTCTCCCGCTCTTCCTTTTGGTACTTCTTTCTCTCAGTACTCAGGTTTCTTCATTTGCTGCCATCAATCAACTCCTCATCCCTGAGGAAAGGGTTGTATAGATTTATAATTACTAGGCATGTTCTAATTTGTATATTCCTAAGCTCTCCATGTGTGGAAACTGCTTATTACTGTAATGTCCTTGATTTTATGTTACCTGACTGTTAAAGGCTGTATTTGTACTCTCCCGGGTTGTTCCTGAAAATAGGCAGGGTCTTTGCCTAGTGTACTTACCCGGTCATCAAAAGCAAATAAATAAATGAATTATCCAAATTACAACCTACATTACAGCCTCCATTGACTGCCTCTTGTCCAGTGAAGAGAGGATTCTGTCACAGTTGTGGTTGGAAGGGCATTATGCTCAAATGTACACTGCCCAAAAGATTGCAGAAAGTTATGAAACAATGTAAACAGCTGCTGCATCAACATGGAAATGAGAAATGAGCTCAGTGAAGAAGGGAACTAGGACATCTGAAGTGACCTTCTCCATTAAATTGATGTCCACAGATTACTTCCTCAAGCATGGTGCCTAAGGGGCTAGTATGGTAACAGTGATAACTGAAGCATTCCAATGCAAAGCCTTATTGGATCATGTCTTTCAGGTAACTAATATTTATAAATGATTTCACTAGTGTTACAGTATTTGAAAGCATGGTCTCTATGCACATTGGCATAACTATCTAAGAATTTAGCGGTGCTACTTATCCATACAATAGCTACTTTATAATACAGATTGAGTTCCCCAAGTATGCCACAGGGATTGGCCAGAAGACTGACACTGAGGTCTTGATTTGTCTGGAACCTAAATTTTGTAGCAGACACAGTCCATCTTTGGTATGAATGTCAATATGTTTGAGTGACTGGCCCAGATGTGACCAGACATGGTTGACAAGGAATAACTGCAGACACTGCTAATTCATTGTGTAAGACTGCCTATCAGAAGAAAGAGACTCCTGCACAGAGTTCATCCCATGGCTTATTGAAACCATCAAACATGACAGTGAGGAAATATTGATTTTTTTCTCCCAGGAATTACATGGCTGGTGACCCAAACTGCTGGATATCTGTCTGGCCTAAAACACCAGGTATTATCAATTGAATCCTACACCCATGCGAGCTGTCAGGGGATTGTTAGCATAGAGAGAAGTCCTTCCTATATCTTCCAGCACAGTAAAGAAACTGACTCAATGAATAACAGCTAAGACTTTTTGAGATGTCACCCTCTCCCAAGGGGATGATGGTGACACACCCGTACTTTATTAACACTGTGGCTACTGAATAGCAGGCTGTTGCAACATTCTGTCTGGGTGAGACCTACAGTAGAGCAGCATTATGTAATGTAGCACACTGCAGTATTACTGTACAGTGGTGCAGCATTTTAATGCAATGAAGTTCAACGGCAAGTAAGCCATTTGGTCATAGAATATGACCTAGACATAGAATACCCCTCCCCCCAGGTCACACTGTGAGACAAGCAACTTGTTGTTCAGTGTGCCCTCCTGGTGAAACATTTCAATAAATAAATAAATAAAATATTTGGTGACATGTCATTTACTGCAAGGTATTTCAATGTATGCTGTCAAGCTCTGCTGTCACTCAACTTTGGAGACTCACCCCTCCCTAGGATGTAGAAAAAGAAACTAAGTCAGAAGTAAGCCAATAGGTCTGAAGTATTTTTCCTCATGAATGGCAAATGGGATGTACAAAAGGTGAAGAGCATCACATCTTACTGAGTGATGACAAACCCTTTTGGGTGACATCCAGAAGGTTATCCATAGCTGATGATGATTTCAGGCAATGCATTAAAGAACTTATGTCTACCAGGATCTGACAGGAGTCCCAAAGCCCATATGTTTTGTCCATGTTTGTGGTCTGGAAGAAAAATGGAACTGTCTGGGTGTGCATCGATTACTGGAGTTTGAACAAAAGAACTATTCCATATCAGTTTTTGATACACAGAGTGGAGGATGTACTAGACTGTCTCAATGGAAGAAACTTGTTCTCTGTCTTGGACTTGTGCAATGGTAGTACTAGTACCCACTGGCTGAGGAAGACAAGGAAAAACAACATTTATTTGCCCTCTGAGGTTGGACCACTTTGATCCTATGCCAAGGAATTTCTCCTGCTACCTTTCAGCACCTGATGAAGCTGGCAGTGGGAGACATGAATCTCTTGAGGTTATGGTGTTTGCTGGATGATTTGATTGCCTTGAGCAGACACAGCAAGGGCATTAAACTCACCTGGTGAGAGGGTTTGATGACCCCAAACCATAGAAACATAGAAAGATGATGGCAGAAGGAGACCAAAGTTCCATCAAGTCTGCCCAGGTCTGCCCATCCTTGGACAAGTGCCAGTTTTGCAAGATATCAGCAAAGTGCATGGGTCATGTCATCTCTGAAAATAGTGTTAAGTACTCTTCCATCTATTCTTTGGACTGCTTTGCTTAGGAACATGATTATATGCATTTGTGTCATGTGTGTATACTATTAGTATTGCTATGATCTTTAATTGACTGTTTTTAAACATACTGTATGCTGTTGTCATTTCACTATTAAAATGTATGCCTGAATATATTGTAACCTCCTGAGTCATACCTGAAAATAGGCATGTATTCGTCTAGTGTGCTTATCTGATGAATAAAAAAAACTAAATAAAATAAATCTGAGGTTGAAGCCTTCACCACACGGCCTATACCTCACAATCAATGGACTCTGAACCCTTTACTTGGGTACTGTGGATACTACAGAAATTTCTGAATGACTTCTCATCAATTTTATGACCCCTGTTAAATCTACTGAAGAAGCTTCCACCCAACAGGAATTGTGGTGATGCCAAAAGAGATACAAGTCTATCCAGGATGCTTCAAAGTCAGTGAAACTTTTGGTGCTTGATAGACTGACAAATGAGAAGATGCCTTTTGACAGATCATCACCAAGCACAAGATGCAAGCACTTGTGCTGGCAATTCAAAGCCATATAACCACCACCTTACTACTTACCTAGAAGGATTGAGAGCCATGTTATACCAGATACATGGAACTGGGATGAGACATGTTGCTTCTGCAACAACTTGACTCAATCAGAGCAAAGATTTCCAGTCCTCAGGTTGAAATTCCTCGCACTGAAGTGGGCAGTGGTGGATCAATTCTATAATTACAGCTATGAAGCCAAGTTCCTGGTACAAAAAGACAGCAATCCCTTCATGTATGTTCTAACAGTTGTCAAGCTGGACACCAGAAGGGACAGATAGCTCTTAGCTCTGTCAGCTTACAGCACTGACTCTGATGCAACAACTTTTGATGCTAATGCTCTGTTGAGATACTCTCATCATAAATTGTCATGAGTGGCTGTGGACCTATGTCTGTGAGCCTGGAGTGATGGCTATTTGTGTACTATCCATAACTGAAGACTGGCCAACTCCAGCCAAAGAGCTAACTCAGAGTTGTGGATTTGCTTAGAGTGCATCAGAATTTTGTACCAGAAGAATAAGCCTGGTATGTAAGATTGAACAACACTTCCTTGCTTTACCTCAGCCCAGATGACAAGATGTGCATAGATAGCTGACCCACATTTGAATGATATCTTCCTGATCTTGGAAGAGAGATTCGAGGAATTCCATGTTAAGTATCACCATCTTGACATGTCACTCCTCTTTAGAGACTGGAGCAAGTGTGTCATCTAAAATGGATTGCTCTACCAGATGACCCCAGATAACCATGTGAGAAAACCACAAGTTCGGTGGCGGGGGACTGCAGTGAAGGTAAGTCCCAGGGGAGCTGGGTGACGGGATTGGGGGGGCGGTTGGTTAGAAGGGGACTGCTGGAGGAAGCCAGGAGAGCTAAAGAAAATAGTAAAAAAAATCCAAAGAAAAAAACACAAGCACTAAATAAAAAATAAAATGTGAACATTATATTATTTCCAATGATGTTTGCTTTTCTCACCAGTGTAAAAATAAAGTATAAATTATCAATACCACATCATCCTCTTAAATTTATCCCTTAAAAATGTGGAACATTTTTGTATGTTTTTACTTATAAAATTATATAAAGCTCATGTCATCTTCATCATTTATATATATATATATATATATATATATATATATATATATATATATAGAATATGGCTTTAAATATAGCAAAGCAAAAACAAAATATAAGGGTTGCCATGCTGTTGTTGACTGAATCTGTTTTCAAAATGGGAGGATTAGGGGTGATCCGCCTAGGACTAAAGTAACTAAAACATGCAAATACAAAACTTGCCAGAAAATCTTTTGAACAATTCAAAATCAATACAGGATAGTAACATTTTTAATATAAAAAAGCAACCCAAGACAAACATGTACAGAAAGCATATTAAAAGTTGCCAATGTGTACAATGGTGTAGGAGATTATTTCCTCACTGTAATCCTTTTTAAATTATGAGCTGGGAATAACATACTGTAGTAAAATGAATCCTTAATCTAATAATGGTTCCATACATGTATGAATATATTGGTGCCACTAAAGAGCCTTAAAAACTGGATTGGCTGCATCAGAAAAAGGGGAATCTGAAACACCTGGAAATGTATTTATAGATTTTAGGGGTCAAGAAAGCCTGTAACAAACCCTTTCACACTCAGGGAAATCTGCTGCCTAAGAGATTCAATAGAACACTGTTGAATATGCTGGGTACCCTGGGTCTATCACAGTCAGAAATCTCACTGGAATTGACTGGTACTGTTCCTGGTCCATATAACTACTAATGAATAAAGCCTATCTTCTAGATTTTCTCCATACTAAATGGTGACTGGAAGAGAGGCCATACTCCAAGTGGACTTGTGATTTGAGTATCAACTGATTTAGCTGTTTCTGATACTTACTTGAAATGCACAAAATGTCTATGGTAGCATCTGATGGAGTCATACGATCTAGAACAGGAAGCTACCTGCAAAAACAACCAGTATAAGGTCAGGTATGACAAGCATGTCTTGGAAGAAACACTATAGGCCTCATAAAGAGTGCTGATAAGCAACTTTGAACTTCCAGGAAAGAATAAGATTATGCATCTCATGAAACTGTATTCCTATTAACAGTTATATTCACATAAGTCCCAATGCATTAACAGGTCAAGGATGAGTTGAAAAGGCATGTACAGAATGTGTGCAACTGAATGTGAGGCACAGGCATATCCCACTGTGGCATGCATGAATATCTGGGCAGCACCCACCAGGGCACAGAGTAGGCACACAGTTACAGTGCAGTGAGCAGGGAGAGATAGGTAGCTCATTCATGCATGGTAATTCCCCATAGCACCACCCTAAAAGTACATGCACAGCTCAGGGTGCACACCTACTATGAGATGGAGCATACTGGCAGTGTGGAACACAACAGGGCAATACACAGCAGTGTATAGCAGGTGGATGTAAGGGTGATGTCTGGCCGCTAGAGCGAGGAAGTGCACAAGGGGTCAGGCACTGTGGACAGAAGTTGCACAGCAAAGCTGACTGGAATGGGGACACCTGCACACACCCCAGCTCATCAAGGAAGTGGTAGCAGCCAGCAGAGGTGGCTGGGATGCCAGGACCTTGGAGGGCTGCCCAGGCATCACAGGGGACTACTCCTGCTGGTCGACTGGCAGAGGCATGTGCTGGTGGCAATGGCAGCATATGTGGTGCCAGGTGCAGCTGTATCCAGAACTTCAACAAGGAGCAGGTGAGCATGGTCATGTCTGAGATCTGGGCCAGCTACTTCATAATGGAAAGGCAGGTGTCACTGTGTGCACAGCAAGCCATGTAAGCCTTCATATGGAAAAACGTCCAGACAACCATCAATGCAGGGGCACAATACCTGGGTCACTCAAGGCCATCAAGCACAAATGGAGGGACCTATAGACAGCCATTTGGAAGAAGATGGCAGTTCGACAGCAGGCATGGAATGCCACAGGTAGAGGACCACCATAGCCCTCAGACCTCACACCCTTGAAGGACATGATGATTGGCACTATATCACTAGCAATGGGAGACAGAGAGGAGGAAGGCCTAAACACCCTGCCAGTTGAATGTGCATAGAACAGTACATGGACCACAAACGTAATGCAGTGAACAACAGGACACATTGACACTCTCTCTCTCTCTCTCTATCTCTCTCTCTCTCTCTCCCCATAGCATATCTGCTGAAGTCTTCGGAAGAGGAGGAAGAAGAAGAGGATGACATCATGAAGGCAACTAGTGAACACTCAGATGCCCAAGGGGACACTGTGGACCATGACAGTAGTAGTACCCATCTGCTGTACAATGGAGAGTAACCCCATACCACTCTGTATTGTCCACAGCAGTGAATTGTCCAGCCATTGACTGTCCACCCTTCTATTGACAGTTGACAGTGATACCAAGATAGGAATTTTCACAATGGTGTGCAGCCAGCAGGAGGAAGAAGAGGATGCATGATGCAATGGAGCAGGATGGCCAGACTGCAGGGGAGCCAGGCACCGCACCCCTTGAAGAACAGCTACAGAGGCCCCTTGATACCATCCATGACCATGATGCACACTGCACAGCAGGGAGAGGGCACCAGCATAGAGGACCAGGAGGCAACACCACCACCACCTGCCATGGAACAGGGCACCACTAGCATGATGGATACCACTGCTCACAACACCAATGGAAGGAGTTCCCTCACTGACAGCAAGGCCACACAGTCTGACCTCACATTATGGTGGGAATGCATACTGACATGGGCACAGCATGCTGTTGAAAGTGACCAAGGCCCAGGCAGTGGCAACAAGGGCCAGTCCAACAGGACAAGCTCGTATAGGAGGGTAGTGCTGCCACATGCTTCCTTGGCAGCTACAATCCCAAAGTGTGGTGGCTGGAGTTGGAATGACTACAGGCCATCAGAGACAACAATACCCCACTCTGGGCACTCACTGTGGAGGTTCAGGTCCCATGCAAAGAATACAGGAGGGTGGGTGACATGCTGAAGGATGTCCTATGATACCTAACACCCAGGCTGGTAGCAGTGCCAGTATACTGCCTGTACAGCCCACCTAATCAGCTGAGCCACATAATAGCCATAACATCATGCTGGTACAGCCCTATGCCACACCATGGGAAGGTGCCCACCTACACAGCACCCATATCCACTGCAGCCGTCCCTCAAGGTCAGTCTGCTGTGGCAACCAGCACCAGCCTGCCCCATTCAGGACAGCATGGATAGCCAACAGTTGAAGGCATAAAACAGTGGCCAAAACCCAGCAGACATGGTCTGCCACACAGTGAAAAATCCACCACAGCACTCTGGGCATGAACTCAGCATGGTTAGGCGCGCACACACACACACACACACACACACACACACACACACACACACACACACACTGACACCACATATATAGGTGCTCAGTAGTAGGTAACATCACTGTGCACTAGGTGTACAGGGTCAATAACCATTATGCACATACCACACATCACACATACCCATCCTGAAACAAACTATGCACTAGCCCCTGACACACACGCCTCGTGCCAATTGTGACCACAGGACATTTGCCCACATCCAGCTCCTGGGGCTTATCTTTCCACTCCTGGGGGTCCTTATCAACAATTTGGTCCAGTGGTAATGTCAGTGTCTTCATTTTGGTGACATTGTGCAGCACTACAATCATGCAGGACCCCGAACCCAGTGCCAGCATCATCATGCCACCCTTCTTGTTCAGGCTTCATTGTATCTCTGCTTCCCCATCTTGACAGGTGACAGGAATAGGGACAGCAGGTATATCTTCAAGTAGTAGCCATGGTCACTTGTCTGGGACACATAAAGAGGTGATTACAGAGCCACCATGTGAATTGAACAGCATGCTTCATGCACACATGACCAGTGTGAGGTTAACCTTGCAACCATCCTGACTATCCTCCATTAGCAGCCAGTGCCAGCCAAAAATGTGATTGCTGCTAGATGAAGGCCTTATGTGTTGTCTGGGAACTTGTGACAATCCCCTCTGTGTTCTCAGTCACATGCATATTCATAATGGTGCACTCATTCCTGTTCCTGTAGTTCTCCTTGTTGCTGTGGTGTGCCAGGATCAGCACATGTGTGCAGTCAATGGCAATAGAAATCTTCAGGAATCCATGCTGCTTAATAAAGGCCTCCTGAACTGTCCATATGCCCAGCATGTCAATGGGGAACTGGATGCAGTTCTCCACATGTGCCAGCAGTGCCATGGTCACCTGGCATAGGGCACAAATTACTAAGGACAGTGTCACTTCCACCATGTCACTTCCACCATGTCACCTGTAACTTTCTGTAAGAACTTTGTGATATAGTAAGCTAGGGCACACATCACCTTTGTCTCAACAGACATGGCTCTGGACCTGTCCCCAGTCAGGTCACACAGTTCACCAATAGTGCCATGGTCAACTCAGAACCACTGAAGTGTGTGGGTATCCTGTATGTCCTTGAGGCACACACAAGGATGAAATATCCATGAAATGGGAACTGTGGTGTCCTCCTCATCCACTGCAGTGCCCGCACCTCAGAGAAGGGTGTGTGTTAACACCAAGGGACAAATTCTTCCAGCCTGGAGATAGTGGCAGTGCACCCTTTTGTGACATTCCCCCATTACCTGCCTCTGGCCCTGTCTCATTATGATAGGATAAGACAGAATTTCTGTTTATGTGGTGCCTCTCCAGAACTCAAAGAGTTCTGTACATGTCAAATAAATATGTTATATCAAGCCACAGAAATGAATACTATCAGTTTCCACAAAAAAGCCTGTCTAAATATTCCAGAGTCTTGGTGCAGCTACAGAAAATACTCGGTCCCTAGCAGATTTTTGTCTTGCTGATTTGACTTACAGAAGCCCCTGGGTATCTGAGCAGAAAATGTTGGTGTCCCAACAATCCTTCTGATCGGCTGCATGTAGTTCACATGTGTAGATGGGGCCCAGTACGTGAATGTCCTTATAGAGTAAGCGACCAAAGGATTTTAAATTCAAAACACCATCTCACTGGTAGACTACACAACTCATACAATGCAAGATTGATATGATAAGATATGAATGTTCCAATTAGCAATCTGACTGCTGAGGTTATGAAGTAACTGAAGACCTTGAAGATAAATAGTTGCCAGGCTATAAGAGAGTATGTAGCAGCAGTCAATGTGTGGGGTAATGAAAGCTTGCATCATTGTGAGCAAATCACTTTGGTCAAGGAAGGGGTACAATCTAGCTACATTTTTAAGTGGTAAATACCACTGCTAATAACTGCAGAAATTTGAAATGTTAAAGCCAATTGACTATCAAAAATTACTCACAGTTTGCAAACTTTATAATATACGGTATTACTCCATTACATAGTGGGAGAATAAGATTTTCTTTTACTGCTGAAACTAAGCGATCTGAGCCCACCAGAAGCAATTTGATTTTGCTGGGTTTGAGTCTCAGCCAGCTTGCACTCATCCAGTTTTTAATCTCTGTGATAGACTTCTCACTACATGCATAGGATCTCTCTGTCCAGGTCTAAACAAAAGGTAATGCTGAGTGTAATCTGTATATCAGTGAAAATTTAAGCCACACCTTTGGGTAACTTCCCAGTGGAAGCATATATACCATGAATAACAAGGAGAGTTAAAGCACTGAGGGATGCCCCATATGACTGGGAAAAGGGGAAATTGAAAATTGCCCAGTACCACGGTCTGGTGGTAATTTTCCAGGAAAGATCTGAATCAGTTCAGACAGACCACAGAAACTCAGACATTCAATTAAATCCCCATAACCCACGCTATCAAATGCCGTTGGCAGATCAAGAAGAATCAAAACATACAGTTCTCCCTCATCCTTCACCAGGAGCAGATTGTTCATGACATAGACTAAGGCAGTCTCCATGCTGTGTGAGATCAGAAATCAGATTGGAGACGCTTGAACAGTTTGAATTTCTCCAGGTGTTCCATCAGACAGATTACCACCATTTTCTATATAACTTTTCCTGCTAAAGGCAGGATAGAGATAGGCCTGTGGTTTGTGAGATCATTGGGAATTAAACTTGTCTTCTTCAGGTGCAGTTTCACAAGGGCCCCTTTAAAAGGGTCTGGTAAGACACCTCTGTCTTAGAAGAGTTCACAGTCTCGGCAAACACAGGTACTAGCATCTGCCAGACCACATTTACCAAATAGGAAGGGGCTAGGTCTAAGACTCAAGTGGATTGGCATATCACTGATAACAACTGGCAGATTTCTACATAGTCAGCAGGCTGAAAGTCCACGACAGCACCTGAGACTCAGTAACCTGAACTCCAAGAATACAAGAAGCAGTGGTGAAGATATCATGCCTTATCTCCTTAAGTGTGGTCCCAAAGAAATCAGAAAAACACGAACATACAAACATATGAAATTGCCAGCAGAAAAAGGCCCACAGGTCTATCAAGTCTGCCCAATTGTGCAGCTCTTAGTTTCATATTACTACAGCTGCACCAGCCCTTCCCAAACCCCTCCCTCCCTTCCTTTCCTTTCCTGGTCTTTCCCCTCTTTGTGTTCTTGTCTGTACTAATCCTGTCTTTGACTCTATCCCAACCCCACGTAAAGCTATCCACTGTCCTCAGTTTGATTAACTCCTCCAACAGTACGTTCCATCTAGCCACCACTATCTCTGTAAAGTAGTGCCTTCTCATCTCCCTCCTGAACCTTCCCTCTTCTAACTTCAGACTGTGCCCCCTAGAAATCCCCTTCCACCTTTAAGCAGAACAATCCTCCCTCTCTAACTTTGTTTATGCCTTTCAAGTACTTAAAGGTCTCTATCATTTCCCCTCTTTCCTTTCTCTCTTCCAGCGAATACGTGTTGAGCTCCCTCAGTCTTTTCTCATATGGCAACTCCTCCAGTCCCATGATCATTTTTGCAGCCCTGCGCTGTATTACCTCCAGTAATCTCACATCCTTTTTGAGGTATGGGCACCTGTACAGCACACAGTACTCCAAGTGTGGCCTCACCAGTGATCTATACAAAGGCAGGATGACCTCCTCTTTTCGAGAGGTAATCTCTTTGGCAATGTACCCCAGCATCCAATTTGCCCTTGCTGCCATCCTCCTACATTGTGCTGATACCTTCATGTCCCCTGTGACTATTACCCCAAAGTCCCTTTCCTCCTCTTAAGCTGTTACCCGCACTCCCCCCCAGCCAGTAGCGGATCCTGGGATTTCTTGCTTCGACATGCATGACCTTGCACTTCTTAGCATTAAACCCCAACTGCCACTCCCTAGACCAGTGTTCAAGTTTAGCTAGATCCTCCCTGAGTGCCTGCCTCCCTTCCTCATTGTCCACTTTTGCACACATCTTATTGTCATCCGTG
This sequence comes from Neoceratodus forsteri, assembly GCA_016271365.2. Lineage (NCBI taxonomy): Eukaryota > Metazoa > Chordata > Ceratodontiformes > Ceratodontidae > Neoceratodus > Neoceratodus forsteri. Next base: position 268,703,459 of record CM028137.1, read on the forward strand.
AACAGGCTGATCTTACTCTTGAACCCCTCTGCAATGTCTCCAGTGAAGACATTAAACAAAACAGTGCCCAGCACTGAACTCTGCTGCACCCCACTTGTTACTGGCCATGGCTTGGATGTCTTCTCCCTTACAACTACCCTCAGTTGTCTGCCTTGCAACCAGCTCTCAATCCACCCCACCAGTTTCTCCTCCACCCCCATGTCCCTCAGCTTGCTCATTAACCTCCCATGGGACACCTAGTCAAAAGCCTTGCTGAAGTCCAAGTATAGGACATACGAAGTGTGGCCTTCGTCAATGGCCCTAGTGACCCAGTTGAAGAAGTTGATCAGGTTAGTTTGTCACTATATTCCCCAAAAAATCCATGCAGTCTCTCATCCTGTAGACTATTATTATCAAGAAAGGTTATCAACCTCTCCTTTAGAATGGTCTCCATCAACTTGCCCACTATGTAAGTCAAGCTTACCAGTCTGTAGTTGCCCGGTTGGTCCTTGGGTCTACTCTCATGAAGGGACACCACATGAGCCATTCTCCAGTCCCTGGGTACCTTCCCTGTCTCCAAGGAGGTGTTGAAGAGGTCATTCAGAGGGTCTACCAACACCTCCGCCAGTTCCTTCAGGACCCTTGGGTGTACACTGTCTGGTCCTGGTGCCTTGTCCACCAGCAAGGCTTTAAGGCCCTTCAGAACTCTATCCTTTTGGATGACCCCATCTGTTATCTCTGCCCCCCCCCACCCTTGTCTCCTTTCCTCTGTGGTATTGGGCCATTCTTTTCTTTTGTGAACACCGTGCAGAAGTACTCATTGAGTGCCTCTGCCTGTTCTTCCCCATGTTCCACCCATCCCCCATCCCTCTTGATTCTAACAATGTCATCTCTACAACTCCTCTTCTCCCTTATGTAGTTAAAGAACCCCTTTCCCCCCTCTCTCATCCCCTGAACCAACTTCAGCTCCTTTGCTGCCTTGACTTCCCTGAATGACCTTGTCACCTCCCTAGATGCTTTTGTGAACACCTCTCTATCCTCCTCACGCCCTAATTTTTTGAACTTAATGAAGGCCAATATTTTTTCACTCACCTTCCACTCCACTTCCTTGCTGAGCCAGATAGTTTTTTTTGGATTGGACTGCTTACTCTGAGATTTGGCATACGTGTTCATGGCCTCATTCATCCCTTTCCTAATGAATGCCCACTTCTGTTCAGCAGCCATCACTGGGTTAAATTTAGCTAAATACCGCTCTAGGATGCTGCCCATTCTGGCAAAATCTGCCTTCCTGAAGTCCAACACTCTTGTCCTGGTCTTAGTCAACTCCCTGTGCCGAGCAGAAACCACATTGAGCGGTGGTCACTTCCTGCTAAAGGGTCCTGTACTATCACATCCTGTACTTGATCACCATTTGTTAGCACCAGATCCAGTATGTTCCCCTCTCTAGTAGGTTCCATAACCCCTTGCACTAGGTAGATGTCTTGGATAGCCTCTAGCAGCACCTGTTCCTTGTCATGTGCTGTAATTACTGTCTGCCAGTTAACCCCAGATAGGATAAGGTCTCCCACTATAACTGTATTTCCCCTTGCCACTGACCTTCCTGATTTGCTCCCCCAGCTCCCTATCCACCTCCTCACTCTGTGAGGGTGGCCTGTACACCACCCAGATCCTGAGCTTCTTACCTTTAGAGCTTTGGAGCAATACCCATATAGCTTCTGACCTCCCCTCATACCCCTCCTCCCTGGTACACCATATCCCCTCCCTGACATAAATAGCCATCCCTCCAGCCCTTCCCTCCTCCTCCTCCCTGAGGAATACCTTGTAACCCGGGATCGTAAGATCCCAGTCATGGTGTTGGGTGGCCCAGGTCTCTGAGTTGGCGGCAATATTTACCTCTCCCTCTACCATATTGCCTGGAACTCTGCCAACTTGTTTACTAAGCTCCTTGCATTCAAGGATACTACAGTCCACCTTGTGCCCCACCACTCCTCTTCCCTTCTCTCTCCCTTCCATTTTTGTTTTGGTAATGTTCCCTCATTCTCCTCCTCCCTCTCTGGGGGGAGAGGCCTTCTTTACTCCCCTGGATGGTGCCTCCTCCCTTTATTCTTACTCAGCCCTCCCCCTCCTCAATTTAAATCTATGTTGTTTTTAAAGTACTCTTCCAGCATCTGTCCCAAAGCCCTTCTACCCTCGATGCTGAGATGCAGCTTATCCTTGGCAAAAAGCACCTTATTGTTCCATGTCCCACCCCACTCCCCTACTACCCCATGCCCCATTTCTGCACACCACCCCTTCAGCCACCCATTAAACTCCTATATTCTTAGTTTCCTCACCATGCTTACCCTAGGTACTGGCAGTACCTCAAAGAACATCACTGAGCTTCCCACCCAACTGCAGATACCCCCTACTTCTCTGAACCTCTCCTGTACTTCTTCCACTGTACTGACCTCTAGGTCATTTGTTCCTAGATGCACAATGAAATGAGGCTTCCCTCCTATCTTCTTCACACATTTCTGAATACACTGCCCTACTCTCCCCACTGTCATACCTGGCATACACTCCACCCAGGTTCGGCTCTTCTTTGCTCCATTACTTCCCCATCTCACCCCCCTGATTATAGAATCCCCTGATACAAGTACTAGCTCCCCCATCCTTTGCACTTCCCCTATGGTTTGCCCTCCTATGAGCCCCCTTTCCTCAGTTTTCTCTCCTTCCATATACTGCCCTTCCCCCCCTTCTCCTTCAATTGTACCTCCACCTGCTCTCCTCCTCCTCCTCCATCCCTTTGTTGCAGCTGGGTTATGCCACCTATTATCCCACATGCATCTTACACTGTATTCCTGGTCTATTATACTGTGATACTGCTATTTTGCGCTAACATGTAGATTTCAGGCATCCATCATACAGTATAAGCATGAGTGCCAGGAATGTGCTTTGCTGCTAATATTTGCCAATGTTTACATCCTTCATAGGATTAGATTATGCATGACTATTATAACTCACTATAATGCATTATGTTTGTATTTTACATAGATGCCATATATAATCTACCTAATCACTGATAAGATGACTCTGAAAGATCATCAGTGATTACTTTATACACTATATATATATATATATATATATATATATATTTATTCTCATATATTCATATGTAGTTGTGGCCAATCAGCATTTATCTTTGTCTAAGCAAGATAGCTGACAGAGAGAGAAATCCTTTGTTATGTGTTATATTATACATAGGCAGGAAATGCCATGTGTAATAGAGCCCTGTCAGCATTTCTTTTGTCCACGCTATAGTGCTAACCGAAGCATATTATTTGTCTCATATGATACTCATTAGTAATTCTGTCTCCTAAGTCATCATCCAATGGAGAATGACTTAGGACCAATATATATTGCTTCTCATATCCATAACTATGTGGTAATCTCTGTCTCTATACTGTTATCTGTAGTATATAGCCTTCTGTATTCTAGCTCCACATAGAGAGAGAGAGAGAGAGAGAGAACAAGATCTTGGAGAACCTAAGATAGTAGAAATACTGGAGATTTTTGCATTTCAAGGAGAGTGGTGAGAAACCCATCTCCCTTGTGATTTTCTTTGTCACATGCTTGCCTTAAGTATTATAATAAACATTTATTAGTACTCTTGCTTGTTTATGAATGTTTCTTGGCAGACTCCGAAGACATAAGAATCTGTATTATTAGTATTATTGTTATTTTCTCTACATACTAAGAGTGTTTAGGCAACACCTTCTGTGCTCACTCCCTTCTGCAGCCCCTCCCCCTTCACTACGTGTACCTCCTCCTATTGCCCCCTGCATTGTGACTCCCCCTCCCCCCTCCCCATATGTTTTGGCCTTCCTCCCCTTTATTTAGTGTGCTTGTGCCAACTCGATCTGCTTCCCTGCCACTCCCCACTTCTACCCCACAGTCTCCCCTCTCATCTTGTACCTTGCATTTCCCCCTTCCCTCCTGGTCCCCTGACTCTTCTTCTATGGTGCCTTCCCCAACCTCCTGCTCTGTTTCATCAGCCAGTACTGTGTACCTGTTTTTTGTCTCCAACCTCCTGCTCCAGCCCTCCCCTGTAATCCCTCCCTGCATCTGCTTACCCTGAACTTCTTTTCTACTTCCTTTCTTTCTGCCCATGTTCCCTACTACCTGCCAACACCCCTTTATGGAGTTCCCAGGACCCTGTGGACTTGGTCCCCCTGGCCAAGCACCCCCTTCTGGCCATGTAAACCTGGTCTATCTTGCAATAAAGCTCTCCCTGCCCCTCTTCCCCATCTCCTCCTCACCATCTAATTTCTGTCCCCTCCCACCAGTTCTCATCTCAAGCTCTATATCTCCAGCGTACACTGTCTGAACAGCCTGCACACTGGATTGCCCCCCCCACCTTCCACCAGGTTCCCAGAAACAGTGCTACCCCACACCAATTACAGCTCACAACCCTTCCGGCCTCCCAGTGCCTCCAACCCAGTCATCCCTAACCCTCCACTTTTCCCTCCCATTTATCAAGCTGCCTCCTTGCCCTGGCCTCCACATCTTCCCTGTGTCTCCAAGGCACAAAATGTTTCACAGATCCTTACAACTGCATCCATATTACTTAAGAACTATAAATCTGCATTTCTGTCAAAACATTGTCCCATTACCTCAAAAAAGAAAATGCACAACCATTACATTTGCATCAGTATTTTTATAAGACTTCAAACCAAATTTCACCCCCTTTAAATTACTCCACCTCCTGCTCCTTCCTAATAGGTGGAACCACTATTGGGAGTGGTCCACTTGTATGTTTGATAGTGGTGGCAGTGAGGGTTGGGGGGGGAGAAACAGGCCACAAGTCCTCCTCCCAGTACAAGCTAACCAGACCAAACTACAAGCTAACCAAACTATAAGAAAAAGTACTTCCCTTTAGTCCCCAGGATCACACACGGTAGCTCCTGCTTCTTCTAGCTCCCAATGCAAAGTGAAGCAATTAACTGAAATTGCTGTTAGCTACCTGCCCCCCCAAGTCTAAATCTGTTTGCAGTTTGATTTTGTAACTGCCACAGACAGAATTCAAAACAAGTCCTGCCACCACGACACCCACTGATGAAGGGGGGTAGGCAAGTATGGCCATATTATATGGGCCTTCATAGTCGATGTCTCCCTGGAGAAATAGCGGGGTCATTCATGGAGTATAAACCAAAGCATATTGTCTCTTTCCACTGAATTTGGCTCTGAGATCCAAGACAAACTGGATTTAGAATCTTGTCAACCAGTCCGAAGAGAGTTGTTCTGTTCCTCTAAGCTGCAATGCAGGTGCAATAAACAATTTTCCTCACACCAATCATTGCCTCCTGATGACACTGAAGATCTGGACAAGTTTGTCAGAGTGCAGGCCAGATCTCCTCCAATGCCTCTCAAGCCTTCATCTACAGCTTTTCAGTTTCCTTATCTCATCATTAAATCAAGGAGAGCTATGACATCCAGGTTATGGGGGAAGTGGACTAGTTCGAAAGAGTCACCCACAGCAAAACTTGCTACATTGTAAGTCTCAAATGCATCACTGCACCCACTGGAGGAGGTGGCTACTATCCCTGAAATGTCCACCTGAGCCCCAAAAGTGCCAGGTTCAACACTCTTCCAAGAACTACTGTGGACCATTTCAGCAGGGGTGAGTGATAATAACATTACCCCATCATTTCAAACCCTAACATGAAATGGTCAGATGAGACAACTGCTTCAGCAGATATACTAGACAGCAGATGTCAGTATCTGAATCCACGTTAGTACAACCGCATCCCACAGATATGAAGTGGCTGGCTGGGCATCACCTGTACATGCTACACATACACACTGCAACCTGTCCACGGTCACATTGTGTAGTGGCCTAGGACAGTCCCTGATAGAGGATGGCTTGGGCACAGCTTTCTTATGCATTGAGGAGGGTTGGATGATGGTCTATGAGGACAATGATGGACACCTCTGGGATGCCATCTACCCAGCTAGAATACATGTCTGTGTGGGTTACCACTATTGTGTGTGGCAGATACATTCTGCTAGTCCATGCCAGCTACTAATGCCTGTTGCCTTAAGCCATTTCAGAAATATCTGGCAGAGTTAACCCCTGTGGCTTGGACTGCAGCACCACCTCTGCCATGGCCAAGGTGCCAGGAGGCCCTGGCATGTGCAATATAGCTACCAGAGGGTCTGGAGTATATTCACAGATACTCTTCTGATGAGCATGGCATGGTGTGATTCATTGTCGAGCCTGCGATGGTGAGTGTACTCCATGCCTGTGGCCATGGACAACATCAGGAGTAGGGCATGCAGGGGACAGCATGGGGGCATGTTGGGGTGGGGCATGGAGGCAGCTGCACGGAGGTACATTGGGGCTGCATGTGGCATATTTGAATTTAGTATACAGGGGATCTGCACGGGGAGATATCAGGGTGGGACAAGCAGAAGGGCTTCATAGGAGCATGCTCGGTGGGGCATGCATGGGAACTGCATGTGGGATGACAGAACAGGGGTGGGGCTTGAGCACAGGTATCTCATCCCTGCCTTTTCTTCCCCTGCAGTATACCCTGGTACACCTTACCTTGCTGTGGCTATCATGTTTAGGCCAGAACATAGCAAACATTGACCCAGAGCCACCACGATATCCACTGATGAAAGGGGGTAGGCAGGCATGGCCATGTTCTATGGGCCTTCATAGTCGATGTCTCCCTGGAGGAATAGCGAGGTCATTCATGGAGAGAAAACCAAAGCATCTGTAGGCTTCAAGTGTCTGTTTTGGCTGCCTATGGCACAGTGCCACAGAACGTGGGCACAGGTGGTACCTGACTACAGATGGGTGCAAGGGAATGTGTGGCCCTGGACATTTTCCTTTGGTTTGCAGTATCCTTTTTTTCCCACCTCTTCAGGGATGAAATGTTGTGCTCTACTGCATGATAAAACACATTTCTTGGCAATTGCAGTGTGTCCAGTATTTCTCTTGGGGGGAGGAGGTGTTACTGCATTTGTAGCTGCTATCTATGCTGCATAGTGCATGGTGTGTCCAGCACTGTGCTTTAGGATCCTGTGCAACATTGTACATATGCCTTGTGGCACTGAATATGCAGGCATTCCTCCTTGTGCTGCATACAGTAGGTCTCCACTGAGTTGCACATTGTTATCATTGTCATACAGACATTGTGCATGTGGTGTATAAGTGGCTGTGGACATTGTGCATGTGGTGTATAAGTGGCTCTGGCACATAGACTTTTTCGCCAGCGTACACACATTCAATGCACTGTGTATTGCCCCCAGGGTGTTTGTGCATAGGGCCCATTGTTTGTATGGAAGAAAAAAACTACAATAAAATTAAATAAATTAAAATCACCAACTAGCTATGGAGGCTTAAATACACAGAAACATAGACATAAAATTTGACAGCAGATAAGGACAACCTGGCCCATCCAGTCTGCCCATTTCTCCCTGCCTACATTATTACATAAGACAGTGCCCGATCTACAGCTCTTTCTCCTTCCCCCTTCCTTTCCACTATGATTCCTTTGTGCTTTTCCCATGTATTCTTGAACCCCACCATGTTTTTGCCTCCACCACCTCCTCTTGAAGGCTGTTCCAGGAATCTACCACTCTTTCTGTGAAGAAATACTTTCTCACATCTCTCCTGCATCTACCTGCCCCTGGCTTCGTAGCATGTCCCCTTGTTCTTTAGCACTTTTTCTTCTGACTGATATTGTTCTCCTGTACTTTATTAACCCCGTGAGGTATTTAATGGTCTCTGTCATATCTTCCCTCTCCATCCTCTGTTCCAGGGTATACATATTGAGGTCCTTTACTGTCCTTATAGGGCTTCCAATGCATACCTTCCACCATTTTAGTTAACCTCCTCTGGACTACCTCTACTCTATGTCTTTCCAGAGATGTGGGGCTCAGTTCTCAAAAGAGCTTTAGAGCGACGCACTGTGCGCCAGACACAGAGTGTGCCAAAGCACATTTCACCAGGTGGCAGGCACCACATTCACAAAAAGGCAGTGCTTGTGCCAAAGGTGTGACATATGATGCAAGGACGTACAGTGCGTCATACAAACAGTGCATGGAGAAGCAATGTTGCAGGCAGTGCCATTATGCCAAGGCAACAACATGGCTGAGGCCCAAATGATGCCACATGCAGGAAGGACACAGACAGAAAGTAGACACACCAGAAAGAAGAACTTTACAGAGACAGAGAAAGATATTCTAATTGAGGAGGTACAGGGCCAGGTAAGTGTGTAGGGGAAGCACTAGGGAACAGGATAGCACAGTACAACTGTGCACCACTGAATGTGAACATGTGAAATGCCTCCCAACAGGTGGACATGCTACTATCTCTAGGTGGGGACCAGGAGCTAATAACCCATTGGCAGCAGGCCTGGGAAGTTATGGCCACAAAGGTGAATGTGGTAGCTTCCTGTAGGTGAAGTATATGGGAGTCACAGAAGAGCTACCATGACTTTCAAAGAAGGTGCAAGGAAAAGGTGGCACACAACAGATGCTGCACCACTGGAACTGGGGGTGGCCCAAGCCAAATATGACCACTAACCATGCCGGGAGGAACAGGTTGCTACCCAGCTTAGCTCACGCAACATTGAGGGGACAAGAATAAATGCCATGCAAGCAGTGGATGACTGCACAGGCCAACCACCATCAGTGGTGGTACCACATGGCACCAACCTAGGTGCAACATGTCCACAATGGAGACGTACTGTGATGGCTGGCACTGTATCACAGCTACTAACCATGCATATGTCTCCATTTCCCCTGCAGGAACCAACCAGGCTGAGGACAAAACACAAGACACCGAGACAGACATGACCAGGCCTGTGCAACACCAGCAAGTGAGTGAGGCTGGCATGGATGAGGAATTCACAGATGGGTCAGACATCACAGGGGACACGACAGAGGCAGGCACAGCCACCACTGGCTGCCGCATACCCACTGACAGTGTACAGCACAGCAACAATACAATAAGTCTGACAGAGGCCACCAGAATGGACACCACCAGTAAGGGAACGATGCTGGGAAGAAGGACAGTAGGCAGGCTAGCAGCATTGCATCATCTGTAAGGCAGACAGTGACACCACCTGCACTGCCACTAGACACAGGGCTGGACACAGAGCTGGATGAAGACTTGAGCAGATACTGCCAGGATGTCATGTTCACACAGGAGGCTGCACTGTGGGAGCTGGAGGGCATCCGTGCATCTGTACATGAGCACACCACAGCCTCTGTGACCCACATGTGCTATCTGCAGGGGGCTGTAGTGGACATCGATAAAGCAGTACGTACCAGAATCTGGGAGAGTGCAGGACAGCATGCACATAGAGGGGCCATCATGCAAGACATGCACCAGTGTGCACAGTGGCAGATGGATGCCATAGAGTGACAAATGCTGGTGATGGAATGCACCATTCCACCACAGGTGACTCAGACTGGCGCCATCACCACAATAGCAGGAGCTCTACATGACATTGCCCAGTGCATGTGGCAGACCATGGGTCGAATATCACTGGTCCAAAGCATATCTGAGCCACAAGTGTACAGTGATGAGGGATAGGGCAGCTTGCAGACCAGCACCATGGATAACAACACACACAGGGTTGCTGTAATTGGTGGGAACAGCCACACATGGGACAGGAAAGGCCAGCTGATGTGGAGCCCAATAGGTCAGCCAACAACAGTGACAGTGCCTCAGGACCACATGGGGGACAACAGCTAAGAGTGGATGTAGGGTGTGATCGGACCTGCATAGGACCCTCTGGTGGCATCCCACAGGAAGACACATACAGTGCTTTGTGGGAACCACAACATGCAATGGACCATGATAACGGGGGCATGGGTGCACATCAGCAGGTACACCACACCACACCTGTGACAGGCACCGATGAGGGCCTGTACAGTCCATCCAGTATAGCACCCCACCCACTACCTGCAGTGGAAACAAGCACCTGGTCCATGGATGGACAGGGAACCCTGCTTGGTGGTAGTGAGACAGCACAGGCAGCAGGGCACCCATGGATCTCCTACCACAGGATGACAATGACAAGGCAGCAGCCATGCACTGTGGCATGCACACAGAGGTGCACGCACCAGTTACCAGTAACAGTCCATGGGACAGTAATGATGATAGTGCAGAAAGCCCACAGGGTCAAACACAGCCAATGACCCACCATTTTGATGTCAGTACAGTACAGGGCATGGTCACACAGGAGACCACAGTGCTGGACAGCCTCTCAGGCAACAGTGTCTGCCACACAGCCAGTGCCATCACAACAGGCTGTGGCACAATGCAGATGCAGTGGCCACAAAAGGACAGTCAGCTGGTCATAGGCAATTACAGGGAGGGAGAAGCACCAACAAAAACAACACCCACAGCACAACCCATGACACAGACAACACAACCACACAAATGGACCAGAATGTCGAAGAACAATGTCGGCAATGCAGGAACAGACACTGGAGCACATGCCCAGGGCCTAGTGGCAGGACCCCGGTGGTCACAGAGGGCAAAGGCACAGGCCCAACAGCCATTGGCAGGGATCGACTGCACAGCTGGACCATGGCTGGATGCACAGTGTACCACCAATGGGACTCAGCAGTAAGCACAGTCAAGTCACGGGCTTCAGACAAACAGAATGGCCTGCACACATACTGACAGTCCACATGCCACCTAGTCGGAGACCAGGAACCCCATACCAGTACAGTGGAATTGACACCCACCTACCCACCCAAATCTTACCCCAACAGCTCCACAGAGGCCACATGAATATCACACCTGGCAACCCAAACATACCACATTGCAACCTGCACATGCAATGGTGCTGGATAGTACAACAAGACCTGCTAGCACTCCATTGCAAGGATACAGCAGCAGTAACACACAACAGCATGCAACACACTAGCAGGCCCAAACTGTGGGGTTCCACCTTGCTGTTTGGTCATTTGGCTTACCCACAGTAGCATGCCACTGTGGAACTAAGAGTACCCCTGTGACAGGTAGCATACATAGGCCACTCATTTGAGTGAGGGTATGTGAGAGTGACTACCACTGGGATTCATGAATTGGTGGTAAGCACTGGAACCAGGGCAACCATGCACAGCATGTTACACGTGGTTCAGTAACACACACCATCACACATGGGAATACAGTAGCACACAGTGTCAGACTGGACCACATGTGGTGCACACTAACCAGATTGGCCACTAGTGTTCATAACAGATGTCATTGTATGTGTGACATATACCAGGACTTCGAATACAAATGTAACCACCTTTACTGGCATGTGAACAGTAAGCATCAAGCACAATGGTGCATGGGGGTATGAAACCGTACAACGTGAACAAACAGTACTATACAATGGCTATACATATACATTTAAAGTGACTAGTATAACACTGGTATACCCATGCATGACCAAACAGTAGGCTATAAGTGTTAGTCCAGAACATAAACAATCAGTGGTTTAAAACAGGTATTCCACACCATATCAAGCAATAGTAAGACAAAATTAAAACATGAACACACAGTACAAACTACAGCACGTAGTGTGCATTCCATGGACAATCTGCATAACATCTGCGAGCTCCAGCTGGTCAAAGGTGCTCCAGGAAAAAAGGGTGGGAGTGACCGAGTGCTGATCAATAACATCCCCCATAGAGTGTGCTGGATGGATCTCCACCCTGATGTCAGCCACCTTATCTGCAAAGAACCGAGCAAGCTCCTCACACTCCAACTGTGTAAAAGCTCTTCAAGATTGCAGACAGGCCGGGTTGCACAGCCTGTCCACAGTTCGAAAGAGCTGAGCTGGTCGATTCTGAGCAGCAGCAATCTCCTCAGACAGGAACTCTGCCTTCTTACAGGAGATTGTTGATTGATAGACTTGATGATGTTCTAGCTATCTAAGATGGTCGGCCTCCAGGGTGGATTTCTACAAGCAATGCTCTGACCTTCGTCCAAGTTGCCGCATCTCCCTCTAGGTCCCATCAAACCAAGGGGACCAAGGGTGAAGGGAGAGAGGATGAACATGGACAGGAGCAATAGAGTTCAGGGCTGAAGTAATGGCCTTATTGTAGGTCAGAACCAAAGCCTCAGGACTCATACTTGCTACAGGGAACTCCGATAGGTCAAGTACCGCCACTAGGCCTTCAGGACTCACATCCTGTAAAGGACGGTATTGGACCATCTCCACAGGGACAGGCCTATGAAGGGTAGCAAAAACTGAATCCCATGGTGTAATGATCAGACCATCCGACAGGTTCCACCCCCATATCAGAGGCATCAGTCCCAAGGAGGAAAACCAGGTCAAGAGTGTGACCATGTTTGTGAGTAGCGGAGGTAACAATCTGGGTGAGGCCCAGAAATGTCATCAACTGGAGGAAGTGCTGTCCAAATTGCGAGAGTTAGTCATCGATCCAGGTGTTGAAGTCACCCAGGACCATCAGCCTGGGTGACTCAAATGCCATGTCAATGACAAAGTCTTCTACTTCCTGTAGGAATAGCTTCTCATTCCCAGGTGGATGGTAGATGAGAGAGATATCTTACAACCTACACCTCCTACTATTAGTACACGCAAATGACCCAGCTTCCTCAACTGGCACACTCATGAGGCCCAATTCGGTCTTAAAACAGATCGCAACCCCCCACCCCCGGGGTCCAATCTCGAGTGGTGTATGATAAAGTACCCGGCTGGAATTGCAGCCTCCAATATGGGGCCATCATTTTCATCCAGCCAGGTCTCGGTGACGCACGCCAGATCATCTGACCCAACAAGGTCTGCAATAATTGCAGTCTTGTTCTTGACAGATCTGGCATTGCATAACACCACTCAAGTTGGATGGGTCTCCAGGGCCATCCCAAGCTACCTGTCCACCAGTAGTGGTAGTGCCCTTGAGTATGGAGACCAGGCATTGTGGACCACATTCCAGAATCCATTTCACCCCAGGGTATCTTCTGGATCTAACAACCCTGATGCGAGAGCCCCACTCATTCATCCTCCACTGTTCATACCCCAACCCCGATCCCCCCACCATGGGCGATGCCCAGCACTCTACAGCACTTATAGGTTGAAAACTTTAAGGGGGGGAGGGCAGAGGGTGCAGAGGGTAGAGGATGAATAGCATATGACAGGGTTGGGGAGGAAGGCCTCCAACACATAATACTGTCCCAGACAAACAACACAACAGGTTAATACAAAGAAAACTCCCAACAAAACTACCAAAACAAAACCCAAAAAATGAAGAGTTCGGCACACCCACAACTCTCACTTGAGAGGTAACGGACAAATAAAATAAAACTACAATACAGCAAAAACCCTGCCCACCCCTTTAAAAATTAGACCCAACATAAGACTCACTCACCATGCGCTCAGCCTTTATAATATACAAACCCAATATACACACCCATACACACAAGCTATATTAAAATTACATTAAACAAAACTATAATGAAATTATAATCCAAAACACATAATGTCTGAGAGCAAACAGATTGCAAATAATTAGCCCAAAGTCTTTTCGACAATGAGTATTAGTGACACTTCTGGTAAGCTCTCACCCCACCAGAAAAGGAAAATTAATCTTCTGGTCTATCTCTCATGTAGACAGGGTAAAGTAATAACAGTTCCAGGAAATAATGTTTAAATGGAAAAAAAATTAAAAAAATAAGACACTCTCACTGCTGCCAGTCCTCGGGGAGATGAAGATAGTCCAAACATCCACCACAGCCAATGCTCTTTCCAGCTCCAGATCATACTCCAATATCCAGCTACTGGAGCCCCTGAACACAGATTGCTTACCCAGCTGTACCCTGAGAAGTTGCCAGAGACCCCAACCATGGCCAGCTCAGAGAACGCAGGCCTTCCAGCCTGCCCGTCCAAGCTTAGGGATCCCCGGGAACACAGTTCCCATCCTCTGAGGACATTGGACCCAAACCCCACCCCCACAGCCGACACTCCAGCAAACGTCCCCTGGGTTCAGGCTGGGTCTCACAGCAAAATGTTCCAGCTCTTCAGGGGAGCTCACAAACTGGCTCAGAAAACCAAGAGCCGCTACAATTTATAAATCCACGAAAAACCAGGGGGAAGAATGGCAATCCGGAACCAACAGCCGGCACACAGTTCCTGACTGGGTGCCCTTGCTAACGGACTCTCTCAGACCAATATCTCTCGATTCCTGGGCAGCAAATCAGACAAGCTCCTTGTTTCCTTCCACAGCTAGTTCCACGCGTTTCGGTATGGAATTCAGTGAGGACAGAGCGGTCAACTCCATGCTCTGGACCACTCCAAATCAATGGACAACTGCTGCCAGTTCTTATTCAATAAAGCTGACCACCAACACCGGCAATGCAGGTAAGGGACTAAAGGGGGATGTTATCTCAATCCCCCCGAGGTCGAATTAAAGCAAGCCCAACAATGGAGAGTGTCTCAGGACTGTTTAGTCTTTACTCACTGGGCTTTAAAATGGGTACTCTTGGACTAAAAAATCGACAAAAATAAAATAAAATAAACAAAGTGAACAAATTAAGGCAAAATAAAACAAAATGACTAAAAGGGGGCTAAAAGTAAAATGAAACAAAAATATCAGACAAAGTCAGCATGTTAAATGACTAGCCCCAGTGAAAATTTTCAAATCTTGCCCAAAAGGTGATTTCACCTAGTGACTGTAAAATCAGTTTTCAGGCTCTATTTGGGAAATCCCACTGCCATTGGTCATGAGATGGGTCCCAAAAAGGCCATGTTGAAAATCTGGTGTCAAAATATGCAAAGATTAAAGTTATGCATCAAAGTTCAAAATCCCATTCAAATACATTAACCGCACTTACCTTAGTTTTTCATATTGAAGTTTGCAGTTCCAGGAGCAAGACATATCTTTAATTGGAGAGTGGTTATTCTCCCTGGGACATGTTCAGTTGAGTGAAGGTGTGTGGGGGATGTGGGGTGGTAGGTGCTCAGTGGAGATCTTGGGGGGGGGGTCAGATCGGCGAAGGACTGTTTTTTTACAGGTGAAAAAAGACATCGAAGTAC
The DNA here is from genome assembly GCA_016271365.2 of Neoceratodus forsteri. Lineage (NCBI taxonomy): Eukaryota > Metazoa > Chordata > Ceratodontiformes > Ceratodontidae > Neoceratodus > Neoceratodus forsteri. The sequence goes on from CM028137.1 coordinate 268,718,491, forward strand.
AGTTTCTGTATTACAGCTGATCCAACTACAGGGATGTGGGTAGGGGGTGACACTAGAAACCAGGGGAAAAGTTCTTTACAGGGACAACAATCAGAGGGTGGGGTGTGCCACTAGATGCATGGGAAAGAAAACTTCTTATCAGGGATGGTGATTGGAGGGTGGGTGGGTGTCACTAGTTGTCAGGGAAAGATAACTTATTTATGAGAATGGCAATTGGAAGGTGGGAAGGTACCAATAGACACCAGGGAAAGAAGATTTCTTCACAGGGACAATGATTGGAGGGTGGGGGGATACCACTAGATACATAAAAACTTACATAGAAACATACAAACACAGAATCTGACTGCAGATAAGGATCACCTGGCCCACCAAGTCTGCCCATTTTTCTTCTACCTATTGACAATATCTCAGACCACATTTGGTCTCTAGTTTCACCCTACTTCTTTGCTGATAGCCTACCTTTATGTTTGTCCCATGACCTCTTGAATTCCCCTACTGTCTTTGCCTCCACTACCTCTGCAGGGAGGATGTTCCACCTGTTCACCACCCTCTCCATGAAGAAGCACTTCCTCATGTTACTCCTGAGCCTGCCTCCCTCCAACTTCATATTATGACCTCTTATTTTCGAATCTGTTTCACCTGGAAGAGGCTACTCCCTTGTACTTTGTTAATGCCCTTGATGTATTTGAAAGTTTCTATTATATCTCATCTTTTTCTTCTCTTTCCAGTGAATTCATGTTGAGGTCCCTCAGTCTCTCCTCATATGTTATCTGATGCAACCTTTGTACCATCTTTGTAGCCCTTCTCCAAACCATCTCTATTCTTTCTACATCCTTCTTGAGATACAGCCTCCAGAATTGTACACAGTATTCCAGATGCAGTCTCACTAATTGTCTGTATAGTGGAATCACCACCTTTCTCCTTCTACTAGTGATATCCCTACCTATGCAACCCAGCATCTTGCTGGCTCTCCCTGCTGCCTTCTTACACTGCCTGAACCTCTTTAGGTCATCAGTTATGAACACCTCTAGGTCCCTTTCTTGATCTCCTGTTGCCAGAACCTGGTCCCCCCCATCATGTATTCTTCACCTGGATTTCTGTGTCCCAAATGCATGATTTTACATTTTTGGTTATTGAAACTCAGCTGCCACACCCTCGACCATTACTCGTACCTATCTAGGTCCCTCTTCATTTTCTCCACCCCTTCAGGAATGTCCACTCTGTTGCAGATTTTTATGTCATCTGCGAAGAGCACATGTTCCCCTCAAGCCTCTCTGCAATGTCTCTTATGAAGACATTAGAGAGAACTGGCCCCAGTACCGAACTCTGCAGTACCCTGCTGGACACTTTCCTCTCACTGGATTGGGACCATTTACCACTCCTATCTGCATCCTTTCACTCAACCAGTTTCTAATCCAGTTTACTTCACTGGATTCCACTCCCAGGCTGTTTAACTTGTTTAGGAGCCTCCTGTGTGGGATGGTGCCAAAGGCCTTGCTGAATTCAAGGTAGGCCACATCCAAAGCTCTTCCTTGTTCTAGCTCCTTTGTCACCCAGTCAAAGAAATCTATCTGATTTGTTTGACAAGACTGACCCGCTGGGAATCCATGTTGCCTTGGATCCTGTACTCCACTGTCTTCAAGATATGCCACAATCCTTTCTCTTAGCAATGACTCCATCAGTTTCCATACCACTGAGGTCAGGCTGACTGGCCTATAGTTGCCTGCTTCTTCCCTGCTCCCACTTTCGTGGATAGGTACTACAATAGCCCTTCTCCAGTCTTTCAGAACTTCACCTGTTTCCAATGATTTGTTTAACAGGGCCACCAGTGGTGCTGCCAGCTCTCTCCCAAGTTCTTTCAGTACTCTGTGATGTATCGCAACAGGTTCCATAGTCTTGTCCCCCTTAAACTTTGATAATTCCTTGAGGACTCTCTCCCCTCTGTGAATGGATTGTTGTCTACGCCTACTCCCTTTTCAATCAATCAATCAATTTTTATTTTATACTGGAGGGTATGTGAGCAAAAATGCCTGTTTTCACAAATGTGTGGTTAAGCATATAAAAACAGACAACAGGCCAGCATTCCAAAGGTATATACAATGGACAATAGGGTCTAATCTAGAGGGTTAGACATTGTAGCAGAAATGGGGAAAATAAATACAATGAAATAAAAACAGGATAATATACAGAGTGGCGATAGCAAACATTGGAGGGAAAATTCTCAAACAAAAACATTATAAGTTAAGACATAAATATGCATTTCCTATAAATTTATGAAGGAACACAATAGTTAATTAAAGCACAATGGCAAACATGTGCTTCTAACACCTAACTGTGGTCCCTGCCTTCCCTCTCCTTTATAAAAACAAAGTAAAAGTATGCTTTCAGGATTTCTGCTTTTTCTGTGTCTTCTTCAGCTCAATCCCACTCTGTCATTTTTAACTTCACCATCCCCAGGATTTTTCCTTTCACCAATGTACCTATAAAAGTCATATCCCCTCTTTTTACTGCTTGTGCTATTATCTACTCTGTTTGTGCATTTGTTCTTCTGACTGTCTTCCTTCCTCTTTCTGTTTTTCCAGATACAGACTCCTGTCCTCCTCACTCTGAGTACTCTTGTACCTCCTAAATGCTAATCTTTTTTCCCTTACTTTTCCAGCCACCTCCCTCGAGAACCACATAGGTCTCCTTCTCTTTGCCTTACTTACTTTCCTAACGCACAAGCTTGTTACTTCAGCTATGGCCTCTTTCAGATATGCTCACTGCTCCACTACTCACCCCCCCCCATTTGTCCACCCACCATGGCTTCCTTAAGGTATTCTCTCATCTTTGCAAAGTCAGCTCTCCTGAAATCTAGAACCCTTGCCTTTGTGTGGCTTGTCTATTCTACTATTCTTACTTTCAACCACACCGTACAATGGTCGTTGGATCATAAGTGGTCACTTACTCCTACATGTGTAAATCTTTCCTCATTTGTAAGCACTAGGTCCTGTTTCACTTTCTCTCTGCAGGGCATCCAGGAAGTCCCTACCCCTTGTAACTACAGTATTGGTGCTTCAATTTATATCCAGCAAATTGAAGTCACCCATTAGCAGCACCTCCCACTTAGCTGCCATCCTGTTTATACCCATCAATGCCCTGTCCTGCTCCTTCCCTTGTACCAGGGGTCTACAGATCACTCCGGAATAAACAACAGTGTTCTTACCTGCTTCTAGTGTGACCCACAGTGATTAAATATCTTCCTGTACCCCTTGTACCTCGGTGGCTTTAATTCCTTCCCTTGTATATAAAGTTACTCTCTCACCATTTTTTCCCACTCTGTTTCTCCAGAACAGAACATATCCTGGTGCTACTACATCCCATTCCAGGTTGTCTGTGCAACATGTCTCAGTCACAGTGACTATGTATAGGTCTGCCTCTGCCATTAATGCCATTAGGTCTGGTAGCTTGATACCCAGACTGCAGGCATTTGCATACATGGCTCTCCAAGTTTTGGCACCTCCCTTCTTTCTGCTTTTCCTGTTGTCATTATTCTTATTCTCTCCTCCTCCCTCAGGTGTATTTCCTATCCTTCCCTTTGGATGTCTACTGATTATTGTCTGACCTTCATTGCTATTTGTATTGTTATTTTTTTGTTGTTGCTTGTGTCTAGTACCTGTTTGTGTTTGTGGGGGGGGGGGTGACAGCTAAGACTGTATCTGCCAATGGCACCGTGATAGGTTCCTTTACCTCAAGCTCCCCTGCCTCTAGTTTAACCATCCAATGCTGATGTGGAACTTCTGTCCCAGTGCTCTTACACCTTCTTTGGTCAGGTGTAGTCCATCATACTCTTCCAGACATCTTCCCAGGCACCTATGAAGTGGTACCCTTTTTCCTGACACCAGATCTATAGCCATTTGTTGAAATCTTCTGTTTCCTTCCTTCTGATTCTGTCTGGGTTTCCACCTCTGCACCATACTGGAAGAAACTCGGAGAAGGCTAGTGATGATGTCTGAGTAGCTGGTTGCTCTCCTAATTGTGTTAAGTTCTGTCTTATCCAGGGAAAGATAACTTATTCATGGGGATGGTGATCAGAGGGTGGAGGTGCCACCAAATACATGGAAAGAAGACTTCTTTACAGCAGCACCAACTGGAGCAAGGAGGTGCCACTAGACACCAGGGAAAGATAACTTATTTATGATGATGGTGATTAGAGGGTGGGAGTGTTAACTAGTCACCAGGGAAAGAAGACTTCTTAACAAGGCCAGCAATCGTAGGGTGGTAGGTGCCACTAGACACCAGGGAAAGAAAACTTATTCACAGGGATGGTGATTGGCATGTTGGTGGTTACACTAGACACCAAAGAAAGAAGATTTCTTTACAGGGATGGTGATTGGAGGCTAGGGGTGCCACTAGACACCAGGGAAAAGTAGCAAAAGGGATGCAAAGGGGGTGTGTGACACTAGACACCAGGAAAACAGTGGCTCACCACTCTCACTGCAGCCTGCAGCATGAATTCCAGCTGCAGCTGCAGAAGTCAAGAAAGTCTTGCTGTTCAGGTCACATGAGAGCATGGGAACAGAAGCAATATTTTATATTTTTCAGGTGGCATTACTCGTGTGTCACTTTTCCAGACAATTGATTAACATGATCTGCACAATATGTTTTTCTTTTAATTCCCTAATCATTATACAGGACAGCTGCAGTCCTGAAATATGTTGCACACCTGAGACCCAGAGTTCTGGTTGGGTCTGAACAAATATTTTTGCATTTCTGTTGCAAAGTCTATATTTGTATCTATCTGATGTTTCCAAACAGAGAGTGACAGTCTGGCATGGTGTAGCATGTGGCAGATCATTTGTTTCCAACCTGCAACTTGCATTCCCACTTGTTGTATCCTATAGTCTTCCTTATACTCTATACGCATGTTTTAGTAACAGATCTTACATTTTGTGTTATAGTGAATATCTAGAAACTTGCCTGTTTTCAGGTGTTTGCTGAATGGAAGCCACTTAAACCACTTGAAGTTTAAATTTTGCATGTGCAGTTCCTTCTAAGCAAGCATTATTTACATAGACAAGTGTAACCACCCAGTCCCCTGTGGTTTCTAGAATCCTATTAGAGTTAGTGTTAAGTAGGTAGCAGGCAGCTGGTAGGGAGCTCATTAGGGGTTTCTTACACAATTACATCATTGTTTACTCAGCTAGCCTGAGGGAGGAATGATTATATAATTTAGAACTCTCACAGCAGCATAGCCCTTTTACTGGCACAGCTGCTCTGGGGAGACTTTGAATGTTTAGTTAGTTGTGGGTTGTTGCCAAGTTGGAAGTGAGGGTGGCAGGAGATCTGCCAGTGGGCTCTGAGTTGAGGGCCTAGGATTTCTCACCCTAGTGTGGATTACTATTTCCAGCTTCCAGTGAAGTGGTGGAGACCTTTCTATAGCAGGATTACCTAATTTCTACTCCAAATGAAGTGGAAGGAATTGCTTTTCTCAGTGGGTCCAAGGGGCAATTCCTTGAAGATCCTGATTTGTTTCAGCTGCCTTTTGGAAAATAACTTGTGTGAGAGACTGTTTACAATGCTACCTAGCAGAAAGTGTCCTTTTGTTGTTCTCTGCCCAGTGAAAGGAGCAACTGGTGAGTAAGTACTGTTTAGGAGACAAGTTTTCCACAATCTAGGGGATTCGTTTCTATGGTGTGTGTGTGCCCTTAGAGAAGGCTAGATCACACCTTTCAGTGGCCCTTTTCACCCATGTGAGTGAAGGAAAATGTTCAGTGTTTCACCCAAGTGTATGAAAGGAAATTCAGACTTTCAACCATGTGTGTGAAAGGAAATTCAATGTTCACCTAAGCGTGTGAAGGAAATGTTCCATGTTCACCCCAGTGTGAAGGGAATGTTCAGTATTCACCCAAGACAGTGAAATAGGTCAGGTGTGTGACTAGATCCACATATGTACACCATTTGGGAATGGGAAAGATGTTTGTGTTCTCAAACTGTGCTGCATACAAGGAGAGTTCATGACTGCTGTACCTGTTTTGCCTTGGCTGACCCGTGCTGGTCCACTACATATGAACATGCAAAAATGCCAGCAGAAATAGGCCTCATGGTCTGTCGAGTCTACTCGATTGTGCAGCTAGCCCCTCATCTCACAGCTGCCCCTACCACTCCTCCCCTGCTTAGATTTACCCTCCCCCTCTCCCTGTCCCATCCCCTCTTGAAACTGCCCACCGTCTTACAGGCCACCACCTCCTATGGTAGAGGTTTCTACTTGCCCACCACCCTTTCCATGAAGAACTGTCTAATTACCTCCCACCTGAATTTCCCCCTCCAGTCTGAGACTGTGCCCTCCCATGTCCCTTCCTCTTCTTAATTGAAAGATCCCCTCTGTTCAAGACTTGTTTATCTCTTTCAAGTACTTAAAGGTCTCAATCATATACCCCCACCCCTCCTCTTGTCCAAGAAATACAAACCTAGCTCACTCAGCCTTTCCTCGTAGGGCTTGCCCTCCAATCCCTGGATCATCTTTGTCACTCTACGCTGCACCCCCTCCAACAATCTGACATCCTTATTCTGGTACGGGTGCCAGAACTGCATGCAATACTCCAGGTGTGGCCTGACTAATGATCTGTACAGGGGGAAGGATTACCTCCCTACTTCTGGAGGAGATTCCCCTTGCTATGCACCCCAGCATCTTGTTGGCCTTGGCTGCCGCTTTTCTACACTGAGCAGAATTGTTCATGCTCCCCATTATATGTACCGTGAGGTCCTTTTCCTCCATGGTGCTACTCAACTGTACCCCTCCCAAATGATAGTTCCTCCCCTGGTTCTTTGCTCTGAAGTGGCATTGAACCCCTGCTGCCATGTTTCTGACCATTCCTGTAGTTTAGTTAGGTTGTCCTGTAGCCCCTTCCATCTCTCAATGTCATCAACCACTGCCCCCATTTTGGTGTCATCTGTAAACAGACTGACCTTACTTCAGATCCCATCTGAGATATCAGCTATGAATAACCCGAACAACACCATCTCCTGCACCAATCCTTGTGGCACCCTGCTCATCAATGCCATCAGTGCTAATAGTTCCCCTCTCACTACCACCCTCTGCTGCCTACCCCTTAACCAATTCATTATCCATTTCATTATCTTCACTCCCACCCCCACAGCTTCCAGCTTCCCCCCAGCCTCCTGTGTGGAACAGAGTCAAAGGCCTTGCTACCTGCTTTAGTTGCCATCTGTTAAATAAAGCCATACTGCACAATCCCAGTTCCTGTTCTGGACAATCTGATTCTTGCTTCTGGTGTGGAATTACTGGGGCACCCTTAGCAGTTTAGATCTAGCATATACCTAGCAGCCTCCACCCTGGGCCAGGTTGTAATTTATAAAGGTTCATGTGTTTTGTTCTTGTACCCCCAACCCCTCTTCCTCTAGAAATGAGCCAGGTATACATCCTAATGCCAAGGGTGGTACCAATCTTTGTATTTTCTGCTAAAAGTAAATGGTATGCGATATGTGGGTATTAGTCCCAGATTTCATGGGGGTGTCCTACTTGCTATAAGTGGCATGGGGTCGCACAGGTAGCAATAGCCTCTCCTGTACTGAACCAGTCTAAAGTTTGTTCATATATCAAATTATATAACCTCATGATGTGGCAGCAATGGTTGTTATTTCACCTTCACCTTCACTTCTGCAAGACAGGCAATTCTTAAAAAGTAACTTTAGAAACTCATGTCATGAATTAAATGTAATTTTATTTGGTATGGTCCATGTCTTAAACATCAAGGAGAAAATGTATATAATTGCATGCTTTTTTCTTCCAATGATGTTTGGAAATTGCAGAAGTGTAGGTGTCATTTCCTAATTATGAATGGTCAGGGCGGACTTGATGGACAGCTGGCTATTTCTGCCTAAATTCTGTCTATGTATAGCAAAGTCATTTACAAAGAGTGTGGAGATTCACCACTTTTTTGGTTCATGAACCAGAAATTTTGTAGTTCACACCAAAAAAAGTGATTCAAACTAGAAATCGTTCAGGAGAGATCATGAATGTGTGAAATACAAAATTTTGGCAAATTTCCCCTTAAACAGACTAAGAAATCTTGCTTATGGAAAACATTGTAAATTGGGGATGTTTTACTTTTACTAAAACTATTCCTTTACAAGTGTTTTCCAACTTTAGTAGTAATAGAAATAAAGAAACAAGATTGCGGCTGTTGCAACCCCCCAAAAAAGTGGCTGGTGAAATACATTTTTAATTCACGATACACCAGATTTCTGAACTGAAAAACACTTTTACAAACCAGAAATTTCTGATCCATATGCGACAGCTATTTTTACTGCTGAATGGGAGGAGCCCTGCAGTCATTTGGGGATTACATCACTGTAGGAAAAAAGCAGAAATAATCGCCGTCTTCTCCTACAGTGATGCAGTGTCTTGTCCACAGTGATGCAATCACTTGTGGTCTGAGATATCTCCTCCTGTCATTTTCTCTGTGGACACAGCACCCATCAGTGGCACTTGACCCCCCCAGCCGTGGACCACTTTCTGCAACTACAGATGTGACATGGTGTCTCCAACTCACACTGTGCGTGAGAAGGTCTGCTGGAGCCACCATCTTGTGAAAGGCAGGTGGCTCTGACTTACACTGTGCATGCGTTGCAAGGATGTCCCCAGTGTGGTGAAAGCTCCAAACTTTTACTTGCTGTCGCTGCACACATAGTCAAACGTTGCACTGAGCAGCTGTATCGGCTTGTTTAAATCCTTATAAGTCAGGAACAGTTTAATATTTTTTCACCAAAGCTTTGAAAGGCACTACTTCAGCACAGATCACATGCACTCTGAATGTTTTTTGCAGAAATTCAGTGCTGTTTAGCCAACACATGACAGCAAAAAAAAAAAAAGCAAAAATCCCCATTTTAAGTATAGGAAAAAAGTGAGGTTTTAGAAAATAAGGGATATCCAGATCTCAGAAACTGAACAAGACACTGTCAGAAATCTTTTCACAGGTTGAGATCTTGCCTCATAGACAACACATGCAAACATTCAACTAATTTCATGGAATGCTGCCAGAGCTATTAAGGTGAAAGGTTTGGGGTTTAACATTCAACACCCTACTCAACCCTAGCTATAGTGATGCTACCTTGGCCCTACTGAAATATGTTAATGTAGACATTAGAGTTGAAGAATGCAATATGTACAAAGTAGAGAAATATAAAAATATTAGGATTTTGAGTCTCTGGAGTATTTGTGAATCAATTGTGGAATCTTAATGGGGGTTGGCAACACTCATGCCCACCCCCAACTCCATAGCCTACTGTCTGAAGTCCAAGGTAGAGCTCTCAGCTTGTGCTTCATAGTGATAGAGAAGTATTGCTTGAAACATGTTGCAAACGGAATCTGTCATAGCTTTCCCTACATGAAGAAAAGAGATCATGTCTGACCTTGTTTGCCCAGGGAAGGAGGTGGGAATTGGGTCTGACTACCCCAAGGAAGACCCCACCACTGATTTGCCAATACTCTAAAAACCAAAGCCGTTAATGTTTTTCTTTTCCCTACTTTGTGCACTTTGCATTCTTCAACCCTAATGTGTATGTTAACATATTTTTTTGCAATTCATTTCCTTTCTTTTTCTGACAATTGAATCACATTCTCATTCATGCTATTCCCTTTGGGACCTGCACAAAATGACATAAATAGAATACTGGAAATAGTCCTGATACAGTGCATGGTCCCATCAGGACTCAACACACATGTCAGCTGCTTGTGATAGAAGGCTCCCCAGCCATTCACATGTGTGGGCTAAAACACTGCTCTATCCATCCCCAGGTGGGAGCCAGTGCCATAGGATGTAGGGCCTTTCCCCACACCCTGACCCATTAAGCCAGTTCACTGACCTCACAACCAAATTCAGGTCACTGGCATGGGAAGGCAATGTGGTTCCCACTTGGCAAATGACATTCACTGCAAACAACGGTACTTCATTATTAATTTATTTATTAGTCACATTTTGAACCCAAAATTTCAACCTAAAGTTTTTGCAGCCCCTCCTTCCAAACATGACAGGTGTCATTTTTAAAATACTGGATGAAATGTCATTTCACACCTCAAGCATGAAATCACAGTTTGGTCAGGATTTGAAAAATGACAGCTGTCAGGTTTATGAGATGGTGTGAATAAGTGGCTATGTTGAAAATGTAGGGTCAAAATATTGAAAATTATCAAAATTATGAGTCAGTATAGAAAAAATACAAAATACCTTCATAACTTTGTTTTTTTTTTATTTTGACCACAAATTTTCAACATAGTCTTTTTATAACCTCACCTCATGAACCCGGTAGGGAAACATTTTCAAATTCTAGCTGATATGTCATTTCATGCCACAGGGCAGAAAATGAGTTTTGGTTCAGGATCTGAAAAATTACAGCTGTCACATTCATGAGCTGATGTGAAAAATAGCTATGATAGCATTTTGGGATCACAATAATGAAAATTACCAAAGTTATAAGTGAGTATTGAAAACTTTCCATGTACCTTCATAACTTTATAGTTTTTGTTAATATTTTTACCCCAAATATTTTACACAGCCTTCTTATGACCCTGACTCATGGGTACCAGGTGAGTATGTTATGGAAAGAAAAGTGCAGAGTAAACCATGCTGTGCAAAGAGTGAAAACAATTACAACGACAGGGGTATAATAGCGGTAGGGAATTACTGCTATCCCTGTCGATGTACCGGCAGATGAGGAGGGGTAAAGGAGCTGTAGGTGCAGTGTTAGATCCAGCCACTCCTGTGGTAGGAGAGCAATGGCACTAGCATCTGGAGGAGTGGGAGACCTGGGAACCAAAGTTTGGTTCTCCTTCTCCAGATCTTGGAATGCTTTTTTTTTTAATCTAGCTTTCCACCCTCCCATGTTTCTCCGCATTCCCAAAGTCCACAACAACCTGGAGTTGATTATATTATGTCTGGGGGTGTGTGGAGGGCAGAGCCCCCCATGTGGGGTATGCAGGTGGCTTTGCCTCTCGTAAAACAAAAAAACTGTACTGTCGCTCCGTAGAGCAACATTGTGTGGATGACATTTTGTGGCAATCGATGTATTGACAAACCTTATTTTGCTTTTCATTGTTTTGTTTGTTGCATTTTGTGCTGCACTGTAATTGTATGTGGCGTTATGACTATGTATTACCTCATGAACTTGGTATGTGGAAATTTCCAAATCTCCCTTCCCCTCACAAAAGGTTATTTTCAGAGTGCCTGTGAAATTGCCTTTTGGGCCAGATTTGAGAAATTTCACTTACCTTGTTCATGAGACAAGGTACCAAAAAGGCCATACAGAAAATCTGGGAGAAAAATATTTAAAAATGACCAAGCTATGAGTAAAAGCTCAAAACACATTGAAATACATTGAACCACAATTACTGTACTTGATTTCTTCAGTTCCTGGTCTGGCATTGAAAAGTGAAGGCATGTCTCCAGTCCAGAAAGGATTATGGCATTAGACCTCCAGTAGGTAAGCATAGGGCAAGGGGGTGGGTGGGCTGGAAGGTGCTGAGTGTGGGATCAGGGTGTGGTGGATGGTATTATAGATGGCGGTGAAAACAGCAAGGGACCATTTTCTTTACTTCAGCTTAAAAAAAGCAATGATATAGATGACTCAGGATGGGTTTCATTATTCCAGGTTCTCTGACATGAAGGATTCTGCACCCCAGTGTCATCTTAATACTTGGGGTACCTGGGGTGGGCACTTTGGTGTCAGCAGATTGTTTTGACAAGGGTGGGGATGGAAAAGGAAATGGATGGTAAGGCAGACCAGCAATGGGATTGGGCATGTTGGTGTCAGAATATTTAAAAATACAATATATTTAGCTGGCATCAGGGATTTGGCTCCCCAGTGTCTAGGTTAAATTTAAGGAGGTCACTCACTTGGCTAATGGTGGACAGCTGGGGAAAACCAAAAGCAAACATATATGCTCTGCACATTCAGCAGAGGCAGGGCTTTGTACTGCTACATAGTTCCATCCTTGCTGAATGAATACAGAAAAAACATAATACCTTAAGTGACCTAAGGATGCTCAAGGAGTGGGCCAGAAAGAGGCAGCTGAAATTTAATGCCAAGAAGTGTGCTGTGATGCACTTAGGGAGTAAGAACACACAACCAGGGTATACACTGGGTGGAGAGGAAATTGAAAAATACAAACAGGAAAGGGATCTGGGGATCATTGTCTCCTCAAACCTTAAGGTAGGGTTCAAATGTATTAGGCTGCCAGGAAGGGCTAATGGAATGTTGACTTACATAGGCAGGGGCATTACTATCAGAAGGAGGGAGGTGATAATGCCCTTCTACAAAGCCATGGTAAGGCTGCAGCTAGAGTACGGGGTTCAGTTCTGGAGACCACACCTCTAAAAGGATATAGATGCAATGGAGAGGGTTGAGAGAAGGGCAACAAAGATGGTGCAGGGTATGCAGGGAAAGACATATGAGCAGGGGTGTAAGGAGCCAAATCTGTACACGCTGGAAGCAAGGAGAGGAAGGGGAGACATGATTGAAACCTTTAAATATGTAAGGGAGTTCAATAAAGTAGGAGGGAGCCAGAATTAGAGGGCACAGCCTCAAATTGCAAAGTAATAGATACAAGAGGAATGTGAGGGGTGTTTCTTCACAGAGAGGGTGGTGGAGCCCTGGAATGGACTGCCTGATGGAGTGGTGGGGGCTAAATTGGTAGATGAATTTAAGAGGGCATGGGACAGGCACATGGGTCTGAGTAATGGGGGGAGGACGGTGGCAGACTGGGAGGAGGGTGTATGAAAGGGGAGGGTTGGGCAGACTGGGTGGGCTGGAAGGGTCCTTTCCTGATGTCAAGTTTCTATGATTCTATAATAAGCAGACAAAGAAACAGTCCTGATACACAAACACATTCTCATAAAATGACCACATTAAGCAATGTGGTTGTTAAAAGGGGTTCTTACAGTATATATATAGATATATTACTTATAAAACTAAATTAATAAAGATAGGACTTTATAATACTGTAAATCATTTTCTGACAATAAAAATAACATTGAGTGGAACGCAAGGAACTCAGATTTATTTCACCTGCATATATTTATCCCCAAAATCTGTAAAGTCTGATATTAACATTCTGGATGATCTACTAATTATAAGCAAAAACAATAAATACCATATTATTATGGGTGATTTTAACTTAGATTGGTCTATTTTAAGGGGGGGAGACTATAATTGATTGGATACTGACTAATAAACTTATTTTTTAAGTGTTTCAGGAGTCCTGATGGATACAATCTCTGATCATTGTCAAACATTTATGATAAGGAAAAAAACAGATAATAGTGGTCAATGAAATAAATATCAAAGAAATTTGATCCTTCAAGAACCTGACTGATGACATATTTAAAGTAGAAATTAAAAAAAAATTGATTGGATTCCTTTGTACAATATAACTGATATAAATGATGCAGTGAGATTTTTAATGTACAGATATTGAAAATTGTTGATAATTTTACACCCCTAAAAAGCACAGGATAAAAACAAAAAAAACACACCCTGGTTAAACTCTGAGTTAATAGATTTATTTAAAATAAGACACTCTTTATGGAAACAGTTCAAAAAAACTAGTACAATAAATGACCTAAACAATCATCGTAAGATCAGAAACACTTGTAAGACTGAAATCAAAATAGTCAACAGACTTACTATAAAGAGGAACAATTAAAAAATCTATTCAATCCAAGTAAATTTTGGGACTCGTTTAAAGAACTCTATCTACCTACAAGTATGGGTAAAGTAAATAAACTCAAAATTGGAGAAGCTGTATTAAGTAAGGACAATGATGTGGCAAACCCCTTCAACAAGTTTTTAATGGACTTGACTTAATATAAAAACAGATAGATCATAAACTTGACAATCTAAATGATACAACAAGAAATATAAGTTGTGATTTAAATAAACAAAGAAACTTAAAAGATTATATTAACCTACAAACCTTTTGCTCTTTCAGGGTGAAAGAAAAATAAGTTTTTCACCTTCTGAAAAATTTACATAATAACAAAGGTTCTGACATGGATGAGTTGTCTCCAAGACTACTGAAATTAGTCATGGAAAAATTGTCTAGGTCAATTACCTATTTGTTTAATTTGTCTTTATGTACAAACACAATAATTGAACAGTAGAAGACTATGATTATAACACCTATTTTTAAAACTGCTGACAAGGAGTTAGTCACCAATTATAGACCGATATCTGTGTTACCTATATTGGCAAAAATGTTGGAAAAAATCATATTTGGGCAACTGTTGGGTTACTTGGAGAAAACTCAAGTACTTAGTGCAGATCAGTATGGATTCAAAGGGAGGTACAGCACGTCAATGGACTTGGTCAAGTTAACAATTTACATCTATGATGGCATGGACAAAAGATTACTTAATGGATGGATTTTGCCGACCTGACCAAGGCCTTCGACTTGGTGGACCACCCTATTCTGATTCATAAACTGAAAATGATGGGTGTGGGTAATTGTGAACTAGGTTGGTTTGAACACTATTTAACAAGTAGAAAACAGCAGGTAAAAATTGGTTCTGCACAGTCCATGATGAGAAACATTCATACAGGGGTACCACAAGGTTCAGTTTTGGGTCCACTCCTGTTTCCTATATTTATAAATGACTTACCAAACATCTGTCAAAATTCAACTGTAAGAATGTATACAGATGGTATAGTGATTTATTGCACAGGTAAAACATGAGCAGACCCAGAAACAAAAATGCAACCTGTCTATTGGGACTACAAAATTGGTTTACAAAAAAAAAAAAAAACTTTTGTTAAATGAAAAAAAGACAATGACTATGGTGTTCAGATTAAGGTGTAGATTACAAGGAAATAGTATGAACATAGTAGGAAGAAGTGGTGTAAGATTGGAAAGTGTAGATGTGTTTAACTATCTGGGTGTATTGTTAGACAATACATTGTATTTTAATGAACATATTTCCAAAGTAACTAAAAAAGTAAATAAAATGTTTTTTTTATACAAAAATAAAAACAGTTTGACTATACAGGCTAAAAAGACAATAGCAAGTCAAATGCCATTGCCAGCCCTGGAATATAAATCCATTCTATTAATGCACAATATGTACTGTTACAAAGATACACAGTAACATGTAACAACATTATTAGATTTGCAACTGGTTGTATAAATAAAAATGAACATCATTGTACATTATATCAGCATTTTGGGATTTTACAACCTAAACAAAGAATTATGAATGCAGTACTCATGTTTATACAGTAAACATTAGACTCACGGATTCCATTAACTCTGCAGGATAGATTTAAGAGGTTGTATAAATCCAGAACATTATGTACAACATCGGCAAAACATTTTACAGAAATTATAACTAATACAAAAATTGTTGAATGATCTCTGACCATTTACAAACCAAAACTGTCAAATAACTTGCTGCAAATGGGATTTGAATTTAATGTAAAGAAAAATGTTTTCAAGCACAACATAAGGAATTACTTGGAAAAACAATCCATCTGCTGTTGTTATGAGGTCACTTAATTCTGTTTTGGTGAGGTCACCAAATTTCATTGATTCCTGTTTACTTTAATGGTCATTGTTTATGCATTGTATATATTGTATATACCTGTTTGTGATAATATTGTAAAGTATCTTATGCTGATGTGTTTTTGATGACATTTGTTGTGCATTAGATATTTTGTCTGTACTCAAACTGTATTACTTTCCACCAGGGATGGCTGAAAATGGGTCACAGATCCAGTCCACCTTCTTGGTAAATCAAACAAATGAAATGAAAATTCAGTTACCCTTCAGAGTGCTGATTCTTCTAATGTCACGTACTCATAAACAGAACTTTTTTTTCTTATATATTTTAAAAAGGACTTTACTTTTGGAGCTAAAAGCCACAAAAGCACACATCTTGGGCCAATCTTTATCAAACCTGCAAATTACAGGTATCAAATTCTCCTAGTTGTTTAGTTACACAGTAGGTGAGCAAAACAAAGGCTGTAATTGATACACTTTTCAGGTTTCTTTACACCTCTATGACTTTGCCACTGGTGAACCAATTGCCATGAACATGTTTAGGATACAGAGATCCTGGCGGCATCTCTGTGCCTTCCAAATTTGAAGTAAATTGGTTGAACAGGGCAAATTTGTTAAGCTGCAAAAATCGGGGTTTAACATTAAAGTGCTTATTCAACCTAATATATAATCACAGGCTTGCCTTACTATATATATATATATATAATATATATATATATATATATATATATATATATATATATATATATATATGATATATATATCTATATATATATATATATATATATATATATATATATATATATATATATATATATATATATATATATATATATAACTCCCAGTGGGATGCTTGGAGTGCATAGGAGGGTATCACCAGCAGAGGAGGAGAGATACTGCTGTATAAATCATTGGTAGGCCTAACACAGAGTACTGTGTCCAGTTTTGGAGACCATGGGCTTGATTCTCAAAGGTGTCTGAAAGCCTTAAGCCCCCAGGTGTGATAAACAGATGGCGCTTGTTGTTTGCGACATTCCCTGACTGGCAATCAGGACTCTTGATCCTGTGTGTCACATACCACAAGTTAGGCCAGCTTTTTTCTGGTCTACCTTTGTGTCATCATGGGACCTTTTATAGGGTTTGCACCAAATATTTGATACAAGCCACCATAAAGGCGGTAAAGTGTCACAAATGCATGTGACCTTTGAGAATTGGGTGCTAGGTGCAGCATTGTGTTTGGTGCAGTACTGGGTTTGATGCAGAACTTGTCACAAGCATGCATCAATCTTTGAGAATTGAGCCCGACATCTCAGGAAGGACATAGACAGAGTTGAGGTGGTCCAGAGGAGGGCAACTAAAATGTTTCAGGGTCTGCACCAAAAGCCCTATGAAGAGAGACTGAAGGACCTCAATATGTATACACTGGAGTAAAGGAGAGAGAGAGAGAGAAAGAGAGAGAAGAGATATGATAGAGACTTTCAAATACCTCACAGTTGTAAATAAGGTTCAAGAAGGTAGCCTTTTTCTGAGTAAAAGATGCTCAAGAACAAGCAGTCATGCTTTGAGGCTGAGGGGTTAGACTCAGGGGATATATAAGGAAATACTCTTCACAGAAAGAGTGATAGAATCCTGGAACAGCCTCCCAGTGGAGGTGGTAGAGTAAAAACTCTAATGGGATTCAAGAAGGCATTGGATAGGCAAAAGTGAACCCTAGTGGTGGTGGGGGGAGGCTGGAGATCAAATAGTGTCTGTGGTGTTACAGTAGGTAGTGAAAATTGGTAGACTAGGTGGGCCAAGTGGTCCTTTTCTGCCATCATTTTCTATGTTTCTGTGATCCATTGCTTGAACCTTGCATTGCTGTATAAAATCTGCTTATCCACATCTAATGCTTCACCATTGTCATCCTCATCTTCATTTTCTTCAGTGGCCTCCACCATGTTATTTCACATGTCCAGCACAACCATGAGCTGTGCCATGGGGCATGTTCCCAGGATTACATCCAGTTCAAAGACAAAGCAACACTCTACCCAACCATGTGTACTTTTGTTGCCGTTATCTCTGCACTGACTGTAACACTACTTTAGCCTATTAGTGTGTGTATGGCACTGGATCTCTATACAGTATGTTCATATCTCATCTCACACACTTTGTGTTCACTGTTCCCATACCTGTGAATATTCTAGCTTTGGCCATTCAAAGCTGACTGAACTTTCTGATCATCCCATATGGTAATCAAAGATCTTGTCTCATCACTCCGGTTGCAGTTTCTGAGTTCAAGCCTTCATCACCAGAAAACTTTAAACACAGACCTATTAGAAAATAATATCATGCAACAAATCATTGGACCACCAGAATGCCATGGCCAAGATCCATTGTGCAACAACTGCCACAATTTATTGGTAATGTCAATGGCAAGCAGAAGTACTATTCAGTCATGCCAGAGGGCCATAGATGTCATGCCTATGAACATCATCCATCTGCACCTTACCACCACTGGCTCAAACTGGGAAAAAATCCCTGGCTATACTACTCCACCCTCACCACACCAAAACAATTTGTATTGCAAAATGATTGTGCTGAAGAGAACCATGTAAATATCCATCAGTTTTGTACCCACCATAACCAGTTGGGATTTCTGGACACCAGGGATCACTGTAAAATCTGTGGGTTATGCCTAGCAACCATGATAAGGTAAACTCCAAGAGCTGGTTCCCTAGCCATAATTGCATTCCATTCACAGCAAACATGCTGAACTCAGCTGGTCTGTGACATGGCCTGGATAATCATTTTCCTACATACCATGCCCCACAAAAGTAAAAGTGTAGGTCAATAAACAAGAAAGGTTCTCATTTCAAAGATTTCATTTCATTTATTAGTTTTACCAGGAAAGTGGATTGGGTCCGAAGACCCTTTTTCAAGCACACCTGGGGGAGGGAATACAAAAGGTACAGGTATAATAACAAACACAGTATTTAACATTTAACATTTAATCATAACTGATTCACATTTACCAGTCATCATTGCTCAGTTTTACATTGAGCTACTGCGTTAAAAGTCAAGGGGCTTGATTCTCAATGGAGGCTTGGAGCAGCACAAGTTGCGGCAAACCCCAGCTTGCGCCAAAGCTCGGTGTGCCAGGGGCCCTGCACCAGATTCTGGTACAGGAGGGGTCCCAGCTCATAATTCCCCACACTTTCTGAAACATGGCTCACTAATAAAATAAGTAACCTTCCCCTCTCCATTCCAGGCTACACAATCTCCTGACAAGACCATGCAGGTAGGGGTGGTGTTGTGGCAATCTACGGCTCCTCCTCCATCCAATTCACTACCACCCTGTCCACTTCTGTCCCCTCAGCCTATGAGGTCCTCACCATAAAACTGACTCTGCCATTCTCTATCCCTATCTTTGCCATGGCTACCTACTGTCATCCTGGTCTCCCCTCTATGTTAGTCACTGACCTTCTCTGCACCATTATCTCCCATACATCGACAGGTGAAGTGTACATTATGGGTGATTTCAGCCAGAATTGGTTAGCCTCCTCACTAAGTAAGACTCATAATGATGTTGCTGATCTCAGCCTATCACAACTCATCCACAACCCAACCAAGCTGAACCTCAAAATTAAGAATCACTCCTTGATTGACTGGGCCCTCACCTCTCACCCACACAGTCATTAAATCTGGAGTATTGTCTGATGCCATAAGCAACCACCATATAACCTTTATGGTACATAAAATACATAGGCCCAAGGCACCCCACAAAATCATACAAATTAGATTATACAAATCTCAAAACCTAGCCCCCCTCCTTCAAGATCTGGTCCACATGAACTGGGCCCCTATAGCTTCCACCGCCTCTGTGGATGAAGCACTCGAATATTTCAAATTCAAATTTCTCATCATCTGGAACCACCATGCCACCACAGATGAACTAGAGTCTGTGGAAATCATCTCCCCTGGATAACCACTAAACTTCTGCCTTGTCAAAGAGCGTGTGACCAAGCATGGAGAGCTCATAAAGCCTCCAAGTACCCTAAAGATTTTGAAGCTTATCGTGCACTCCATAATGCTTGCACAAAAGCTACCCGCTTGGCTAAAGCTGACTATTTCAGTTCTACCTTTGAATCAAACTTAAATAACCCTTCCAAAGTCTGGAAAGTCATCTACTCCCTCTTCTCCCCTCCTTCTAAATCACCTACACCCCTCCTTAACATAAATGACTCTACTATTACTGACAGTCTCTCAGTAGCCACTGAATTTAACACCTACATTACTTCCTGTGCCTCTGCTCTTCTAGCCTCCCTATCTTCTCCTCTTCTATCATCCTTTCCTACCTGTCAATTACTCCTCCCTCCTTCAAGATCCTTTCTCTTTTTCCAGTATCTCCCCTAGAGACACCATGGAAGTTCTCCTTGCTATCAATCCATCCAAAGGCAGCTGGCCGGATGGCCTTGACCGAAAGTTACTTCACCTATCTGCAACTGCTGTCTCCACGCCACTGTCTGATTTCCTAATTCTCTCTTTCATACTGGCTTCTGTTCCAACTGATTGGAAACATACTACTGTGTTACTCCTTCCTAAGGGTGGTGATCCTACATCTCTAGGGAACTACAGACCCATTTATCTCCTCCCTATCCTTGCCAAACTTCAAGAACATTTGGTTCTCTCACAACTCTCTTCCTATCTTTCCAACTCCAGCTTCTTCACACCTCTCTAATCTGGTTTCTGGAAGAATCACTCAACTAGTACCTTCCTGCTGAGGCTCACTGTTTCTATCCTCACAGTGATGGACAGTGGCCTAATCACCTCAGCAATCTTCATCAATCTAGGCAAGGCTTTTGACACTGTCTCCCACTCCCTCCTCCTAGATACCTTCACCTCAGCAGGACTATCTGACTCTGTCACAATCTGGTTCTACGTCGGTAGGACCCAATCTGTTAGAACGGCTGATACTCTATCCCCCCCAATAAGCATGAGTGTACCTCAAGGATCCATGCTGGGTCCTATATTTTTCTCCTTATTTTTAAATGGCCTTCCATCTGTCGGTATTTCATTCTGTATCCATAGGTATGCAGATGACACGGTCTTGTACACCTCTGGCTGGTTCACCTCTGATGTTGTAGCCAGACTCCAGCAGGACTTCGATAAAGTTCAGCTCTAGTTTTGCTGTCACCAACTGTTCCTCAATGCCAAGAAGACAGTCTGCATCACCTTTGGCACAAGACAGAGACTCTCTAGGCTCTCCTCCTTGACCTCCTTCCACACCCTTGACGGGCCAACTCTCAAGGACACCTCATCTTTCAGATACTTTGTGGTTTGGCTTGACCAACACCTCAACTTCTCTGATCATGTGGACGCCATCCTGAAAAAAATGCATTCTAAGCTCGGCATTCTATTCAGGAACTGTAGAGCACTATCTCCACCGGCAAGATGCACACTAGTCCAGAAGATGATCCTCCTGATTTTTGGCTGCTGTGATGTAGCCTACAGTGCTGCTCCCAAGTCTTCCTTATCCAGACTGGAAACTCTCTTCAACTCCTTCTGCCACTTTGCTGTGGACTCCCCCTCCCTCACACACCACTGTGAGCTCTACTACTCACTGACTTTTCCCTCTCTCGAAAATAGATGTCTTCTACATAGCGTTAAATTTAACTCCAAATATTGGTTTGGATCTCTACCATCCTATTTCTCCTCCTCACTATCTATCGCTCCTCCTCCTGCGCATTCCCTTAGATCACATGATGCCCACACTTTGTTAGTCCCCCATTGCTCTACCTTAGTAGGCCAGATTGCTTTCTCACATCATTTCCCCAAACTCTGGAATGCTTTTCTCCATCAAATATGACATTCCTACTCCCCTTACTCTATCTCCTCAGCTCTTCACAATTTCCTCTCAGTAAATTGTTCATACCTCTAAACTCTTAAAGCTCTCCTCCCCCCAATCTCCTATGGTCATTCATTCCTCATCCCTTTCTCTTACACCACATTGCTCTCCGCTACTTGTTTTCATAATCAACACATTTTCTCAGCACTATAAGTACTTATGTGTGACTATAACCCAAATGCAAGCACTTCTATTGCTCCATGTGTTATTTCTATGTTGTTCTTCCTCTCAAATCACTTCTCCTCCTCTGTTCATCTCTGCTAGTGTGTAATTATTATCATCACTGCATCTTGTCAGTGTAATTCTGTAGATTCTGTTTATTTTTCTGTATATTGTATGTTGTTTTGTATTGCATTGCATTGTGTACTTTGTAATTCTGTTATTGCTGCTATGTCCTTCCAAATACCCACTCCCCGAGGATGCACTGGGAGATGAGCAACCTGTTGCTCTGTGTGCTTTTCTGGTGAAACGCTTCAATAAATAAATAAATAAATAAAAAATGTGTGGCAACCCCTCCTGTGTGACAAACACATGGTGAATAGGAGGGATTTTCTGCAGGTTCCTGCAGCAAAGTCAAAACATCCCCTGATCCCTGATTCTGAGATCACAGAAATAAACCACTTCCCTGATGTTCTAATGGCCCCCCTCCCCAATCCTCAATATCACCCCTATATACAATGAATAATACCCCCATTCCTGGTGGTCTAGTGGCCCCCCTCCTCAATGCCCTATGCTGCCCATTCTATTGATATTTAATTAAGCCACCTTTCCTAATGGTCTAGTGGCCCCCAACCAGCAGATTAGTGACCACCACCCTGTTCCCACCAATCCCAAAACACAACTGGTGACCAGCACAGCCCACCTCTCACCTTCACAGCCAGCCACTGACTGAACTGTCATTAAGTGCATTCTGTAAAGTGTACAGTGCTCATTGAATGACAGTCATTCAGTGAGTGATGTACAGTGTGCAGAATGCGTTCAATGGCAGTTCACTCGGTGGCCAGCCATGGAGTTGAGAGCTGGGCTGTGCTGGTTGCCAGCTGTGTTTCATGATTGGGAAGGGAGCATGGTAGTGGGCACTATCTGCTGAGGTGGGTGGTGGGGGGTCCACTAGACCACCAAGAAAGGGTGCTTAATTAATTATCAATAGAATGGGTGACATAGGGCATCAGGGAGGGGGCCACTAGACCATCAGGAACAGGGGTATTCTTCATTGTATATAGGTGCAACATAGGGGATTAGGGACTGTGGCACATCTATTTCTATTTTGTTATTTAACATTGGTAACTGGGAAAAGCACACTGAAAGGGACAGTCACAGGGTGCTGCAAGGTGCTACACTCTCCCAGAGGATGTGTCTAAGTGCCCATAGACCAGACCACCTGCAGTCTAAGGGTACTTAGAAATTCTCCCTCTTGGAGAGTTTTGTGAATCACACTTTTGGGGATATGGCAGCCTGCCTCTGTCACAAGCCCCCTAGCACTGTGCTGCAGCCCATTTTGTGAGGCAAGGTTGAAGCAAGTCCCATTTGGTGCTTGCAGCCTGTGTTTAATGCAGACTGTTTTTGTGAATAGCCCAGGGCTCATTTTTTGATGCAAGGTGCCATTTTCAATTCAATTCAAATTTTATTTTATCAGGAAAGACACCATTGAGAAAAAACTCATTTACAAGGTCATCCTGGGAGACTAGTTCACAAAGACAAGTGTAGACAACCATACAAATACATGAGATGAACAATATTATATATAATAGTGCCATATCCTTTTTACAAAGATTGCATACAACCAGAATTATACAATGGCAAGAAAAAATCCTGAACTCTGATTGGTCAGTCTTGGGTTGGACCCGTGATGTTATCCCAGTACAACATCACAGGTCTAGTCTCAGCCTCACTGTGAACCTGCAGATGAACTTTTGCTTGATTATGTGCTGCTCGATGTGCTTGATGATGTGCGTCATTGTTTCATCTTCTTTCAAAAAACAAAAATATTTTTTTAAACACAAAAACATCTTTAAAATTATTTTTTTATTCTGTATAACAACGAGCCATTGTATAATAGCAATAATGCCCTCCAGGGTGTGTGTCGTTTAGGATAACGTCACACATCAGTTATTGGATGCACTTGGCCTGCGGCCTCGTGCCCAACCACCTGAGGCGTGACGTTATCACAGCATGACACACACCCTGTCAGGCATTATTGCTTAAGCAATCAACATTTGAAACAGTAAAAGAAAAAAAGAGAAAGAAACAATAAGTTAAGGGACAATAGGTAGTAGGAAAAGGTCATAAGAAATGCTTAAAATTACAAGAGGCCAGAATGGACTAAGGAGGAAGTTAGAGGAGGTGGGGTAGAGTAAATTACAAAGGGGAGTGGGTTAAGAGGAAAATAGCAGACTTGAATAAGGGAAGGTTGGGTAAGTGTTTGGAGAAGGAGAGAAGTGTTGGGATTCTCATATAGTGATACTAAATTATGTAAAACAGTGACAAACTTCGTTCACATACCATCTTAGCAAGGTCTTAAAGTGAAGTATCCCAACCCAGTGAGTCAATTTTAAGGAGTTTTGGAGTGAGTTCCATAAAGTAGGAAAGGCATAGCTCAGTTATGCTGAGTCAAAATGTGATCTTACCCTAGGAACATCAAGAGTGATATAATCATATCTTCTGAGCTGGTAGGTGCTAGGTGTACATTTAAAAGTATAGAGATGTAAGCGGGAAGTTCATTATTAATGACTCTGTAGGCCCAGAGGGAAGGGTTCCTCAATTTTCTGGTAGCTAGTGATGTCCAGCCAATAAGAGAATAAAGTGAGCAATGGTGGGTGTGGAAAGGAACATTAGATATAACTCTAACAGCCCTGTGGTACAATGTGTCCAACTTTGATAGCACCGACTTAGAACTATGACTGTAGAGGAAGTCAGCATGATCGAGTAGAGGCAGAAATGACATCTGCACAGGCCTTAATTTTGCATCCTGGGTAGGAAGGTGCTTAATACAAAAAAAATAGACCCAGCCTTTGTCTTAATTTTTTAGCCTGCTCCTCTATGTGAACAGAAAAGGAAAGCCTGCAGTCAATCCAGAAACCTAGGTATTTGAATATGTCTACATTTTCCAAGACTTCCCCATGGATTGTCTTAATCTGCAGAAGACTTGCTGGAGGGGTAAATAATAATTTTTTAGAGTGCAGGGAAAATAATTGCTTTTGTCTTTTTGGCATTAAGCAAATGTTTTAGGTGATTGAGGTTTTGCTGAATTAAGTTGAATTCCTGCTGTAGCTCCAGGCATGCAGATTCAAGGAAGGAACAGGCAATGTACAACACAGTGTCATCTGCAAAGAGATGGACACTTTCCGACCTAATATTAAAATCAATGTTATTGATGTAAATAGCAAAAAGTAGGGGCCCCAGGATGGAATCCTGAGACACGCCTCTCAGCACCCATTTTAAGGGGGAGAAATCACCCTGGGCTTTAACCTGCTGATTGCGACCTCTGAGACAGCTGAAAATCACTTCACGGCAGTTTCAAGACCAGTGTTCTGTAACATATGCTATAGTAGATCATGATCTACAGTATCAAAGGCCTTGCTTAGATCAAGGAACAATGCACATATGTGATTTTTTGCGTCGAGGGCAAGTTGCCAATCATTAGTGACTTTGACCAGAGCAGTTACCATACTCTGTTGAGGCCTAAAGCTGGACTGTGGAGGGTTAAGCATATTAGTGGACTCCAGATATTCTCTCAGCTGAGAGTTAATGATTTTTTCAAGCATTTTGGATATGATAGGAAGCAGTGAGATTGGCCTGTAATTGTTGAGGTCACAGGGGTCTCCAGAGTTAAAGAGAGCGAGAATATGTGTTGTTTTCCACATGGAAGGAAGAGCCCCTTGCAAGAGTGAGAGATTGAAGAGATGAGTAATAGGAGGCACCAGATGGAAGATGCCAGGCTTTACAAAACAAGGTTCAAGGTGGTCAGCTCCTGCAATTTCTTAGTGTCAAGAGTAAGTAGAAGATCTTCTAACTGTTATAGGGTAATAGTAGTAAAAGAAAATTAGTAGGAAGTGGCATTTGGAGGGGTTGTAAAGTGGACTATCGCTGTCAAGTTGGTGTAACAGAGGGCTTACTGAGGAGGTGTCGAAGGCAAGCCCAGCAATGGCAAAATTATTTTTTATTTGGTCGAGGATGCTACAGTATGTTTGCCAGTAAAAATGCAGTTTATTAGGTAAGGCCGAAGAGGAGCTGTGCCCTTCAATTTCTTTCAGTGTTTGCCAGCATTTAGCTGCATCGTTTTCAGAAGAGTCCAGGGGTGACTTGAAATATTTTGCTTTTTCTTCATGAATTAGTTTTGTACATTTGTTCCTGGCTGCTCTGAAAGCTGCCCAACCTTTTGGCACATTTGATGTGTGTGCCTTCTTCCATAGAGCATCTCTGTTATGCAAAGCAGATCTTAATGTACTAGTGAACAAGGGGCAGGATCTTCTTCTGGTCCTCATTTTGATCAGAGGGGGTAACAGTTGATGACTTTTAGAACGCAGACATGGAGTAGATCATTGGCCTCAGAGACCGACGAGGCAAGATAAAGGTCCAGCCATCTGATCCTACCTAAGTCAGCTAGGAAGTCATGGGTGTTGAAGTTCCAAAAGTTCCTTTTGTGGATAAACTTAGCGGAGGAGATAGGTTTGGGAATAAACCTTATGCATGGAATGATCCTATGGTCACTAAAATCATTATGAAAAATCCCAATATGTGAAATTTTGTAGTGTTTGTTGACAAGAATACGGTCCACGACAGTACTATGAGATGGATTTTTAGCATTAGGATGGGTAACATCTGAAATTAGCTAAAATAAGTCTAGGTCATCACATGTCTTTTAAAGGTTTGGAACAAGGGGAACACAAGTCTAGGTTAAAGTCACCCATAATAATAGCTTCAGAGTTAATGGAATGTAAAACTTTGCGTAGATGGAGTAGTAATGCAAGGCCCCCTGTTGGTGGTCTGTAACACCCTGTTACATGCAGAGCCTCATTAGAAGGTAATGAGACCTTTAAGAGGAGACATTTGAACTCCTTAGGCATAGATGTTGTATCAATGACAAAAACCGTAAACTTGTCAGACACATAGAAAGCAACCCCTTCCCCTCTGACATGCCTATCGGCCCGGGAAAACATTATAATCAGGAATGCTAATATCATGATTTAAAGTAGAAGTGTCAAGCCAAGATTTAGAAATTACTATCATGATTCAGTCAAGATTCAGAAATTACTGACGCTTGCGCCATTTATGTTTGCCGCAGGCACCTTGTGTCAATATATAGGCTTTGAGAATTGAGCCCAAGGTCTCTAAAAAGGGAGGCAACCTTGGGTGGAGTCACAGGCACCCTGCTGAATGGTGGGGGGCAACCTTGGTGGAGTCACAGGCACCCAGACTGATGACGGGCACCAAACTTGGTTAAGTCACAGGCACCCAGCCTGTTGGTGGTGGGTAGGGCAACCTTGGTGAGTCACAGGAACCAAGTCTCATTGTAATGCATGGAGCAACTTTACGTGAGTCACCCAGGCTCCCAGCCTGACGTGTGAGTTAGGAGACAACCTTGGGTAACTCACATGCATTCAGCTTGATGGTGCTGGCACAGTCTTGGGGGAGATACAATCACTAAGCAGGATGGTGGGGGGGCAACCTTTGATGAGTCACACAGACACCCAGCCTGATGGTGAGGAGGCAACCTTGGGTGGGTCACTAACACCTAGCCTGATGGTAGGGGTGCAGGAACATTGGGTGAGTCACAGGCAACCAGTCTGATTGTCTGGGATGGCAAGCTTGGGTTGAGAAACAGGCACCTACACTGACAGTGGGTGGGCAAACCCAGCCTGATGGGAAGGACAACCCTGGGTGAGTTACAGGCATTGAGCCTGATGGTGGGTGCAATGCTGGATGAGTCACAGACACCCAGCTGGATGGTGGTGGGATGGCAAGCTTGGGCGTATAACAGGCGCCCAGCTGGATGATGGAGGGAGCAACCTTGGGTGAGTCACATGCATCTAGGCTGATTGTGAGGGTGGGGGACATCCTTGAGTGAGTCACAGGCACCCAGCCTGATGGTGATAGGTGGGGCAACCTTGGGTGAGTCGTAGGCACCCTGCATGAAGGTACAGAGCTGGGACACTTTGGGTGAGCAATAGACACCCAGCTAGATGGTGGTTGGGGGCAACCTTGAGCGAGTCATATGTAAAGATGCAGCAAAGTTTTACTTCACGTGTGAATTTTTGGCAACGTCACCGAACCCCCCCCCCCGATCAGTTTGCAAAGTTGTGGGCGACAAATGAAAATTCACTATTTATA
Source organism: Neoceratodus forsteri (assembly GCA_016271365.2). Classification (NCBI taxonomy): domain Eukaryota; kingdom Metazoa; phylum Chordata; order Ceratodontiformes; family Ceratodontidae; genus Neoceratodus; species Neoceratodus forsteri. The sequence continues at coordinate 268,746,255 of CM028137.1, forward strand.
ATTTCAACTTGCTTTGTTTTTATTGCGCAAAAAAACAAAGCAAGAAGAAGTTTAAATTGTGAATCCCAAACATCCCTGGTGTCTAGTGCCCCCACCATTGCTGGTTCCAATGTAAAAAATATATAATTATCAAATAAATCCCTGGTGTCTAGCAGTCTCTCCTCCACCAATCGCCAGCCACAATACCGAAAAAATATTCATTTTGAATCCCTAGTGTCTAGTGGACCACCCACACCCCATCCCATCAGGTAGTGCCCCACCACCCCAACCCCAATGTAATAAAAAAAAAACATAAATCCCTGATGCCTAGTTGTCTCTCCTGCTGCTCACACACCCCAATATATAAAAAAAAAGTTAATCCCTAGTGGACCGCTACCCTGTCAGGTAGCACCCCACCACACTGCTCCCCCCCAACCCTGAGCTGGCCACAGCATAGACATCCACTCACCTCCATGGCCAGCAGCCCAAATGAGCTCAATCAATGAATGCGCTCATTCATTGAGAGAGCTCAGTTGGGGTTGCTGGCCATGGAGGTAAGTGGAGGGCTGTGCCGGTGGCCCACTCAGGGTTGGGGTGGGGGGGACCAGGGTGGTGGGACACTATCTGAGAGGGTGGGGAGGTCCACTAGACACCAGGGATTTAAGATAATTTTTTTTAATTGGGGCCGGCGATTGGTGGGGGAGACCACTAGATACCAAGGATTTATGGTATTTTTTTTACATTGGGTTTGGGGTGGAGGAGGAGCAGGGTGGTGGAGCACTACCTGATGGTGTGGGTGGGGGGTCCACAAGACACCAGGAATTCAAGATGATTACTTTTTTTTATATTGGGGCCAGCGACTGACAGGGGGGACCAATAGACACCAGGGATGTATGGCATTTATTTACATCTGGGTCAGGGTGGGAGGGGAGTGGGGTGGTGGTGCAGTACCTGACGGAATGGGGGGTCCACTAGACACTAGGAATTTATTTGTAATGTTGGTCTGGTGCAGGGTGATGGGGGAGTGGACTTAATTTTGCAATGGTGGTGATCGGGGATGGGAAGAAAAACTAGATGCCAGGGATGGACATGAGGAGATTTAATTTTTTATATTGGGCCAGCGAATGCATGAAAGGGAGCACTACTACCTTAAAAAAAAAAACCTCAGCAAAATGCAAAGTTTAAACTCTGCCTGCGGAGTTGCCAAACTCAGCATTTTGCAGAGGTTTTTAGAGGGAGGGGCGCTGAGCTTCACACACCTGATCCACTCCACAAAGTGGGGAAAATACACAAACTTTTTAAAGGATTGAATTTTCCCTAATTCACACATCTCTAGTCACATGCACCTAAGGCACCCAGTGGGATGGTGGAGGCAACACTGGGTGAGTCACAGACACCCAACTGGATGATTGAAAGGGGGCAACCTTGGGTGAGTCACATCCACCTAGCCTGATGGTGGGGATGGACGGCATCCTTGGATAAGTCACAAACATCCAGCTAGATGATGGTGAGTGGGGCAACCTTGGGTGAGTCACAGCCACTCAGCCAGATGGTGGTAGGGGGCAACCTTGGGTGAGTCACATGCACCCAACTAGATGATGGGGTTGGGGGGGACAACCTTGGATGGAGTACAGGCTCCCAGCCTGATTGTGGGGGTGAGTGGAATCTTAGGTGACTGATGAGCACCCAGCCTGGTGGTGTTGGAGGCAACTTTGGTTGAGTAACAGGCACACAGCCTGATTGTGGGGAATGGAGCAACCTTGGATGAGTAACAGGCACCAAGTCTGATGAGGGTTACCTTGGGTGAATCACAGACACCTAGCCTGATGTGGGGATGGGGTGCATCCTTTGGTGAGTCACAGGCACCCAGCCTGATGGTGATGGGTGTGGCAACCTTGGGTGAGTCACAGGCACTCAGCCTGATGATACAGAGATGGGCAACCTTGAGTGAGTAACAGGCACCCAGCCAGATGGTAGTAGGGGGCAACCTAGAGTGAGTCACATGTGCCAAGCCTGATGGTGAGGATGTATGGCATCCTTGGGTAAGTCACAAGCACCCAACCTGATGGTGATGAGTGGGGCAACCTTGGGTGAGTCACTGGCACCCAGCCGGATGGTGCAGAGGTGGGCACCTTTGGGTATGTTACAGGCACCCAGACAGATGATGGAAGAGGACAACCTTGGGATGAGTCACTTACACCCAACCTGATTGTGGGAGTGGGTGGACATTGAGTGATTTACAGGCACCCAGCCTGATGGTGGGGAGAACATTAGGTTAGTCACAGGCACCAAGCTTGGTGGTGATAGGGGCAAGATTGGTTGAGTAACAGGCACACAGCCTGATGGTGAGGAATGGGGCAACTTTGGGTGAGTCACAGGAACCCAGCCTGATGAGGGATAACCTTAGGTGAGACATAGGCACCCAAGCAGATGGTTTTGAGGGGCAGCCTTGGATGAATCACAGGATCCCAGCCAGATGAATGGATGGAGAGCAGGCAACATTAGATGATTCACAGGCATCCAGCCTGATGTTGTGACATGGGAGAAACTTAGATGAGTCACAGTCACACAGTCCAATATTGGGGGTGGGGCAACCTTGAGTGAGTCACAGGCATCCTGCCTGATAATGTAGGGGTAATCTTTGGTGTCACAGGCAACCAGTTGGATAGTGGAGAGTGGGCAGTATTCTGTAAGTCATTGTCATCCAGCCTAATGATGGAGGTGGTAGGCAACATTGGATGAGTCACAGGCATGCATCCTGATGGGGGGGCATTGGGTGAGTAACAGACACCCAGCCAGATGGTGTGGGGAGCGACCTTGGGTGAATCACAGGAACTCAACCAAATGGCCAGATGGTGAGTGGGCAACTGGGTTAATTCACAGACATCCAGCCTGATAGTGTGGGGAGCAACCATGAGTGAGTTACAGGTGCCCAGCCTCATGGGAGGCACCCTTGGATGGGCAGAGCCACGCAGATGGATAGTGGGGGTAGACCAACCTTTGCTTGAGTCACAGACACTCAGCCTGATGGTAGTGGGTAGGTGACCTTGAATGAGTCACAGCCACCCAGCCAGATGGTGGGGGACAATCTTTGGTGAGTCACAGTGGGGGATGGGGTAACCTTGAATGAGTTGATGGTTACAAGTGGCAGGGTTGTACAGGGAGCAGAAAAGGCAGGATTGTGTTTTCAGGTGAGTGAAGCAAGCAAGGTGCGGTGGTCAGCTGCTGCAGCTGGAAAGATGTAAAGTTTCCAAGAGCTTGCAAGCAATGTTGGATGGCTGGGACTAAAAGTGTTGCATTAAATACCCCTTTAAATGAACGAACTAGTAACCCAAGCAAACTTTTATTAAATTAAATGCTTTTGTAAACTGGCTGAGATACAGGAGGACACTGAGGCAAACAGCAAGGATTATCAGAAGGACCATGGGAGCAGCACCTTCATCCATCAGGGGAGGGTCACCATGGGTGCATCACAGACACACAGCATGGGGGCACCATGGGTTTGTTAGAGGCCCACAGCTAGGGAGAAGTGAAATTATGTGAGAGGTACCATCATCCAGCTGAGGAGTGGGCACCAGGGGTGAGTCAAATACACCTAGCCATGGGAGGAATGTGAACCATAGCTGTATCACAGGCATCTAGCTGGTATGGCAATGTAGATCCATCAAAGACACACAGCTGGAGAAAAGGGGCACCATTGGATAGGCACCTTCAACCAGTTGGGTGGGGCACCATGGATGCTTTACAAGCACCTAGCTAGGGGAGTCACCATGTATTCATCACAGGCACACAGGTGTGAATGACAGGCAGCATGGAAGAGGCAACCATAGGCTCATAACAGCCACCATCTGGGGGGGGGGGGCAAGGCACCACGAGTATGTCACAGGCATACAGCTGAGGAGAAGAGGTAACATTAGACATCAGAGAGGTACAATCACCCAGCAGTAGGACACCAGGGATGAATCACAGGCACCTAACTGAGGAGGGAAGTAAACCATGGATGCATCACAAGTGTCCAGCTGGGGGAACACCATGTGTATGTCATAGGCATACAGCTGGGGAGGGGTGCACCATGCAAGAGGCACCATCACCCAGCTGGGGGGCACCATGGGTGAAGTTCAGGTACCAAGACATGGGGTACACTGAGTACATCACAAGCACACAGTTGACAATGAGGGACACCATGTGAGAGGCAACATCAACCAGCCAGGTGGGCACCAGAGGTGTATCACAGGTGCCTAACTGGAGGCCACCATGGGTGTCACAGGCACAGAGTTGGTGAGGAGGAGCACCATGGAAGATGTACCATCACCCAGCAGGGGTGCACCAGAGGTGAATCACAGCTGCCTAGCTGGGGGAAGGATGTAAACCATGGGTGCATCACATGCACCTAGCTGGGGTAAGTTCACCATATGTCAATCACAGGTACACTGCTGGGGATGATGGGCACCATGGGTGAAGCGACCATGAGTGCATAACAGGCACCTTGCAACAGGGGTGAGGCACTATGGGTATATCACAGGCTCCTTGCTGGGGAGGAGGGGCAACATGAGTGAGGAATTATCACCCAGCTGGGGAGCAGCACGGGTGAATTACAGTCATCTAACTGAGGAGAGATATGAACCATGGGTGCATCACAAAGGTCCAAATGTGGAGACCATGAGTTTGTCACAGAAACACAGATGTGGAAGAGGGGATCATGGGAGATGCAACACTGCACTACTGGGGAGTATTATGAGGGAATCACTGGCATCTAGCCAGGGGGCACTGTGGGTCCATCACAGGCACACATCTGGGAAGAATGGGCACCATGAGAGAGGCAGTCATGAGTATATAAAAGGCACCTAACCAGGGGATGTGTCACCATGGGTATATCACAGACACACAGCTGAAGAGGAAGAGGAGCAACATGAGAGAGGTACCACTAACCAGTTAGGGAACACCAGGGGTGAATCACAGGCACTAAACTGGAGAGAGAGACGTGAACCATGGGTGCATCACAAGTGCCCAGCTGGGGAGGCACCATGAGTATATCACAGGCACACAGCTGGGGAGGAGGGCACCATGGAAGGGGCACTGGCACCCTGCTGGGGGACATCATGAGTGCATCACAGGCATCTAGCCAGAGGCACCATGGGGTATGCCACAGGCACATATCTGGGATGAGGGCTCAATGGGAGAGTGACCGTTACCCAGTTGGGGTGCCAAGGGGGCATCACAGGAACCTAGCCAGCTGAGTCACCATGGATACATTACTGGCAAACAGCTTGGGAGGAGGGACACCATGGGAAAGACACTATCACCCAGCTGGGGAGAGCACCAATGGTGCATCACAGGCACCCAGCTGGGGGGTACCATAGGTATGTAACAGCACACAGCTGGGGAGGAGGGGCACCATGGAACTGGCACTATCACCCAGCCGGTGGAGTGGTGGGTACCATGGGTGCATCACAGACACTCAGATGGATGGTACATCATTACCATACAACTGAGGAGGAAGGGGACAAGATGCAAAGAGGCAGAAGTATTGTGACAGTGCCAGAAGGCAGAGGAGTCCATGAAAACCTGATACAAAACAAACTGACACACCACCTCTGCAGTACACATTCACATATTCCATCTCAGAACTCCCAATCAACATACCATGTAGACTGCTTAGAATATAAAAATATACATATGTACTATAAAGAGACTGTCCACTCAGAACTGTAGTTGGGGTTAAGTGATAGGCTGCTTGAGCAGGAAGCAGAAACAAGCAGAATCATGCTCTTCTGTTCCTGGTGTAGAACAAGCAGCTGGAAAGGGTTGTGATAGTTCAAACAGCTGGAAACAGTTGGAAAGCCTCTATGCCAAACCTCTACAATGAGCTGTTCTAATAGGGCTAAAAAGTTAAAGGAATTTATAAGGCTAAATGGTATAAGAAACACCACCTTATACAGCACATACTTTGATTTTTCTATTTTATGTAAGTTTTTACTTCTCCGTGTCAGGCTGGGCGGCTGTCTCAGCTCTGTCCCATCAACCGTGGCCATCCCATATCTTCTCTGGCCTTTGGGCCTTGTATCCCCCAGCAGTTTCCCCCAGTGTCAGGTCCAGGAAGGGAGGGTCACCCTCCCCCACCCAGAACACATACTGTATACAGATGTCCCCCCAGAGCCAGCAAGATTGGACAGACCATCAGCGTGAACGTAGAGGACTTAATTAAGCCCATCCTCCATGTTTCCTCCTGATTTTGCCCCACTAGGCTGTGCAGATGTGCAATGAGCAAAGCATGCTTGCTCAGCCTCCACAGAGACACCACCAGTGTTCTGAATGCATGCCTCTCCCACTTTTGGTGCACTTGCACGTGGTGCCACTGGACTTCTCCTAGATGGCAGTCAAGCAGTGAGACATGGAAACTGTCTCACCGTGGGAGAAGAACCATCCTACAGATGCTTAATCCTTCCTCTCCTGACTGACCTCAAGTGACCCAGGTCTATTCCCAAACTCGGGTTGCCGGTGTGGAGTGAGGCAAGGTGTTCATGGCACCTCAGCCCTCAGCAGCACTGGGTTGTATCAGACTTTGATATCTGAATAAAATATAAACACCAGGATAAGTTATTTCTAGAATTGTGCAGCACAGCATGCCAATGAACTGTGCAACAGTTTTAAAAGATGTTCCCTTTAATCTGCAGAATTTCCTGTCTGCAGCAAGGGTATAGAAAGTGATGTCAGTGCTAGTCACTCATGCTCATCACTTACTTCCACCCGCAAGCCCCCCAGTGCCTACAGGAAGCTCTTTAAAATGCAGGATACTTTGGAAATGATACACACCGCTGCCGTGTAAACATTCAATTGTGATTGTGCCAATGGAGGTGCAGACTACTGGTGCAGAGTGAGCGCACTTTTCATGTCAGTCTAAACACATCTTTAGTGTTCCTTGCTTAACACTGTTATTGCTTAGTCACAAGAAGGTGTGAAATGCAGTGACCCTTTACATTGAATGAAAGGAAACATTCAAACCTTTGTTGCTGCCATTATTCCAGTCAGTCTTGTGGCAGTCAGTTTTTGGAAAGGCTTTTAAACAGTATCAATAATGTTATTTGCATTGTTATGGTTATTCCATATTGCAAAGGCTAAAAATGTCATTCTTTTATATTTGAATTAAAGGTTGCATTCTATATCATTTAGCAAACCTCTGAAAAACAAGACAATGGACTTTTTTCTAACTATGTATAGCATTTTAATTAATTGTTTGTCAGTGTGGTCTACTGGTAAATGTTTTAAGCTTTGAAACATGAGTTGATAGCCAAAAGCACACCATGTGATCCTGAACAAGTCTCTTGACCTTCCTAAACCTCAATACTCCAATCCATAATCTTGCAGAACCAGCACCGTAAGGAAAAGATACCTCTACTAGGCTATCCTTTGTAAATACCTTATAAACTATAAATATATGCAGTCAATTATGGCTTAAAGGAGAACTGTATTGAACTTGTAGGTATTTTTTCCTTTATTTGAATACTGGTTTCCATTATCTTATAGTTCCATCTTTACTAGTCTGCTAGCAGTAAACACAGTGGTTGCTTCTGATTTACACATTAGTTTTAAGCACCATTTTAGAACTGTATGGAGTACCAAAGTTTATATCCTTTTCAACCATAGAGTTCTATAGTAGAACACATATGCATTGTAACAACAATAGAAAAGCTGAACAAAGACATAAACTACATTATAAAGTTCTAAAATGGCCCTTAACAGCATTGTGTAAATCAGAAATGGCTATTGTGTTTAAAAAAAGGCCAGTAAGGGTGGAACAACAATGGAATGTGAACCAGCATTTAAATATCAGCTTCTGTAGAAAATTAAGAATTGCAGATTAAATGCAGCTCTCCTTTAAAAGCAGTACAGTTATATATACAAGCTAGAATTTCCACCACAGCTAGGGCACCCAAAATGTGCCCAATTGTTTGCGTTTCATCTTCTAATATCTGGGCACCTTTATAAAAAGTCCTTCCATGGTGGGGGGGGGGGGTGATGTAATCATCATTTTGTTTTTAGACATATGCATTATTTTTCGATGCATGTGCAATTATTTTTGTGCATAACCTTGGACTCTTGTGGCAAAATGTTAGATTACTTTTCATGGTATCTAACAGTTGTGGAGAAAGTAGCACAAGTATGCTAAAACAGTGGTATGGTTCTTTGAAAATATAACCCATAGTATTTAATCTTAAAACTGTAATAATATGATGTATACAATAATGTGATTTGCTTTGAAATCTTACAATAATCAATACTGAACTATTCACAATATGCTAGCAAAATAGAAACACATTTCATTCTTCACTTTTAAATGTTATTTTGCCTTTATTTTATGTAGTAAAGATTTTTTGTTTGGTAAGAAAATGGAGCTGTAAGCAACTGGTTTCCAGAACTGTCCTAAAGGAAGGAGGCAAGGAAGTAATACAAACCAAGAAGACACAAAAAAAGTACAGAAAAATAATATAACCAGTGCAAATACTATGAAAAATAGGTACAATGGGAGTGAAGAATATAACATCAAGTTACATGTTTGCAAAGGAGGCTGTATAAAATGGTACTTAGAGATACACTTTACAAATTATGCATGGGTCCATAGGAGACTGCAAAAAAAAAGCCATAAGTGATATAACTGTCAAATTATACAATACAAAATACATTAAAAATACAAATAGTTGTGGCAAAATTAAATGTGCAGAATCAATACAAAGTCATATGGAAATGTGTTGCATACAAAAAAAACAGTGGGAGTAGGCATGGATAAAAATCAGAAAATAAAATGAGGGGGAACCAGAAGCTGCACGGAATGAGCAGTAAAGTAGCCCTTCAGGGAAGGAAGGAACTAAGATGAGAAAAGAGAGCCCACAGACAGAAAGACAGAGAGATTTGAAGGCAATCAGGTACAGAAGCAGATGTTAAGAAGAGTAGTCATGGGGAATAGATTTCAAGCAGTGTAGCAGCAAAAGAAATGGATGAGGGCAGACTAGACCAGCTCTATAGGAAAAAGCTGTCTGCCCCAATGAGGTCTTGTGTGAGGCAAACAGAAAAAATGCAGTTCAGAGTTTCAGACATGGCAAGAGGAGGAGGAGATGGCTGGACAGGACAAGAGAGAACTGAGTTAGTAGGGTAGGGACATAAACAAGATTTTGGAGATGAATGAGATGCCGTTGGTGAGACAACTGCCCAAAAGAAAGTGGAGCAAAAGTGAGGAATAGACGGATCAGTGATGGACGCACAAAGGGCAGTGAAGGGCAAAGCAACAGCCGGATAACAGGAGAGGGCCCAATCTGGCTAAGATCAATTATAGGACAATGCTATACACTACATGGAAGAACTATGCAATGCAACACACCTTTAAGAAAACAATATTGCAGATAAGATTTCAAGACCAAATTTAAATTTCACAGTGTAAACAATATATATGCCCCCCACCAGCATCCCATTTTAAAATTTAAATAAATTCAATAGTACAATCCTTTTCAATAAAATAATAAAAAAATAAATGTGAGTCACTAAATCTGATCCCAAAATCTCATCCACCATATTATTTTTCTGAGATATGTTGCATTCTATAAACTATCCCACCACATATCCACAATAAAATGCTGAAAGGGACATCTTCAGAATAATCTCACAAAAGGTAGTGAAGAGGATATACACTTGTTCCTGATTTGATGAGCACTCATAGTGGGGGTAGGAGCTCCCTGTGGCTGTCATCAATGTAACAAGAAGTTGAGATGAGTATTAAATGGACACTGTTTGCTTTTAGCTGATTTTTTAACTTCCTTTCAAAACCTTGCCTGCATATTTCTCTGTAATTATGCTGCATACAGAAGGTATCTGTATCATAGAAAATAATCATTTAGAGAGGTTTTGTCCATTTTACATTATTTAATATCTCGTCTTTGTCCTGGACAGACCACCTGCAACCAAAACAAGTGTTCTTATAACATGGGCTCTGTCTGTGATGTTTCTGATTGGAGGAGAAGCATCACGAGGGGCATACATTAAACTGTGTTATACCCACGGCTAGAGTGAGTAGGTAATAGCTGAAATCCCTACTCACGTCTAGCTATGAGGTATATGGATTGAGTAGTCAGAACTCATTAACATGCAGGGAGTCTGTCCCCTGTGCAGCAAGTCCCGAATGCCGTTGTTTGTGTCTGTTCCCCACGGGAGCAGTAGCGAATTGCTCCCTCCCCTACCATGTCTTCCAGAGTGCAACTGCAGTGACCAGGTCCCACCCACCCACCCAGATGGATCATGGAGGAGGGAGTGATGATGGAACATGAGCAGCAACAGGTGCTGATGCAGTACCTGATACTCCTGAGTGATGGCAAGGGCCGCAGCAGTACCGGCGAGTTCCCGGAGAAAGAGCAATGGTAAGGGCTTCAAGAGTACTGGGGAGTTTCCAGAGAAGAGCGGCGGTGCTGAGGAGAGCTGCCAGTGTCTGGAGCAATGGCAAGGAGTGTAGGAGTACAGGCGACACTGAGGAGAGTGGCCACAGTGAAGGCAAGGGCTACAGGAGTACTGGTGAGTTGCCGGACAAGAACAGCCATATCACCAGTAGGTCAGCGGGCACCACACAGGACCAGGGAACAGGAGAGCAGGCAGCAGTGAAAACAGCACAGTTACCACAGGGACTACTTGATTGTGTGGCAATGTAAGTGGAAGGATACCATATTCAGACGGGAGACTTTTCTATATTGTACAGAAGATAAATACAATTTTTCAAAAGTTGTACAAGCCCATGTTATAAGTGCAGTAACCCACTGCAGGGTGTGGGGTTACTGGGGATTAATCAACACTCTGGATGCTGAGAAGACACTTGGGCTTTACCCTCATGCTTCACAATGTGCCCAGGGTGCTGATTAATCCCGAGTAACCCCACACCATGTTGTGGATTATTGCTTACTTATTTAATTCTGTGTCTGAATAGTAAAGCCATGACTCTGGGCATGCACATTAGCATTGACACTGATGGGCATGCTTGGAGTCATGGCTATAAATTTCACACACCGAATTAAATAATTTATAACACTCATTTTGGGGGTGTATTAACTTTGCTGCATCAAGGAGACCAATGTCTGTTGAAAAATCCCTACAGTCACAGAAGACTGTTCTTAGCCCCTGGAGATGAGCAAAACTGGAAAACACATGATCTGAGAGTAAACTTTCCAACATGCACTGCAGGGCTGTTAATCTCCCACTGCTGCAGTACTGCTCCGTTGTCAGCTGCATAAATACATTTGTGTAAAACAAACTTTGCATTCTAGCAATCAGCTGACTGTAGCCAGCCACAACAACATCAATTTCAGCTGCTCTTTGTCTTGCTATAATAACTTTAGTTACTGCTGCTGTTTGAACTGCCTGGGCCTGACCTGCTGCTCCAAACTGCCAACCAGTCAACCAGCTAAATTGGTTGGTACATACACTTTCCTGCTCATTCCTACCTGCCTGCCCATTTCTCCCTGAGCATGCTGAAGGAACCACTGCCACAAAATCATGTTTCAGACAGGGTCAACGGGGTCACAGTGTGTGAAGGTGACTGCATCAGAGTATTTCAGCAAGCTGGAATTATTGAAGACCATGAATAGGTTCCTCCAGCAAGACTCCTGCTATTGCTAATGCTATCCTGTTTTGTGTACCATATTGTGTTGTATGATGCAGTACTGTGTTTGATTGTGAGCAGGGCAAACTGCAGGGTTTTCAAATACTGTAGCATTTTAAGCAGAAAATATCTCTGCAACTAAAATATTTTTTGAATGCAATATCGAGGGCCATTTGGACACTAATTTGCTTCTGGACTTGTGTGGTTGGCTAACTACATGCCCCTGTTTACTGTTGTTTAGCTGCCATTGCAGCTTGAGATGGGAGCTGTGAGGAGAATGTCCTGCTCTGAGCATTTTTGAAAGTAGTGCTCAGAACGTCTACTTGATTCTATAGATGATGTTTTCATTTTTAAATGCTGCTGCACACTATTCATCTGGAGCCATCATCAGGCTGCATTTTGTTCTGGGGGACTAGTCCTCTTCATATTTTCTGTTGTGTGCTGCAAGCAGTCTGTCCACGTGGCAGCTTATCCGAGTGAAGGACTGTAACAGCAAAGGATAATGTCTGCCTTGAGTCTGCTGGAGTCTGCTGGTAGTTGGCCAGTCATCAGGCTACTCTGATCCTTTTTCTTTAATGGCTTGACTGCAGAGAGTTCGAGAAAGGAAGAGAAGGGAAAGGAGTGCAGGCAAGACCAGAAGAAGGTTTACAAGATTACTCAAGTGCAGTGACTTATAAACTGAATTCATAAACTTTTCCCATTGTGTATACTGTATTCATTCATCTAATCTATGTGGAAACTATGAGTGTATGGTGTGGGGAGACAAAGGGGGGAAGTAATACTGTGTGTGCTGTGAGGGGAGGCAATGGGTGGGTAGTAGGGTGGGTGGAAGCTGTGTTCTGAAAGAGGGTCCATATGGGAATTATTTACTGTGTTTGTTGCTCACTAATGCTTGACTAATCTGTTTAGTTGTAGTTGTGAAAATGTGTCCTTACTTGATAGTATTATAAGGGAAGGGAAGGGAGAACCATTGAAAAGGACACTAGGGACACGTGGCACAGCCACAGGCCACAGCCCACGCTGGTTAGAGCACAATAGGAGAATGTACATCAAGGGGAAGGAGGCAGAGCCTGTTCAAGTCATGGGGGGACTATGTATGTCTAGCTAGCACAAACGGCTAAGTCTGTCTATCTAGAATAGGGGAGGGAATCAGCAGCAAAAAGGCAATTGTGGCAAAACCCTATCTATGGTAGCCAAGATATTGGCCACTAGACTACACCAGAATGGTGGGTCTACTACTTTAACAGTGGTTAGACACAAAAGGGATGGGGTAACTATTTCAGGACATAAGCAGATAAACGAAGAGTTACAAAATTTCTATCAATCTCTATATACAAATGAGGATAACTCTGGTAACAATACCCTAGAAAAATTCTGTGCTGGCTTACACATTCCAATAGTGCTGGAAGTATGCAAGTCAGGCCTAGGGACACGCATAACTGCAGATGAAATATTGCAAGCTATTAAACCAGCAAAGAAAAATAAAGCCACTAGACCCGATGACTAGTCCACTAATTTCTATAATAAGTTTAGCAACAAACTGCCCCCAATTCTTGCAGAAGTATTCAATGAAGCATTTATAGAAGGCCATACCTCCAAGGAAATGACTAAAGGCCTCATCACACTTATACACAAAGGGATGGGAAGGACCCATTGACCAATTTCACTAATTAATTCTGATATAAAATTACTAGCGAAGGTCCTCTCCAATAGACTGGAGAAGGTAACACACTCATACACTCACTTTAACAAGGTTCATAAGAGGGAGCATCTCCGTGACAACACTAGAATTTATTTATTTAAAAGTTGATAACTGGGATAGGTACACCGAGCCAAAGCTCATTTTCAGGTGCGACTAGGGGAAGTGGAACAAAGGACCCAAAAATCACAACATCAAACTTCAGTAAAAAGGAAAAAAACATGAGAATACAGGGATGCTTGAAATTTGCAGAATATTACAACTTGCACAGCAATATGCATGAGCATAAAAAATACACAGTGAATTCCAGTCTGCACCAAAGGTTAGACCTTGTAGCGTACCTAACAGTAGACAGTGATTTATTGGTCATATTGATAAGAGAGCTACATAAGTAGGCTGAGAGCTCAGGGGCAGACGAGATTGCACAGTAAGTGCTGCCAGGAATATAAACAGTCAGCAGGAGTGGCCTTAGTATAAGGGTGGGCCAGGGTGACCAGGGTATCAGGTGGTTAAGGAGGGTAGAAACAATGGCAAGGAGGGGAGGTACCTGAAGTGCTTTTTGATGGAGAGGGTGGTAGGTAAACTACGTACGGTGAGGGGAGGAGAGTTCCAGAGGGCAAGGAGCCGATGGGTGAAGGCTGTTTTATCAGCTAGCGAGCAGGGTGTGACCAGAGTGAAAAAGCGATAGCCCTGAGAGCACAGGGAGTAGCCTGTACTAGGAGCAGGGGCTAGTAAGGAGGAGAGGTGGGGGGAAGGAAGTTAAACCAGAACTTAGCTATAAAGGTAGCACAGTGCACCAGGCGCAGGTCAGGGAGAGATGGTAAGGAGACGGATTGGTAGAAGAGACAGTGTTTAGTGCGGCACGGGAGAGTAGAGGCAAATCTGCAAAAGGAGTGAAATAATGGGTCTAATTTAGCAAGGGAGATTTGTGGAACTGAGCTATAGACTACATCCGCGTAGTCAAATAAGGGGAGGATAAGCTTAGAAATTAGCTCTCTCCTGATGGGGAGGGAGAGACTGTCTTTCTGCCTATAAAGCATTCCCAATTTTGGTCACTGTTTGCTGTGGATCGAGTTCAGGTGTAAAGAGAAGTCCAGTTTGGGATCTAACCAAACACCCATATATTTAAAAGAATCAACTGTTGTAATATTGTAACCATTGAGGGCGTAGATGGGTGGGCTGCCATTTTGGCTAGTTTCTGGGCAGCACCAAAGGCCAAGGTGACCATTTTCTTCATGTTGCATTTGAGTGACTTGTCATCAAGCCACTTTAGGGTATTCAGGAAATCAGTTTGGTGGATGGGTTCGATTTGGGCAAGGGAGGGACCTGGAGTGAAGATCACAGTGTCGTCGGCATACATTTGCATGTGAGCAGGCTGAAGGTAGATTGTTCATGAATATTGAGAATACAGTGGGTCCAAGGATTGACCCTTGGGGGACACCAGCCATGATGGGGAAAGGAGCAGATTTTGTTTCCCCTAACTGGACTTATTGAAACCTATCTGATGTGTAAGCCTTAAACCAGTTAGTGGAGGCAGGGGAGAGTCCAGTAGCTGTGAGGTCATCAAGAAGTAACTTGTGAGTAACAGAATCAAAGTCCTTGGAAAGGTCTATAAATATGGCAAGTGTTAGATGGCCCTTATCCATGGTTGAGTGGATGTGGTTGGTGAGGCTGAGAAGGGAGAAGGATGTGGAGTGGATGTGATGGAAACAAGATTGAAAAGTTGATAGAATATCCTTGGAGACAAGGAAGGAGTTTAATCTTTTTTAGATGAGGGATTCCAAGATTTTGGAGAGAGAGGGTAGGAGAGAAATATGTCTGTAGTTGTCAGGGAAGGATGTATCACCTCCTTTGGGGGATGACTTTGGCTAGTTTCAAGGCATTATGTAGAGAGCACGTGGAAAGGGAGTGGTTAAAAATGTGGGTAATTGGATGAACT
Source organism: Neoceratodus forsteri (assembly GCA_016271365.2). Lineage (NCBI taxonomy): Eukaryota > Metazoa > Chordata > Ceratodontiformes > Ceratodontidae > Neoceratodus > Neoceratodus forsteri. Next base: position 268,761,504 of record CM028137.1, read on the forward strand.
ACGGCTGGGGCAGAGATTTTTAGGAGAATGGGGTTAATCTCATCTGGACTATGTTTCTTGGCATTCAGAGATTTGAGGACACAAAGCACCTCTGAAGGGGAGGCAGGGGGAAGGTATGGTGACATTGGAGAATGGAGGGGTGGGCACTGTGGTGGAAGGGGGAGGGGGGAGTGGGTGGATATGGTGTGTGGTCAAACCTGAGCAGGGAGGAGATGTCTTGTAGTCTACGAGGGGGGGAGAGCGGGGTAGGTGGTGGCCCTTGGGGCAGGGCCCAGATCATAAAGAAGATGTTTATTGAAGAGGCAACTGCTCCAGAGTCATTGTCTGTGGGATTGGAGCTTGAGGAAGAGGCGTGGTGAGTAAAGCCAAGCAGAGAATGGAGAGTTTTCCAGAAGGCAGCTGGAGAGGGGCAACAGTCCTCAAGTTGGGACTTAAAAAAGCCAGCTTTAGTGGAATGCACCACTTTAGTGCATGCATTCCTCATGTTCTATAAGTTTGGAGGTCCACGGCATTGGAGGAAGCTTTGAACACTTCCCAGGCTTTGTCTCTGGCTCTGAAGAGCTTCACTAATTGAGGGGAGATCCAGGGATATGCTTCCACTGGAAACATAGTTTTTTTAGGGGTGTGTGGGAGTTCTAAATATCTAGAAAGTTGGACTTGAAGGCCACCAATGCAGAATCAATGTCTGGGGCAGTGAAGGCACTGGTCCAATCGGCCACGTAGAGGTCGGATAGTAGTGCCTGCTGGTTGAGGGAACTTAGGGGTCTGAACCACATATATTTGAGTGGAACTGGGGGTGGATGTACTTTCTGTGGCAGAAGGTGATACAGTGGTCACTGAAAGCATCAGGGAGGGTGCCAGCTGAGAGAATTTTTGAGGGTGAGTGGTTAGGATCCAGTCCAATAGTGAGTGGTTAGAGGAGGGAGGTTTGAGCCTGGTGGGGGTGGTGATGAGTTGCGTGAGGTTGAGGGCCTCAGTCTCTTGGGTTGTGGCCTTGAAGTGTTGGGCAAGCCAATTAATGTGAAGTTGCCCAGCATTAGGAGTTCACCTGAGGCAGCTGTAGAAATTAGAGTGGCAAATTTGGAGACCAGAGAGGAGGGAGATGCACTGGGAGAAAAGTAGCAAACTGCCACAAAGAGTGGTGATGAAGAAGGGAAGACTACCTTGAAAAGCAGGATTTTTTGTGGTTTTGGGATCACCTCCTGGGAGACAGCGGAGGCGTTCAGGAATTCGTGGACATAGATTGCAACACCACCACCACTTTGGCCCCTGTCTTGTCTGAAAAAGGAGTACCCAGGAATGGCAATGGCAGAGTCAGAGAAAACTCTTCTATGCAATGCATATGGCCAACAAAAGCCTAATTGCCAGTGGCCTGCTTTCTCTTGATGCTGAGAAGGCTTTTAATTGGATCTCTTGGGCACATATCTTTAATGTACTTAGAGTATATGGTTTTCTGGAGGCTTTCATTAATTGGGTGAAATTTGATACCAAAACTCAAGTTCTGCAGTGGTGACCAACGGAGTAATCTCTCCTTACTTTGAAATTGCCAGGGGCATAAGACAAGGCTGTTCTTTGCCACCCTTGCTATTTAATGTTACCATTGATCCCCTTATAGGAAACATTTTTGACTGATAAGAAAATTAAGGGAATTCAGGTGGGACAGAAAGAACATCTCCTTGCTGCTTATGCAGATGACATTCTGCTCATGATATCTGAGCCAAATGAATCTTTACCCATTATCTTATAGGGGGGTCACTCATTGCATCTGGTGTTCCTCCTGGGGATGGAGATAACAGATTTGGGGGTGGAACCAGTCAGTTGGTCTCACCATCACACCATAAGGTTTAGTTTGAAGGCCCCCCTAAATGGACCTGCCACTATGGAGATGGTCCAGTACACCCTTTAAGGGATGTTACCCCAGAAGGTCTGCTGGCCGTGCAGGACCTATCGGGTTTGTCGGGTGAATGCATGAGTCCAGGAGATCTCATACTGGCCTATAATAGAGTGGTGGGAGAGGCCCTGGACAAGATTGCTCCAGTTCGTGTTCAACCACTCACTCTTCACACAAGGACCCCTTGGTTTGATGGTTCCAAGAAGGAGTTGAGGAGAGTTGGTCAAAGGCTAGAGACAGCATGGCGGAAGCCTGGCCTGGTTGCTGACAGGCTTAGATTGATAGAACATTATAAGGGCTATCAATTAGAAATCACTCATAAGAAGGCAGAATTCCTGTCCAAGGAAATTTCTGCTGCACGGAATCGACTGGCTCAACTTTTCCGGACTGTGGACAGACTGTGCAATCCAGTCTGTCTCCAGCCTGGAAGGGCATTTTCTCAGGCTAAATGCGAGGAATTTGCTTGATTCTTTGTGGATAAGATTGTCAGCAGCCAGTCTGGCATTGGCCCTACACTCCCTATGAGGGACTGTGGAGGCTGGCCAGAGGTGATGAACACTCGATCTGTCTGGGTGGACTTTAGCTGGCCAGAATTCATGGACATTGTGCAGATCATCCAAACATTGCACCCAACCAGCTATAGTTTGGATGTGGGCCCTACACCCCTATTAGTGGGTTGTGTAGATGTCATCTGCCCTCTCCTAGCTAAAATAGTCTGGGGATCCTTGGAGAGGTGTGTCTTTTGAGATCCCCTTAAGGAGGCAGTCATGCAACCACTCCTAAAAAGAACATCCTTGGATCCAGACTGCCCTGCTATCTACAGGCCTGTCTCTAACCTTCCTTTTGCCAGGAAGGTTATTGAGAAGATGGTTGCATTGCAACTGGATCACCTTGTGACCCACTATGTCTATGGTGCTTTCCAGTCTGGATTTTGGAACAGACATAGTAACTAGACTGCACTTGTCTGGGTATTGAATGACCTCCTAATAGTGAGGGATTGAAAGGCACGTACCATTTTGGTCCTTCTCGATCTCTCTACGGTGTTTTACACTGTGGACCATGGTGTGCTTTTGGAGTACCTGTTGTGTCTCTGTGGACTGTCAGGGACAGTCCTAGAATAGCTTTGATCTTTCCTCATGGGCAGGTCTCAGAGGGTGGTCACTGGAATTTATTCCTCTGATGCCCTTCCCTTGTCTTATCGGATCCCACAAGGCTCCATATTGGCACCTGTGGTGTTCCCAGTGTACGTGTTGCCATTAGGAGATATCATTCAGTGATACAGTTTGAGTTTTCACTGCTATGTAGATGATACTCAACTGTATCTGTCCTTTCTACCCAAACAAGGGGACACAGTCTCTGTGTTTAACAACTGTCTCACTCAAATCAAGGATTGGATGAGCACCAGCTGGCTGAGACTGAACCCTGACAAGACCAAAGTGTTGTTTGTGGACCCTGGTAGTCCAGGGGTGGGTTTGGGGGCTGGGCAGGCATCGGGCATATGGCTTGATGGTGTCCAGCTTACTACCTCCTACCAGGTGCATAACTTGGGTGTTATTTTTGAAGACGGCTTGACCCTGAAACCTCAGGTGTCTGTCATTGTCAAATCCTCTTTTTACCAATTGGGGAACATCCCCCAAGTGAAACACCTGGTTCCTCCGGATGACCTTCCAACATTGGACCATGCCTTCGTCACCAATCACCTTGACTACTGCAATGCCCTCTACCTAGAGCTTCCTGGGGTTCATATTCACCGCTTGCAGCTATTGCAGAATGTGGCAGACAGGCTATTAATGGTACATCTAGAACCAGCCATATTGCACCTGTGCTGCGTGGACTGCACTGGCTGCCTGTTAGGTGGCAGATCCCCTTTAAGATCAGTCTTCTGACCTTTAAAGCCCTTTACGCACTGGGACTCAGCTACCTGCAAGATCTCTTCACTCCCTACCTCCCCATCCACCCTCTCTGATCCACCAAAGAGGGATTGCTAGAGATTCCCAGGGTATGTCTGAAGACATCTGGTGCTCATGCTTTTTCTTTTGTGGCCCCTACCCTGTAGAATTCTCTACATCGTCAGTTGAGAGAATGCCTGACCATCGAGAGATTTAAGTCAGAATTTAAGACTTATCTTTTTCAAATGGCCTTCCCAGATGATTTTAATTAATTTATATATCTGTCATTATCAATTTATCGCTCAGTGCACATGGGCCAGTAGTGGGATTACGACACCACCTGTGTGCCTGTCGGATCCTACATGCCCCCCGAGCCACCTACCACACAACTGTACAGATGTCACAGCACACACTGCCAGCCATATACATGACACTGTGTGCATCCCATGTCACAGCTGCAGCATCTGTGGATCACACAACAGCATGATAGTACTGTCCACTGTCAGTAATTACCTACAAGCTGTGCCTGGCACTGTGTACAGTGCAGTGGTCATCAGTGCCCTACATACCATACCAGTGTCGTGTCCCTCACACTACCAGCCCTCTTGCTACTGAAGGGTCTGCTGTGCACTGTAGCATGACTTACAGTGTGACGGTTGCATGCAGCATTACCACCACCTGTGCCTATGCTGTGCTGTCCCTGGGGTACGATATGCTATGCTGTACTGTTTACATGAAGTCTGCAGCTATCAACATACACTGCCTGACTGACCTACAGGTGGAGCTGTGGTCGGACCTGGTCAGCCCCTGTACCTCCAGACTGACCTACAGGTGGAGCTGTTGGACCCTGGAGTAACGCTGTGCAAACTGCATGCAAATCAGGACATGATGAGATGCTAATGTGACTGTTTGCCCACAGACTATCTAAGTAGGCTCATTTGCATGTCACTTTTGAATATGGCAAAGTTTAGCTCGGGGCTAACGTGTTTGCACCAGGCAAACTGCTTAGCACCGCGCTAAAGCCGTGCTAACGTGGTAGTGCGGCGCTAATGGTTCGGGGAATATTATACAGTTTTGATCATTGTTTTGTCATGTGTGCTGCTGCCTGCAGCTGTACTGGGTCCCTGCATTTGCCAGAACACACATTAGCCACATAGTTCCTCTCTACCTACCCTCACGTCTCTGTGCACTGTGTTGTTGTTGTGGTTTGCACTTCCTGGTTGCTGTCTTCAGTGCTGTCTTATTCCAGGGCTACGTTTGCCCTGCACTCCCAACCCAGTTTGCTCGGCCTCATTCCCATGGTATATTCAGAAGCTTTTTGCCCTGAGCTATTCCTTTTGAATAGAGCTTGCTTTGTGCTCCAGGCTACATTTGCCCGCCAGGCAGTGCTAATTTAGCCCAGGGGCAAACCTTTGAATATCTGGCCCCATATGTTTTTTATGGTTCACTTGTAAAGCGCCTTCGTTTTAAGAAAGGCACTATATAAATAAAGTTTGCTTTGCTTTGCTTTGCATCTTGCAAACTATTAAAGACTTTGAAGATTTATCAGGATATAAACTGAGCACCAGTAAAACCAAATTTCTACCCCTAAATAAATTTTGCCAGAGGGAAGCAATCATTTCAGAGGGCCTAGCATGGGCAGCAAACTATATAGAATACGGTACCTAGGAATAAACATTTATGGTACCTTACATAAAACAGTAACTAGGAATGCTTCTGTCATTAAACAAAGGGTGATTGAGGACCTCTCCAAATGGAACAAGCTACCTTTAGGCCTATGGGAAAGATTGGAATCTATTAAAATGAATTTGTTACCAAGGCTATTTATTGTACAGCTTTATGATGATTCCTCGTAATTTGACTAAGAAGTGGATACAGTCCATATCATCGCAAGCAGCCCAGTTCATCTGGGGCTACAAAAGGCGCAGATTGGCATACAATAAAATGTGCAGATCCAAAAACAAGAGGGGAGGGGCCTTAAAGATCCTGATTTTTACTTATATTTCTTGTCTGCAAGATTGGTCCAGCTAGCAAAATGGATTCATGTTGAATCCAGTCAGATATATATAATGGACTGGGTGGATATGGAGAGGGAGATAATGGATGAACAGGACATAAATCTGACTTCCCTACTATAAGCAAAACCTACCAAATCCTGTAAAATAGAATAATACTATACTCACTCAGATGAATGAGACAGGTCAGTACTGTAGCTTGCTGAATTTAAATAAAAACCAAGCCAGATCTCAACCAATCTGTGGTAACCCGAATTTTACACACAATGGTATACACTTTAACAATGTAACATGGAAAAGTAGGGGGATTTGTACAGTCAGGAACATTCTGAAGAATGGAACATTTTTGCCTTTTGATGACCTAGTGGACAAATATGATATCCCTCCAAGTGACAATTCTTTCTATACATTTATTAAAAATGTTATACTGCATAATATAGATTTGTCCACTAAATGACAGCACTAGGCAAGGCAAGACTAGGCAAGGCAAATTTTATTTTTATGGTGCCCATTGCCTGAGGCTCTGGGTGCCTAACAGAATATATACAGAAAATAAAACAACGGAAAAAATACAATAAAATTTCCAGAATAAATAAAATTCAGATGAACAGCTTTTTATTTATTTATTTATTTATTTATTTATTTATTTATTTATTTATTATACTTTTTGCTGCTACTCTGCCCTTGGTATCTTCAGCCTAGTCACAGACACCTCCTGCTTCCATTCCCAATTCAGCCGTGACTCCCTTATACCCCCTGGCTTACCCCCCAAGGCCGGGGTTGCGGCACCAGCCCTAAGTGCCGCAAGTGATGGGATTGGCCGGGGAGCCGGCCATGGGAGCTAATTGAAGTGGAGGGGCTGGCTTCATCCAGGTGGCAGCAGTGGTATTTTTTTCCCCCTGTGTACAGAGGCGGGGAAGTGCAGTAACGGCCAAATTCAACCCCGCCCCCAAACTTGTTGACATCGGTGCTTGTGGTACACCCTAGGTGTCCGTAAGGCACCAAATACTCTGCCACTTTCCCCCGCTGGAGAAATAGAGCTGTCATTGGATGCTCAGTCATTCTCCTCCGGCTGGGTCACCAATGCCCGGATCTGTTCCTGAACCCGGGTTGCCGGAGTTACAGGTCGGCACCTTGCTCCTGCGCTAGCGGGCCAGCTGCTAGATGAACAGCTTTAAAATCAGCTTCAAATAACTGGGACAGTTTGGGCAGGAAAGTCAACCCACAAAAGCCAGGCAAAAGAGGTGGGCCTTCAGCCTCAGCTAGAAAACTCCAATTGAGGGGGCCTCCCAGACTCCAGATGGAAGCGAGTTCCACAGGGTTGGCCCAGAGACACTAAAAGCACGGTCACCCGAAGTCTTGAGATGAACCCTGGGAACGTCCAGGAGGCCCCTTGAGGAGGAATAGAGGGAGTGAGCAGAGTACACAGGTGTCAGGAGCTCTGACAGATAACCAGGACTCAGTCCATATAGGTCCTTATAGGTGAGCAAGCCCATCTTGAAAAGGATTCTCCACCTGACAGGCAGCCAGTGCAGAGCACGCAGGACTGGAGTTACATGACTGGACCTGGACAGGCCTGTCGACAACCTGGCTGTCAAATTCTGCACCAGCTGAAATTTGTGGAGGATAAGTCCCATGACCCTGAAGTATAGAGAGTTGCAGTAGCTGAGCCTAGAGGTAACAAAGGCATTTCCCAGAGATGGCAGGTCCTTGGGTGAAACGAGGATCTTGATCCTGGCGGTGTTCCACAAGTGGTAAAAAACATTTTTAACTACAGACAATACCTGATCTTCAAAGGTCAGCCTGCTGTCCAGGATCACACAGAGATTATGCACCCTCGAGGAAGCCACCAGAGACCTGTGTTAGCTCCAGGTGGCAACACATCACACCCGTGACTTGGCTCGATTACTAGCACCTCCGTCTTATCCGGGCTTAATCTCAGCCAGCTTGAAGCCATCCAGTCATCAATTTTAGCCAGACAGCTGTTAAGCATGTCAACAGCACTGGATGTTCTCCGTGCAAATGACAAATACAGCTGGGTGTCATCTGCATAGCAGTGAAACTCCACGCTGTGTTGCCAAATTATTTCACCCAGGGGCAGCATGTACACTGCGAACAGTATCAGTGACAAGATCGAGCCCTGTGGTACTCCACAAGACAGGGGCATTGGGGAGGAGGAGAAATTCCCCATCACCACCTGCTGCACCCAATCAGAGAGATAGAACTCAAACCATTTAATGACAGCACCGGCGAGTCCACAAAACTCACAGTCGATTGAGAAACATGATGTTGTCCACAGTGTCAAAGGCTGAAGAGAGGTTGAGGAGCACAAGAACTGACCGGTCTCCTCTATTTAAGGCCCTAAGTAAATCATTATGCACCCTAACTACAACTTTTTCTGTGCTGTGTCTAGCCTGAAAACCTGACTGAAATGGCTCATAGATGTCAAAGGACATGAGGTGATCCTCGAGCTCCTGTGCCACCAGTTTCTCGACAACCTTGCTCAAAAATGGCAGGTTGGAGATTGGACGGTAATTCACCAGGATGTCTGGGTCGAGGGAAGGTCTCTTAAAGAGGGGTCTCCCAGCACTTCTTTCAAAGACACTGGGAACACCCCCTCAGCCATCGAGCACCAGGCAATCCTGGCGAACACTGGGCCAACAGCCTCAGTGCATCCCATTAAGAAACACATCGGGGCTGGGTCCAGTCTGCAATATGTGTGCTTCAGTTTTAAGACTAAGACACTGACTGACTGTCTCAAGATGACACCTACTATATCATCACTTTACGGGTTATTGGTAGAACTGGTCAGAGGCTCTGCATTTGAATTAGGGTAGTGGTGGTCTCAAACACTTGAAACTTGCACAGTGGATTGGGATTGGAAAAAGATATGGGCTTTACCCTTCCAAGTATTCAGCTCTGTAGATCTAAGACTGATACAGTTTAAAACAGTGCTTAATCTATACTACACACTGCACCAAAGATTTAAAATAGACTTATCCACCTCCACAACTTGTCATAAATGTAAATCTGGGAAGGGCACACACTTACAAATGTTTTGTGACTGCTCCCAGGTTCAGCCCTTATGAAGAGAAGTAGCAAGCATATTTAAAGACTTCCCTATGATCTCAAGTCATACAGTATTCAGATACCCACTTGTATTTTTGGACACTTTGAAAGAACCACACATTGGTCATATAAATGACAAACTTTGTTGCTGATAGGAGTATCTGTCAGGCATGTCCTATTAAAACACTGGCTAGATGACATAGTTCCAACGGTACAAGTATGGAAGAATAACCTTCTGGAGATCCTCAAGAAATAAAAACTAGCAATGACCTTAAGAGACCAATCAGCTAAGTTTAGTAAGTGGGATATCATATATAAAGTACTGATTACACCAGACTCTGTTAACCTGGTACCACCCATATCTTAGAACAGCAATTGGGCCTATGTCCACCTGGAGCTCCCTTGGTATCAGGTATTCATTGTCCTAGCAGGATTGGTATCCTCTGGCCTAAACCTCTCCTCTGAACTCTTCTCCTTCTTTCTTTCCTTTGCTGATCTACTGGTGTTTAGCTGTATACCAGTTGTATTACTCAATCAATGAATCTCTGCTACTGGCTAAAGAATGAAATTGCTATGCATGATAATTAATATTAAATGGTTCATATGCAAAGATAGAAGTGGGATTAGTCCCCATTACTTATTTAAGGATTAGTATAATTTGTAGGAATGTTATGGTTAGGAATATAATCACAAAAACTTTGGGGCTGATTTTTAGTTGTTTCTTTTTTAATTCCCCTATAACTAAAATTTAATGACAAATGTTATCTGGCATATACACAGTTTAATAGTAGTAGTAGTATTAGCTGTTTATAGAAATGTTTAAATGAAAAAATGTATTATAAGAAACTGGATTCATGTATAATGTTCTATTTCTTAAAGAAGTTATGTATGTTTTGTTTGAATGTAACTGGTAAAAACAAAATACCTTAAAATCAATTAAAATATATTGATAAAAAAAAGATGCCCTGTCCATGTGTGTCCCCTCAAGTGTGTCTTTGTGGTAATGTGGTCCATGAGTGCTACACAGTGCTTGTACGCACAGCAGTACTGCATGCAGTTGAATCCTTCCACACATGTTGCTGTTGCATATACAGGGACATTCCTGTTGTGATGGCCTATGGTGTTGCATGACAGCAGGGTTCTCATAGTCACACATCGGCATGCCAATGTATTTAAGCCAGACCACCAAACACCAAGGTGGAACCCTATGATTTGTTCTGGTTGATGTCCTGTGCTGTATGTGTGTGTGTTCCATGCTGAGGAGGTGTCTCCTGGAGTTGACATTGTTGTGCAGTTGCCATGTCTCCCACTGTATCATGTGATGTGCCCGCTATGCTACAGCCATGTCACCATGGAGAGGTGTCAATGGGGAATATGTTGGATTGGTTATTTTATTTATTTATTTATTCAAGAGTTTAACCAGGCAGGCATACTGAGTGGAGGACCACTCGTTTCCAGATGCGACCTGGGGGAAATATGGGGGAAAACATAAGAGAAGGAACAGTAATTACACAAACATACAATACATAAGAGGAGGCACTGTTATGGAGCCTATACAGTAGGTAGCTAAGGTAGTCATGAGCTTAAAACCAGGTATTAAGTGCAACAGCAGTTAGAAATTAGGTAAGAGAGAGGTGAGTGCCTCCATAGATTGTTTCGTTAGGAGGAAGGTTAGGAGGAGGGAGCACCAAGTGAAGCTAACTACCCGGGTGGTTATAAGGTGCATATTAACCTGATTGGTAGGCCATCAGGAAATTAAGGAAGAATTGAGGCCCCCTATGGGGCAGGGTGGGAGCAAGAGCAGACCGAGGGGAAATGCTCTAAGAGGCGGGTGTTGAGGTGTCTGGTATTGGAGTAGTGGCGGATATCTGCTGGTAGATCATTCCAGAGCTTTGGAATACGGTAGCTTAGTGCTGCCTGACCCATGGAGGTGCGCATAAGAGGGATTTGGAATAACCTAGCATCAGAGTGCCGGAGCGAGTATGCCGGGGGGAGCTGAGAAGTTAGGGATGAGGCCAGGTATGGGGGGAGAGAGTGGGACCAGTATTTAGCAGCAACTCTGGAGCAGTGGATTAGCCGGCGGTCTGCTAGTGAGGAGGGACAGGGAGCTGTAGGGAGTCGCAGTGGTGGGTTGTTTGGACAGTCCAGTATGAACCGGCAGAAGGAGTGGAAGAGGGTGTCCAGGCTGGACAAAGTAGACGGAGAGGCAGTGCCATAGACCACATCCCCGTAGTCAAAGATCGGAAGAATCATTTTTTGTACGAGTTCCCGCCTGACCGTGGTAGACAGGCAGCCTTTATTGCTGTAGAGGGCCCCTAGTTTAGGATTAAGTTTTTTGTGCAAGGATTCCACATGTGTAGAGAAGTCCAGGTTTTGGTTGAGCCAAACACCTAGATAGCGGAATGAGGTACAGGATTCTAAGGGAGAGTGATCCAGGGTTTCGAAAGGCGGGTGTTCACCTAGCCGAAAGAGACGTGGCTTCGAACTGAAGGTTAGAGAGACGGTCTTTTTCGCATTTAGGCACAGCTGGTTTATGGAGAGCCAATGCTGAACAGCATTGAAGTCCTGTTGAAGTTGGTCCTGTATTGTTGCCATGGAGGGGCCAGTGTTGTATAGTACCGTATCGTCCGCGTACATTTGGATAGATGAGTGGGAGCAGGATAGTGGGAGTTCATTAAGAAAAACCGAGAATAGGATTGGGCCCAGGACTGACCCTTGAGGGACACCTGTGGTAGGGATGGGGAGGGTAGATAGGTGGGGCCAATTTTAACCGATTGGTGTCTGTTGCTCAAGTAAGCCCGGAACCAGTTTTTGGCCTGGGTGGAGAGGCCGGAGGCCTTTAGTTTATCTATTAGTAGAGAGTGTGAAACAGTATCAAAGGCTTTGGCTAGATCAATAAATATAGCTGCCGTATCATGCACTTTGTCCATGCCTGAGAGGATGTTGTTTGTTAATCTAGTAGGGAGGTAGTGGTGGAATGAGATTTGCAGAAACCAGATTGGTATGGGTGAAGAACGCAGTATCAGATAGGTACTGGGAGAATTGGGCCAGGGCAAGTTGTTCTTGTATCTTAGCCAGAGTTGGGAGGAGGGAGATGGGGCGGTAATTCCCAGGCGAGGTGGGGTCACCCCCCTTTGGCAGGGGATGATAGTAGCCAGCTTCCAGGTGGAGGGTATTGAGGAGGTCGAGAAGGAGAGGTTGAACAGATCAGCTAGAGGAGCGGCTATTGCAGGAGCTGATAGCTGGAGTAGCCGAGAGTTCAAGCCAGAGGAGCAATTGCCCTTATTAGGGTTTAAGCTGCATAGAGCTTGGTAGACTTCGGCCGGAGTGACAGGTCGGAAGGAGAAGGAGAGGTGGGAGGGGGGAGGCCGAGGGTTGGGAGGGGGAGTTGTCAGGCCTGGGGTGGTGGGGGAGACTATTTACCAGGGAGGCTGCACTATTGGTAAAGTGAATGTTGAAAGCTGTGGCTACTTCCTGTGGGTCAGTGATGGCCTGTCCGCTGATTGACAGAGCAGGGGTAGGCGGGGTTAAAAGTGATTTAATGGTTTTCCAGAAGAGGGAAGGGTGGTCCTGGTTTGTACATAGGGCTGATGCAAAGTAATTATGTTTGGCTAGGTGAATTGCCTTGGTGCAGGAGTTGCGTAGGGCACGGTAGGTTTGTAGGTCTTGGTGGGAGTTGGTAGTTTTGTGTTTTTCCAGGTCAGGTCCCTGGGCGGCTTTGATATATGATTTGCAGTTATCCAGGGTAGGTGGAACCCCTAACTCTGTTTTTTTTTAGTGGTACATAATGATCCCAGACCCTCAGGAACAAGTTTTTGAAGCTTTCTAGTGCAGCATCAATCGAGGGAGCCTGAGGGTTGAAGGACCAGTCAGCCACAGACAGGTCCAATAGGAGAGGTGTGAGAGCTAGGGACTTAAAGGATCTTGCTAGTAGAGTCCGGGAGGGCGGTTATGGCTTCTGTCTACACATAGATGTCACTGTCCTGCTGGTGTATGGTCCTGTACTATCCGTGTCGTGTCATGTCATGTAGCATGTGGCGTATCACAGTGCAGCATTGCATTCTGGACCAATTGCAGCCTTCCTTGTGCCGTTGTCACCTGCAGGTGCACATCACTATGCATATCAGTGCACAGCTGTGCTCTGGCTGAACCACCTCCACCTGCTGATCTTTGGGCATCTTGTGAATGTGCCCTCCTTGACCATGTGCTGGCAGGAGCTGTGCATACACCCTGTGCTCCTGCAGCTCTGCCATCACAGGTGCCACTGTTCCTGGCCATGTGGCCATGTTTTGTCTGTGGATCTGGTGATTCCATGGGTGGTGCTGTTGTGCTGTTAGGCAGTGCCATAACCTCTGTGCCTATGGTGGTGCACAAGGTGTTTTTTCTTTTGCAGCCACTGAGTTTGGGCTCTTGTGTGGCCTGTGTTGTATGGGCATGTCGCTTGTCTCGCATACCGTTGCGTGTGATGTGTGTTGGCATGGCAGTCCCCAGTGTTGCCCTTGTGTTGTCAGGTGCTACCTTACCATCTTCCATCCCTGGGGGTGGTGTGGACCATGGCCACTCTTGCTGTGTCAGTAGACTCTGTGGTGTTCCTTGGGAACATCTGTCCTTCTGCACTGTCCTATGGCTGTTCCTCTAATTGCATAGTGCTGTCTGTGGGTGCTAGTTCATTCAGGGCAGGTGCCCTGTGAAACTGCTGCACTTCTGGTCATTCACCTGTCATGTCCGGTGTGTCCCCTTGGTGCAGTGGTGCTGTAGTACATGTGGGACACTGCATACATTGTTCAGTGCCTGATGCTGGCACGGCGTGTTGTTTCTTTTGCTCTGCAGCACTATCAGTGGTGCCGTTGGAAGCACTCTGCTGCTGTGCCTTAGACACATTGCTATACAAGGTGCTGTGACAGATGTTGTCCAGATCTTCTGGGCCTATGGCTGCTGTATGGAACTGTCCACCCCCACCAGTCCAATGCTAGCCAACACTGCCTGCCACCTGTGGGACGTGGTGATGGTGTTTATCCCCATAGTTCTGAGTCATCTCAGCAGCATATCTGAGTTGACCATGTGTGTCATGTCCTGGTGCCATACATCCAATGCAGTGCATCAATGCAAATGTATGCTCATGGAGGGCGGTGGCCATTGTAGGTGGAAGACTAGGTTTCCTGGCAAAAGCACCTATCTTCGCCTGAGCTCTTTTCTTCTAGGTTTGCTTGTAAGGACAGAGCAAGGAACAACATTTTTAGAGCAAAGAACATGATTAAGGCTTCTTTTTGCTAGACAGAATTACAGTTTGTTACTATTTTCTTTTGTTCTCACAAGGTTTAATACTGTTTTTTGCTTACATTTTAGTGCTATAATCTTCTCTGATTCAAATTGATGTTGCAGGGTATACTTTCTGATGCATTATTACAGGGTGTGCCTACAGGTTTGTTAATGTTTTGTGCTTACAGATTACTGCTGTATTCTTTGATTCAAATTGTTTTTTCAAGGTATATCTTCTGTCTCTGTAGCAAAGTGTTTTTTGCAGGGTATGTCTTCTATGAAATTGTTACAGGTTTTGCTTACAGTGTTTACAGTTTTATCTATCATTAGGCTAAGCTTTCAGGGCTACTGCATTTGTTGTTGGTTGATTTCTTCTGCTCTGACCTCCTTGTTCTATTTCTGCGCTTACCTCCTTGTTTCTTTCATCTGTGGTTCTTCCTTTTCAGCAAGGGAAGGGCCCAGCCACCCACCCCCATCCCCAACCACCCCATGCTACACCCCTGTTATAGAGTAGCACAGCTGTGACATTTCCTGTAGCAAAGCTGGAAGAGGAGGATCAGAGGGGTATCCACACAGTGACCTCACTTACAGGGGCACAAGTAATTTAACTTGTTACAACAAGTTATACAAAAACAAAAATAAAAAACAAACAATAAAAAAAGAATCTTACTTTTGCTTTCAGTTTCCTCCTTTTAATTACTTGGACCAGGTTATAAACTCAACAGCTCAACTGGAATGGATATTATTAACTGCAGGCACTGTGGGACACTTTTAAAAAGGGCAGTTATATGGGATTTAGGACATAGTCCTACATGCTGGACCATTTGAGATCTAACGGCTCAGCTCTAGGCAGCATGAGCAGAGATTGCATGCCTCAAATTGCATATTCATGAGGAAATATATTATAATAACTGCCTGCCATTTCCGCAACATCCAACTGAAGCACCTCAACTGCAGAGGATAGTTGATCCAGGAGATTAGCAGGTGGTTAGGAAGGGAAAATTGAATGCCTCATCACTCAATGCTCACCAACGTATCACCACCATAAACCATATAAAAACTACAAATAGGTATCTGCCTCTATCTCCAAAATCAAACAAAGGGGTAGAGGACACTGCAGAGCAGGACACTGCTGTACAGGAGCTAGCACTACAAAACTTGCCCAAAACAGGGACCAAAACAAACAAAAAAAAAGCAAAAAGGAAATCCAAAACACTTCTGATCATAGGAGACTCCATGATTCGGGGAGTTGATACCTACCTGCAACTGGGGTTAATGGTCAAATGTCTCCCAGGTACATCAGCGTGTGGAGACACTGACCACATTGCTAAAATAGTGCAGAAAGTGGGAGAAAACATTGATGTCCTGGTACACATAGGGACTAACGATCTCGTCAGCTGGTCAGTTGTGGAGACCAAGGAACCCCTAACCAGGCTGGGATGCAAACTGTCATCTATTTCATCCGGCATCTCCTTCTCTCAGATCCTGCTGGTCTGGGAGAGGGGAGTAGATGGACGGAAGGTCAGAGAAGGGGAGATAGGGGAGCTAAACATGTGGCTGGGCTAGTGCCAGGAAAAAGGAGACAAATTTGTAGGTAACTGGCAACAGTTTTGTAAGCGAAAGTTTTTTTTTAAATTTGATGGACTGCATCTGACTAAGGAGGTAGTCAGTACATTGGGGAAGAAGTTTGATGTCTTTGCAGAATATTAAAACTAGCTAATGGGGAGAGGGGTGCAACACCCGGTACATCGAATGGTAAGAACCTCCCCCCTCAGCTAGTGATCAAACAAGAGTTCAGCATGTTTGTAGTTCATTTGCATCACTAGGTAAGGGAAAAAGGTCTGGCTCATCATACGATGTGCAGGGGAAAAGCCAGACCTCGCTCAACAACTAATGCACTGAAAACTGGCCAAAGGAAAATCATGTACACAATTGCCCGCAGTCTGGGAAACAAAATCCCAGATCTGGAGGTAACAATCATAGAGGCTAAACTCAGCATAGTAGCCATTAGCGAGACATGGTTCACCAGTAACCACACTTGGGAGACTTCAGTACCTGGCTATGTACTGTTCAGAAGAGACCGAGGTGCAATGGGGGGGGGGGAGTAGCCCTTTATGTGAATGAAAATATCAAAGCTACAGAAATTCAGAATACACGTAAGGAGCCATAAAAACTGTGGGTCACCCCGAAACAGGAAATAGGATAGCCATATGAACTGGGGTTGTCTACAGGCCTCCAAACCAGGGGGAGGACATAGACACATTACTGTTAGAAGATGTACAAGACATGACAGCTAAAGGGCAGGATCTGATAATGGGAGACTTCAACATGCCAAATACAAATTGGTCAATATCAGCAGGAACACCCACCAGAACTAGACACATAGTGGATTCCTTGCAGGAAGAGGCCCTCGAACAACTGGTATAACAAACCACAAGAGACAGGGCTATCCTAGATCTAGTACTCACTAACGGGGAAAGGATCACAGATATCCAGGCAGAAGATCACCTGGCAGCCAGTGACCATCACATTGTATGGTTCAATTTGGCCACTAGAACTCAATCATCCCATTCCAAGGCAAAAATAACAGACTTCAGAGGAGCTGACTTTGATAAGATGGCCAACAGAGTTAAACTAGCCCTGGCAAGAAGAAATACAGGTGAGGAGGTACAGGCAAAGTAGACAAGCATTAAGTATGCAATACTTGAACCAACATCCCATTGTGTTAGGGAGAAAAGCAAGAGGAAAACAAGGGGGAAACCACTTTGGTTCTCAGAAACAGTAGCAGAAAAGATCACAGCCAAAAGGTTGGCCTTCAGGAAATATAAGGGAACGCAGCATGACGAGGATAGGGAGGCATACCAAACTTCCCTAAGGGAAGCAGGAAAGGCAGTAAGGCAGGCAAAGGCCTAAACCGAGGAAACACTAGCACAAGCAATAAAAGAAGGGGACAAGACTTTCTATAGATACATTATTGAAAGGAGAAAGTCCAGAAGGGGTATTGCTAAGATCAAAGGGAATAAGGGGGAGTGTGTGGAGGAGGACCAAGGAAAAGCATCTATCCTAAATAGATACTTCTGCTCAGTACTTACTGAGGATAAGGTAGGGCAGGGCCCACAGCTCAGCAGCATGGACACAGGGGGGAGGTAGGTGTGCACAAGTCCCTTCACAAAAGAAAGGGTCCTACTAAAGCTCACTAAGCTAAGGGTGGAAAAGGAAACAGAACCAGATGGCATACATCCCAGGGTACTAAAGGAGCTAATAGTGGAACTAGCAGAGCCATTATCAGAATTGTTTATTGAGTTTCTGAGCACAGTAGAGCTCCCAGAAGAGTGGAGAAGAGCTCATGTGATCCCGCTCCACAAGAGTGGCAGCAAGGAGGAGGCAGAGAACTACAGACCAGTCAGTCTTACCTCAGTAGTAGGCAAGATTATGGAGGCACTCCAAAAGGATAGTGCAACACTTGAAATCCATAGGAGCACAGGATCCAAGACAGCATGGGTTTACAACAGGAATGTCCTGTCAAACTAATCTCACAGACTTCTTTGACTGGGTAACCAGAGTGGTGGACCAAGGGGGTGCAGTTGATGTCGCCTACCTTGACTTCAGCAAAGCTTTCGATACTGTTCCACATGGAAGATTGATTTATAAGCTGGGTAGACTAGGGGTGGGTTAGCGGTTGGTCAACTGGGTGACAAACTGGTTGGCGGGAAGAACACAGAGTTGTGGTAAATGGTATACAGTCAGAACAGATGCAAGTCACAAGTGGGGTACCCCTTTTTTGGGGCTATCTGCGAGTACATTACAAGGTATAGTACAGAGATAGAGGAAATAAATTATAATGTATAGGTAGTAACTTTCAGGTTTCAAGCTTAACTGACATTATTCAATATGTGCAAGGTACTATCTATGTTTTCAGGTTTCCAGAATAAATTACATTATACAGTAATTAAGATATGCTGACCATACTGGTTTAGTGAATGCAAGTGATATAGTTCTAGGCTGAAGGAGGAGATAAGTGATGGATGAGGATTGCTAGTACTACACCTAGGAGTGCATGGGGGAAATGTCTTAAGTACCGTGACAATGGCATGTGCTGGCTTGTAGCACGTGGGTCTTAAGTCTAGTGCAGAAATTCTTGATTGAGGAGGCATCCTGTACTAGGGGTGGGAGTCTGTTCCACAGGACAGGGGCAGTATAGGAGAAAGACTTGTTGCCTACCTTGGTCCTGACTCTAGGTATTTCCAGCAGAGTTCAATCTGAGGTCTGGAGGCTTCATGGATAATGCTTGATGGCAATAGTCCCTACAAGGTTAGGTGGTGAGGATGGGCTAATTAACTTGAAAGCAAGGCAGAGCAGGTGATACTAAAGGTGTGCTTCAAGTGAAGGCCACTGTAGCAGAGCTAAGGTGTCACAGTGGTGACTTCTGGCATGATCCTGTGTAGAAAACCAAGCTACCTTGTTGTATAAGATCTGCATCCTGTTTATTTCTTGCTTGTCCATGCCCTGTATGACAGGGGCAACATAGGTCAGTGTGGGGAGGAAGACACTGGAGGCGATTGAGATCCTCGCTTCAGGGATTAGCTGATCTTTTAAGTGGTATAAGGTGCTGAGTTTGCCATGGATGGTCTTTGCCACTTGATCAATGTGGTTCTTAAACATAAGACCTTGGTCAAGTGTAAGGCCTAGGTATTTTAGGGAGGCCGCTACTTTTATTTTGTTGTCTGACAGTGAGGTGATTTGTAAGGATTGGGTTCTGTCTTGACCGAGGGATCTGGGACCAGGAAGCATGGCCTTAGTTTTGCCTGCATTGAGGACCATTCTGTTCACTTTTAGCTGGGCCTCCAGTGATGTTAGGTCAGCTTGTAGGAGGGGGCCAAAGTTGGCCAGGTTATTGAGTGATCGGTAGATGACTGTGTCGTATGCATGCTGGACAACAGAGCTTCCCCCACAATGGTTGTTTAGATCATTTGTAAACAGGGAAAAGAGGATGAACCAAGGATAGACCCCCGTGGTACCCCCACTTTTAGTGGACCTGGGTCAGACAGAGCACCCTCCCAGATAACCCTTTGTGTCTGTCCAAATAAGTAGCTCTCAAACCACTTGAGGGCAAGGGGGTCTAGTCCCAGTTGAACCAGATTAGATAGCAGGAGGTTTTGGTCGACAAGGTCAAACACCTTGGATAGCTCTATGAAGACCATGCCTGTTGGCTTCCTCTTGTCCATTGCTCTGAGAATGTGTGATGAAAATTTAGTACGGGCAGTGTTCGTGCCATGCAAAGTTCTAAAACCATGCTGGGAGGGAGCAATGAGCTGGTGAGACTCAAGATAGTCATGGAGTTGCCTGTAGACTAGCCTTTCCTGGAGTTTTGCAAGTATGCAGAGCAGGGAGATGGGCCTATAGTTGTTAATGTGTTCCCTAGGGCCACCCTTGTGGATGGGTACCGCATTGATCTGTTTCCACTGGTCAGGAAAAATTCCTTCCAGTAAGGATTGGTTGATGAGTCAGGTCAGGGGTCTGGCTAGGGATGAGGCTCCAGCCTTAAGTAGCATGGGATTTATCCCATTAAGTCCTCCTGAGCTCTTAGCTTTCAGGGCCTTTAGGAGGGTAAGAACCTCATTTACCTTAACCAGCCTTAGGTGAAATGAGGGTTGGTTCAAGCATGGGGGCTTCGTTATACTTGACATATTGGCTGGAGGGGGTAGTCCAGCCTTGTATGTGTCAAGGTTTGTGAAGTGATGGTTAAGGGCTGCAGCAATTTGGGGGCCGTCGCTCACCAGTTGACTGTTGACCTCGATAGGGCCAGGTTCAGCCTTAGTATTTCTCTTTATTAGATCATTGATGTGTGACCAAAACAGTTTTGGGTTACCTAAGTTGGTTTTTTGGGGGGTTAGAGACATACTTCCTTTTTGCAAGTTTTGTGGCGCTCTTGCATTTATTTCTTAGGTTTTGTATAACACTTCATCAGCTGGTAGTGAGGAGTTCTTGAAATTCTTCCAAGCCTTGTCACACCTAGTCATCAGGGTTTTTAGTGATGGGGTGATCCATTTGTAACAGCTGCCCTTTGCTCTGAGTTTTTTTTTTTATAGCGGCAAAGAGGTTGGCTGCTCTTGTTTGTGAGTTATGGAAGTGGTCAAGGGCCTCTTCCAAGGTTGGGAGGAGCCTTATTGGGCTCCAGTCAATATTGCCTAGGTAGTCATTGAATTTTGTGCTGTGGTGAACTTTGAGTAGTCACGAGCAGTTAGTATCCTGGGTTGAACCTTAGGCACTCTGTTCTTCCAGATACAGAAGATGGGGGAATGGTCACTCAGGGCACTGGCCATTGTGCCGGCTTTCTGGCTGTTGGAGGGGTCTGACACAAGAGCCGAATCGAGGATGGTGTGGTTCCCC
This sequence comes from Neoceratodus forsteri, assembly GCA_016271365.2. Lineage (NCBI taxonomy): Eukaryota > Metazoa > Chordata > Ceratodontiformes > Ceratodontidae > Neoceratodus > Neoceratodus forsteri. Next base: position 268,782,017 of record CM028137.1, read on the forward strand.
ATTTTGTAGTTTAATCTAGTTGGTTCTGAGATTACCTGAACTAGATTTGCCTCTTGGGTCATGGCCATGAGGGCTTTGTTTGGGTCCTGAGCCCAGTTTAGATTGATGTCCCCCAGGATGAGAAGCTCTGATGAGACAAGGTTAGCCATGGCTTTTGTGACTGCCTCAAAGGATTGGAGAGCACCTTTGGGAGGGTTGTATACACAGCCTATGTTGAGGTACTTTGAGTGACCAAGGGTAATATGGATGACGATAGATTCACTTTCAGTTCTAGTATTATGCTGTAGGCCTAGGTGGAATACAGTGAGAGTATTTTTAGCATAGATAAGTACACCACTCCCTCTTTTGTTCTCCCTATCCTTATTGTAAGTGTTATATCCTTGGGATGAGATCTCGTGTGTGAGGATGTGGGCTTTCAGCCTGGTCTCAGAGATAGCAAGGATATCAGGCTTGTAGAGGTCAAGCCATGCTCGAACTTCATGCATCTTTGACCTAAGGCTACAGACGTTCAAGTGCACAATCTTCATCCCCTTAGAGAATAACCAGTGTGGGTTCTGAGGGGAAGATATAGAGAGATTGGCAATTGGAGGGCCAGGTTAGGTTGTATGTCTCCTGCCAGGAGTAGTAGAGCAGCAAGAAGGTAGAGTAGCTTTGGACTAGCAGGTGGGATAAAGTTACTCCGGAGTAGCCTTCTTGAATAATGGAGTGTGCCATAGCATATGCCCTTTCTGTCTAGCTCATGGGCAATCAAAAGGGAGTGTATGCAACAGGGGGTCATGTGGTTATAGTAGTTGAGGGGATGGGTGTCATGGCTGCAGGCACCTTTGACAGCATGGTCCACTATGGATTTAAGCCTGTCAACCCAGAGGAGAAACAGGATATAAAGTGTTGCTAGGAGTACTCCCCTATTAGGGAGAAGGGAGCTGGGTTTGCCTGGCCTGCAGGACACCAGGTAAAGCAGGCTAAGGTCAGGACTCCACCCCTGGGGAGCCATGCTTGAAAAGCAGTGGAGGTGTTAGAACCCTGTATGGGATAGTAGGAGGAGAGAAACCTAACTCAGATAGACAGCTTACACTGCTAGGTGGAGACCTTAAGCGAAGAGGTTGCTGACTGCTGGGCTGTCTCCTTAGAGGTGCAGGTTTTTGTTTTTTTGGCGTGAGCTTCGAGATATATAAGGGTAATGCAGTTGTTGTTTTTCCCTTAGCACACTTGAATAAGTACCTTTTTCTGCAGTAGACACTACCTAGTCACAGTTTAAGTAAAGAATATTATCAGCAGTTGACACCTGTTATTCACCCTAGCAGTATTAATTGCTATCAGCTAATAGGCTTACTCAATCTTATACTACTTCCTGCACAGTGCAAATGATATGGCATAACATTTTAGAGAACAGTCGATTAGGCAGGCAACAGGCAGATCTAGTAATTAAAGCGTGCCACAGTAGACACTACCTAGTCACTGTTTTGGTAAAGAATATTATTAGCAGTTAACACCTGTTAATCACACTAGCAGTATTAATTGCTATCAGCTAATAGGTTTACTCAATCTTATACTACTTGCTGCCCAATGCTAATGCTATGGCATAATATTTTAGATAATAGCAGATTAGGCAGGCAACAGGTAGATCTAGTAATTAAAGAGTTCAATTACTGTAAGAGGAAGCAGGAAAGTTCAGATCCGCTTCTTTTTAAACAAAGCTTAGAGGTTTGCCCTAGAGGAGGCATGCAAGCATAGGAAACATCTATAAATTAAATACACCACTTGCTGTTGTTGTTTGCCCCCGGGAATATGGGAGTGGTTAAGGTGCATCTAAGAGGAGGAGGAAACAGGCAGGGTGGGCAGGAAAAAAATAAAAATAGCCCCTCAGGTAAAGCTCCTGCTTGGCATGCATTGTGGCTGCTCCTTTTGCCAGCCCTCTCCACTAGAGTTTGGTTTGAGGATTAGGCTCCTACCAGCATACACTTCTGATGTGCATCTGTCTCATCCAAGTGCATAGTAGGTTGCATGGTTTAGGATTAGTTGCAGAGAGATCATGTGTCAGCAGTTGCAGACTATCCCATGGTACACACCATGCACATAGGGGGCACTGTTCATCTTTTCCATGCCCTCCTTCTGGCCCTTACTTGTAAAGGAGTCTCAGTGTAAGAATTTCTGTAGGAATATGTTGATTATTAATTACATATAATCACTGGTGACGCCCTGTAATGACTGGATATCCAGTTTTGATAAAATGCCGTAATAACCCTCTGAATTCTGTAGTAAATAAATAGCAGATTATTATGGGGTTTTCCTCTTCATGCTTTCACTTCACTGAAGTGCGAAAAAAGCACACTGTATTTCTACAAGTACAGTGGCCACTGAGGGACACACGTGCTTGCACAAATACAGATTATAGGTTTTTTTCTCTGAAACCTTGCAGCAGTTACTAAAGTTTTTTTCATGAGGATTTTTGACATACCCTAGGTGTGTGAAAAATCCTCATAACACATACCTGAACGGGCATTATTCTCAATGTATAACATGTTTTAGTATAGCTCATATAAAATATTATTAAGCTCCCAAATTCAAGAACTGTCAATATCTTAGGGACCAGAGCTACAGCAGTTAAGTATTTGCCATGAACTTGATTGCACTGTAGGAGTCTCTATATGTCGATACATGGTTACTAAAACATTTTAACCAGCCAGATAGTGGCAGTGACAATGAAGCTGCTATAAAAATATTTAATGGGGCAATAAAAAAGTGCTATGGGGTGACCTCCAAGTGGTTTGACATTCATGCAAATTCTTTTGTAAGTCCTGCAATTTTAAATACTTTCCCCTTTTCTATCTTGTTATAGATAAGTGGTAATTTATAAAAATGACATGCCACCATATATATTGGTTATATAACAAAATACAAAAAACTCTGTTATTCATGTGGGATCCTGTCACTTTAATCCAAGAGTATTTGAGGGCAACCATACAGTATGGCCACACCCCCTGAGAAAGAAGCTTAGACACTCAACGCACTGGGCACAGCTTTTTTGAACTGCCACTGAATGCCATATGCATTTTGCAATAAATTGCTAATAAGTGGAGTGCACCTCAAGTTTGTAAATTACAAGTCTTTTTTGTGAGGCAACATCTGGACATATCATCTGTGGGTCAGTGTTTTGTTCTTCTTGTAGACCATCAACATTGACTAGCCTATCTATCTAATATTGATTGAGAGGCCCTGTGGCCCTTCACTCCTTCCTCCTTACCCCTCTCCTTTTGCCACAGTCTTTACCAGCTGCAAGTATCTGTCCCACTCCCAACTATGGTTGAACCCCCAGAGCAGGATTGCGGCACACTCAGTAGGAACAAACTGACTGACAACTGGCTAAGTTGTTAATTCAGTGAAATTTATTAAGCTAAAACAGCAAAAGCAGGTTTACTCACAGTCACTGTACAGGTGGGAAAACCCCCCATCTTTACTAACCAGGTCCACCTCTACGGATTTCTTCTGTGTTTTTACTATTTGCCTCATGCACTAGGCCAGTGATGGGGTGGGTACCCAGACGTGGGTCACAACTTGAAAATCTCTCTAGGAGTCGCAGACTCTTAAGTGGTGTGGGGAGCCACAGGATGGGAAAATTACTCCTTGTTGGATGGGAGTCTCCCTGTTTGATGGGAGTTTCGAATTGGAAGTACGAAAACAAAATCTCTCTAGGAGTCGCAGACTTCAAGTGGTGTGGGGAGCCACAGTTTGGGAGCCTCCTTGTTTGATGGGATGTCTTTCCAAGTAGAGTTTGGGTTCATTCGCCAAGTGGACCGTCAGTCGAGTGGCCGGCAAGGGAGCCGGGCCAGTCGGGCTATGTATCCAATGCGCATGCAAAGTCCGGGCTGAGTGCCTGGTGGGTCCAAAGCCAGACAACTGTTGTATTGTGTTCATTCCTCAAATGGACCGCTGTGTTTAACCTCTAATCTGCATTACAGTTACGTAGCCTTTGGGGACCATACAGAGCTTTGTTTATGTTCAGTGAGTTAATAAATAAAGCCACACTGAAAAATCCCAATTCTGGTTCTGGACATTACAGTTATTGCTTCCTGTAGTTGGATTTACTTGGGTGCCCCTGCGCAGAGTAGCCAAACCTAGGTCTCTTGTGCCAGGTAACCTCATCCTTCCCCGAACCCATAGATACACATATGTATATCCATGTTACAAAAATGGACATATGGGTTACAATGGAAAAGGATTATTTTGCAAGCAGGAGAGGAAACAAGCATGCAGACCGGAAGCTGGAGTAATACTTTAGATTATGTTGACATTCTAGGTACTTTAATAAAAACAATAGGGTGTCGCATGCAAATAGTTCTAAATTCTGAAGTTCTAAGTCTATATGGCACAGTCCATTTTCCACACAGTGGCTTTTTACATCCTTAACAAAATAAAGCATTCCAGTTTAAATTCAAATTGCATTTTGTAAACAGAAATCTTTAACGTGATTTAAAATACACATGTACATACAGTTCCTGTGTCTATTGTGGTTATAAGAGACTGATCTTAAATCCTTTGTGTGCCAGAACTGCTCAAATTCACTTTGCATTTCTGGAACAAAACAAACAAAAGTTAAACGTACACCCTTATGGAAACATAGAAGAGAGAAATTGTTGGCAGATAAGGACCGCTAGGCCCATCCAGTTTGTCCATAGGCCTATACATTGTATGTGGCCACTGGCCCTATGTGATCAATGACTTTTCATCACTCCCTCTTCTCTCAAGTTTTCCTTGTGCCTGTCCCAGGCATGTTTAAACCCCTCCACTGTGGTTGTACCCACTAGCTCCCATGGCAGACTATTCCAATCATCGACTACCCTTTGCGTAGAAAAAAACTTCCTCACATTACCACTTAATCTACCCCCTTCCAATTTCATATTGTTCCCCCTTGTTCTAACACTTTTTCTACATTGGAAAAGGTCACTCACCTGCACCTTGTTTATGCAGTTTCAATCATGTCTCCCCTCCAGTGAGTACATATTGAGATGCTTTAGTCTCTCCTCATATGTTTTGTGGTGCAAGCCTTGTGCCAACTTTGTTGGCCTTCTCTGGATAGTCTCCACCTTTTCTATGTCTTTGCACAGGTGTGACCTACAGAACTGCACACAGTACTCCAGGTGAGGCCTTACCAATGTCTTATACAATGGCATTACCACCTCCTGCTAATCATACCCCTGCCTATGCTTTCCCCCCAGCACTGGCCCTCCCTGCTGCCTTTGTGCACTGCTTTGATACCTTAAGGTCATCAGAGATGATAACCCTTAGGTCCCTTTCCTCTTTGGTGACAGTCAGCATTATTTTGCACTTCTTTGCATTGAACCTCAGTTGCCACATCTCCGACCATCTTTCAAGCTTCTCCAGATCCCTCTTCATTTTCTGCACCCCTTTTGGAGTATCCACACTGTTGCAGATCTTGGTGTCATCTGCAAACAGGCAGACCTTTCCTTCCAGCCCCTCTTCAATGTCACTAATGAAGACATTGAACAGGACTGGTCCTAGTACTGATCCCTGTGGTACCCCACTGGTCACCCACTCTCCCCAGATTGTACCACATTTACCACCAACCTCTGTCTTCTGTCTGTTAACCAGCTCCTAACCCAGTTCACCACCTTGTCTCCCATGCCAAGACTACCCATCTTGTTATTCAGCCTTCTATGTGAGATGGTGTTGAAGGCTTTGCTGAAGTCTAGGTGGCAACATCTACCCCCCCTCCCTGGTTTATTTCCCTAGTCACCCAATCAAAAAATTGATTAGATTCATTTGACATGACCTTGCTGCCTGAATCTATGTTGCCCCAGGTTCTGAGCACCTCTGGATTCCATATGTGCCACTATCCTTTCTTTCAGCAGTTTCTCGATGATCTTTCCCACCACTCAGGTGAGGCTGACTGGCCTGTAGTTCCCCCCCTCCTCCCTACTGCAGCTCTTGGGCAGTGGGACTGCATGTGCCTTCCTCCAATCCTCTGGAATGACACCTGTGTTGAGTGACTCTGTAAACAGGGCGGCCAGAGGCACTGCTAGTCCCCTTCACAGCTCCTTTAATATCCTCAGGTGGATGCTGTCTGGCCCCATGGTATTATTCGCCTTCAGCTTTGTGAATTCTTCCAGAACTCTCTCCACTCTGCATGGACTAGTATCTACTTTCCCCCCCTCATTGCCTCTACAACCCAACTGTGGTCATTGACCCCCTCCCCTCCTTAGAGAATACTGAGGAAGTATTTGTTCAATATTTCTGCCTCGTCCAGTTCCCCATCCTTACACTCTCCCTCCTCCCCTTTGAGCCTCACAATCCCCCCCCAGTTTTTCTTCTTTCACAGATGTACCTGTAAAATGCCTTATCCCATTTGTTTACAGATTGTGCTAAACCCTCTTCTGTCTGTGCCTTCGTCCTCTTAACAGCATTTCCTGCTTCCCTTAGACATTCAAGGTACACCTCCCTTCTCCCTCACTTATAACCTCAAAAGACACAGTAACTGTACATATAAGTATTATATTACCAGAAATGATACTAAAATGCACAATTTAATGCCTACATTTTAAACATTTTGGGGGGGCATGTGCTGTATTGCAATATAAGCAATTACAATCACACTGCCGGCTAGAACTCTAAAGCAATGCCATTTGTGATGCACAGCTGTTGTAATGGCCATGTATGCGTGTTTCTGTGTTTGTGTGTGCACACTCACATGTGGTGTATTGAGGGGGTGTAGTGCATGTCCAGAGTCAGCAGCATCTGCTATGACATTTTCTTGATCTTTAATGTTTTCTTTTTTTTTTCTATTATAGTGATGCAAGACTGGAAATTTAATTCATATTAATATAACAAATAAATTAGATCCCATCCTGCACTTTAATTTTATATCTCTTAGATTAATGCATTAGCAGCCATTTTGCCTCTGACCAAATATGTTTAAGTTTGGAAAGTATCTGCAATCATTTTATGATTTTTACATTTGTGTTTTTTGTCTTAGTGTATAGTCTGTAGTGTAGTGGCATTTTTGGTGTGTCCATTATTTTTTACCCGCTTACAGTTTCTGTATTGCAGTAACATAGAAAAAAAGTCATAGCTGTGGCAGTCCATCCTTGACTTTGGAATTCTGGATGGTGTTTGAGATAAACATGGCATCTGTAAACTGAGAAGGGTGGTGTGTGTGTTTGGGGTAAAACAGAGTACAAGTTGGGAGTGGCATTTTATTTGCTCTGGGAAGCAGCTAGAGTCTGTGATCAATAGAGGCATGTTAGCAGCATGGTTTCTGTGGTCAGTAGCTTTAAGGTTCATAGCAGTGGCAGCAGCATTGGATGCCTCTCATTTGAAGAGGGCAAAGAACTTAAAAAGATATAGTGGCAGCAGAACAGAGAGACTGGGATTTGAGTAGAGAGCTGGTGAATCAGTAGCTAGGCTACCGTATATTAAGTGACATGCAATCTAAGCTGTTGCCATGGGCATAACAATCGGAGGGGCCCCAAAATAAACACATGCTTACAGAAAATTGCTTAATTTGTTCACTAGGTTCTACAATCAGTGCACTAACAACACAGTCTGTATGTTTACCAGCGTTTGTTTTGCAGTGTTATTTCAGTATTTAACATTTTTTAAATGTTGCTTAAAAACTGTAACTGTATATTTCTGGTGTTTCATTTGGTCATCATTTAAGTTAGTTGCACTATGCATTCAAAATGACACACCACGGCTGAGGTGGATGGGAATATGTTTCAATGGTTCAAATGATTTAAATTATTTTCCCTGAGTTCTGTCTGTGCTTGACTCCATGCTACCTGGATGTAGGTCCTTCCACCAACTGGTGAGGCTGGTAGCATCCAGAACACTCACTGTGGCTGGGTCTTGCCTTGACCTGGTGCATTTTAGGGGGATACAAAAGCACATGGTGGGAATAGCCAAAAGGATTTTTAGACAAGGAAGGAATGGGAAGAAAGGGGGATCCATATGGTGCCCTACAGGGTTCAACCCTGCCCGTGGCTCTAGCTATGATGAGCCAGGGGGACTTCTCAGACTTGAGGGGTAGGACAACATGGGTCCTGAGTTTATGCAGCAAAAACTTCCTATCAAGTCAAGTCCACAGGAAGCCCACAAGCACTTGAAAAGATGGTAACAGATTGATATGAGAAGGGCCTGTAGGAGGTTCCCACTCAAGTGGTTTGTTCAGATGGGTTCACCATTGCCTGCTCCTGATTTTGTGACATTAAAGGTCAATAGCTCAAGCTCAGTTCTTGAAATCAATAATTCATTAATGTCTAAGTTTTCTCCCCTTGCACAGGAATTGAATTTTCACCTGATGTTAATGCAGAGAACTGAGAGTGAATATTTATGAGGACAAGCCTAGACTTCAGTAATGAGGCACTACAGGGTTTGTGCCATTGTGTAATAACGTCACACTTCAGGCGATTGAAGCAAGAGACTGCTGGCTGAGTGCATTCAACACTGAGAAGTGAAGTTATTACACAGTAACACACATCCCTTTAGTACCTCCTTGATATTATGCAAAGTCACAGTTATAAAGAAAAAAGATTAAAATGCCTTTTTCCTCAATTTTTGCTGTGTGTAGGTATTTCTTTAGAAAAAAGTCCACAGTTTCTGTTTTGCTTACTTGATGGTGCTGCCAGTGCATACTGCCTTCTGTTTCCTCCCCACAGGTATCCTTTTCTCTGCACACACAGAGATGGCATGGGATGAAATCCAGAAAAATTTCAAAATGCATACTCTCTTACCAATTTCACATGATAAGACTAATATAAGTACTAGAGTTGTACAGTCGATGTGATTGCTATTGGTAAATAATGTAATTTTGAAAGTATTCTGTATTGTAAATCTTTGTGTTTGTGTGTTATGTCACACTTGTTTTTATGTGTGTATGCAATGGTAAAAGACAGTATATGCTCAGTTTGTTCTCCAATAAAACATTGATTGACTGATTGATTGATTGATTGATTGACTGACACAGATCTGTGTCTGTCCCTCTCTCTCACACTGGCATTATACATGCTGGACCCCACCTTCCACTGTAACATTAATTAATTAAATTTTTTTGTGTGTTATAAATGCGTCCATTTATTATGTGGTGTGATCCAAGGAGTGCAGCCAACAAGCTGATTGGTGAGTGCAATTATTACTCTTCTGTTGTGTGGGGCAGAACCAATTGAAGGTATGACTGTACTTTACATTTATTTCACTTTAATTGTTTTTTAAGTGTTCTGGAGCACATATGAATGCATGGCCACCAAGTCATTGACCGAGAACAGTACTGCTATGTGCTACAACAGCTGCATTTCTGAAACATCGGGGGACTGAGAAGATGCTGTTATGGTTTTCTTGAACTTTTTTGTTAAGGAGTGATAAGAAGATAAAAAAACTATGGGGTTACATCGGTACAGATATAAAATGGTGGAAATGGCTGTTTGTGAAATATCATGACTTGCAGAGGAATGTGAAGCCATGTCAGCTTCAGTTTAGTTGAGCAGGGAGGGATATGGCTCACTCTGGTGCAGTCATCTTTCTGCCTGCCTTAGATACAGTGATGCTGTCATCAGATTACATCATTGTTTCTAGGGCTTAACAGTCAATAAGCATCTTAAAATTCTTCTTACCATTGTATAATAAAGAATATAGGTTTCCTCTTACTTACACTGGGGTGCCTCATTGGTCTATTCTTGGTCCTATTCTCTTCAACCTCTTCATTGATCCTCTGTCCCCTATAGTTGACAACTGCTTGGTTTGACTTTATGCCGATGACACAAGTCTTTTTTATGGTCACAAGAATCTTTTTTCTCTTGCCACAACTCTTCAGGGTGACTTTGACAACATTGTCCACTGGTTCTCCAATATTCTTCTTCTTTTAAACAGCAAAAAGACCTGAATTATATTGTTTGGGTCTCAGTCTGCCCTGGCTCAGGCAAACCTTCGCTTTTATATTACTTTAAATAACACTCCTTTAGAACCCATAAATAAATGCAAGTATCCAGGCCTAACTTTTGATCCTTCTCTCACCTTTCAGCCCTATATTGACAAGACTATCATAAATGTTTGCCAGTGACTTGGTTGGTTAAGATGGGCCAGGCATTGTCTGTCAACACCAGGTCATGAATTAATTGTTGCCTTTGCTATTCTTCCTGTATTAGACCATGGAGACATGATTTATCAGCATGCCAACATCTCAAGTCTTTCATCACTGAACACTATTTACTACCAACTCCTAAGGCTCATTCTAAAATCAAAATGGAATGAACATCACTGTACTTTATTGTCCGACCTAAACTGGCCAACTCCTGCATCAAGGCATACTTTCCATTGGTTATTTTTAATTTATAAAATGGTCAATAAACATACCCCAACCTACATATCTGATATGCTCTTAGTTCCTACCCCTAACCATAGTCTCAGGGATATTTATCATCGAGGTCCTTCTCTGCCAAGTTTTCAGACTCACTATAGAAAATAATGCTTTTATTATGATGCTTCCCTTTTATGGAACACCTCCCCCCCAGCTAAGAAACTCACCATCTCTTTACATGTTTAAACATCATTTTTTTTAAATTGTTACTGCAGGAACAACTCACGTTCACTTATTTTAATCAATGTCCCTAAGGATTATTTGATTTTTTATGCCTCAAACTGTGTGTTTTGAGTCTTAAACATGCATTTGTATTTTGTTCAATCATTTTTGTTCATATCCATTTGTATACACATTTGATGACTTGTGATGTTCTGTAAATGAGATTTGTTTCTCGTAGAACTTATCCTGTAATTAATCTTTTATTAGAAAATGGGCTTTTTATTTCCTGGCATCTGATTGGCTAGTACCCTTGCCAGAGGGGCACATTAACTTTCAATAGATGCACAGGAAAGAAAAAGCACCAGTCTATAGTGCCCCTTCACACAGGCAAGTATCCTACTACCCACCCTGCTCCTAACTGGCTGAAAGTATCTTATTTGAATTTAAATTCACCACCATTTTTTTCTCTCGCTTAGCGAAAGATAGTGTCCCAGCAACGCTCACTGCCTCAGTACCCAGCTGCCTTACAGAGCCACACATCAAACTCCACTGGGCTCATTCCTGACTACCTTTGTTTATTCTTGTTGTTTCCATTTACTTTACCCTCTTCTTCCTATCCAAATCTCAAACAGCTGCCCACGATCTTGCTACTCCCTTGTTCAGCCGCCACCCACTCGCTCCCAAAAACTGCTGATCTGTACCGTCTCCCACAACAAACAGCAAGTCAGTCCAAACCCATCACATATAACACAATTATCCCAGTTTTTCTGTCATCGCACTCCCTCGATTCAATTTTAAAACATTACGTTCAGCATAAACACTCCATCTGTCTACGATTCCCGACTCGCTTTGCCGAAAAGCATTTCTCCGTTCCCCCAAGACACCCCAACACCCACTCTTTCTGCAGGACAATACTCACAGCTGTAGGTATGGTAGGAATTGGCACCTCTCCATTACAAACCATAAATAAATAAAGCACAAAGCGCTGACATGCTGCATTGTACCTCCACTTCCTGATTTTACTTGGCTGGGTCACGCAAGGTCACACACCTAACAGCACGTCTTCTGTTCTAACCAAAAAGAAATGCAGGTTCCTAAAGTGGGGATGAATAACTATAACAGAACAGCTATGTGGGTTGTGGGGTACAACAGATGGAACAGCATTAAAACAGAGGAACTACTTTGACACAAAACATTTTTTTTCTATTTCTCTTCATTTTTAAACTCAGTTCCTCTGTTTTTTTTTCTACTCAATTAAAATTTGTACAGATGCCCATTTTCTAAGTGCAATAATACCCTCCAGGATGGGTGATATGGGCAATACCGGACCTTCCAAGGACTATAAGGCCCTCCGACACAGCGTCAGCCCTCATTACGCCCCTGGGCAGTCCGATATTGTCCAATACCATCCACCCTGTTGGGTATTATTGCTTGCATAAACAAAAAAGAAAATAGAGTGCACCCATACCATGTACAGTATTCTAAAACAAGGAGATTGCTCCATCATCAAGCCTGCCTGAGGAGATAATAGATGAGATGTGGTTTAAGTACTTCAATGAGGAAAAGAGGTGGAAAAAGGCCTACATGATGATTAGCCTCCACATAATGATGTCTATCCCTGATATAAGAGTTAGGGTTGTGAGGTGCTTTTCAAGGGTTTCACTTTTGAAGATACCACAGACATCCATTGTTCAGTGAATCACTGAAGCTGTGACTCATAATCCCCAATAGGTAATGGTGAATCTATAAAGTCCTCCTTTCATTTTACACTCACGTATGGAGCAAGAGTACTCTGAATGTCATTAGGTAGGGAACTGTATACCATCTAATGAGTGATCACATCTAAAGGCTATTTACACAAACTGTAACAACCTGTTCTTTGTTTCTTTGCAACTGGAAGCCTGTGTACCCTGTTTTTCTTTACCCACCTAAGTAAATTGGAAAACCATCAATCATATTTTTTGATGGTCAGTCATGACTGATCGTTGTTAGTCATCAATGTTACCATATGATCATCAATGGAGATCATGACACACGGTCATCATTTAGATCATGATTTAATCATGAAAACTTTAACTTTCAAATCACCAAGCAATAATTATTATTTTTGTAAGCTTAAATCAGCATTATGGATTTTGATTATCTGTGGATGATCAGGTGATGATCATCAACAATTATATTAGTTCTTTATTGTAAGACTGCAAGTCTCGAGTAATACTTTTATTACTAAAATGAAAATATGAATGTCAAATATCAGGAAAAGAGAATTAGTTAAAATGTAAATCATATGAAGTCAAATTTGAATCCCTTTAGGAAGAGTAAATACAATATTAGGTATTGTAGTCATGTTTATATAATGAATCTGCATATATCAAAGGCAGAGTTTATGGACCAAAACAATGGCAATTTGCTTTTTAATATACTTTGCCTGCAGTATTAGTTTCCAGACTGTTAGAAAAGGTTTTGAGCACAAACTAGGTCCTTGTAGGAACTCACCGCAACCACGAAAGGAGCCACTGATTGGAGCTATACAAACTGATCTGAGCATTTATAACACTAATTAGAAATGAGGTGTCAGAGTAACTGTAATTAAAAGCAATGTTTTGGTGAAGATGTATCATAGTTAATGATTCCATGACAGATGACTAAATAGAATACATGATGTTACACATAAATGGGCTGTAGGCCAGATATGATTCTGCTCCAATTGTAATTTAAATAACAGCATAAAGGGTAAATTGGTAAACATTTTATTTTACTAGAATTTTGGATTAACACCTTTGACACAGGGGCTCTTTCACAAATGTTCCATGTCCTGGTTACATAAATAGGTAAAAAAAAATTGCAATTTTTAGGCAAGTTACTTTAGGCAGAAACAAGTGCTATGTCCTGCAAGAAGAGGAATATAAGACTATGGTAATGACTATGACATACAAGAATGAAGTACATGAGGGGAGCAGACAAAAGACTTGAGCAATACATTGGGACAGTGCAGCCAAAGGCCTTGTCAAAAGAGAAAGATGCAAAGAGAAAGAGAACATAAGACTATGGAAAGAACTATGACTTCATAGAACATAAATTCCATGAGGAGAGCAAAGAAAAGACTCAAGCTATACATTGAAAGAGTGCAGCCAAATGCCTTGTCAAAGGGGAAAGAAGGAAAGAGAACACTGAATAATATCTTATGCAGACTACACACAGTCTGGCTTCCCTATAGGAGAAGGAAAGGTAAGAATGGGGTAAAAGTTTCAAGTAAGTGTGAATGGAAAAGTGAAACATTTAGGAAGCAATCATGTGTGGAAAGACTATGAAGGGTGTGTAAGGGATAGAGTGTGTGAGGGGTAGAGTAGAGAGGTTGGAAGAGGAAAAAGGGAACAGGGTGGAAATGATGGGGGGGTGGAAGAGGGCATAGGACATGGTGACAAAGAACGTAAGAAAGGGCAGGTGAATGACACCAGGAATGACAGACAACTCTGTTTACTGTTTACAGTCATGTTTATTCTTGTTATGAATTTGGTTTCACAGGATTTTTTTAGACAACTTGTTTTAAGAAAATTAACTCTGTATCTGGCAGATAGACAGCATACTAATTTTCCCAGAGGGAGATATACTCAAGTTACAATATAATAGGTGCCTTTCAAAGGGCTAAGTACTTGAAAAGATACAGATGTTACAGTTATAAAGTTCACAGTTAGCTGACTTTGAAACTTTATCAGGTCTGAATGCAATGGAATGATTGTCCTATTGTACATCATAAGTCATGTATCAACCTGATTTGTACTGCATTTATTTTTATTTGATGTCTTAATAAACCCGAAGTTACAAAAAAAAAAAAAAAAAAGAAGACAGGATGATTTCCAAAAGTAAAGAAAAAGATAAACTGATTTTTTATTTATTGTGGTAATCTTGACCATAGGCAATCATGAAAAATCATGATGAGATGAGATTATCATTAATGACAGTCACAATTTCCATAACATTATAGTTTTTGATTGTTGGCCATTTACATTCATGTTTGTTTATTGTTAGTCTTCATCACAATTATGTTTTTTAAGGTTGAACATGGTCTTTGAACATAACTGATAATAATCATTCTCAATACATCATAAAATAATTATCTTTTTAACTGGGTTATGCAGTGAATAGTCGAAACATAAGACACCATAGTCAGACAAAGACCAGTGGTCCATCCAGTCCACCCTATTTTATTTCCCTACCTTATCCCATGACCTACTATTCAAGTGGATTTTTCACCCCACACCTCCCTTATGCCTACCATACTAGTTCCCTTTGGTGCTGTAGCTCCTGCCTCCTCTGCCCATAGCCTGTTCAAGGGCTCAGCCATACTCTCCATGGAGTAAAGATGACCTTACCTCCATCTTGACTGAACATCCCTTCTGACAGTTTCCTTTCATGCTCCATTGTTATTGACTCCCAAGTCCTGTTGAATAGTACCTCATTGTTTACCTTATTAATTACTCTTAAGCACTTGAAGTTCTCTATTATTTCACCCCTCACCCTTTTGGCCTCAAGTGGGCACATGTTGAATGCCTCTAGCAAGTCCTCATAGAATCTGTCCAGTTGGTCCTAGATCATTTTTGTGACTCTTTGCTGAACAAATTGCAGCCAAACTCTATCTTTTCTCTGGTGGGGACTCCACACCTAGACACACTACTCAAAACTGGACCTTGAACATAATCTATACAGCAGCAATGCCACCCCCCACCACTATCAAACCCCCTTCCAATACACTCTGACATTCTGTTTGCCTTGCTGTAGGCCTTGTTAACTGCTTTGTTTGAAGGAGTCACTTATAATGACTATTAGGTTCCTGTCTTTTGTAGTAGTGACTGACCTGAACCCCCCTTCCAGTTCTCTGTTCTAGGGTTCCTCCTAACTTTGTGCATCACCTTGGACTTTTTGTTATAGAATTTCAGCTGCCAAACCTTACACCACCTCTCTAACTATTACAGGTTGCTTTGCAACTCAGTCACCCCTATCTGTGCTCTCCACCCTGCTGTAAAGCTTTGGATCATCTACAAGACACATATCACCCTATATACCTTCTCCTATGCCACTGATAAGTATGTTGGAAAAAAAACAGATTAAGGAATAAGCCCCCGGGGCAACCCATTCATGATCATCCTGTTCCCTGACTTCAACCCAATAGTAATCACCCTGTTATTTCCACTTAGTTTTCCAGCTTCTTCCCAACACCCAAACTCTCCAACTTCTTCATCAGCCTCCAGTTAGGGAAAGAGTGAAATGCTTTACTGAAGTCAAAAAAGAGTAGATATTCTGCCTGCCCCTTATCTACCAGACTTGTAACACAGTCAAAGTATTCTATCAGGTTGGCCTGACAAGACTTTGCTGACACAAACCCATGCTATTTAATATTCTGAAGCCTACTCCATGCAATACTACCTGATAGACAGTATAGCACAGTGGTCAAGAGCACTGAGCTGGGAACTGGGGTTAAATCCCACACCCACCTATTGCATACTGTTTGACCACGAGCAAGTCATTTAAATTCCCTATGCTCTCAGTATACACATCAAAACAAGCCTCAGCTTAGTGTGCCTTTCCTGACCAAAAATTGTAAAATAAAAATTAAAAAACTACTGCTTTCCAGCTATGTCACCAGATTCTCCTTGGCTAATATCTTTATCAGTTTACTTAGAGTGGAGGTGAGACTGATGAGTCTATATTTTCCCTGACTGTCTCTATCTCTTCCTTTGTGGAGCATATCTGATGTCCTCCAGTCCTTTGAAACCACCCTGGTTACTACTGAGTTATTGAACAGCCCTTTCATGGGGTCAATGAGTTCCTATGCCTACTCCCTCAGCACTCTTGGGTTCATCCCATCTTGTTCTGGTACCTTATTTACTTTCAAGGCAGCAAGCCATTTTCTTACTCTTTCTACAGAGATCTCTTCCCTCCCCATTTCATGAATCCATTTTCTGATTGAAGTCCGCTGTCCTCCACCATTAAGACTGAGGCAAAGTAGTTGTTCAAAATGGTGGCCTTCTGCCATTTATCCTTCACTACCTACCACCAACCTAACTTTCCTCCATATTGTTTTTTTTTCTGATGTATCTAAACAACTTTTTATCTCTTCCTTTTTCCACTCTACAGTTCACAACTCTGTGATTGCCTTCACACCTCTGATCACTTTCTTGATCTCCTTTATCTTACTCTGGAACTCTCTCCACTCTTTGTCTCCTTAGCACTTCATGTAGTTACCTTTACCTCTTCACATATTAAGCTAAAGTGATAATTTGCCACACTTGTTTGAAATCCTTCTCTCTAAGAGATTCTAAGTGTTTTAACCCAGTTTTCCAGCTGGTGTATTGCAGGCCAGTTTTAGTACTGAAATGCTCCTAAACTATTTTCTTTATATCAACAGTGTTGCACCTAAATTATTTGATGTGCAACAGGGGAGATTCTATATATAATTGTTAGGCTGTAGTTCATACTGTTTTTTGAAAGGGTCTGGTAGTCTTTTAGTGTGCCCTGTGGTAAATGTGTTAATTGGTGTGAGAAATAGTAAACCTGGTATGGAAAGTATGTTATCCCATGTGTTAATTGGTCAAATTGGCAATTCATTTGTTTCTTTTGATCTTTGTAATGTTGTTCTATTCATGTTTTCTTGCCGCTGTATACAGCATTGATTGCTGTAGTATACTGCTTAAATTGAAGTGTATGGCTTTAATTATTATGGAAAACATTTTAATTACCATAGTAGACTACTTTAATTGCTGTTGTACGCATGGTAATGCAGTAACTATTAATGAATCATGTGTGGCAAAAGTCCCATCCATGTCAAATCAATCTATCTATCTATCTATCTATCTATCTATCTATCTATCTATCTAGCTCATAGGGGCATGGTAGCACCCCAATATTTAGGGTTGAGCTGAGGGTTCTAACTAAACCTTAAATATTGAACTTTAATATCTTCACAACCGTTCAAAGGATTTGCACAAAATTTTGCACATGCGGTCTCATGGGACAGGTCTCTTGGCATAGCAAGATTTGTTCTGATCAGATGTGTGAATTCTGAGATGCGGGATAGCACAATAATGTAAAAATTCACTGTTCTTTGCTGGGTATTTTTTTGTCATCACCTTGTGCCCAGACAGTTTGGAATTTTGATATGAAATGTTCAGGGTAGAAAGGGCTTGACCCACATATATGCCTTTCAGTTCCTTGGTGAAAAAAAATATTAATCTGTTCCAAAGTTATTAAATTTAAAAATGTTGGTTTCTTAGCATGTTCAGTACAGTCTTTTGGATAGATGTTTGTTGACATGAAAAAAGAATTTAGTCCATAAGAAAAAGAATCCTTTTACATTTGGGACAGTCCTTTTTTGTTTGGAAAAATCCTTTTTCATTTGCCGCCATCTTGTTCTCTGTTTTTCTTGGAAAAAAAAAATCAAAACCCATAAAAATGACATCCTGCAGAGAGACCAAGATGTGTATCTTACTCATAGGGTCTTTGTTAGGTGGATTCTGCTGTTAACTGTTGTAAAACTAACCCTGAATTGTGTTTTTTTTAATGTTTCTAAACCCTTTTCATGACCGCCCTCTGCTTGTTTCAGATGGGCTTTTTCCTCCAAATGAAAAAGGATCCCTTCGTACTGGAAAAGATTTTGGACTTATGGTTTTTTGGCTCTTTTTTTCATTTGTCCTTTTTTCATTTCAACAACAAAGGATCCCATCATATGGAAAAAGATTTTCAACTTATTTATTTTCTGCTTTTTCTGTATGACCTCCTTCAAACAAAAATTGATCCATTCACACAGAAAGAGTTTGGACATAGTTTTTTTTTTCCTGTTCTTTTTTCATTTGAATGAATCCTTTTTCATTTCCTTTTTTGTTTAAAACAAAAAAGGATTACTGCAAATGAAAAAAAGGATTTTGAAAGCTGTCCCCATAATTTTGTACGCTCTCCCTGTTGTCTGCTGGCACCCTCCCACCCTGTGATTGCTGTCCCCATAGCTTTTTACATTTTCCCTGGTGTTTAGTGGTGCTCCCCACCCTCCAATTGCCATCCCTGTAATTTTAAATTTTCCCCTGGTGTCTAGAGACACCCCACAGCCTCAATTACCATCCCTGTATTTTTTATATTTTTCCATGGTATCTAGTGGTGCCCCCCACTCTCCCATCACCATCCTTATACTTGTTTTATTTTACCCTGGTGTCTTACCCTGGTGTTCCTCCACCATCCGATTGCCATCCACATAATTACGGAATTTTTTTTTCCTGGTGTCTAGTGGCACCCCCATCATCTGATCACCATACCTGTAGTTATAGGATTTTCCCTGGTGTCTAGTGGCAACTCCCCCACCCTATGAATGCCACCCCAGTAATTATTAATTATTTCCCTGGTGCCTAGTGGCACCCTCCACTGTCCAATTACATCTCCGTAATGCTGGTATTTGTCCTTGGTGTATAGTGGCACCCCCTAAACTGTGATCATTGTCTCCTTTCATGTTTGTTGTTTTCCTGGTATCTAGTAGCACCCCCACCTTCCAATCTCCGACCTCAACTGAAATAAGTAAAATTTTATTTATTTATTTTATTTATTTCTTCAAGTCTCAGATTACAAACCTTTGAGCTGGGAGCTCATTTGTGAAGGTTCCACATCAAACAGTAAGCAAACAAATAGGTACATATAGGTTAAATACAAGGGCTACATAATAAGTATCTTTTCAGGCAAACATTTGGTTCATACAGGTTGCCAGCATAGTTACTCAGGCAAGTGACATAGTTGGTTCAAGCTTGATAATGAGATACAGACATGTCTTTTGGTTGCAAATGGTAATACAGAAAATCAAGTAAGGTTGTTTCATTACACAGGAGGCTGAGGGGCCTCCAGTGGAAGGTAATAGGCAGTGGGATGGGGAAGAGGCGACCAGGTAGGACCGAGGCCCATTGTCAAGGTGAGGTAGTTGGGGGGTAGTAGGGGAGAGGAAATTGTAGGACCAGAGTAGGGGAGGAATGGGGTAGGAGCAAGGGAGTGGATATAAGTATAGGACTATGGAGGAGGGGGAATAAGGAGAAGGGGATATAGGAGAAAGGGAATTATGGAGGAGAGGGTGATGAGGAGAGGGGTTAATGGTAGACAAGGTGAGGGTGGGTAAGTGAGACTGAGGGGAGGATAGAGTAGTTGTCAGGCATCTGGGTCAGGTAATGGCATCTGGTTGGACAGAGATAAGTGCTAGGGCAGATAGGTAGTAAGAAGTGCAAGGAGATGACCAGCGATAGTGGTCTGCACCTTTGATTTGTTTTAGGTGTGGGAGCTGAGTTTTAGGATTTGAAACCCTAAAACCACATTCTCCTACTTTTTTCACTTTAGCCTGAACCCTAAATGTTTCACTAACATAGATTTTTGCATATATATATTGATATATCTATATATATATATATATATATATATACATATATATATATATATATATATATATATATATATATATAAAACACATAATGGATTTTGGAGGAATAACACATGTATCACCCACCACTAGTGAGTTGTAAAACCCATAACTGATAAATGGCAAAGTCAAAGGTTCATTATGAAGGTCCTACCAGTCATGTGTAGACACAGGAGTTATTCTTCACCAACACATTACATATTTGATATAGTCTTTGCAAAAAAACTGTGTTGATGCATCAATGAGGATTCAGATTAAAGTGACAAAGGTAGAGAAATGTGCTATTAGGGTTTCCAACCCTAACTCCTGCCCCCACCACCCAAGCATGAAAAGGAAAACTCATTATGGTTTTCACTGTCCTGACTGCTGATGAATCAGAGGTGAGGTCTTCCTTGGGGGTCTCAACATTGTTGCTCTCTCCATTATGATGTAGTCTTCAAATATACAGAACAGTGTCCCCCCCACATGTTGCCAACAACCTGTAGATCGTGCCTGAAAAAAAATCACATGACACCTAATTTGGTCATGTAATGGGTTGAGTATTAGAGCTGAGAACCCCAAGAAAGACCCCACCCTCAATTTGCCAACAGTCAGGACAGAGAAAACTATAATGTTGTTTTCCTTTTCCTGCTTGGGGGGGTGGGGGCGGGGAGTTAGAGTTGAAAACACTAACACCACATTTCCTACCTTTGTCCCACTAATCCAAACCCTAATCAGTGCATTAATGCAGTTTTTAGCAAGGAATGTCCTTACTTTTTGAGATAATAGAATTGTATCCTCATTCATGCAAG
The DNA here is from genome assembly GCA_016271365.2 of Neoceratodus forsteri. NCBI lineage: Eukaryota > Metazoa > Chordata > Ceratodontiformes > Ceratodontidae > Neoceratodus > Neoceratodus forsteri. Next base: position 268,802,775 of record CM028137.1, read on the forward strand.
TCCCTTCGGCACCTGCATGAACGCATTCATCTGACTGTGGAACCTGTACTTCCATGCCTCCAGAGAAGCAATTTATATGTTTGGTTGTAATTATTTTTTTGTGGGACTGACTTCAAAGGAAAATATGTGTCCCTTTTAATTTGTATATGGGGCAAAATTTATTTTTCATTTTTTTTTTACTGTAAACCAGCAAATTTTTGTTTGTTTAGTCTGAAATTTGTTACAGTTGTAGTGGAAAATTAGATACACCTTTGGTGCATTTATAATGATGATGTGGATCTGGCAGTGTGGTGAAGACTGGAGGTAATTTTGGGGTGCAGTGCATACCCCATAAACATTTAGGGGGCGAGGATGCATTTGTGTTGTAGTACTCATTGACCCTTTTTTAATATGTATACATTGACCGTTAACTCCAATTATTGACTAACTTATAGATAGTTAAATTTGCAATGTTAGCCTTTGATAATTTTCATTTTTTAATGTTTCTGTTTTTTTTTTTAATATGGTCCCTATATTTTTTTTTTGGGGGGGGGTATTATGTGTTAGTGTTGAAGTACTCCTTGAGACCTTTTATTGATACTTAAATTGCTCCTTAACTCGAGAGACTAAGAGAGTTGCAGCTTTTTAAAGTTGCAGTGCTATCCTATGAGAATTGCAATTTTTTAATTATTATATTTTCATATAGCCCTTAAATTCATTAGTAAGGTATTATCTGTTATTGTTGTAATACTCATTAAGATATTTCTTTTTATATACAGATTGTCCCTTAATAGCAAATATTGACAGAGTGTTGGCTTGTTGAAATGTGGAAAACAAAAAAAGATCAAATTATTTTTTATATGATGGGATTAATTTTCATGAAATTCTGTTGTTCTCACAAAACAGGATTCATTCATGCAAAACAAGAATGTGAAAACCAAACTGTCCAAAATCATAGTGAAAGAATCATTTTTTTTGTGAGATTTTGTCATTCTCATGACACAGGATACCTTCATATGAAAAAAGATTGTGAAAAGAAAACTAAGTTTAAATTCTTTTTTCATGTGAAGGAATCCTCTGTCATGAGATTATTTCATTTTCACAAAACAGGATTCCTTCATACAAAAAAATTTAAAAAAATTAAGTCCAAATCATTTTTTTTCATATGAGGGTAATCTTGCTTCATATGGCCCTATTTCTGTATCATATGGCCACATGGAAAAAGAAAATTAAGTGACAAAAAAAGATTTTTAAAATATGTTAAAAATACCCTTCTGTGTCATTTTTCCCAAAACTAACTGCAGAATACAGCTAATGGGGTCCTGGCTAGCATGATACATGTATTAGTGTCTTTGGATTATATGATTGTTATGGGTTTTCAAATATTAAAATGTGTTTAAAAAAATGAAACAAGGTGAACACCAATAAAATAATTTGTTGTCACAAAACTGGATTATTTCCATGCTAAACAGAATCCTTTTTCATATGGCCGATTTTTTTTTTCATATGAAACAGCTGTCAAAAATAGTGTACTGAACATGCTCAGAACCAAAATTTCAAATTCTTATAATTTTGGAATGATTAATATTTTTTCACCAAACTAATGAACAGTACCACTCTTGTACAAACCCTTTCTACCCTGCAAATTTCAGACCAAAATTACAAACCATCTGGGCACTAACTGATGAAAAAAATCAGCAAAGCCTCCTGATTTTTTTTTCACTTTTTTACGATCAGGATCTCAGAATCCACACATGTGACCAGAATGAAACTTGCCACATCAAGTGACCTTGTCCCCTGAAATGAGGCATGCAACATTTTGTGCAAATCTGTTGAATGGGGGTGAGGCTATTAAAGTGCATAGTTACGGGTTTAACAACAAACAGCCTGCTATAGAGGTGCTACGGCACAAGTATAATACCATACTATTTTGAATACTTTTATTTGTGTTTTTACCTTGTTTTAACTTTATACTGCCTTTCTTCACATTAATAACGCTATGTTCTGCTTTCACATTCTAAGTGGAAATAACATGCTGTAAGTGAAATAACATATGCTCTAAGTTAGGGTTGGATATTCCTGGAAACATGGCAAATCAATGGTGTGGTGTTCCTTGGGGTTTGTGATTATGCAATACAGTGTTCTAGTTGCCCTAATATCTGCACAGCCTGTTCATGCATTGCTGTGTCATTTAGTTTGCATAACAAGACAGTGCAGATATTTGCTTTACCCCAACACTGCACTGTATAATCGTTCACACCCCACAGAACACCACACCACCAATTTATCAAGATTCCAGAGAGTATTAGCCCTAATTCCCCATTTCCTCACTTTTGTTGTTTCACACTCCAACCATAGTAGACATATTCATTTTGTTTTTTCAATATATGCTCATACTTTTTGAAAAACTTCCAGCTGCATAATGATGTGCACTTCACCAGACTTGTAGCTTGCTTTCTGAGTAGCACTGCGGGACACTAATGAAGCAGCTGCATAGTAATGCCCAATGTCCCAGACCTGTAGCTTGACTATTGAGTGGCCCTGTGGGACACTGATGAATCAGTTGTATAGAGAAATGTACTGTCTGAACCAGCTATGTAGCCTGCTTGGTGATTATCTCTGTGGCCACTCATGAAGCAGATACATCATAATGCTCACTCTACCACACTTGTAGCTTACCCGTACTTCATGAGTGCCTCTGCAGGCCACTTATGAAGCCTGCCTAGTGACGTTCACTGCACCTCATCTACAGTTTCCTTTGTGGGTTGCCCCATGGGCGACTCGGAAAGCAAACGTACAGTATTTGTAATGTTGTTTTCAGACTGTGTCACAAAAACAGCATTGTAGCTCATGATAGTGGCTTTTTGAGTCACAAAAGCATGTTCACTTATGGCAAAAAGCTGGGGGCAGGATTCACAAAGGGAATTTTTCTAAGTTCCCCTTCGCAACTGCTGTTGCGGACTGTAATCGCCCGCAGCTGTGGCGGTTGCCATTCACAGCCACAGCAGTTGCGGAGGGTGTTAAGCCTGCTTCCTTCATCCGTAGCCCATTCCCGCGGCTGCGACCATCTCCCTGGCAACACCACAGGCAGCCATAGATCATGGAGCCAGTCATAATCCGGCTCCAGCTTTGTGAATACCTGCTCCTGCGGGTAACCTGCGGATCCACAAGTCACAACCGACTTGCACCGAGGTTTACCCGCAGCTGCGGGTATTTCAGGCACTTCATGAATCCTGCCCAGGGTCTATTGTCATTACATGCTTCAGGTTAATGTTGTTAGTATTTTAAAATCTATTTTTTTAATTTTTAAATTAAACATGCTTAAAAAATTTTCATTACATTGTGCACTTCTACTCAAAAAAGTTTCAGTCTTAACATTTAACAGATTTTCTTGTTTTGGTTGCACAGTGTTTTGCCCAAATGGATCCACAATATAAATAAAAACACCACACTTTATTTGTCAGGAAAAGGGTGCAGCTTTACTTAAAATTAAATTGTTTGATTTACAGACAATATGGAAGTATATACATATATATACATACACAGTTATTAAGACAGTTAATTGTACATAATGGAAAAGACCCCAGGGCAGCACATTCATCCGGCATGGCACTTCCAATGGGGGGAACTATGGCCCTCGAGTAGGGCAAACCTACCCAGGTCCATGCCTCTCCCTTGGACAGTTCCCCCTCCTCATTTTCCATACTTGGGGAATCCTCATGACCTTTGAACAAGGCTGGTGCCCACCCAGGGCAACCCCCCCTGCCCCCAGATCATGTGCCCCTGATGTTCCATTCCACATTTATTGGGTGGTCATTTCCCTTTTCTTGCAGCATACCCACCCCAGGGTCATGCTACTGGGCCATGTGTCATCCAATGCAATGGCAGCTTAACTGCATCCTTTATCCAATCCAGCCATGAACTTATGCCCCATTTGTACAGGAAAGCTGTGACTAGCACAGCAAAGTTTATCAGCAATGAAATTTCAACCATCATACATTCAATGAATAATCCTGTGAAAGAAAAAAACAATACCCAATACTTTTCCAACTGTGGTGTAACCAGAGTTATGCTTGCTGTGGCCAAAACAAAAAGGGGGGTAGGTGGGTGGGTGGGAAAATGTTGGGCAGGAGCAGGATCAGAAGAGGGAGTGCCCCCCTCTGTTCTGCTCCTTAATACCCATCCCTGGCCCCTCCCCGAGGGTCCTGGGCCAGCCCCCTACTCAAGGGCCTTAGCCCTGAATGAGCCAATGCAGTGCTGAGCTACAGCTCACCCAGGGCTTGGTAGCCCAGCCCCTTTCCCATATGTGGGCCATGTGCAAAGGTGAGAGGTCGGGGGGCATTTCCCAAATGGACCCACAGTATAAATAAAAACAGTACACTTTATTTGGCAGAAAAAGGCTGCAGCTTTACTTAAAATTAAATTGATTTACACAGAGAATGAAAGTACATACATATATACATACACTGTTATTAAGACAGTTAATCGTACATAATGCAAAAGACCCCATGGGCAGCAAATTCATCTGGCATGGCACTTCCAATGGGGGAACTATGGCCCTTGAGTCTGACAGACCCACCCAGGGCCATGCCTGTCCCTTAGACAGTTCCCCGTCCCAATTTTCCTTACTCGGTGAATCCTCATGATCTTTGAATGAGGCTGGTGCCCCCTCAGTGCCATCCTCCCCACCCACAGGTCATGCACCCCTGACATTCCATTCCATGTTTATTAGGTGACAATTTCATTTTTCTTGCAGTGTACCCACCACAAGGTCGCGCTACTGGGCCATGTGTCACCCAATGCAGTGACAGCTTAACTGCACCCTTTAACCAATCTAGCCATGAATTTACACCACTCCAACGTGTTCACACATTTTCCCCCAATGCCCCAGGGGTCTTACCTGCTTTATTACCACATCACAAAAGCTCCTGCACTGTTGCATTAAAAATATAATTCGCAGTCCCAGATAGGTGTACCACATCGCAGCTGTACATCACATCACATGTCATTAGAATAAGATAATGACATAATATCACAACCCTGCACCAGGCGGCAAACCTGGACACCCCCCAGTTAACCTCCCTTCATGCTTTTTCTATGGCCTTGTGGCTACAGGCACCTCTCCACTGCTGCCAGGAGATGATCCTCGACCAAGCCAATATAGTTTCAGGAGCAGGGTTTGAAGCTGAGTAAGACCCTTTTTGATGTCTGAAATGAGTGTAGGGGCCCCAAGCCCCACCAAGTCATTTCCCTAAGGTACAGCACCAGGACCAAAGGTGGTTGCTTTTGCGGCCCCAGACTGAGCACTGTTTGCATCACCTCATGATCCTTTCCTGCCCAATGAATCTTGGCTTGCAGGTTTAAAACCCCTAGCTGAGTGCCATATGGGCAGGTTGAAGCACTACTGTATGCCTCCCGGACATATGAATGCCTGATGATTCATATTTCAGGAATTGCTAGTTGCTTAGCTGGAATATAAACAGAAATTTGTCAGTTGGATTTACAGTTACTGCATATTCTTTTCAACGATTATATGGGTTACTACTATTGCCTATTGTGTTGTGTTGGGTTGGCCTGTGTGCCCTGTTGTGGTCTGATATAATTCTTGAAGGCAGTAGATGACCACCTGCCAACTTTGTTTATCTGTGTCTCTTCCAAGCCAAATCTGGAAGCCTCAGTAGCTGCCCCAATCCTGAAAGAGTGAGTACTGAAGGCCTTAGGGTCCTTACCTGTAAACCATAAGCCTTTCTGCAGAACCACCACAGACTGGTGCCTGGTGACTGGGCTACTGTCACCATGCAAAAATAAGTTGCCATACCCCTTAGATCTGTCAGCCATGTAGTCCCCTAGCAAGGACCATGGGCATGACTCCCCCACCCTGGCTCTGTGTAATGTTATAGTTGCCGGGGGACAACATTGGTTTGCCTTGGATCTCTGCGGCTGGAGACAGACATGATCAGGTAACCAAGTGACATTGCAGAACTGGAGATTAACCCATATTCCCATGGAAACTGATTTAGGGACCAGTTCTGAAACTCTGAAACCCACAAAGAAAACACAAGTGAAGAGGGCCCTAAATAGTTATGCCTCATAGTGTGTGCTACAAATGGCACCCAAGACTGTTAGTAAATTGGATAGTTCCACTAGGCCAATGGGCCTCCTGTGGTCCTGCCCCTTCCCTCTGGGTCTAATCCACCCTTCCATCATCTTATGCATTGTGAATGTGTTAGTTGGGTTGTGGTAGCACAGTGCCTATCGCATGAATGCTACACCTGACAGGTGCGACTGGATTGCTGCCGGTTCCTTATTCAATTGAATTAGGTGGAACACATAGTCTTGAACATGCTGTTGAGCTTCATGCAGGAGCTCACTTACCTCTTGCCCATAGAAATGAACAAAGGCTCTGAAACTACCTGAATACTTTTTTCAGGTTGAGAGGGCAACAGCGAGCTGTACCAGTAGTAGCTTTCTTGCTTCCCCAGCTGCCATACTGCTTCTGGTATTTGTGTTGGGAATGCTTCTGAGTACGGTGCCAACTTTCTGAAGCAGTCAAACTGCAATTGAGACAAGGCATCAGTGATCACGTTCATTTTGCCGGACAAATGTCGTGCTCTGAATGTGATGTTCTGAGTGAGACAGCATAACACAAGCACCAGCAGCACCTTCATCACATCTTCAGACTTGGAAGATTGTGAATTGATTATGTCCACCGCAGCCTTGTTGTCCGAAAGGAACAGCACTGCCTGGTCTCTCAGCCTAAGTCCCCACACTCACACTGCCACCATAATTGGGAACAATTCCAACAGCGTGATGTTTTTTATTAATCCCTGGTCCACCCAGTTTTGCGGCAATTGGTCAGCAAAATATGAACCCCAGAAAATCGCCCCAAAGCCCAATCCCTCAGAAGCATCAGTCACCATGTCCTGCTACATGCTTATGCCATTAAAATCCCACAGGAAGATTTCCCACACCTGTAAATCAGTCTTGAGGCCTTGTGATTCCCAGATATGATGATAAGGCCTGGTGGGGCTAGGCATTGCAACAGCCAGCCATCTGAGGAATGGCTGCCCGGGGTGACTGCCCTGCAGGCAAAATTAAGGTGTCCTAAAAGGGACTGTAGCTGTAAGAGTGTGACCTTCTTAGCTCCCCCAACCTCCTTCAATACCCTTCTTAAGGTTGATACCTTGTCCATTGGGAGCCTGGAACCCATAGTTGTGGAGTCCAGCTCGATACCCAGGAAGGACAGACATGTGGTAGGGCCCTCAGCTTTCTTGGGAGCAAGAGGTACCTCAAACTTATCCATTAAAATCTGGAAACCCTCTGGAATGTCCTTACACTTCCCAGAATCTTTGGTGCCTGCAAACAGGAAGTCATCCAAATAATGAATAACCAAGCTGCTGACAGTGAAAACCTTGGTTGCCCATTCTAAAAATGTGCAAAATGTTTCAAATGCAGTGCAATTGATCGAGCATCCCATTGGCATTGCCATATCATAGTACCACTGACCCCGGAATGTAAAACTCAGTAGCTTGTAGTCTTTTGGTCAGACTGGGAGAAGGTGAAAAGCTGACTTTATGTCACCATTTGCTAACAGAGTGCCTGGCCCCCAACCCCAGGCCAGTCTAACTGCCACATCTACTGAAGCATACTTGACAGAGCAGTCATCTGGAACAATGTGATCATTTACTAACTCACCTTTTGGTTAGGAAAGGTGATGAATCAGGTGATAATCACTGGGAGCCTTTTTTGGGACAAGCCCTAATAGGGAAACCCGAAGTGCTGGAAAGAGTGGCCAATCAAAAGGACCAGTCTACCATCTCAGTTTAACCTCTTTCTCTATCTTGGCTGCTAATATGTCAGGCATGGCAATTGCTGACTTGAGGTTGTGGGCAGATGTGGCTATGTGGGGGCCTCTATAAGTGATCTCGAAACCCATACTAAAACCAACTTCTTAGCATTTTGCTGCATATTGATTGGGATACTGGGAAAGAGATGGCTGCATTTTTTTAGGTCAACAGGACTGTGGGTCAATTTACCTGGCACCTGATTTTGACTGGTTCCTCATGGTATGGAAGGACCCTAAGCTGCCAGTGGCGTCTCATTTGCAAACTGTGTCCTGGTGTCCCCCACCACAATTTGTGCAGATGTGACTGAATTTACAGTAACTCTGAAACCTCTTCCTTTTATTGTAATAATAATATGCCTTTTTGTCCCCTTTCTTGAAATCTTTCTTGTCGCCAAAATTGAGACACATAATCACCGTGCACGCTGTCTGTGTACGTGACAGAGTTGGGTCTCCTTCAGGTCATGTATCTGGCCCACAAGTCTAAATGCATGTTCTCCCATTTTAGACTAGGGTGATGAGCTAATTTCAGACAGAACTGCTCATTATAGTTAAGCCAAGCATAACCGTTGAAAGATAAATGGGCACATTTTATCATATCCCTGTATTTTGGCAAGGGTAACAGCTTGTCTGAGTACTTCATCCCATAAACTGACATAAATATATCAAATGCTTCTGTCCAGCTTTCAAGTGTAAAGGGTACCTTGGGCCTCCGCAGCTGTTCCCTTTTGCCCTTTTTGTCACTCTCATCTTCAGGGAGTTGTCTGTATAAAAGGGAGAACATATTTATATATTCACCCTTCCAAATTTTTTCATGCACCTTGCCTGACAGGTGATCTCCCAATGGGTCCTCCAGCCTGGCATCTGCCCATTTTGGCTCACTTGAAATCAGGACCATGGGTGCAGTAGATGTTGTGTCCTCTGGAGTCAGAACAAGCCCCTTCCTGGCCAGATCCACTGCTGGAGGAACCGCACTCCCAGCTGCCTGCTTGGGCACTGCTGTACCTGTGTTTTCTTTGGGCAGGAGAGAAGGTATATATATAGGAGGTTACCTGTTCCCCCTGCCAAATTGCTGCCCATGGTATCAATAGCTGGCATCTTGGGGGGTAGCAGGGAGAGTGTTACTGTCCAGATCTGAGCTGCTGCATCCCCTGAGACCATGCTGTTCTCTTCAATCACCCCCGTCTTGGCTGATAGTTGGTATTTGGCAGATAACTCAAGTGGGAGAATGGTCAGCTGCAATTTGTTGACCACTCCCAGTCCCTGTGATTCACCCAGCCTTTGTGAAACTGGTATGTCTGTTACTAAGTGTTGGGTGGGAGGGGGCGCTCCACCAGCCCCAGTGGTTCTGAGCAGCAGGGCCACTCATTCCTCAAGGAATGTTGGCCAAAAGGGGGGCCATTGCATTCATGATGGGCCCCATGAAAAGGATGACTATGGTGGCATGTAGGGTCCTCCATTCATGTTCATGTGAGTTGGATTTCAGCCTTCACTGGCCTCTGAATCCCTCAACAGAGGAGGAAAATTGATCAGCCCCCATGTGGGGACCCATGGCCCATACTCCTGCTGTGGCTCACAACTGTGTGTTAGTAACCCCTGCCTGCAATGGCCAACATCAGTTGGACTATCGAGTGGGGGTGCCACTTCCCTCAGCGGGGCTCATGGGCTACCCGACAGCCAGTTCACAAAATCCCATTCGTATATGACAGGGGTCTTGACTGGCCTGACAGGAGTGAGCAATTGCCACCCTTCTCCAACAATCCGTCCACTCCCGGGGTCTTGAGCCAAGTCTGTGCCACTGCATCCTTGACCTGTTCAGGCTCTGGCTCAAACCCTTCTCTTTCCATGACAGACCTCCACATCTGTTTCCTCTGGGGTTCAGCCTCCATGATAGAGGTGTTATCCTCATCTAAATATTCTTCCCCAAACTCACCAGAAAGCCCCTGTTAGCCTTGCCCATCATGCATCAGGTTCTCCTGTCCACTGGATGTCTAAGGTAGGTCAATCATCGCTGCTGCAGTTCCTTCCATTTCATCCTCAAGTCTCCGTTGGCACCTGTACCTCAGGGCTCTTAATTGATGCTTTGCTGATTTTTTCTCACCTTGCCCCTTATTCCACCTTGTAGGCTTTTGAGCTACAATCTCCAAAAGGCAGGCAGATGGCTGTCTCTGCCTTGCAGTACACCATTCTGACACAGCCCCTTTAGGGCCAACTGAGATCTTGCTGCCAGGGATGGGCTCCGCTTCTTTCTGTTGTACATGACCACTGAGCTACAAGACTGGATGCAGCTTGGCTGCAGCCTCTAGCCAATTGGGGCCCCCAAGTTCCTTCATTCACTGAAAGGCATCGATGAAGGCCCTGTTTGGACTATCGGACTGCCGTGAGCTCATTCTGGGTGTTGTCTGGGACTTCTGCTCATGACGCATTCTCTTAGATGCCATATTGGGTTTTAGGATTGGAAACAAGGTAATGTTAGCTGAGGATCAATACTTAATCTAAGGGAAGAGATAAAAAGCTTTATAAAAACCGTTATTTGTTACAAAATTAACAATAACACCAAAGTTCCACTTAGCAGGAAGACCCCTGTTCCCAGTGAGATATTCCCCACCTGGCGAGTAAAATATATATTTTTTTGGTACACAGATGCCCACCCACAGAGTAGCCCACAAGAAAAATATTCAGTCCACAGACCCCCACCCACCACCCACAGAGCAGCCCACAAGGAAAAACTTCAGTCCACAGACCCCCACCTGCTACCTGCAGAGTTAACCCACCTACCCGCCAGTGTCAGAAGTTGCAGAGCCCCCCTGCCTGGAGAAAAAAAAACAGGAGAAAAAAAACCCCACCAAACCAAAGGTCCCAGCCCAACAAAATCAATCAATCAGTCAATCAACCAAAATCTTTATTTAACCAGGTGATCACCATTGAGCATAACTCATTTTCAAGGTGGACCTGGGGTGTACAGGGTGAGACAGATCAGAAAGATACAATGAACAATATACAGGCAGGAATAAAATACAGTATAAATAAAAAATATATATACAGGGATAACATAAAAGGCATATACAGTGATGAAGGACAATTGGAATCTGAAATAGGGAACTAATTTGATAACACAGCATACAAGTATATATGAAATTATACATGAATAGACATAGCAGTTGATGGGAACAGTAGATTTGGGCACCCAATATACACTGTAAATAAAGGTCCAGGGTAGGGGTAAGGGTTAGAAGGCTACTCTAAATGGTATTTGTGAGGGGGGGTGACAACAACAAAGTAAGGATACAATCCTGGGCAGGGACATAGTGGAGTTGAATGAAGAAAGGAGAAACGCACATTGTTTATATGTGAACCACTGCAGAAGCAAGGGATCTAGGTTCAGCCAAGAAGGATTCCATGGGAGTAGGAGAGAAACTGGGGGGGGAGGGATAGGAGGATGGCAGGTAACTAAGAAGGCGAGAGCAGGGGCAGAGGATAGGGGAAGGCAAAGGGGGAGCCCCAATATAAAAATGTCGGGCACAGTATAACTGTGGAGGCAGGACTCATCTGACTAGGATTATAGGAATAACGGCATCAAGTGAAACAGGTGCATGGCTCCTTGTTATGACTTGGGTAAAGAGATTTGAAAGTAGAAAGGGAGATAGGATGGGTTAGTTTCAGGGTCCTTTGTAATTTATTCCACATCTGAGGTAGAACATAACTTATGGTTGCTCTGCCGAAATGCGATTTTGCCTTATATACATACAGAGCAATGAAGGAGGTGCTTCTCAAGGAATACTTGCTGAGAGTACATATCGGGAGGCAGGTGGAGATGTACTGAGGTAACACTCCTAAAATTGCTTTATAAGTCCAGAATGTAGCATTCCTCTTTCATCTACAGGTAAGAGATGTCCATCCTACTGCCGTGTACAGTGAGCAGTGATGGGTGGAATACGGTAAACCTGTAACAAATCTTAAGGCACAGTGATAAAGTGTGTCACGTTTTGCAAGAGCAGCAGCGGTACTCTGGCCATATAAGAAATCTGCATAGTCAAGTAAAGAAAGAAAGGTGGTTTGGACCAACTCGACTTGGCATCTCTTGTAAGTAGGTTGTTTATCCTAAAGAAGACCAAGTCTCTGCCTAAGTTTCTTTAACAACTCATCAATATGATCAGTAAATGAGAGTTTGCTGTCTAACCAAACTCCCAAGTATTTGAAGTTTGTTACGTAGTCCAACTGCTCCCCAAGGATGGTGGAGATTAGTGGAAGTGTTCCATCAGACGCAGGATTAGAAACATGAGTAAGAGGAGAGAGGAGCAATGCTTTAGTTTTTTTTGGCATTAAACTTCTGACTTAGTAACTGTAGCTGCAACAGGTTGAATTCACTTTAAAGGGTTTTCTGTGCAGCATCATGGGAAGGGTTGCTGACATAGATCACTGTGTCGTCTGCAAATATATTTTAGCTTCATTGATGGTAGCATCAATTTTATTGATATAGATAGCAAAAAGCAAGGGTCCCAGAATAGAACCTTGAGGTACGCCCCTCGTCAAAGGTTTTAGAGGAGAGACTTCTCCCTCAACCTTTACTTCCTGAAATCAGCCAGAGAGGTAGTTTGTGAGCCACTTTAAGGAAAGGGCATCTAGGCCCATGCTCCAAAGGGATGAAAGAAGCAGGTTGGGTTCACGGTGTCGAATGCCTTACTTAGGTCCAAAAACACCACGCAGATGAAATTCCTATTATCCAACTCTATTTGCCAGTCATTGGTCACTTTAGCAAGAGTGGATATTGTGTTATGCTGTGCTCTGAAGCTGGACTGTAGGGGATTAAACAGGTTTTCTAATTCAAGGTAGTTTCGTAGCTGGACGCTCACTATTTTCTCTAACAACTTAGACAGTGTTGGAAGTAATGAGATTGGACTGTAATTATTAAGATCCCTAGGATCACCTGATTTAAACAATGAGACCACAAGGGCAGACTTCCAAAAGGGCGGAAGTTCACCATGAGACAAAGATAGATTAAAGAGATGTGTAATTGGAACTACTAGGACATGATATCCGGCCTTTAAGAAGTAGGGATCCATCAGGTCGGCTCCAGCACTTTTTTTGGAGTCTAAATGAAGGAACTTCTTTCAGGGTTGTGGGCTGGAATGAGAAAGATGTGCTGCAGATAGGTTTATCTTGAGTATCCTCAGCAAGTTGTTGATGGAGAGAGCAAGCTGGGGAAGAGTCAAAGGCTAGACCAGCAGTGGCAAAATGATTATTAAAAGAGTCAAGGATAGAAGGCCTGTCAGAGACTACAGAATCATCAACTAAGATGTTGGCAGGAATACGATTTCTAGAAGAACGGCCTTCAATTTATTTAATTGTATTCCAAAATTTAGAAGGACAACTGGAAGCTAGCTCTAGCTGTGTACGGTAAAAATGTGCTTTAGCGTCTCTAATCAACTTAGTACAATGGTTCCTTGCCCTTCTGAATAGAATCCAATCATTGGGGAGATTGGATTTCCTAGTGGTTTTCCAGAGCATGTCCCTGCTCCTCAGGGCACCCTTAAGGTCCTCCATGAACCAATGGCAGTTTTTTCCCCTGGTATGGACTTTCACCAAGAGAGCATAATTGTTTATGGCCCCTAACACAATTTCTGAAAAGACGTCATAAACTGCGGTCAAGGACTTAGCTAAATAAAAGTCCTGCCAGTGCAGGGAGTCCCTTAGCTCTGAAATATACCCTCATGAATAAAAATTACAAGTACATCTTTTGATAGTAAACTTGGAAATCTCTGTAATTTTATGAGTTGACCTTACACATGCAATGAAGCAGTGGTCACTAATATCCGAGAAGAAGACACCAGCATGAGAAATTAGGTGATGCTTGCTAACTAAGATAACATCTAACAGGGAACTTTTGACAAGGTTATTTTTATTGGGACGAGTAGCCTCATTGATCAGCTGAGACAGTCCAAAGGAGTCACAAAACATTTTTAGAGGAGTGGAGGCATTGGTGAACCAGTCTAAGTTGAAGTCCCCTAGTATGATATACTCGGAAGTGGCTGAGCTCATAATGTTTCCGAGGTGCTTCAGCAGTAGTAGACCAGCAGACGGAGGCCTATAGCAGCCTATTACACAAATTGAGGCACCGTTTGCAATATAAATTTTTAAGGAAAGACTTTCAAATTCGTTTTTGACCGAGGTTGAGTCAACAATGGAGACATCGAATTTATCCTTGATATATATGGCTACACCTCCACCTCTGGTCTGCCTGTCAGCTCTAAATAAAGTGTAGGAGGGAATGTTTACTTCTGAACTGCTGGTTACTGGTCTAACCCAAGACTCTGTGACTACCAGCTCGTCCGGAGCTGTATGACAAACCCAGGCCTGTACTGATGTTATTTTTTTTTTATAAACTGCACACATTGACATGCAGGAAACTCAGCCCCTTCAGGCTGTGAAGGTCAGCAGGAGCTGTTAAAACCATAGGAGGACCTGGATTGAGCTCAACATTGCCTGAACACAGCAGGAGTAATAGCAGAAGCTTCCTACATAAATGTGCAATGAGTTTAGACTGCTTAGTACTTTTGCATGTGTAATGTTCATGAGAATAGACTGGCGGAGCCCTATGACTGTCTCCATGCAGACGTAATGCTGCATATAAAAGTGTTTTGGCAGGGAGTAGCCAGGGAAATTGGTGAATAAAGGTGGAGAGGGGTGTGCCCCTGTGGAACAGCTCTATGATAGTTCCTTCATGCCATGATGGATAATGAGCTAGCTGCAAGGAGTGAAATTGTAAGTTACATGCAAGCTGGTCAGTAAGGAGGCATATATTCAAGAAGGATGAAATAGTATAGGAACCACAGTTTGTCAAAGGAGACATCTGGCTGACAAGGTTTAACCCTAGGAAACATAAAATAAACAGGGACAGGCACAGATTATTAAGAAATGCCCTCACTGTGGGAAGATCACTCAGCATTTACTAATGCAATTACTAAGGTATTGGGAGCCTGGAAACAATGTATAATTATCAAACATAAGATGGAGCCTGGAAACAATGTATAATTATCAAACATAAGATACAGATTAGCCAAAGCAGCCAGAGCATCAAGTGGTAATAGAAGGAAGTAATTTAAGATTTACCAGTATTAGCCAATAGCAAAAGTTTATGAATAGTAGGAGGAGAGTGAGAGCATTTAAAGGTGGCCTAGGGAGGGGGTGGGGGGGCGGGAGAAAAAGAACTTGCAGACTACAAACTCAAAAGTGTTTGCTGCAAAGCAGAGTTGTTTAAAAATAGTAGGCAAATTCGACTGGCCAGTCAAGGAGCTCTAGACCACCAGCCAGCCAATTGCAGCCTGTCCCTAAAAAGGCGCCTGAGTTTGAAGCTCCGAAAATAGCTACAGGTGTCCTAAGCCTATCTTCTCCGCAGCCAAGGGAAGCCGTGGCTATATGCTGAGGTCCGTACCTGCTGCACGTGTTTTTGGGGGCTGGTGGGTGTTCCTTGCGCCATGGAGGCGCTTCAGCTGCTCCTGACCATGATAGCGGTCACAGCCCGAGGGGGAAAAGGGGGATGCCTGCAGGAGGAAGGATAGAGACAGGAATTAGAAGGTTCCTAAATTGGTGGGAGGAGACAAAAACCACAAAGCACTCAAAGGAGCTGAGTCTAAGAGATTGTCACTTAAATGGGGGGGGTGCTCAGAGGCGAGGCGCCAGCTGAGTCAGGTCCGAGGCAGGAAATATGTACAGAAAGGGAGGGTTGTGCAGGCAGGGGAGGTAAGTGAGGAGATTTGATCCTAGGAGCTTTTTTCTGAATTTAGGGGCTGGCTCAGGGACAATGCCATAGGGGCACTGTGCAGAGACCAGACGGGATTCACGCACACAATCCCAAAAGCTGATAAGCAAATCGGAGTACCACTAAGAAGAGAAGGGAACAGGATACTAGGTTTTCTTTCTTTTTTTTTTGTTTTGTTTTCTTTCCTTTTTTTGACACCACAGAACTAACAGATATCCCAAGTCAAGGCAGTAAAGCCAGTATAAAGAGGCAGGGAAAAATTAAGTAATGTTACATGGCTTCCCCCCAGTATCAGCCCTTGAACAGAATCAATTTACACAAGTATATGGGACAAGCAGTCAAGCAAATTTATGGTACATCCACTGAGGAACTGCGTTTACAATATAAAATCACACTAAATTACCTGTACTACATAACAATAGCAGGCAAATTTGACTGGCCAATCAAGGAGCTCTAGACCGGCAACCAGCCAATTGCAGCCTGTCCCTAAAAAGGTGCCTGAGTTTGAAGCTCCGAAAATAGCTACAGGTGTCCTAAGCCTATCTTCTCTGCAGCCCTGGGAAGCCATGGCTATATGCTGAGGTCCGTACCTGCTGCGTGTGTCTTTGCGGGCTGGTGGGTGTTCCTTGCACCTTGGAGGTGCTTCAGCTGCTCCTGACCGCGATAGCGATCATAGCCCGAGGAGGCTAAGGGGACAACTGCTGCACATGTCTTTGGGGGCTGGTGGGTGTTCCTTGTACCATGGAGGCACATCAGCTGCTCCTGACCATGATAATGGTCACAGCCCGAGGGGGCTAAGGGGGACATCAGGCTCGTAGCAGGGCTCTCATTCATCAGATGTTGATGGTCCAAAACTTGGTACCCTCCCCCTTCCAGCCCTAATAATGAAAAGAAACATCCCCAACTGGGCCTGCACTGTGGACCACAAGGAAGACTGAAGAGATTTACTTGCCCCTATTCTAACCAAAGACTATACCTCTCTCTCTCTCTCTCTCTCTCTCTCTATATATATATATATATATATATATATACTGTATATATACATATTATAATTGTTTTTCAATATAGCAAGTAACTCAGAATACAAAATATCATACATTAAATTAAAACATTGCACTCTAAGGCAAGTGCAAACCTCTTTTTGTTTTTTGGGGGTTTTCTTTTATACACTGGCCACCAGGGGGCATTGTGGAGATAGCTACGAGGCCCAGAAAACTGGAGAACATGGAAGGCCAAGGTCCAACAGGAGTGGGAGGAAAACAGGGGGTCTGTTTCAACATGGGTGATCATCGGGAATTGTCTGAATCTACTCACAAGGACGTGCCCCCAGCTTACAGAAAATGCACAAGTCAGGAGGGACCAAAGCTCCTGTGAGGGGCTGCAATACACCTACAACCCTGGAGGCAGGAGTAAGGAACAAGTTTGTGCTTGGCCTGCTGATAAATGAAAGGGAAAATGAAGAAGCAAGAGGAAAGGAGAGGCAACCCAAACAAGCTAAACTGGGGTCTCGAGGGGGCAGGGAGGACTCCAGGAGTCCCCCTGGCAAACTGGTGGGGAAATGGTAAGCCCAGCAAATGGGGGAGGGGGGTTGCCAAGCAGGAGAAATAATTGACTGTGACCTTCTAAAAGATTTTAAAAAGGCTGATTAACTTTTTTTTTTTGCTAAGGGCGGGGGCCAGCCAGGTGGGACAGCATCATGAGCCAGGCTGTGGGAAACCAGAACAGCCTGAGGAGGAGGGAAGGGAGCAGAGGCTCAGCCAAAAGCAGGGCAGGGGGTCACCCAGGGGTAGAGATACCACCAGAAATGGCCATGTGGGCAAAAAGGAAGGAGCCAACAAGGAGGGAAACAGAGAGGTGTCCCTGGGCCTCTGATGGAATAAGTCACTGCACTGAATGTTTTTTGTGGGGGCCTGGGGAAGAGCAGAGGGACCAAGCGGGAACAGGGAGCTGAGGGGAGGAGATGCAGAAAATATGGGGGGCTGGCCTCGAGATCAGGTGGACCAAGACTGCCACGTGGTGAGCGGAGGGGAAGGGGGTGAGCAGACCACAAGGTGGGCGGACAGGGAGAAGCAGCCCGCAGCTGAGAGAGCTCCACAAAAAGTGAAGTGGAGGTAAGAGGCAAGGAGGAAGGAAATTAAAAAACAAGAGAGGGGGTTGTGGACAGTCTGCAGCTACCTGTTCGGGCTGTGAGGCAGGCATTTAGGAAGGGAGATCGACCAAGCCAAGGAGTGGGCCATAAACAGCACAGCAATGGAATTAAACTAACAAAACCTTCCTTTCAAAAGCACAAACTGGCGGTGTCCAGGAGGAAAAAAAGCCAGTGAAAGAGGAATGTAGGGCAGCTGGGCAGCTGAGCAGCAGGTGTGGTGGAGCTAGAGCAACCAGGCCAGCAAAATCCATAAAGTTCGGCATGTCCTGAAGAATTGTGGTGCGCAATTCAACGTCCGGGCAGGAGCAGGATCAGAAGAAAAACATTGGGCAGGAGCAGGATCAGAAGAGGGAGCACTCCCCTCTGTCCTGCTCCTTATTACTCAGCCTTGGCCCCTCCCCAAGGGTCCTTGGCCAGCCCCCACCTCAGAAGCCTTAGCCCTGATTGGGCTGATGTGGTGCTGGGCTACCAATCATCCAGGGCTTGGTAGTCCAGCCCCTTTCCCATATGTGGACCACGTGCAAAGGTACCCCCCCAGGTGAGGGTCTGGGGGGTCATTCTATTCTTTTTCTCCCACTTTCTTGACCGTTAACAGTCAAGAAAGTGGCCAATGTGTGAGCCACAAAAGCAAGTTCATGACTCATGAAAGCAGGGCTTGTTTTTTTTTTTCAGTCACAGCAGCTTAATTTCTTGAATATTTGAATATATATATATTTTTAAATTACTTTAGTCATCAACCTTACAGAGTACTCTAGACTAAGTTTCAGAATTAGCCTTCAGTAGAATTTCTTCTTTTTGATGCACACATGTTCTCTTTACTATTCTCATAACTGCTTAGGCTCATGTAAACAGTGGTCTCACAAAAGTGTTTTCTGGCTCACAAATATGATGTACATCAGTGTTGCAAAAATCCATCTATAAAAAAAGTTGTGAAAATTAACTGCACATGCAAGAAAATGGCATTTTATTTTCTAAATAATTTAAAATCTACTGATTTTTCAATAAAACCACCTTTAGCATTTTTTTCATTACCAAATTTGATGGTTGGGGTTCTTACCCCTTTTCCCCTTGAAAAGCCTGTCCTAGATTTGGTACTTTGTCATGTTTTCCTTTTTCTTACCTAAAAGGAGGGCATTTAGGGACATTGAGGAATTGGGATATGGTACATTGAGGAATTGTGACAACAGACATTGAGGAATTGAGACATGGGACTCTAAGGATTCTTGATGAGGTACATTGAGGAAATGCAGCATGCAACTCCAGAGTAGGCATCAATCAAAAGGAGGAGGGTGGCATTGGTGCTAGAGGGTGGGCAAGGGTATTTTTAAATATTAATTTGAATATTTAGTGATGTTTCTTTATGAATTTGCATGCCATCCTTGCTCAGGGGCCATGCTAATCTTCTCTGTATCATTATAATTTTAGTATATGTGCTGCCAAAGCAAGTTCAGGGGATGTTTCTTACAGCATAATAGCAGTCTCTTGTAGTGTTTGGGTTAGAGGACTGTGATGCAGAGCAGTTCTGTCAGCTCAAACTGCATGAGATAACATTCATATGCTGTCAGAAACACCTCCAACTATACGCATTAATATATTATGAAGTAGTCAAACTTTTTCATAAAAGAAGCAAACTTTGAAAAGCAATGTAAAGCTATTTAAATTAAGATTTTTTTGTGTTGCTGCTCCATCCATTTACTGTAAATGATGGTATGGTCCACAGATTCACAGACATGACTATACACTCTGAATGCTGTAATTCTGGTGGTTTAAGAAGCAAATTGATTGTTTTACCAGTTTTTGGAATTTTTGTATGTGAGCTTCACTGGCAAACTCAGGATTCCAGATTAAGTCTGGTGAGCAGAAACATGGTGTTGTTAGTTACAGTTTCTGAGATAACTGCGGGAGTCAGTGCAGCTGAAATCAAATGAACTGTCAGCAAAAGATGGTATCTGCATATTGCATAAGAGGTACTATAGTCCCTAATACTGACAGGTGGACAAAGTTTGACTGATTTGTCATTTTCATTACATGGCAGGTGGAAGAGGGAACTGGTAGTGAGATTGGACACATGCTGATGGTGGTTTTACTAGAAATCTGGTGGGCAGGATAGGGTACAGGTGGCATTGTTGGGAACCAGTGGCTTTCTTAATAGCTTAGTGGTAGTTGGCAATGAAGGGACAGTTTTTTATTTTTGCTGTCCTAGTAAGTATGCCACATTTGCTTTACATCTATGATGGTTCTAGAATGTTACTAGCAGAATTAATGGTGGTTTATATCCCCTTCAACATCACCTGCTAGTGGGATGTAGTCCCCATCAGTTCACTGCTACTGAACAGGTTTTGGTAATTATAGCACACCTCTGTGCCAAAGACTGCCAACTCCTCCACATAGAAATGTAGTATACAGAGACATTAGCAGGCCTAACACCAATGGTTGCCTCCTTCCCTTTGCCCCTACTGTTGTTGGATGGTTGTCAGCTGGGCCTCTTTATCCAGCCATCCACCAAGAGGTCATTTATCTAGGTCCATGGCTGGTGACATTCTTACATATCCTCAGATGACATTTCTACATTGTTTTGCGTGTGACATTATGCCTTCATATAAGGAGGGGTCCATGGGCATTCAGTGGGAGTGTTCTTCAATCTTTGGATCCAACCTCTACTCATTCCATCCATTTCCACACTGCCTTACACAACAGGTCAACAGATGGTCCAATCAACCACATTTGTGAATAGGACGATGTGTACTGCAGTTGTGCAGCATGGACACAAGTAATGACATCTGTGATGCTTATTCATAATGGAACACTCAGGAACAGTCTTTCTACTAATAGAAACTACCACAGCAGTTCTCTCCTGAAAAATAAAACTTCCCAGGAGTCCTTGATTTTAATAAAGTCTGGGGCCTCAAACACAGTCACACTAAGGACTGATGTTATTTGTTTGAATGAGTAAGGTCATGATCTTGAGCCCCATTATGACATGCACAAATGGGTTGCATGCTTTCCTTGTGCAGTCACATAGTCACACAGCACACTGCAACTTTATGAGGAACAGGGCCAAGGTTGCCGTCCAAATGGCCCAAGGGGCCATACATAAAGCATGGCAGCCCTCAGACATGTGGGTTCAGATATTTCCTGCACCCAGGGACTGTAGAACTGACACAGGTTGGTTGGAAGTGGTGTGTGAACACTGCATCAGTTACTGACGGAAATTACAAGAAAATGAAAATCAGTGAAGGACATGTAAAAAAAATGTAATGACAGGGGCTGGGGCTAGGGGTGAAGGTTCCACTGGACACCAAAAATGTTGCTTGCTTGTAGGAGTGGGTAGGTGGACTACCAGTAACAGTCCAAGGAAATGAAAAATCAAGAAGGCACAGGACTAAAAGCAGACCTAATTGAGAGATTTGGGTGGGTGAAGACTGGAATATTAATGTTTTTCACTTAGAGATTTTGGCACTATGGCATACTGTTGTGCTATACTTCTTGTGCTAAGCCATGCTCAGAGCTGTGTAGGTAGCACAAATCGGTATGTTGACAGATGAAAATACCATGTATGGCACTATTGTCCAGTGACCACAATATTGCCAAGATAACTCCTACAAGGGGTGACTAAAGCAGACCTACTGTATTGTATGACAGTTGTTGGTGGTGCAAAGAGGAAAGCTTGATTGTAACATAATTTTTCATCGCTGCCACTGTGACTGTGTACAGGGGCTACATTCTGTATTGATACCATAACTGAAATAACTCTAAGGAAGGCAAACATGTCATAAGGGAATTATATATTAACAGGTAACATATTTAAAATCAACTCCATCAAGTAAGGTTAGAGGATTGAACTTCCCAGAAAATGCTCCCCTCCTCCAAGGAGGGGAGGGGATGGGAGTTTCTGTGAGCTCCATTGCAACACTGCCACTTGCATGACCACATGTGGCAGTGGAAGCAAAATTGCAATGGGTGGGTAGGTGGCCCCCAAATGCGGATGTCAGCATGCTGCATGCAGCATTCATTTCAGTCCTCACCCATACAGCTCCCATCTGGGTGCTCCCAACTGGGTGAGAAAACAAAAAAATTGAGCCTGGACCACAGGATGATGCTGTCTCTCTACTTGCAGGCCCTGCATTGCTCACTGGCTTGCTAAGCAAATATTCAAGCTAAACTCCTCCAGGTCCTGGGGAATCAGGGAGGCTTCACCACAGGTGACAAACTGTGGGGCACTGTCAAGTCAGAGGTAAGTCCTGGGGACAGTGGGTGACAGGGCTGGGGGAGAGAGAGTGTCTGATGGGGGCTGATCAATTCTGGGAGATTAAAGCACAGTAAATAAAAAATTCCATCAGTCAAGAAAATAGTGGGGTTTTATAACTTATATTAAACATAACATTTTGGTAGGCAAATATAATAATTAATGGTAACCTTTTTTAAACCTATTCTTTTATCCACTGCATTTCAAAATTATAAGACACAATGGCAGGCATTGGATAGTTGTTTGAATCACTATGCTAATTGGTTAGGTTTTCAATCAGGTTCTCCAGGGGGAAAAAAAAGAAAAGAAAACTTAAGGAAATACTAGCTTCAGAGAGAAAGGATTATTTGATAAACATCATGTGAGGTAAGTTGTCGCTTCTCTACTGGATGCCAGTTTAAATTGAGCTAATTTGTTTTACCAGTAGCTTAAGAAAATCCCCGCACAGCAGCATGACAATTATATCCAGGTGCAAGAACTTAATTCAACAAATTCTAGGTGGATTCTTCCAGTCTGCTCTGTGGGCCCCATCCTCAGCTGTGACTATGAACAGATGCCCTTGAACAGGCACTATAAACATGACCTGTTCAGTCCTTGAATAGTGAAGCTGAGGCACTTCCTCAACAGTAGATCTATGAACTATCCAGCATCCAGTACAATACAAGATTAAAAAGAACAGCTGAACTATGGATGTAAGAAAAGACAGATCACAGCCATCACTGGAACTAGCAATTACAGATCTTGGCAAGGTTAATAGTATGCATATATGCTGAAATCAAGGCCAGATTAAACCAGTCATGTTCAATGCAAAGTTGCTATTTCTTTTTCAAGCCCTTTGCAACATTTCTCTGTGGCTATTACTGCATTTAACAACTAATAACTAAAACAGTCAGAATAAAGAAAATGACATTTTATCCAGAGGATATCATTCTATTCTTATAAACCTGAAAGTATAAGAAACTCAGAGCAGCTATTTTCTTTCTGTATTTCTGAAAAAGGAAAAGTTTCCACATGGAAAGGCTGTAATCCTATGTGCTAGTCTCTAATTGAATAGAACATTTTACATTTTAAGACATATATAAATATATAGGCTCTGCTCCTTTCAGTTTCTGCTGCTGACTTTAGGTCAGGAAATTATATACTGCATCTTAACTTGATATAAACCACACTGGTTAATTCTGCATTTTATTTTCTAGACATGCTAAAATGCTTAAAGAGCCCTGTGTATTATAGCTCAGTGTGATTTACATTTACAACTAATTATTAGTTTGGCAAGATTTGGATATGCAAGATATTATCAAAACAGACGGTCTCCTTTATGACAGTATCTTATTACAGTCCTCTGTTAACATCATCAGTGGAGGTTTTTCATACATTCCAGTTGCTCTCTTTCTGTCAGCTGAAGAACAATACCCATATGGTATCATTTGTGATTTAGTAGTGGAAGACACCTGCAATAATTGTTCAGGTATCTCTAGTGATAGATAGTCCTTTTCTACAAATTACAGTATGTATGCAGTCCTAATAGTCAAATAGTACTCGAAAAGATGGACAGATATCCCCATCCAATCACTTTAAATGCCCTTAGAGTTTCAACTCAAATTTAGTTTATTCCAGATTTTTGCCAGTAATTTAAATGTATGTTTCATAATTTGGCTTCCAGTTACAGTATACTATGTTACAGTTTTCTTCTTTTCTACAACACAATGTTTACAAAGGTATGTCAACAGTCTTAGAAGTATATAAGCCAAGAATCTAAGAACATTTGTACGGACTCTGGTGTAATGACTCCAGACTGGTTTTGTAAATGTTCTTTTTGCTCTTTGAAATAACTGCATATGGTGATAACATTTTGGTTGGTAGCCATCACACTATTTTCAATGCTCAAATTACTTTTTCTGTTTACATATCTCAAATGAGGATTAATAAAACAAAAGATCATTTGTCATACTTTACTCATAAGAAAGGTTGAATGCAATGTACATATTATTGGTCACTGGCCATTAATTTGTTCCAAAGTATGTACCTCAGTGGACAATAATTATTGTACTGCCTTTAACATGATATCATTAACAAAATGAGAAGATCAGAGAAAATGTGTTAATTACTGTAAATGCTCTATTAATTTCTCTCTGGACTAAGCAAGTCTCACAATTAGAGTCTCACTGTCACTGATGGCTTTGATTTTACATGGTAGCATACAGTTCAGAACTAATGTAAATACATTTACTTATTTATTTTTATTTGCAGATGTTTTCCAGAAAACAGATAAAAATGAATGTTACAAAAAGAAAGAAAGAAAGAAAGAAAGAAAGAAAGAAAGAAAGAAAGAAAGAAAGAAAGAAAGAAAGAAAGAAAGAAAGAAAGAAAGAGAAAGAAAAATATATTCTCTATGCCACTTATACTGGAGGGTTCTTCATTGAGCTCACAGAGCCCTTCAACACCATGGACCATAATATCCGTCTTCACAAATTACACTTAGGGCTCTAAAAAAATGTTGTGCCCTGGTATGAAAACTACCTGACCAATGTACAGGTAGTAAAATTTAATGGCAAAAGATAAAATGGAAGACAGTACAGCATATCTCTTAGTACTTCACTGGGATGCCAGCATTGATGGTATGAGCCCAATACCAATGTGGGACTAGAACCCATGACCTTCTGGCGAGAGGATGATGTGATACCAACTGAACCACAATGACACCTTTCATTTTCTTCAACATCATCCTCCTTCCTTCATCATGAATCACATTTTCTCAGCATATTGTAAAAATAAAGACACTATTCAATGGGTGAGATTTCAAAATCTCAAACAGCTTCATTGACCAATCAGAAGCTGTTTTTGAAGGCAAGGCAAGTTTTGTTTAAGAGACACCCATCCCGGAGGCTGTGGGTGCTGGACATTTAAAAAAATAAATACTATGCATTATAAAATGAAATACATAACAATATCTCAGCTATAACACAATACGAAGAACAAAATGTATATAATAGCTTAGGCAATAAGAACCAATGCCTAAAAAGCCATGGCTAACCTAAACATAGGTTCTAAAACAGCAAGAAGTATAATATGCAATCTGGGAAGGCATGATTATACAAGAAGGCCTTGAGGCAGGCCTTAAATACCTCCACAGAAGGGGCCTCCCTAACAGCTGGAGTAAGAGAATTCCACAGGACGGGAGCGGCGACACTAAATGTTCTGTCGCCTGCTGTTTTTAACCTTGTCCTGGGAATCGCTAGAAGACCCCTAAAGGAGGAGGAGGAGCAGAGGGGTGGGCCAAGACACCAGAAATGAGAAGGTACTTCAGGTAACCAGGGCCCAGGCAGTGTAGGGCCTTAAAGGTGAGCAAACCCACCTTAAAGAGGACCCTCCACCTAACTGGCAGCCAGTGCAGTTGACGCAGGACCAGAGTGATATGACAGTACTTAGACTGTCCTGTCAACAACCTTGCTGCCGCATTCTGCACCAGCTGCAGTTGACACAGGGTACCACAGAGACCCTGAGATAGAGCACATTACAGTAGTCCAACCTGGGCATCACAAAGGCATGTACCATTGTGGGGAGGTCCTGCGGCGGAACTAGGGGCTTTATCCTGGAGAAATTCCTCAGATGATAAAAGCTAGTATGGACAGTGGAAGACACCTGAAACTCAAGTGTCAATCCACTGTCCAAAATATTGCCCAGATCCTGCACCCTAGAGGAAGCCTTCAATGGCACAGAGCCAAGAAAAGGCCCTGTCTCCACACCAGAGGCCAACCTATCATGCCCTCTGTTCAACTCCACCACCAGTACCTCCGTCTTATCGGTGTTCAGTCGCATCCAGCTGGAGGCAATCCAGCCATTGATTTCAGCGAAGTAGCTGTTAAGCACTTCCACTGTGTGAGATGTTCCAGGGGCAAAGGAAAAATATAGCTAGGTATCATCGGCATAGCAATGAAAATCCAGACTGTACTTCCTAATGAGCTCTCTCGGGACTGCATATACATGGCAAACAGCATCAGCGACAAGACCGAGCCCTGGGGAACCCCGCATAGCAGGTTACCAGGGGAGGAGGAGAAATTCCCCATCACCATTTTCTGCCTCCTGTTAGATAGAAAGGACTTTTTGAAGATCACAACCAGGAACACCGTGGGATCTCCTTACTCTGAGTTGATAGAGGGCAAGAGATAGTCACTTGTGAGAGCTAGCTCTACTACTTCTGTAACCTATAACTTTCCAAAAAACCTTTTTTATGTTTGATCAACAGGTTTTATTTTGGTCATTATTAAAATCTGATCACCATTTCTAACTGCAGTTTCATTTTTCTTTGTTCTTGAAACTGGGCTCAATTACAAGGAAAATGACACTGTGTGTGTAAGACTGTGTGTGCGTGCTGACAGACCTTCCCCAGTGTTTTAAGTTTCACCACGCAGCTCAAGCAGTGTATCTTTTTTGTAAAAGCACATTTTTGTTCTTATCTGGATTTTTTTTGTCAGCAGAATCTGGTTTGGCTTTGCATTTAGTGAGTAACTCTTATTGGGTTCAGTAACAATAAGGCCTTAGTTTTTCTTGATGACTCTATTGCCACTGTTGTGTTTAGCTTTGTCTTCTTTGTTTAGCCCCAGTGTGTGTGTGTCTGTGTGTGTGTGTGTGTGTGTGTGTGTGTCTGTGTGTGTGTGTGTGTGTGTGTGTGTGTGTGTGTGTGTGAAGCAAATTTGTATTTTTCTGCAGTCTGATTCTGGGCTCTGTTCACTACATGAATGAGGAGGATTTTGGCTGACTCCCCTCCTCTTGTAGCTCACCGCACAGCTGTTGTTTGTGCATGCATTGTGTTTTGGTTTTAAGAAGCTGCATCCTCCATTTGCACTGCTGTCTGCATACATTTGTTTGTGTGTGTGTGTGTGTGTGTGTGTGCGTGTGTGCGTGTATGTGTTTTAAAAACTTGCAGTTTTTTTTTCATAGGGTCAGACTTGACCCATTGAATTGTTGCTGACTGTCATCTGGTTCCAGGCTTGGTTCCCTGTATGACTGAATGAGAAGGTATCAGCTCACTCCTCCCTCCCACAGCTCCCTGTGCATGAATAACATATGTGTGCATGTTTTTTTTTCCTTTTTTATGAGTCTTTGCCCTCTGCATGTGCACAGCTGTGAACACATATTTATTTTTTTCAAAACTGTTGCAGTATTTCTGTGTGTGTGTCAGGCTTGACTCCTTGGGTTGTGTGTGTTGTTTGGTATACCATTCCAGGCTTGGTTTATTGGACTTACATTTCCTGCTTTCTGTGGGGGGGGCTCTGCCCCCCCCACACCCATCCCATGAGGGGGGCTTTGCCCCCCGCATCCCTCTACTAAAGGATTCTCAACTCCAGGGGGGTGCATGTCAGGGGGCCCAGTACTGCATCTACTACAACAGCAGGCCAACCCCCGATGCCATGGCACAGCTTGGCAAACCACTGTAGCGCCATCCCCTACATCCTCTCTGCCCCAACTGAACCCATGCTCACCGTGCTTGCTCCCCCCCCCCCGCATGCATTCATTAAAAAAATACCACCAACAGCTTAATCTGGTTCAAGGTCAGTTGGCATTCATCTGTACCCCCCTCCCCCGGGTTGTGCCTGAAAATAGGCAGGCTTTGTCTAGTGCACTTACCCGGTCAACAAAAACTAAATAAATAAATAAATATAGTGACATCCTGTTGCTAGATTCTCCCACCCCCCTCATCCGGACACCCTACCCTCCCCATCGTCATTCAGGCTTTCGCCCATAATGCGTCTCTGTTTTGGATAGCCCCATAGTACAGGTGCCTGTACCACAGGCTACCAGCTCAGGGCACCTAACAGACACTGTAATACAGCCTAAATGGCTTTCACTATACTGCAGAGAGACACATAAAAAAACAAACATAGACTGCACTGAGCAATGACTGGTGCTATCCCAAAATGACAAACACTGGAATAATGAAGGAAGCACCCAGTCAGGATATATATCTGTAATTCATTTATTGAGCCAGAGTAAGTGCAGCGTGCATACCAAGCTGGCTAAAATATAAAATATTTAAGTTTGGCAAGAAATCATCTACACAGATAGGGCTTGGGGCACCTAACAGACAGTGTATGATATAGCCTAAATGGCTTTCACTATACTGCAGAGAGACACATAAAAAAACAAACATAGACTGCACTGAGCAATGACTGGTGCTATCCCAA
Source organism: Neoceratodus forsteri (assembly GCA_016271365.2). Lineage (NCBI taxonomy): Eukaryota > Metazoa > Chordata > Ceratodontiformes > Ceratodontidae > Neoceratodus > Neoceratodus forsteri. The sequence continues at coordinate 268,830,936 of CM028137.1, forward strand.
AATGACAAACACTGGAATAATGAAGGAAGCACCCAGTCAGGATATATATCTGTAATTCATTTATTGAGCCAGAGTAAGTGCAGCGTGCATACCAAGCTGGCTAAAATATAAAATATTTAAGTTTGGCAAGAAATCATCTACACAGATAGGGCTTGGGGCACCTAACAGACAGTGTATGATATAGCCTAAATGACTTTCACTATACTGCAGAGAGACACAGAGTAGTTTGTCACAGACAGGGCTTGGGCACCTAATAGACCGTGTGTAATACAGCCAAAATTACTTGTTCTATGCTGCAGAGATGCACAGACCAACTATGCCATAGACAGGGCTCAGGGCACCTAACAGGCAGTGAATAATATAGCCAAAATGGCTTTCACTATACTACAAAGATGCACAGAGTAGCTATGTCCTAGACAAGGCTCAGGGCACTTAACAGGCAATGTTCAATACAGCCTAAATGACTTTTGCTATGCTTCAAAGACACACAGAGTAACTATGTCCCAGACAGGCTCAGGACACCTAATAGACAGTGTGTAATACAGTCTAAATGGCTTTCACTATACTGCAGAGAGACACAGAGCATTAGCTATGTCACAGACAGGGCTCATGGCACCTACAGACAGTGTGTATGTATACAACCTAAATGGCTTTCAATAAACTGCAGAGAGACAGAGAGTAGCTATGTCATGGACAGGGCTTGGTGCACCAAAAAGACATGATGTAATATGGAATAAATGGTTTTCACTATAGTGCAGATAGACACATAGAACCTATGACATAGACAGGGCTCAGGGGGCAGCTAACTGACAGTATGTAATACAGCCTAAATGGCTTTCACTACACTGCAAAGGTACCCAGAGTAGCTATATCACAGACAGGGCTTTTGGTACCTAACAGACAGTGTGTAATGCAGCCTAAATGGCTTTCACTATACTGCAGAGAGACACTGAATTGCTAAGTCACAGACAGGGCTCATGGCACCAAATTGACTGTGTGTAATACAGCCTAAATGGTTTTCACTGAACTTCAGAAATACACAGAGTACTATCTTTGTCACAGACTGGTCTCAGAGCATGTACAGACAGTGTGTGTGTGTATACAATCTGAATGGCTTTCACTATACTGCAGAGAGACACAGAGTAGACATCTCATAGGCAGGACTTGGGGCACCTAACAGACAATGTGTAATACTAAATGGCTTTCACTAAACTAGAAAGACACACAGAATAGTTATATCATAAACAGGGCTTGGAACACCTAAAAATGGTGTGTGATACAGCCTAAATAGCTTTCACTATACCACAGAGAAACACAGAGTTGCTGTTTCACAGATAGGGCTCAGGGCACATAACAGACAGTGTGTAATACAGCATAAATGGCTTTCATTACACTACAGAGAGACACAGAATACAAGTTATGTCACAGAAAGGGCTCAGGGCACCTACAGAAAGTGTTTGTGTATATAGCCTAAAGGCATTTGCCTATACTGCAGATACTTACATAGTAGCTATGTCACAGACAGGGCTCAGGGCACCTAAATGACATTGTGTAACATAGCCTAAATGACTTTCACTAAACTGCAGACACATAGAGTAGCTATATCACAGGCAGGGCTTGAGGCACCTAACAGACAGTATGTAATACAGAACAAATGGCTTTCACTATTAGCTAAGCTGCAGAGATACACTGAGTAGCTATACACAGAAAGGGCTTGGGGCACCTAACAGACAGTGTGTGATACAGCCTAAATGGCTTTCACTATACTGCAGAGAGACACATAGTAGCTATGTCAGGTGCAGGGCTTGAGGAATCTAACAAGCAGTGTTTAATACAGCCTACTATAAATGGCTTTTGCTATGCTGCAGAGAGACATAGAGTAGCTGCGTCACAGTCAGGGCTTTCGGCACCTAACAGACTGTGTAATACAGCCTAAATGACTTTTGCGATGCTTCAAAGACACGCAGAGTAGCTATGTCCCAGACAGGCTCAGGGCACCTAAAAGATGGTGTGCAATACAGACTAAATGGCTTTTACTATACTGCAGAGAGTCAGAGAATTGTTATGTTACAGACAGGGATCAGGACACTTAACAGACAGTGTTTAATACAGCCTAAATGTCTTTAGCTATACTGCAGAAACACACAGAGTAGCTATATCACAAACTGTGCACAGTGCACCAACAAGAGCCAGTGTGTAATACAGCCTAAATGGCTTCACTATACCACAGAGAGACACAGAGCATATGTCACAGAGAGAGCTAGGGCACCTACAGACAGTGTGTGTGTGTAATGTGTATACAGCCTAAATGGCTTTCACTATACTGCACACACACAAAGAGTAGCTATGTGATAACAGGGCTTGGGCACCTAACAGACACTGTGTAATACAGCCTAAATGGCTTTCACTATACTGCAGAGAAACACATACAGTAGTAGCTACAGTATGTCACTGACAAGGCTTTGGGCACCTAACAGGAAAGGTGTAATGCAACCTAAATGGCTTTCACTAAACTGCAAAGACACACAGCTTCACCAGCCGCAGCTCCTGGTGGAGCACTTCTAGCAGAGTGCACAGACTGCACAGTGCACTTGATTGAATTTTTTTGATGCCAAGTCTCTTCTTTGTCTGATTGGCTCCTCACTCCTCTGGCCCTCTTGGGAGTGGTTATTTTCAAACCTTGCAAACTCTATTCTTTTTTCTCTTCCTTTCGAAAATGACTACATTCATATTGTTTATCTGTAATGCCTGTGCTGAAAACAGTTTACATTTAGAAAACAAAAGCAACAGACTGTCCTGTATTTCCTATTATTGCATATGTAAATGCTAGGTCATTTTTGTTATGGCCTGTGCTTAAGTTAGGGCAAGAAGTTAGTTAGAAAATTCTGCCTTTTTTCTGCTTTGAGCTAATTGTTTGATTTCCCAGTTTTGCTCTTTTCTAAAAGCTTCTCCCACTTTCTGATTCTCTCTGCCTCTCTCTTCCTGTTTTTCCCACACGCTGATCTGTATTGTTTTTTGTTACCCTCCTACTGATTAAGCTTTGTACTAACCTTACTCTCCCTCCTCCTCCCAGGCTCCAAAAGCACTAATCAGGCAAGCATCCTTCCTACTTTGGCCACAGGGCTGATCCAAGCTGCAGATCACAGAGCCAGCTGCAGCTTCACCAGCTGCAGCTTCAGGTACTGGAGGAGTGCTTCTAGCCAGAGCACACAGATTGCACAGTACACTCATTTGAATTTTAGCACACTCATTTGAACTTTATTCCACCCTGCCACCCCCGCTCTGTCACTCTTTAAATCGGCTTTTTGCCTTGACTGAACTACCCCTCAAAGTGTCCCAACCAATCGTAATCAGAGCTTTAATGGCTTTAAGCATACCATATTGAGCTCTGACATTACCAAGGCTGGTTAACCCTTGTTTCAATTACATAATAGAAATAGCTTACTTCTCAGCCTGGCCAGCAGTATTTTTAATACTGTTAGCCCTGTACTCATCCCTAACATAGGACACAGTACGTGTAACCAAGCAAACCTAGCAAAGGTGCATATTCCATAGATTCCCCCCACTCCCACTGTCTGTTATGGAACAAAGTCAGTATCACACTGGCACTTATGTTTACACAACAACCACCCTCACTCATAAGAGTACTGATATTTGACAGAATACAGTATCTCTCATGCTTTAGAGATGCATTGGGATTCCAGGATAGTCCCAATGTGTTTAACAAGGCATCTAGGTAGAAAGAGCTAACTGTGCTAGTACAGTAGCTTTGCTGAAAAGGATAATCCTGTTAATGCTCTTGTGCACTGGGAATTTCAAGTTAAACCCTGGCCCCCTCTATGCCATTAATTCACCAGCAGACTTTGCTACAGTCTCATGTCTTAAATTCGTGCTAATTAGTGCTTGTAGCCTTCTCAAAAAGCTTGATCAAATACAAATCTGGGCGGCCCATACCAATCCTGATGTCTTAATAGTTGTTGAGTTCTGGCTAAACAATTCTACCTCTGACAATGAGATCAGACTCCCCTCATTCAACACCTACAGAACTGACAGGCCCACAATGGGAGAAGGGGTAGTTATCTACCTAAATACTAAGCTCAACAACACAGAAATACTCTCTGAATCCAAGCCCAAAGAATTCAATACTTTGTGTTAAGGTTACTACTCCCTTTCATCCAAGTGCTTAACATAGTGGGCTGTCATAGACCACCCTCAGAGGGAATGGATATTCTCGCTAAGCTTAGGGGGCTCATAGAATCTAACACCAGCAAAACAATCATTCTCAGGGACTTAAACTTTAACTTGGTTACCCCTAAAGCCAATGCTACAAAATATTTATGCCATGAGCTTGGCATTTCCCAACTTGTCATTAAACCTACCAGGACTAACACAAAAAATAAGGATCACAGCTCAATCATTGATTTAATCCTTACAAACTACCTGCACAAAATCATGCACACATCAGTCTTCCACAGCAATGTGAGTGACTACAACACTGTAGTTTGTACACGCACACATGTTAAAAGTCATTCCAACTCCAAATTCATAACTAGTAGAAGCTTTTGTAACTTTAATATTAATAATTTCCTAGTTGACCTGAAACACGTAAACTGGCAATCATTTTATCTAGCCACCACAGTTGACACAGCTGTACCCATCTTTAACACCATCATCTCAAGCCTTGCTAACAAACACATCCTAATTCATAAACCTAGAATCAGGAAGTTTTCCCATCCCAGTTCACCCCCGATCTGAAAGCTGCACTCTCACGGCTCGACAAACTATGGGCATGTGCGTGGCAATCAAAATCTGCAGCTCACTGGCAGGAGTTCAGAGCATCCAGAAACAAATGCACCAAGCTAATTAGGACCACTAAGGCTACATACTATGTTGAAACCTTAGAAGAGGCAAAAGGTAACTCCTCTAAAATCTGGCATACTCTCAGATCAATCGAAGGTCATAAAACATCCCCTTCCCTACTGCTAAAAATCAATTCAAATGGTATGGTTACTGAGCAACATACCATCATGGAAAACCTTAACACCCACTTCACCACAGTGGGCCTGGCTTTTGACTCTTCACCAGCTGCTGGATTGGTCAAAAGCCCCACAGCACCAGATGGCCCCCTGCCCATAAAGACTCATGCCTCCTTCCAGTTCTCCCCAGTAACCTAAAATGAAGTTGAGTAACCTTTGAACAAACTTGACACTAGGACAGGGGCGGGTGATGATAGGATTGAAGCTTTCTTTCTAAATATGGGGAGACACTTGTTAGTAGTGTCAGTCTTACACATCTTCAATCTATCTATCGCCACAGCCACAGTTCCCTCCAGCTGGAAAACAGCACACATCCTGCCACTATTCAAGTCTGGTGATCAGAGTGATCTCAACAAATACAGACCAATCTCCATCCTACCAGTCCTGTCCAAATTGCTGGAAAAATGAATACATTCACAACTAAAAGAGTTTTTGGAGAACTCCAACCTAATCAACTCCCTACAGTCTGGGTTAAGGCTGAATCATAGCACGGTCTCAGCCCTGGTCAAGGTAACTGATGACTGGTTCACTGCTGCTGCACAACAAGCAATCCACATGTCCTGTGTTCTTTGACCTTAGCAAGGCGTTCAACACAGTGGACCACAACCTCCTTCTCCACTGTCTCAGCTCCTTGGGACTGCATGAACCCTCATTTGAATGGTTCTTCAGCTACCTTTCACATAGGTTTTGAAGGATCAAAGTGGACAGGGCCCCTTTCAGATCAATTGCCTATCACAAGAGGAGTTCCGCAGGGGTCTATACTAGGGCCTCTTCTCTTCACTATCTATATTAATTCTCTGGACAAAAATATTCATAATTTAAAATTGCAGTTGTTTGCTGATGACACAATCCTCCACACCTCTAAACCATCAATGCGTGAACCATGCATTGAACTGCAGTACGACTTCAACCAGCTACAGCTCAACCTGGCCTTCTCAAAACTTCTATTAAATGCCAAGAAGACCAAGGTGATGTTTTTCTCTTCCACCCACACAGCTTCCTCTCTAAGTGTGAAGCACACCCTGTTACCTACTGTATCACAGCTATCTTTGGGGACACCCTTGAGGTTGTGGGACAGTTTAAGTACCTGGGAGTAAACTGTTGTTCAGTGCCCATATTGACTATCCATCTAAAAAAATAAAAGTAAGGCTTGGGTTCCTGTACAGGAACAGATCCCTATTTATGATGGATATTAGGTATAGATTGGGGCAGGCCACTTTCCTCCCACTGCTAGACTATTGAGACATCATTTATAACATTAGTGCCGCTACCAACACCCATAAACCTGACACTCTGTACCATCGAGCGCTGCGCTTCATTCTAAATGCACCTCTCAGGATGCATCACTGCTCCCTCTACCAATCAGTTGGATGGTCCTCCTTAGCAACTAGGCATATGCTGCACATCGGCTGTTAGACAATCAAAGCATTGTCAGACAAATTGCCACAATATATCTGCTCACCTATAAACAGGATACACAACAATTACACTCTGCATAACTCAGATCACGTTCGCTTGGATGTGCCTAGAATGCACACTAATCATGGTAGAGGTGCTATTAGATTTGTGATACCTTCAATATGCAATAAACTGCAATCTGCTTTGAGGCTAATTGAACTCATCTCTCCCAAACTGCTTTAAGGCATTGGCCAAGAAAGCATTTGAAGTCATATGTCTATGCCCCCAAAACTAGCCAGCATAAGTAATTCCTATCACTCCTAGTCATCAGCTACCCTGCCTCACTCCGCATTGCTCCCTCCACCTCCCCCTTCCTCCCCCATCTTCTACTGACCCCCTTACACCAATTAACCCACCTATCCTCACCACCCATGCCAACTACCCTACTATCCCCCTCCTTATAACCCACATTAATATTGCTATATCAGTGTTATGTGTACTCAGGAATAACATCTTGCACTTACCTTACTATAAAACATCTATCACACTTAAATCTTTGACTGCACTACTACCTGTATCTGTATCTAATGTTTATGTAAATTTCTTTCCCTGAACTACACGTGTAATGAATGATGTACAGTCTGTCTCACCCCACTTAGTTAATTGCTAATTTAGGTACTAGCTATTGTGATTATTACCTACTTAACCCTGATTCCATGTACTACACCCATGTACTCTACCTACCTAATCCTGAATTACTGCTGCTATAACTGCTGTATAAGTATGTATGTATGTATGTATATTTTTGTCAATATTGTCTATGTAACCAGGGCCTCCCTGTGAATGACCTCGCACAATGGAGTTATTTCCTGCAATAAACTTTGAACTTTGAACACAGAGTGGCTACATCACAGATAGAGCTTGTGGAACCTAACAGACAGTGTGTGATGCAGCCTAAATTGTTTTCACTATACTTCAGAGACACACAGAGCAGCTAAATCACAAACAGGGCTCAGTGAACCAAAAACAGACAGTATGTAATACAGCCTAAATGGTTTCACTATACTGCAAAGGGACACAGAGTATATGTCACAGACATGGCTCAGGGCTCCTAGCAACAAACAGTGTGTATACAGCCTAAAAGGCTTTCACAGCTGCTGCCAGCAGCAACAAGCACTTCCCCCGCCTTTCTCCTTCTCTCCCGAGCACCGCCACACTTGATGACCCCCGCCCAGATTATTCTCCCTTTCTTCAGCCCCCAACCCTTACTCCCCCTTCCCTTCTGGACAAAAGTTGTGCTTTAACTTACCTTTTTTTTTTAGTTTTTGCAGCTTTTCAGCACGATTGCAGCAAGTAATGTCTTGCTCCCTCTCCCACCAAGCTCCAGAGCTAGTCTACACACTCATACAGCAGACAGAGGACTCAGACACCAGAACTGACCACTCAAATTGTCAGGCTGGTGTCATGTGATCCTGTCTGCTGTGTGGACCCCACAGGCTTCTTATAATGCCTGATTAGAGATCAGGAAGTTTCAGAACCCCATAGGCTGTCTGAAAAATGCCCTTTTTATGTTTTCTTGCATGCATGAGCAAGAAACATTATGTGGCAGCTTAGGAGAGAAGCAGGTTGTGGAGGCGCGGGACTGTGGCATTCAACGGAGGCATTTGGGGTCTTGGCACTGATGGACTAATGGAGGCACAGTCTGCTGATGACACTGACTTCCAAAAGTGCCACCAAGTTGTAACATTTTCGCCACAGTAATCAGGGGCTACCTCGTTCTTGCAGTGTCAGCCATTCCACTGCAATGAGGGAGCGACCCATCATTGCAGGGTGGAATGATACCTAGTGTAATATTGTTTGTAAATGTGTCAGCAAGCTGCCGCCATGTCACACTGTTTGGCCACTTTAGGTAATCATATATGACTATCCAGGTCTCTTTCTTGTCTGGTGGTTGTCAGTACCACTCCCTCCATTTGTACTCTTCTCCTGGGTTTCTGTGCCCATGATGCATAATTTTGCACTTCTTCACATTTAAACTTAGTTGCCACACTCTTGACCACTCCTCAAGCTTTCTTAGATCCCTATTCATTTTTTCCACACACCCCCCCGAGAGTCTACCCTATTGAACATCTTTCTGTCATCTGCAAAAAGGCTTCCCTTCCCTTCCAGCCCCCTGCAATGTTGCTAATAAAGACATTAAAATGGACTGGTCCCAGTACTGATCCTTGTGGCCCCACGCTGGACAACCTCACTTCCTTGGAGTGAATTCGGTTTACCACCACTGGCACCTAGGTGGCCACCAACCGTGATGTCTGCAACACTGTCCCCGTTGGTGAGTATAAGGTCCAATATTGCTTTCTCATAAGTGAGCTCTCTTACTAGTTGTCCAAGAAACACTCCCTGCAGGAAGTCCAGGATATCCCTGCTCCTAGTTGAAGCTACAGCTGGGATGCTCCAATCCATACACTGCAGATTGAAGTCTCCCACAAGCAGCACCTCCCCCTTAGTCATCATTTTTAGGATGGCTTCCACCAGAACCTTCTCCACCCCCCCCCATGTTGGAGGTCTATAGATCACACCAGAGTGCATAGAGGTTCCTTTCCTTCCCTCTAGGGTGACCCACAGTGTCTCCACCCCTTGCTGTATTCCCTGTATCTCTGTTACTTTTATGCTATCCCTTACTCAAAGAGCCACACCTCCCCCCTTCTTTCACTCACACTACTTCCTGAATAGATCATAGCCTGGTATGGCTTTACCCCAGTCATGTTTCTCATTGCACTATGACTCGGCAATGGTGATAACGTCCAGGTCAACTTCTGCCATAATGGCCACTAGGTCTGGGATTTTATTTCCTAGATGTTTGGCATTTGCGCACATGTCCTTCCAAATTCTGCTACCACCCTTCTTGTCAGCCCCTCTTTCTCCCTTTAGCCCACTCTCCTTACCCCTCTGCCTTCATTCCCATCCCTCATCATTTCCACCATTCTGCTTTTTCTGCTGTTGGGAACCCTTTGGGATCTCCCTCCCTCCCTTAGGGTTCTTTCTACTGCCTACTTCAGCCTGTGGGGTAGACAGTTTATGTCTCCTTGCTTCTTCCACCATCCCAGTCTGTGAGATTAAATGCTTGCCAATGTATCAGTTAAACCATTCACTGAGGACTGTGGTTCCCTTCCTGGAGGGATGCAAGCCATCTTCCCTGTACATGCCTTTATCTCTGCAGGTTGGACCCCAGTCCCCAATGTAGCTGAAACCCTCCTCTTGTCATCACTCCATCAACCACTGGTTTAAGCTCCTGGTATGGAGTGCCCTATCCTCCCCTGTCATAGAGACAGGCAACACCTCAGAAAAGGCTGCTGAGTGTACTACCTGCCTAAGACCCCTCCCCAACTCCCTGAACTCCTCCTGCACTGTCCTAGACTTGTTCCTAGCCAGGTCATTTGTTCCTAGGTGAACAATGACATCCAGCTCTCCCTCCTGTCCTGCTGCCCTAGTGATTCTCAAGATCTGCTTCCCATCCTTCCAAGCTGTGGTGCCGGGTAGGCACCTAACCTCCCTCCCCCCCCGTTCCCAAATCTATCCTCCTTACAGTGGAGTCCCCCACCAGGAGTTGCTTCCTCCTTCCCCTCCTCTGTGGTCCTATGACACCCTCCTTGGGGTCTCCCCTACTGTGGACCCCCACATCCTCCCTGGTCACTACTGTGGGTGCCTCCTTGAGACAGTCCTGCCAGAACAGCATATGGATTGCGAAGTGGTACCATCTGGGACATTTTCCTCTGATCCATCACCCTCACCCTTCCAGAGCCCACCATAGTCTATCCACTCCTCCTCCTCCTCCTCAGGATCCTTGGAGGCAGTGGTGGCAGACTTGGTGGTCCATGAGTGTAGGAGGAGGCCCCTCGAATCCTAGCCAACTTGGCCTGGAGTTATGCAACCTCCCCCCTCTGCCCAGAGAGGTGCATACAGATGGGGCAGCAACTCAGACTCCAGAAAGTCTCCCTGAAAACTTCCACCCCATGAAAATGAGGTAAACATCTATCATACAGGGTGCAGCGGTATATTTGGCTAGCTTTGGAAGCTGTAAAAGACTGTTGTGGCAGTGCTATTTACATACTTCCAAAACCCTGCCCTTATCATCTTCACAGTGGGGCGCAACCATCAAACCCCACCCTTCCTGCCTGATTCCCTGAATAGAGGATGGGAAGCATAAGCTGTCATTCCTTGGTAGTCTAATGGTCCCCTTCATATCAAATTCCATTTGGAATGTACATATAATATTAAATGCTGTCCCTGATAGTCTAGTGATCCCCCACCCTCTGCAATTCCCATTTGAATTTCAAAATCATGTCACATACTGACCCTCACAGTCTATTGGGCATCTCACCCCCAGATCCCAATTGGAGTGCACATATAATATTAAATACTGTCCCAGGAAGTCTAGTGGTTCTCCTCCACCCCAATCCTAATTGGAATATTAAAATAGTGTTACATATTGTCCCTGATGACCTAGTGGGTCCCCCCTCCCTCCCCACTCTGCATCAGAACTTAAGTATGTTTGTAACCACTGTCCTTGGTAGTCTAGTGAACCTCCAACTAGTGGGTGCCAGTATAACTAACATACCCCACACCCTCCGGTCCCACCCACTCAGCATCCACCACTCACACAACCCATTTGCACCCAACTCACCCTTCCATAGTAGAAATCATTACCATTATGCATTACCCATTACCCAAATGGGCAGACTAGATGGGCCTAGCGGTCCTTATCTGCCGACAAAGTCTATGTTTCTATGTTTCTATGAGTGCAGCACAGAAGGCAACAGGCACAGACCATAAATTCACCCCCTCAGCCTGCATGAATGGGAGTGTGTATTAGAGTACTGTAGAAAAAGCTCCTGATCCGTGGACCAACATGTTGCACCTCACTTCTATGGAACTATTTTCAGATCTTTGATTTACATATTTGATCCCAAATAAATACTTAACTGTACATTTTACTGTATGGAATTGATTGAGGGATGTGGAGAGGCAGGCCAATGGGGTGACTCTAGAGACATACATTTGAGTCCCATAACTGCCTCAAATGTATTGCGTGACCCTAAGCCAATACTTTACCTCCATGTGGTTAACATCTTTCTGTAACTTCTGTCTAATCATTCTCTGTACTGCTGTAGTCCTGCTATGCTCATGAAATGACAGTAACAGTCTCTCCTCTCACTCTCCAGGATTGTTGTAAAGTATTAATGCTGCTTTAAGTATCCTTTTTTTTTTTTTTTATAAAAGGGTGCTGGAATATACTGTGAATCTTTAGACATGGGGCAGTTTTGGTTTTTAAGGTATGTACCAATAATCTGGCAGCTTCTGCTACATCATACTGCTATGTTCTGTCCTTGGTGATAACAATCACTTTTCCCTTTGCAGATGCTGCAGGAGGCCCAACATGCAAATGTTTGTGATAAGAGATTTGAGTAACCATTTACATTTAAGGCTAGCAAGCCTGCCTGGCCCTGCCATTCCTATCACCATGGGTATAGCAGGAGTGCTCATATATCTGCTGCAGATTTCTCTTCCACATTATTTATTACTAAGAAAATGTGCAGGAAACAACATGACCTTAATCCACCTGGAACTCCCCTTCTCTCTAGTCACATTCCCTACTTAAAGTCATAGTCCTCTGCTGGGATATCACAGTCTGTTATACCACTTAAATAACTGTACTGTCACAAGCAGAGTAATATAACCTCAGGTGCAGAAAAGGCAATTGGAACAGATGAAGTCTTCTCAGTGATAAATAAAAGAAAAGAGAAATACAGAAGTAATATGAAATATAAGCTGAATTGGAGGTGTTGGCTGCCTGTTAATTAAGTTCTAAACTGATGTGGATGCCTGTTCCTTGATCATTCAGACCCAACCTGAATTATTTAGTTTCCAGGTAAGTATTGGACCAAATAAGCTCACCATTGATGTTCTATATTTTTTTTTGTTGTTGTTATCAGCACACTGCAAGAGTTAGGGCTATGGAATATTGGGCTGAAATCACAGGGAGGCAGTTTAGCACAGTGGTTTAAGGCTCTGAGCTGCAAATCTGGTGACTTCCAACAGACCAGACCTGGGTTTGAATCCCACAGCTTCCACTTGCAGACTGTGTGACCCTGAGCAAGTCACTTAACTTCCCTGTGCTCCCAGGTTGCACCTGTAAAAAAGCTTTCAGCTTAGTGTGCTAGTCCTGGTTAAAAAGCTAACAAAAAAAAAGAATCAACTGTATTCAACTGCAAAGCACTGCTCTGTAAAGGTGTACAGTGAGTCTCAGTACACATGGTGAGTAGGGGTTAAACCAATGTGTGTCTGTGGATCAGGGGGCTATACATGGGTCTGGTACATTGGCTTGACTGTAATTGGCTGGTGTTGGGAGGTTGAACTGCTGTGTATGGTGTAGAGAGCATTAGTGAAAAGCATATCAAAGCCCAAGCCCTCCCGGTTGGCACAGTGTAAATAAATCTGCAAAACTGAAGATGAATGTGCTCCTCATATGAACACAGCTGTGACTGGAAAAGTGACATTATGCCTGCCAAAAAAGTTAACATAACAATGTGAAAAGTAAAGCCAGCCTTGTTGATGCCAGCCAAATCTTTTTCATATATGTTTTTTTCATAATAAAATGCACTAATGTTTTATAGAACCACATTATTTTTCTTTTCTATATAATTTCAACTGCAGCATATAGAAATAATTCATCACAGTTACCCTGGGGAACAACTCAATACCAAACAACAAGGATTGAATAGTGCTAGATAGTGTTTTAGAGGAACACACAAAGAAATGAATCAAGAATCAATGCAGCAAGCATGCACTGACTTCCTAGGGCCCATTGTGTGTGGATGGAGCATGTGGCTGCAAGCAGTTAATACAGCCTTGCAGTTTGTGATTCAAACAAAGAGCCACAGAGTTGATTGCTCATTAGGAAGCTACTGGAATTGTGAGTAAGCTGTAGTTCACAGCATTTTTCTAGTATAATTGGTGTGATTTTTAAAAGGTGTCTGTGGGTTTGCTGACTAGGAAGAGATGGAGGTGACTAAGGGATTGTGGGTGAAGGGGCAAGAGTAGGACTATTCTGCAATCTGAGCAATGGATGTCAGAACATGGGAGAAGTGTCTCTGTGTGTGCGTGTGTGTGTGTGTGTGTGTGTGTGTGTGTGTCCGGGGGGTTGCAGTAATTACAGAAGAGACCATAATTGCTTCCCATCTAACCTTCCATGCATTAAAGTGGCAGTTTGAATGTTCATGAGCAAAAGTGGGAGGGACTGCATTCTCACCTTGCTCATAGGTTCTGGCACCAATGATCTAAGCCATTGTGAGTGGCTGAAGTATGTGCCTGCAAGCAGTCAATAGGGTGCTTGCTGTTAGTAGTTATTTCCAGGTGAACCCACCCACTCCTGGAGCATGTTGACCTCCAGAGCAGGAGGACTGAAGGGGATGGCATCTGAATGGACATCCTCAGGGAAGCAAAACATACTGCCACACATTTCCAAAAGAGAAGTCTTTGCCATTGAGATCCATACTACCAGGAAAAAGCAATGTAAAATGGCACAAAGACAGCGGTCAGAAATGGAAGGAGTTTTATTCAAACCAGCATATAGATCTTCACTTCGCTAACATGATGCTTCAGCAGAAATTATTTTTTCTAGGTTGCTACTGCAGACCCACAAAGCACTCTGTCCATTATAACATCTAGTACAGTGTGTGAGGACACTGTGCAACCCATTGAGGGAAACAATTCACTAGGGATTACAGATAAAGTTGTAAAGGGTGATAAGCCCAAGGATGGAAACAGAGAAACAGAGAATTTTATAGTCAATAAGGATCACTTGGCCCATTGAGTCTGCCTATTATATTTCATGCCCTTTATAATATTCCGCAGTTAACACCAGTGGATATTCCTCATCCATTCTATAGGTTGATGCGAGATCCAATTAAATCAAAGGTGGGCAAGGACATCCCTCTGCCCTCACAGATTATCTCCAGTTCACTTCGTGCATCAAGATAGGTTGGTCATGGTCTCACTGTTCCCAACAGTCTTACTCAAAACAAACAACTGTGCAGGTACTGTATAAAATGGCTTTAATTCTACTATAGTAACACAAGCAGCCTGGGAGATAGCTAAACAGCAAACTACTAACTGCATGCAGTTCTATTTTGAAGCATCTATTTTATACACCGGGTATCTGTAGCTGTAAGGCTCAGTAGAGATCAAACAGAAAGCAGAGCTCAAACAAATGTTGTCTGGGGATCAGGACCCCCTCCTGTAGCAGGACCAGAACACACAACTGCTGCACATCGCTGCCACTCCACTCAGGGCTTGGGTCCCTCCCGTAGCGACCTCTGCCTATACAGGACAGCAACCCAACCAAATGTGGGACAGCAACCCCTCCCCAGTAGCTGGCACCCTACCCAACAATCCTACAGCACAAAACACTTCATGGCAAAAACACTTTGGGCAGGGATCTTCTCCAGTAGTGATCCCTGCATAAGACAGAAACACAGCACAACTTTCAAGGGTTAAAACAGAACCACTCCAGGGCCATCGCCTGGCTAACAGAATATTCCCCATGAGGCACCTTCAGCAGCAGCCTCCAGAAAAATGACTAGCTCACAGATGCTGGACTCAAACTGAAAAACACCCTCTGTTTACACAGAACAGAGCAGGAGCTTACAGAGCCCCAGACCAGGCGATTGGGCTCCAAAATGCCATCCCCCATCTACACATACGTGAGGTGGTGCAGTGCCAATAGATCTCCCCTCCTAGTCAAGCTGGGTGATTCCCAGAGGCCCTCCATTCTCCAGCATGAGCCAGCTTATGCCTTGCTGCTCCTTTTGGAATTCCTTTGTCTCAGTGGGGTTGTAAATCAACCCCCCACCCCCCGAGACACGTTATGGACACACGTTGCTCGCTCTACTGCTGGGGCAGACTAGTCCCATGATGCTTAGTGACTCCTGCGAGAGCATCAAGATCCTCTGTTAGGCTGTGCAGTTCTCCTGTGCAGTTCTCATGAGTAATCCCACAAGACTTTTGCGGCCATCTTGCATATATTAGGCCATGTGAGTTCTCATGAGATCTCATTGCCATCATCTTGCCTGGGTCTCCTATTCAGTTTCTCCTTTTATACCTGCCTGTTTTATATCCAGTACTTCAGCAATGTTGTAACTAGCAACTGTAAACTAATTATGTGGCCTGCTTCATTAGGGGGACCATACCTCATACAATTCTCTCTTGAGTCCCCCAGATCCTTACACATCATGAGAAAATGCAGGGAGTGTGGAGTGTCATTCATGGCCATCGAAGAGGATGTCCAAACTTGTGCAGTGTGTATACTCAGCCTGCACAGGGGGTCAACAGACATGGAAGAGGAGGACTCCATCTTAGAATCATAGCCCCCTCCAACCACCCCAATTGCATTGGATGCCAGCCAAGCTCACTTGCTATTCAAGCTGCTGGAACACATTAAAGCAGGTGACCCCATCACTACCACACCACTGAGAGCCACTGATCAGGAGCCCATGAAGAAACCTCCCAAGGCTGGATACGGACAGACCTACATCCAACACCACGGCCGAGCCAGAGGAGGCACTTCGGATAGGTCAACCTGAATGTGCTATTGGGAAAACATCAATGAGCTGATTACAATGGTATGGGCAGCACTCAAAATATTGCACCAGCCTACCCAACCCTCTACATCAGAGGACCCCCTTCTCTCTATGGGCAAGCCAGAAGAGAAAGTCCATTTCCCCTCATGTAAGACCCTCAACACACTGCAGGCCAGGGAGATTGAGGCACCAGACCGAACCTGAATGACCGAAAAGAGCATGGTAAACAGGTGGTACCCCATCAGCCAGGAAAGAAGCAACCAATGGGGAAAGGCTCCCAAGGTGGACCAACCCATCTCAGAGCTGTCCAAATGCACAACCATTTAAATTGAAAGTACAGCAGCACTAAAGGACCTGATGGATAAGTAGGTGGATGAACACCTACGGAAAATTTACGAGGCAGCCAGCATGGCATGCTCGGCAGACACTGCTATGTGGTTCACATGCAGGGAACTCCACAGATGGCTAGGCATACTTACTGAGTGCATACCTGAAGACTCCCCCCAAGCAGATGCAGCAGAGTGTACCATCCAGGTTGTGAAATATATAATGGATGCAACATCCAACATTTTTAAAATCAGGGCTCGGACCGCAGTGCTGGCCAATACAGCCAGAAGAGCACTGTGGCTAAAACTCTGGCAGGCGGACAACAAGCCCAAAACCGCTCTTCTAAAACTACCCTTCAAAGAGAGCACACTTTTCAGGGAAGGCCTAGTCCCATATCTCAAACAAAGGGAAAGGAAACAGGTGCAGGGAGACAAGGATGTCTGCCTCCCCACAGAAAGAACTTTTCATCTCAAAAACAAGTTCTTTAAACCCAAAATGCAGTCATACAATCCCCAGTCTACAAAGTAGTGGCACCAAAGACCCCGTTTCCAACACAAGGCATATAGTAACAGGGCAAGAGGCAGTACAGGGGGCCAGCACTCTAATGGAGGTCAAAAGCCAAACTTCAAACTCCAGGGTAACAAGAAATGAAGGCACGCAGGCCCAAGCAAATCTACCGCTGGCAGGCAGACTGCAGTGGTTTGCACAGCTATGGGCCCAGACAACATCAGACAAATAGGTACTGAAAGTGCTCACCAAGGGTTATGCAATCAAGTTCAGCAACAAGCCGATACAGCACAGACCATTCATATCACCTAGGCCAAGGGACCAGATCAAGGTTCAAGCTATAAAGGGGGCAATACAGGACTTGTTCAACAATGGGGCTATCACGCAAGTTTCCACAGGGGAACAAGACACAGCGGTCTACTCCTTGTTATTTGTTGTCCCGAAGAAAATGGGCAGGATGCATCCCATACTAGACCTCAAGTTTCTAAACCAGACAGTGACTTACAAAAAATTCAAAAATGAGACCCTGCGGTCGACACTGGCATCCATTCAACTGGAGGACTACTTGACCTCAATAGACCTCAAGGATGCCTATCTTCACATTCCCATTCATGTCTCACACCACCGTTACCTCAGATTCAACATCCAAGGGCAACATTTCCAATACACCTGCCTACCATTCTGCCTGGCATCTGCCCCCAGGGTGTTCATCAAGACACTGGTGGTTCTCGCCACACATCTCAGGAAACAAGGGGTTCACATCATCAAATACATGGATGACTAGCTGATAAGGGCAAGAACAGTGGAACAGGCCCAGCGAAGCACACAACTAGCAATCAGCTGCTTGCAGCAACACGGATGGATAATCAATGAGGCCAAGAGTCAACTGATCCCTGCCCAGTCCATTATACAATTGGGCACAGTAATAGACACAAAAAACAACAGGGTAACCCTTACACATGAGAAAGTCCAGAACATCCAGACACTGGTTTCAGACTTGATCAGCAGACCAAACAGGGCAGTATGGGATTATCTCCAGGTACTGGGAGTCATGGCAGCACTAATAGACCTGGTTCCATGGTCCAGAGTACACATGCAAACACTCCAGGGGTATTTAATAGACTCATGGGACCAGATAACCCAAAACTTCAAATTCTGAGTAGCAAGTAGCAGCCCCCGTGTACTAGCCAGTCTACAATGGTGGACTCTGAAAACTCACTTATTTTTGTTAATATAATTTTATTCAAAAGAAACATTTTTACAACTGGGGGAGGGTACAAAAGAAAAAGGGAAGGGAGGAGGAAACAAACAGTCACAGTTCATGGAATATTTAGATTACTTAGGGTTACATAGCAAATCAATTAACATAGCATTATAATTACATTACGTACAGTGTCTTAGTGAAGGACAGCAGGAAAAAAGAAGAACCATACAGGAAAAGGAATTAAAATATCAAATTATAAATAAATAATTTCATAAAGCAAGGTTGCTATAAAAACTTATAAAACATATACTACAGATTTTAACTGATACATAATTAATTTGGTTGAATTGCACAATTGAACCAAGCCCCTACTCTAACACCTGGGCATCTAGCCCTATCAGTTAAATTGCTCAGGGTTGAACTCGGGAGTTCTTGTCCCCCAATACCCCCTCTTTCCATTCTTTTATGGGACAAAGAAGGGATCCTTGGACATAATGTAAAGTACCCATCTAGACCATTTCACTGTGAATAAATCAATTTTATCATTTAGATGGTAAGAGATTCTTTCTGATCTATAAATCCAAGTAACAATCTCCCTCCACTCCAACATGGTGGGGGTACTGGGGGTAAGCCAGTGTCATGTCAGGGCCTTTTTGGCCACTAGCAACAAAGCTCCTAGAAGATATCATGTAAGTGGTTCCCTATACTCCAGGGGAAAGATATGGAGGATAAATAAATCTGCAGATAAGGTGAGTGAGATATCAAAGAGGGATCTCAGTTCCAACTGTAATGAAGTCAGAAAGGTTTGTATTAAGGGACAAGCCCAAAATATATGGGTGTGCTGTGCCTTTGATTCCCCGCACAACCGCCAGCAAGCCCCTGATTGTGTAGGGGTAAAGTGTGCTGTCACTATAGGGGTACGGAAGAACCTGGTCAGTATCTGCCAAGAAAACAGCCTTCAGGTATGGGAATATGTAAGCTTAGCTATTGAAAGACAGCCCTTATACCAATTTTCTTTTGAGATGTCAAAACCAAATTCCTCCCTCCATTTATCACATATACCCTCACTATTCACTCCCAGGGTTTCCCCAAGCACCTTATACAAAACAGAAACCATATGGGGTGCATTGCCAGCTTGTATACATCGTTAGATGCAGGAAATCAGTGGGGAAGAGCATTCAAATTGTCATATCCGTATAGGTAAAGAGTAAAAAATGTGTCTTAGTTTCAAATATCTATAAAAATCTTGATGTCTCAGACCATGTGTTTGGCTTAAACTCAGAAAGGATTTAAATTCAGCCCCACTTAGAAATTGAGTAAGATCAGTGAGCCCCATGTGTTCCCAAGTGGCAAATGTGTGATCATATAATGCTGGATGGAAATCCTCCAATAGAGTAATAGGGCAGATGAGTGGGAGAAATGGGGAAAGAGATAAATATCTACATATGGCACTCTAAACTTTCAGTTGGTGTTTGATCCAGGGGTTCATCTGGACCGGGTCATATGGTCGAGAAGGGAGTACTTGATATGTCATAAATGTAATTAGTTGCCTTAAAGACATTAAACCTTCTTTAATTTCCCTCCACAAAACAGGGTTAGACCTGGCTAAATGGCAGACTATAAATGAGAGGTGTGTGGCCCAATTATAAAATTTAAAATTAGGAAAGGCTAGCCCACCCATTTTCCTAGGGAGATACAGAATAGAGGCTCACACTCTTGGTCATTTACTGGCCCAGATGAATTTGCTAATAAGTTTATTCCAGACCCTATAAGTGTTATTCGGAATACTTATTGGCACGTTATGAAAAAAATAAAGGGCTTGGGGTAAAGTCACCATCCAAATCACATCAACCCTCTGGAGTAAATTCAAGGGGAGTATATTCCAACCCATTAGGTCCACCTGCAACTGTGCAAGGAACAAATCATAATTATGTTTAATTATATCAACTGTCTGATGGAAGAGGTATATACCTAAATACTTTAATTTATCCAAATCCCAGTGGAATGGGAACCCTTGCTTAAGTGTTAGAGATGGAGAAAAATAAAAAGTCAGTGCTTCGGTTTTGGTAGTATTGAGTTTATACCCTGAGCAACTGCCAAATATTTCTAATAATTCAAAAACTGCTGATACTGATTGGGGGGGTTGTTAAAAAAAACAGGACATCATCCGCATAAAGGACTATGCGATGTTCCATACCCTCCATCTGCACTCTTTTTATCCACAGGGAGTCCCTAATGGCTTGTGCCAGGGGTTCAAAAAAAAAAAATAGCAAATAAACCAGGGGACAGGGGACAGCCCTGGCGGGTGCCCCTAAACAGGGGAAAGTAGGGGGAGTGATGTCCCGAGACTTTCACACAATCCTGAGGTGATGAGTAAAGGGTTTTTATCAGGGAAATAAACAAAGCAGGGAAGCCCATCTTGGTTAAAACAGCAAATAGAAAAGGCCACGAGACTCTATCGAACGCCTTCTTAGCATCAAGGCTGAGAAGGACAGAAGGTGTTATCGCGGTTTGCATTTCTTGTACTAAATGTAGGGCTCTTTTAGTGTTATCTGTAGTGTATCTGCCACTAACAAAACCTGTCTGATCTAATTTAATTATTGTGGGGAGAACTGTGTCCAGTCGCTTAGCCAGGATAGACATCAGATAGTTATAATCTACATTAAAAACTGAAATTGCGTGGTATGCTGCACAATTTTGTGGGTCCTTACCGTGTTTGGGAACAAGGGATATTACTGCATATGGCCAGCTGGGTGGGGGGGGGTTCACTGAGGCTTGTAATACATCATTGTAGGCCCTTAGAAGGGGTGGGGCAAGTATTTGCCCTAACTGCTTCTAGAATTCTGTACCATACCCATCAGGGCCAGGGGTCTTCATAGTTTTAGATCGTGAAATGGTTTCTTTCAATTCAGGGAGTGTTATGGGGAAAATTAAAGAGGATCTTTGGTCTTCATCCAAGTTAGAGAGGTTCAATGGTGAAAGAAAGGCTCCAATGTCCCCAGAGTCTGATGGATGGTCTGGTGTGTATAATGATCTACAATAATCACAGAAAATTTGGGAGACCTGGCCAGTTTTAGAATAGATAATACCTGATGTAGAGTCCCTAATAGTGGATATAGTGGCAAGCTGGCATTGCCTACGAAGCCTATAGGCCAATAGGAGGGAGGCTCTCAGTCCCACTTCCCCATATCTTTGCCTTAAAAAGGCTAATGCCACATATGTGTTCTGTTGAACCAATGATTCCAACTCCCACCTGACCTGTTTTAACTGTGCCTCTACTGAGTAGTCCCCCTGTTGGTGGGCAACTTGGAGAAAATGAAGGGTCACCTCCAGATGTGATTGTTTTTCTCTTCGCAGTTTTGCCTGGAGAGAATACTGTATTTGGTGGCCCCTTAAGACTACTTTCAGTGTGTCCCATTTGACAGTTGAGGAAATTTCCGGGCTTGAGTTGCCACTCAGAATTTCTTGTATTTTCTCTTCTAGAAATTCTCTAAATTGGGAATTTTTAAGATAAACAGGATTTAGTTTCCACAACGTGCTTCACTTTTCAAGGCCTAAATCCCACTTTGTTGTAACTGGAGCATGGTTGGTATGGACAATATCACCTATAGTTACCTCCCTAAGGGTTTCTAGACATTCTTTCTGTGTATAGCAGTGATCTATCCTAGAATAAGAACCATGAACAGCAGAATGAAATGTATATTTCCTATCTCTAGGGTGAAGGGAATGCCACACATCAACCCAGCCCACCTCCTGAACAAATCTCTTAAAACATTTGTGAGGTGCTGGTTGTCTGCCCCAAGTCACCTTAGTAGAGTCGACATTTGGATTGGGGGCTATATTAAAATCTCCTGCTAATATCAGGGTACCCCTGGTAAGTTGGACCACCTTATTTAAAAGGGAGTGAAGAGTTTGTTGGGTAGAACCAGGGGGGAAATACACATTAGCTAATGTGACCTCCCTGCCCTGCACTAAACCCTGCACCACCACCATACAACCCTCTGGGTTGGCCACTCGCATGTCATTTCGAAGGGAGTAAGACTGGAAATCAGTATGGCAACCCCCCTTCACCTTCCACTAGGGAATGAGGAGGAAAAGACCTGTGTAAAACCCTCCCCTAGTCAGCTTTCCATGTTCAACTTTGTTCATGTGGTTTCTTGAATGAATATTATTACTGCATGAGTTTTTTTAAATAATGAAATCATTTTTGTTCTCTTCACTGGGCTGCCCAGCCCATTAACATTTAAAGAAAAAATCTGCCAAGGTGCCCCAGTCATTGTATCATATTTCAGGCATTCAAAAAGAATTTCTGTATCGAAGCACAGATTATCAGTTCACTGACACTGACGTATTTGTTTATTTTTAGAAGGAATGGTGACTGCCTAAACGGGGTATAGCGAGGATAATTCTCCTCCAACTGCAGAAAAAATACAACTGGCATAACTAACCTTAACAGGTAAAACTTCTTACACCCATCATCTGCCAACTGGGCAAGGGACGGGATAAAACTGAGGACTTCCATAGGGCTGGTTCCCACTAACAGGGCAGGGTACCAAGCCTCGTTGTGTCAAACAATTTTGGCGGGGTCTAACCTAAGTTAGACTAGACATAGAATGTCTCTTCGATAAGAGGAGGGGAGACAATGAATGAAAGGTGGTCATGCCTCGTGCTCCACCAGGAAAGGAGAAATGTATAATCATACATTATAAGTTATCTAATCCCTGATCACAGAATGGCTAAGGAAAAGGCAGGGGAGTAGTCCCCACACTGTATCCCAAGACTCACCCCTGGGTAGCGGGTCCACCAGAGCCATTAAGAAATAAGAACATCCAGGGTGTACCTATCAGACCCCCGCTAAGCATCCTTAACCTTCACCGACACAGCTTATGGAAGGCAGGATGCCACAGGTGGGACAGGCCAGCACTAACGAAACCGGGACAGACTATGGAGAGTATATCTCCTAGGGTCTAAAAAAACCCACCTTTGGCATAAGTGCCCAGCTCCCCCAAGGGTAAGCAATATATATCCAGGGAGCAGAAGCACTTTCAGTTAACTTTGGGCAAGCATTAGTATGCTATTGGAGTCAGACTAAGGAAAAAGGATGCCAACAGTCTTGTCTGAGAGGTGTTCGATCAGGACCTCTTATATGGTCGGCCAAAAAGCCCTCCATCTTCCACCCCCCCCACACAGTATGCCCCATCAATTACCCCCAGCCCCCCAGTACCCACTTACTCCTCGAGGCTGCACTGGCAAGAGTTCTGCCAGAAGGCCCACTGAAGTGTCCCAACCAAAGTACTCTCTCCAACTTCTCCCGATGAGGGGATGTGCAACCCTTGCACCTCCAAAGAGGGTAGAGCATCAGTAGGGAGAGAACACCCTTCACAACTAGTGGGGAAAAAAGAACCCCTGCATCAGGAAGAGGGAGACATCAGGGGGAAGCAGGGCCATCCAGGACATTCACGGGGGGAGATGGAACTAGTTGGAAGGAGACAGGCAGGGCGGCCTACCTGAAAAACTGTTAAGTAACACTAAAAAAATTTCCATAATGGTCCTTTTATTTAGTTTTCTGGGTGTTCTGCAATACTCCTGACTGCCTTGCAGTCTTCTTTTTCAGGTTGTCGACAATCTGCTGAACTGCCTTGACTCCTTCTAATCTGCGTTGCTCTCTCTCACGGTCTCCTGAGACCATAATTTCTGCACCAGTTTGGTTGCGAGTGTTGTGCCTGGTTGCCTTGGGGGGGGGTATATCGATCCCCATTTTAATCAGTTCCTTAGCAGCCTCTTCAGCTGACTCAAAAGTCTTGGGGCCTTCATTTAAATTGAGCACCAGTTTGGCCGGATATGGAGTACAGAATTTCAGCTTAGCTTCTTTAAGTTTTTTTAAGATTGGAGCGTATGCGCGTCTTCTAAAGGCAATTGAAGTCAGATAGTCATTATCAACATAAATTCTCTGACCTTGGTGTGTTAGAGCCCCCTGTTGCCATGCTTTATGTAGTATCATCTCTTTCTCGGTGTATCTGAGGAAACAGACAAGGAGGGCACGTGGGTGGTTGCCAAGCTTTGGGCCCAGGGATCGATGTACACGATCCATCTCTAGGGTCACATCATCAGGTAGGTCTAACTTGGATCGTAAAAATTGCTGTAAAAATTGTATTGGATTAGAACCTTCAACTCCTTCTGAGAAAGCATTAATCCTCAGATTGTTTCTCCTGTTCCGAGCCTCCGAATCTTCTGCCCTTTCTTGCAGGCCCTGAGTAGCATGGTAGAGGTGCATTATGGCACGCTCTGCACAATCTACGAACATACGAAATTTGCCAGCAGATAAAGGCCTAGAGGTCTATCAAGTCTGCTCGAATGTGCAGCTAGCACCCCTTATTCTGTAGCTGCCCCTCCCTTCCACCCTTCCCCTTCATTAACCCTCCCCCTTGTCCTGTCCCATCTTCATTTGAAGCAGTCCACTGTTCTACTGCATACCACTTCTGCAGGTAATGCATTCCACCCAGCCACCACCTCTCTGTAAAAAGTGTCTCCTCATCACCCTCCTGAACCTTCCTCGCTCCAGTCTCATATCATGGTCCCTGGTGGCCCTCCCTTCCCTTACTTTGAACAGCCCCTCTGTACCTGTCTTGTTTATTCCTTTCATGTACTTAAAGGTTTCAATCATGTCCCCCCTGTCCCTCCTCTCCTCCAGTGAGTACATGTTCAACTCCCTCAGCCTCCTCTCATATGATAAGTCCCCCAGCCCCTTGATCATCTTTGTCACCCTGCGCTGCACCCCCTCCAGTAACTTAATGTCCCTCTTCAGATATGGACGCCAGTACTGCACGCAGTACTCCAGGTGTGGTCTAACTAATGACCTATACAGTGGCAGAATCACCTCCTCCCTCCTCGAGGATATACCCCTTGCAATACAACCGAGCATTTTGTTGGCCTTTGCAGCTGCCTTCATACATTGTGCTGAGTTGTTCATTAACCCTGTAATGAGCACACCCAGATCCTTCTCCTCCTCTGTCTGGGCTAGCTGCACTCCCCCTAGCTGGTAACTCCTCCTTGGGTTCTTCATCCCAAAATGCAGCACCTTGCACTTTTTGGCATTAAACCCCAGTTGCCAGGTGTCTGACCAGGTTTCAAGCTTTGCCAGATCATCCTGCAACCCCTGCCATCCCCCTAGGTCATCCACTACCGCGCAACCTTGGTATCATCAGCAAACAGACTGATCTTGCTCTTGATGTCCCATGATATGTCTGCAATGAATATCCCAAACAACACTGGTCCCAACACTGAGCCCTGTGGGACACGCTCGTCACTTCCTTTGATGTGAGAGCTCCCCACCCACCACCACCCTCTGTTGCCTTCCCTGCAGTCAGTTTCCTACCCATCTCACCAGCTTTGCACCCGCCCCTGTGCCTACTAACTTCCTTCCCAGCCTTCCGTGTGGCACAGAGTCGAATGCCTTACTGAAGTCCAGATACAGGACATCCACTGCATGGCTCCTGTCCAGTTGCCTAGTTACCCAGTCATAGAACTCGACCAGGTTGGTTTGGCAGGATCTGCCACGTATGAAGCCATGCTGTCTGCTGTCCTGTAGTCCTTTGGCCTCTAGGAGGGCCACCAGTCTCTCCTTCAGGATAGTCTCCATTAGCTTACCCACGATGGATGTGAGGCTCACTGGTCTGTAGTTTCCCGGTTCATCCTTGGGGTCACTCTTGTGGAGGGCACCATGAGCCATCCTCCAGTCCTGAGGTACACACCCCGAATGTAGTGAGGCAGTAAATAGGTCTGCCAAAGGTCCTGCAAGGACCTCTGCCAGCTCCTTCAGTACCCTGGGGTGGATGCCATCTGGGCCTGGCGCCTTGTCCACCCTCAGTGCCTTCAAACCCTCTTGAACTCTGCCCTCCATGATTTCCCCATCTGTCACCACTTCCCCCTGCTTCTGCCATTTCTCCCACCTTGGGTGTCACCCCTCTTCTCTTTAGTAAATACTGAGCAGAAGTACTCATTTGTGTTCACACTTATCGTGCCTGCTTCCACCAACCCCCTCCTTCCTAATCCTTGCTATTTGGTCCTTACAGCTTCTTTTCTCCCTGATGTACTTAAAGAGTCCTTCTCCCCTTCTTAATGCCTTGTGCCAGCCTGAGTTCCGTAGATGCTTTGGTTCCCTTACTGCCCTTGTCACCTCCTTCGATTCTGTCAAGTACTCCTCTCTGTCTTCCCCCCTCCCTGTTTTCTTGTACTTCCTAAAGGCAGCTCTTTTCCTCCTTACCTTTTCCATGACCTCCTTGCTCAACCAGCTCAGTTTCTTAGCCCTAGCCTTCTTGCTCTGGGCTTTGCAGCAGGTTTTGGTTGCCTCCACTATCCCCAGCTTTATGAGCTCCCACCTCTGGTTAGTATCCATACTAGATTGAATTCTGGCCAGGTACCCTTTTACCACTTCCCCCATCCTCCCAAAGCCGGCCCTCCTGAAGTCCAGCACTCTTGTGCCAGATTCCACTCCTTCCTTGCCCATATCCAATGTGAGCCATACTGAGTGGTGGTCACTCCCTGACAGCGGTTCGTCCACTGTAAGTTCTCTCACAAAGTCCCCATTTGCCAGCACAAGGTCAAGGGGATTCCCTAACCTGGTTGGTTCACTGACCATTTGCAGCAGGAAGCTGTCCTGGAAGGCATCCAGCAGTACCTGCTCCCTTCTAAGCGTGTGTCCGTATTTGTGGCCTGCTCTTCGATATCCTCGAGTCTTTTCTCTATTTTCCCCAAGTCAGGGTGCATTGCTGAAATTGTGGAGCGGGTCTCCTTCCTAAATCCCGCAGTTCCTGAAGTACAGCATCCATCTGCCTTGCCATATTACTAGGAGCCTTATTTAGTTCCTCTGCCAAAAACTCACTTCTGCTGCAGGTCTGGGAACTATCACTGTCCGAATAAATACAGTCTGGATCCGCGCTATCCAGCACCGATTTTCGAGAGCCCAAACCTTTTTTAGGCATCCTTAGGTGGAAATTAACAGTTTTGCCCTGTCTTTTTAGTTAATCCAATTAATTTTGGGGTGTTTTAAAGCCTACTGGAGCTGGAGCCGAGAAATCATGCTGCCATCACAGGTGTGACATCACCGGAAGTCCCTGAAAACTTACTTATTGAGGGGCAGAACACTGACACAGGTGACAGCAGAAATTATCACCACAGATGCCAGTCTATCGGGCTGGGGGCAACATACAACAATCATGTGACACAGGGCCTATAGACTCAGAAGGAGTTCACACTACCTATCAATGTATTAGAAATGAGAGCTGTTTATCTGACCCTACTCTTCTTTGCACCCCTCCTCACTAACAAACCAGTTCTAGTCCAGTGCGACAACCAAGTGACAGTAGGATACATAAACAAACAAGGGGGCACAAGGAGCAAGGCAATGATAAAGGAGTCCTTACAACTACTCCACTGGGCAGAGCAGAACCTGCTGTCCCTAACTGCAATATACCTAGCAGGAGAGTGCAACACAGAGGCAGACTAGCTAAGCAGAGTCACCATCAGCCAGTCAGAGAGGAGACTCTACAAATCCATTTTCAAGAGCGTACAATCCAGATGGAGCCCCTTCCAAGTCGATTTAATGGCATCATGGATGAACATGCAACTACCCAACTACCACTCCAGGTTCTCAGATCCCAAGGCCCAGGAGATCGATATGCTGTCAGCCTCATGGAACTTCACATGAGCCTATCTATTTCTGCCAGTCCCAATGATACCCAAAGTGCTCTACAAGATTCGACGCATGGGAGAGTCAGTGGTCCTGGTGGCACCCAATTGGCCGAGACGGCCATGATGCTCACTCATTCAAGTCATGTCAGTGAGCCCCCCAATGACTGTACCACCTTGGCCAAACCTACTGTTTCAGGGACCAGTTCTCCACCCGAACCCAGCCAGCCTGATTCTGATGGCATGGCTATTGAAAGGAACAGACTGCTAAACCAGGGTTACCATACCAGGGTTATGAATCGACTGCTACAATCCAGAAAACAGTCTACAAATAAGACTTACCTCAGACAATGGCAAATCTTTCACAGATGGTGCAGGGAAATGGGTACCTCACCTTCAGTGGCTGGGATAACACACATTCCAGACTTCCTGAATGAAGGGGAAAACAAGGATCTAAGTCCAGCCTCACTCAGAGTACAGACAACAGCTATATCTTCAATTAGGGGCCCAGTACCAGGAATAGGTCACATTGGCTCACACCCTAGCACCATCCGACTGCTTAAGGCAGTTACATGAACAGCACCAAGGGTGAGGCACAGATGCCCACCATGGCAACTTAATTTAGTGTTAGATGCCCTACAATCACCCACTCTGCAGCAAGATTCATTGTACTGGTGTACTATTAAGACAGCGCTCACTGTGGCAATTTGTTCAGACAGGAGAACAGGAGAGATTCAGGCCCTCTCCTGCAGGGAGCCCTTTATCACCTTTCATAGTGAAAGGGTCATCCTGAAAACAGTACCATCCTTCCTGCCCACGGTGGCATCCCCTTACCACAAGGACCAGATGTACTGTTGCCATACATTACTCTGAGTAACCACCCAGACATGTCGACCCACCACTCTCTAGATGTGGACCATCAATTGGAAAAATATCTCAGTATTAACAGGGATATTCGGAAGTCAGACAGGTTATTCATCCTAACCAGAGGGCACAGTGTAGGCCAGGCAGCCTCCAAAGACACCATAGCCAGGTGGATCAAGGAAACCATTAATGAGGCCTATAGAGCAGTAGGGCAGACACCACCAGAAGGCCTCAAAGCACATTCTACCAAGGCAGTAGCAACATCCTGGGCAGAAAGGGAAAATGTGTCTACACAAGACATTTGTTCAGCGGCCACCTGGTCATCAATACATACCTTCACCAGGCATTACCGACTAGACATAGCATCTGCCAAAAGGACCGCATTTGCCAAGATAGTACTGGGGGCAGGGGACCACAAGGGTTAGATTGGGAATAATCTGCCTTCTCCTTACCCACCCGAGAGTATTCCCTCAAATAGTACACTGCTACTAAGGTCCCACTGGTGTTGACTGCGGAGTACTATAAAGGGTACAAAATATAATGGGATTCACTCATCTGGTAAAGGTGATTATCTGAGTACCCTTTATAGTACTCTGCAGGCCCACCCAGGACAGCAGATTACCCATCAGGTCAGGTTTGCATTAGGAGCTAACACCACATGGCAGACTGGGAAAGGTGAAAGTAGTACCAAATGTCACGAATAGTTTTATGGGCAGATATGATGAAACAAAATGTACCATTTCTATGTCAAAATTTATGTCTATTTCAGTGGATAATGAAAATACTACAATGGTGATGGGTGAAAAGCAACATCTGACTATGTATTCTATCACATTATACAGTATATGTAATGGCTCCTAGGCAATAATCACAGGGTCCAACGCAATAGGAAGCTCATCACTTCGATGACTCCACCCTCGGCTGGATGTAGTTGTGGCTTGTATGTTCTTCTTTTATCTCTCATTTTATAGCTATGGAAGAATCACACTGGAGATAATGTGATGAGGGCAGAGGGATGTCCACCCCCACCTTTGATTTGATTGGATCATGCATCAACCTACAGTGTAGGATGGGGGAGGAACACCGACTGGTGTTGACTGCGGAGTACTATAAAGGGTACTCAGGCAATCACTTTTACCAGGTGAGAAAATCCCATTTCTCCCTACCTACAGTATTACCACAGACCATGCCCGATCTATCTCCCTCCCCCCTTCCTTTCAACAATGATCCCTTTGTGTTTATCCCATGCATTCTTGAACACCCCCACTGTATTCACCCCACCACCTCCACTGCAAGGCTGTTCCAGGAATCCACCACTCTTTCAGTGAAGTATTTCTTTACATCTGTCTTGAATCAACTCCCCTCCAGCTCCATAGCATGTCCCCTTGTTCTTGAGCCCCTTTTCTTCTGAAAAATATTCCCTTCTCTATCATATTTACCCTAAGATGTGCTAAATTGTCTCTGTCATATCCTCTCTCCCTCCTCTGTTCCAGGGTGTAGATATCGAGGTCCTTTACTCTCTTCTCACAGGGCTTTTGTTGCAGACACTGCACCATTTTAGTTACCCTCCTCTGGACCAACTCCACTCTGTCTATGTCTTTCCAGAGATGTGATCTACAGAACTGGACACAGTACTCCAGGTGGGGTCTTCTCAGTGATCTAAGCAGAGGCAACATCACCTCCCTCTTTCAGCTGTTGATAACCCTCCCTATGCACCCCTGCATCCCACTCATCCTCCCTACTGCCTTGTTGCACTGCTTGGCCATTTGTAGGTTATCTGAGTGATATGATTACCCACAGATCTCTTTCCTGCTTGGTGGCTGTCAATACCACTTCACCCATTTTGTACTCTGCCCTGGGGATTCTGTGCCCTAAGTGCTTTATTTTGCACTTTTTCACATTGAAACCCAGCTGCCTTACCCTTGACAACTCTGAGTTTTCTCAGCTGTCTGCTCATCGATTCCTCACACACACCCCAGAGTGTCCACCATATTGTAGATTTTGGTGTCAGCAGCAACAAGTCAGACCTTCCCTTCCAGCACCTCTGCCATGTCAATTATAAAGACAATAAGAGGACAGGTCTCAGTACTAATCCCGAGGCACCCCACTGGTCACCATCCTTCCTTGCAGTGAACTCTGTTTGCCACCACACTCTGTTGCCTATGCCCTAATCAATTTCTTATCCAGTTTACCACCTCTGGACCCACTCCTAAGCTTCCCAGTTTGCTTACTAGTCTCCTGTTAAGGCCCTGTCCACACTACAACATATTGTGCTGTAACGTTCTCAAAAGCATTACTGCCCTTACCGTTATGATGCATCCATACTGCTACAGTAACGTTTTTGAAAACGTTACAAGCTGGTGCTGCTGCATCTGCGTTGATGAAAATGATCCATGTTTGCTACAGGTTTTAAGAATGGTATTTCACGTTCTGCGGTATTCTGGTAACAAGGAGGACTGTTTCACCTACCAGACGAGTGTCCGCACTGGTAAGCAAACTGTTATGTGTAACGGTCCTCATTCTGATCTCAAGACTACCTCCTAACAGGTCTTGAGATCGGATCCAAAAACGGTAGCGGTAATGTTACAGATGCAGATGCAAACCGTTTTAACAAAACCCTGTAATGGTTTAGCTACTCTGTAATGTTACCGAGAAGGCAATGTGGACAGGGCCAAAGAATGTTGTTGAATGCCTTATTGAAATCTAGGTAGCCACATCAGTCATCCACTGATGCACCCTGATCTAGTTCCTTCATCAAGCAGTCAAAGAAATTTATCAGATTAATTTGATATGACTTTCTCCATGCGAAACCATGCTGCCTCAGGTCTTGTAACCCACTGGATTGAAGATATTCCACAATCCTTTCCTTCAGAAGTGATTCTATTAAATTTTGCACCACTGACTTCAGGCTGACTGGCCTATAATTGCCAACCTCTTCCATGCTACCACTTTTGTTTAATGGGACTACATCTGCCCTCCTCCAGTCTTCCAGAACCACTTCTGTTTCCAGTGAGCTCTTAAAAAGAATTGCTGGAGGTGCAGCCAGTATTTTCCTGAGCTCCCTTGATACCCATGAATTCACCCCATCTGGTGCCATTGCTTTATCCACCTTCAGATTAACAAGTCCCTTCGGGATTCTTGCCTCCAATAAAGGACTAATGTCCACCTCCCTCCAAAACTTTTGTTACTTTTTTGTGTCCTCTCCACTCCTCCTTCCTCTGTGAGTTCCAAACAGCAGTTGCCATGACTTAAACAGTACAGGGTAGGTGCTAAGCATTAATGGGCAGTCTGCTCATATAGAAAATGAACGAAGTCCAAAACGTTTAGCACTCAGAACCAGATGCAATCGAATCACTCAAATGACTTCAAAATGTATTTCAAATGTTTATTTGAAAGTAAATGCTCCAAAATTAAGCAGCCCAAGCTACAGCTCTCTGCTCCTGTGCCTCGGCTATCCCAGCCTTCCTCATGGGGCGTGTCCCAGAGAGAACACCTGAGCTCTAAATAGCCAGTTCATATGACATCATAACTTTTTTGAAAATTCACCTTTGACCTCCCACCTGTATATTACAAAAAGGTATTTACTAATACCATGTAAAGTGCTAAAAGGTATCGCACCTAAATAACATAAAGGCAACTCTTGGTTTATACTAAATGATTCTATAGTAATTTTTACCTTTTTTATCTTTTTTACAAAAAATTATATAAATCTAAAATAAAGTGAACTGATTCTTTTATCTCAGATCTGTAGTAAAGTCCCAAACAATTGTTAACATTGTTGGAAAATTAAACTGATAAGGTATTTCCCAAATGCAATGTCTGCAAAATTATTAGATTACTTGTACATTTAAATACCCTACATGGAAGAAAGAAAAAAATCTTTTTAAAGGTAAATCCACATTCATGCCTAACACATACAACCCTGCAATTACTGTATTTGATAAAATTGTCACCAAACAAGCAGGCTAACTGGCTCCAGCTATCCAGTAGGATAAAGTACCAGACCTGCATCCTAGCTAAAAAGACATCACTGGGCCTTACGCTCCCTGGAGTCCAATCAATATTGACCCCACAGCATGTCCACCACCTAACTTGAAGATCTGACAGTCTAACCTTTACAATACCTCGCTGCCAGACCACTCTCAAGCTCAGTATTCTTGCCTTGTCAGAGCCTCCACCTTGTTCAGCTTGCCACCTACAGAGATCTCCAACATTGCCACGACTGATGCTTTTAAATGTAAGCTACGTCACCACCTCATGGCTAGTGCCTTCTGTGATTGCTTCTTATAGTCCCCTCCAGGCATACTATCCTCAAGCATCCCTCCTCACTGCCTCAGCTCCTCCTCCTCCTCCTCCTCCTCTCCTACCCCCCATTACTGGGTATAGGATGAATCTGTCTCCTGTTCCTTTTCATCCCCCATTCCTCCTCCCTTGCTATTTCCTATCTACCACATACTCAATGCAATGCCATCCCTATTTCTCCACTCCTCCCTCTCTCTTTCTCCCATACCACTCCTCGCCACCACTCTTCTTTCTCTTTTCCCACTATCCCACTCCTAACAAAGCTTCACTGAGCCGCCTATGACATGTACTGTATAATTAACTCGCAACACAATACCTTGACAATGCCTTTGGCTGCTATTATTGTAACCTCACTTGTCTTTTTTTTTTTGTAAATTCCATTGTAATGATCATGTTATGTTTTGTATCTTATTGTCCTTATTGCCTTGACGTGGAACCTTTGTAAAAGAGCCCTCGGCTCAAAGGTGTCATCTGAAATACAAATAAATTAATAAAAATAAATAAATTAACAAGTACAGGATCTGATAAACAAAAATGATAAACCATAGAAAGTTTGAGAACATTGAAAAAAAGTATTTGCTCAGGATGTCTGCATTTTCCAGGTCTCCCTCTGAGCATCCCCCTCCCCCCACCTTCCCATTTAAACCTTACCATCCCATCCAGTCTCACTCTTTTCACTTACATACCTAAAAACTGTCTTGTCCCCTTTTGTTACCTCCTGGGTTATTCTCTCTTCAGTTCGCACCTTTGTGCTCCTTACTGCTTTCTCTGCTTCCTTCTGTTCCCACAATATACCTCCATATCCTCCTCCCTCTACATCTCCTTGTACCTTCTGAATGCTACCTTTTTGTCTTTTACCTTTTCAGCCACCTCTTTTAAGAACCATAGTGGTCTCTTTTCCCTCTTTCTTTAGCTCACTTACTTGACACAGAGGTTTGTTGCTGTAACTATGCTCCTTTTATCTTCACACACTGTTTCTCCACCCCACCCATGTCATCCCCCCAGGTAGGTCATCCCTCGAGACAGTCGCCCATCTTTCTAAAGTCTTGCCCTTGTATTGTTCAGTTCCACAGCTGTCTTTATTTTGAACCACACCATATGGTGATCACTGGTCCCCAAGTGGCCTCCCACCTTGACATCTGCAACACTGTCCCTGTTAGTGAGTACCAGGTCCAGTATTGCCCCATCATAAGTGGGTTTGCTGACTAGTTGCCTAAGGCATGCCTCCTGCATATAGTCTAGGATGTTCCTGCTTCTAGCTGAAGCTGCTGTTGGGAAGCTCCCATCTGCATCTGGCAGGTTGAAGTCCCCCACCACCAGCACCTCCCCCTTTTCTGCCTTCTTGCCAATGGCTTGCACTAGTACCTTATCTAATTCCTCCCCTTGTGCTAGAGATCTGTAGATTACTCCAATGTGAATAATGGTTCCATTTTCCACCTCCAGGGTGACACACAGTACCTCTGCCTCCTCTTATATTCCCTGTATTTCTGTTGCTTTTATGCTTTACCTCACATAAAACACCACACCTCCTCCATTCCTTCTCACCCAGTCATTCATGATAACCTAGTATGGCCATGTACCAGTCATGGTTTTTAGTGCATCATGACTCAATAATTGTCACAATTTCCAGGTCAGCCTCTGCTATAATGACCTCTAGGTCTGGAATCTTACTTTCTGGGCTTCTAGCATTCCTACACATGGCCTTACAGATTTTGTTTCCACTCTGCATGTTGTACCCTTTTTTCCTTTTTCCCTCCCTCCCTCCTTCCCACCTCTCTTTTTAATGCTCCTGTTCCTTTCCCCCTTTATCTCTACCACCCTGCTTCCTTCATTTATTTGCACCTTGGGGGATTCCTTTCTCCTTGGGTCCTTCTTACTCTGTACCTCAGCCTGTGTGTGTGTGTGGGGTGGCAAATTCTGACTCCTCAACTCTTTCCGCCACCCCCTTGACTAGTTTAAATGTTCACTGAAGTAACATTTAAACCATCCACTGAGAATTGTGGTTCCAATCCTACAAGAATTCAGGCCATTACCCCTGTATAGACTCTTATTGTACCATCTGGGTCTCCAGTCCCCAATGTAGCTGCACCCTTCCTCTATGCACCATTCCTTCAGCCATGAGTTGAAGCCCCTGGTGTGGAGCTCCTTCTCCTGTCCTCTGTCATAGACAGGCAACACCTCAGTGAAAGCCACTAAGCAAGCTATCTGTCTAAGACGCCTCCTCAGCTCCCTAAACTTCCCCCGCACTATCCCAGCCCCATCCCTAGCCAGATCATTAGTCCCCAGATGGACAATGACATCCAGCTCTCTCTCTCTCTCTCTCTCTCTCTTCCTATTGCCCTAGCAATCCTCAGGATCTACTTCCCATCTCTGTGGGCTCTGGCACCAGGAAGGCATCTAAAGTACCTCTCTCTGCCTCCTATTACCAAATATATCCCCCTCACAATCAAGTCCCCCACCAGAAGTTGCTTCCTCCTCCTCTGGGGTCCTCTACCACCTTCCTTGGGGTCTTCATATAAAGGGCCCCATATCCTCCTTGGTCACTACTGTGAGTGCCTCCTCCAGGCAGTCCCACCCGGCCGGAGTAGCATAGGAATTACATAGTGGTACCAGTTGAGGAATGTGCCTCTGTCCCATCATCCCCACCATTCCAGAGCCCACCATAGTCCAGCTATTTCTCCTCTCTTGCATTCTGTGAGGTAATGGTCACAGACTTGGTGGCCCCTAGGTGGGGGAGAGGTCCCTCAAACCCTAGCCAAATCAGCCTGGAGTCTAGCGACCTCGTTCCTCAACCCGGAGAGGTGGGTACAGATAGGGCAGCACTGCAGTTTCTAGAAGATATCTCTGAAATCTGCCATCCTACATCCACTGCACTGTAACACTCCCAGCATTCTTAGTCTCTGTTCTCCCTGTGTTACCTAGAAATGCTTTTGTACCCTTACCCCTAATAGGGTGTTTTTAGCTTTGCCCTTTTATATTTATTTCTATTTGTGTTCCCTCATGCCTTGTTTAAATCTTTCTACACTTCTATCCTAAATTGATTTTGTTCCTATTCCCAGTCTTGGTCAACCTTTGACATTCAACCATTCCCCACAGTGACTGTTACAAATAGTAGTGAACAGATGCCTTGTCTTAGTCGACCAGCAGAGTCACACACTTCTCCATTACCTTCTGCTTGACAATGCCAAGATGTCAGTCACCTGTTCCACTCCTTCGCTGTTCCTTTCACTTTCTGGACATGAACATACTGGACATGTTAGCAGTGGCTGCTGTAATGCAGAACATGCTCCTTTTCTGATGGCACACTATTGGCTGTGGGAAGTCAATTATCAAGTTGCTGAGACCCCAGGCCAGACAGTTAGTACCCATCCTCAAACTGCAGGGGTAGACATAGTTCTTATAATATGGCCCCTAAATGTGGGCTACTCTGTCTTGTCTCATATTTACCCTACACTAATTTAAACAAGTTTCACCACAACTTACTCCACCTATGTTGTGTCCAAAACACACAAGCTTTTTTTTGTCCTCCTGTTGCAAATGCAGGCAGATTAAGGACAAAGCACATACTGTACATTTGTCAACAAAAATATATGGTAGACTAGTATAAGCTTAGTTGTGGTAAAGCAAGTTTGGGGTAAATTGCAGTGTAGGATAGTTTTAGTACATCTGTCACCCCAATACACTGTAGGCCTCACTCTAAGGAGACAGTAGCAATACCATATCTGGGGTAAATCAATTTAAAAGATCTAGGGTGTGTAACTTACTGTAGTTTAGTTAGCTATATTTTTTTGACTGGGAAAGGAGGACTAGACAATTCTGCTTATTTTCAGCCTCATCCTGGGTTAGGGGGATACAGATGGATGCCAACTGGCACTGAACCAGATTAAGCTGTAGGTGGTATTTTTTAGTGGACTTAACACAAGGCAAGAGTCCCTAACAGGACTTCACTCCCTAGCTGAGGTTCACCTACTGGAAATACAGAATGCAGCACTTGACAAACAAGAAACAGCCCACTGGCCATGAACAACCCATCTGAGGTAGGCCTGCATAGTAACCTACGTAACTGACCTGAGACAACCAAAGTATCATAAAGGGAGCACAGTCCCCATAACATGTTACACAGAATATTTGTGATGGCAGAAGGGTGGTGGAGGTTTTGAGTTGCAGGGGTTATAGCACAGCCACCTTCTGAAGGATGTTCTGGGAGAAGAGAGGCCACCTGGTTTACAAGAGGTTGGGCTCCTGGCAACAGAACTGAACTACCTCTGGGCTGAGCTCCAGAACCTAAGGCATCCATCTGCCTACTGAGTATCTTGATCCAGGACACCTCTTCTTCTGCAGCACCCATGGGCTTTGGTGACAAGATTGTGCACAGTGGGGAGGAAGGGTTAGGAAGGAGAGTACTCTAGTCTTCGGAGTGGAAACAAATAACCACTATCAGCCCTTGTAGTCACCAGTACAGGATATTACCTATAGGCCCAAGCCATGCAACAGTAGCCTAGTAAGAAAGCCCAAAGTACAAGGAAGGAGTCTGGTGTAAGAAAGAGGAAGACAAGGGGTGAAATTAAGAAGAGAGTCATAGTACTAGAGGAATTAATAGTTAGAGGGACAGGGATGCTTGCTGAGATCCTGAAACCATTCAAACAGAAAGTGGTATGCCTCCCAAGTATGATGGCAAAGAAGGTCTTGCCTGCGCTTCAGGCCTTGATTAGGGGGGATGGAGGGAAGCCAGACTTTGTGATCTACTGTATGTTGGAACCCATGATCTGAACGGATTCATTGTGCAAATTCTACAGAAGGGGGGAGGGAGAAAGAGCTGTACACCAAGTAGGGTCTGCCATGATAACGAAGGTGAGAAAAATGGACAAACCAAGTGGGCCAAATAGTCCTTATCTGCTGTCAAATTCTATGCTTCTATATGTTTCTGTGATCTATAGCTGGGGCCTGTAGAATAACCTTGGCCAGGATTGGCATAGGGCATATGAAATGAACCATGACCCCTTCCTCTGGACATGGGTTCAAAGTAAGCAGGGCCTTGAGAGTCATTCTGTACCTTTGCAGATTCCTCAAAGTATTTTCAACATGATTGCCAAATATTTGCCTTCCCCGAAAGGAACATTCATTACAGATTGTTGTACCTCAGAGGAAAAATTAGCCATCCAAAGCCAATCTTGATGACAAATGCAAATCCAGAGGCACCAGCTGTAGTACCAGGGGGAAAGCTTGAGGAAACTGCAGACGTAATAGCCTTCTCAGAGTTTCTGCCAGTGCCATGCACAAGTCAGACTAGGAAGGCAAGAATCTTTGAGTTCAAGATGTGGCTGAGGGGATGTGAAGAGCAGGGGTTTGGATTTGTAAGGACTAGGGATCCCTCTAGGAAGATTAGGCCGTGTATACAATGGAACATATGGATCTGAGCAATGGGGGAACCAGTGCATTGAGGAAAAAGCAGAAGGAATTTAGTAGTCATAATCTGAATTTGACAAGGGGATGGGTTGCATCTAGGACATTCAACTCAATGCAATTTCATGGTGGGAGCCCCAAGGTCTTCCCATGTCAGGAATGATGTGACATGCAGGAGGTGGGTGGGAGGTAGTATATACGGCATGCACAGAGTGGACTCCAAACTAATTGGTATCCCAAATGATATTGGTAGAGCAAAAAGTTACCATAGGAAGCAAAACCCAAAACTACGGAGGGGAAAAAGTACAGATAAAATTAGAATGGGGAAGCAGGGCTCCTAGAAAGCCATATGTATAAATGGCAGAAGTATAGGGAACAACATATGTGATCTAAAGGAATATGTTTCTGAAGTCCACTTGCTGGTAGTTCTATAACTGGAACTTGGGTGACACAGCACCATGGCTGGAACCTCAAAATTCTAAGGTACTCTATCTTTGGAGAAAACAGGGCTAAGGGAAAGGGAGGTGGAATGGTCCTATTTGTAAGGGAGGGTGTGAATGTGACCACAATTATAGTCCCAGGGAAGGATGCAGTGACAGAGTCACTATGGGTACAGTTGAAAACAAATGGGTGAAGGAAGGTTAGTTGGGGTGGTTTACAGACAACTACACCAACAGGAGGCAGTGAAGGAGCTACAGGAAGAAGTCAGAGGGGCAACAATGCAGGGAGATGTGGTGATCATAGAACACTTGAATCTTCTTAAAATACATTATAATATCCCAGTGGCAACCAGTACAAGGAGCCAGGATGTAGAGGGTAATAGTAAATGGAGTTGACTCTGAAGAAAAGGGTGTTACTAGTGGTGTAAAGCAGGATTCAGTACTGGGACTGGTCCTCTTTAATGTCTTTATAGGTGACATTGCAGAGGGGCTGGAAGGAAAAAAGTATGCCTCTTTGAAGATGACACAAAGACCTGCAAAAGGGCTGATACACGGGGGAGTGGGGAATGATGAGAAGGGATTTGGCAGGGTTGGAGGAATGGTCAAATGTATGACAGCTCAGATTCAATGCAAAGAAGTACAAAGTAATGTGCCTAGGAAACAAAAACCCAGGGGAAGGGTACACAATGGGGAGGGAGGTACTAACAACAACAAAAATGGAAAGGGACCTGGGTCAGATCAGATGACCTAAAGGTAGGCAAGCAATGTGAGAAGGCAGTAAGGAGGGTTGGGGGTATACTGGGATACATAGGGAGAGGCATCACCAGTATAAAACAGGAAGTTGTTATCCCTCTGTACAGGCAGTTGGTGAGACCCCATCTGGAGTACTGCCTGCAGTTCTGGAGACCCCATCTCTCTGGAAGGACATAGACAGGATGGAGGCATCCAGAGGAGGGCAACTAGAATGGTGCAGGGTCTGCACCAGAAGCCATATGAAGAGAGACTAAAGGAGCTAAATGTGGTTTTGCTATAGCGCTTTGACAGCACTCATGCCGACATCCCCGACAGCGACAGACACAATGCCGAGTGTCAGCATTGTACTAGTGGGGGATGTCTGTGCTTTCCATCACCTCCCCACCCTGGTCTTTAAATATATAACTCCAAGTCGGAGTTGGACTGGGGCGTAGCAGGGAGGCATACTGGTGGTGTCTGCAGAGTTCCAGCACAGCGACTGGTGAAATCTGTCGCTGTACTGGACTTTGACATTGTGGTGTCGACCTTGTGTTGTTACATCACCTAATATGTATACCCTCGAGGAAAGGAAGGAGTTGGGGACATGATAGAAACTTTCAAGTACCTTAAGGGACTCAACCGAGTCCAAGAGGGTAGGATCTTTCAGAAAAAGAGATGTGCAAGAACAAAGGGGCACAATTTGAAGATAGAGGTGGGAGAGCTCAGGGGCAATCTGAGGAAGTATTTTTTCACAGAGAGGGTGGTGGATGCATGGAATGGCCTTTCTGAGGAAGTAGTGGGGTCAAAAATAGTGGGGGAATTCAAGAATGCATGGGACAGACATAAGGCAATTCTAGTGGGGGGTAGGAGGAGGCAGACTGTTGGTTAACTTGGATCTGCAGCTTATCCAATAGGTAGGGAAATGGACAGACTGAGTTGGTCAAGCGATCCTTATCTGACATCAAAGTCTATGTTTCTATGTTTCAAACAGTTGTGGATGCATTCCAGAATGTCTTCTTGGTTCATAGAATCAGGCAATCAATGAGAGAGGGGCAACTGTAGACCTAGTGCTCATAAACAGTGACTCCGTGAATAACATAAGAACAATGGAACCACTGGGCATCAGCAATCACCTAGCAGACTGGTTTATGATTGAACTGGGTGCAAAGCTCACAAACTCCTGAACAAGAGTTCTTGATTTTAGAATGGCAGACTTTGGGAAACTGAGGGAACAGCTCAGAGTCATATTGGAAGGTGCCAGTGAAGCTTAAGGTGTGACATAGATATGGGACACCATTATAAAATGCCTGCAATATGTCACTAACTCCTGACTGAGTCAAAAGGGTAAGGGCAAGATAGATAAGGAAACTGATATGCAGCTGAATGAAAAGAAATACAAAATCACACATACCTCCATAAAGCAAAGCATCATGGGCTATATATGCAAACTACCATGAAATTTGAGGCTGATTCTGCTTTAAGCAGGAAGGCATGGTGCCAAAGGGCCTCCTACACAATCTGAAAAGAGTGCAAACTGTCATCAAGCCAGTGGGGATCTGCACAATGTGGGACCTGAGGACTGCGGGGGCTGTCACTTACAGTGGCTGTGTGCAGTCAACTATTGTATACATTTTTTTGAAGAGCTGGTTGCCTCTGATCACCACCTTCTCCTACAATGAGGCCCACCTGCCAGTCCCCAGCCTTGTCACTGCTCCCCCATTGTCAAGTTGGCAGGGATCCACACAGTGTGGGACCTGAGGACCGCAGGTGCTAACACTCATGGTGGTCATGCGCAGACAATTATGGTATACTTTTTTTTACAGAGCTGTCTGGCCCCCACTGCAACCTACTCTTGCCATGAGGCCCACCTGCCAGTCTCCAGCCCCGTCGCTGTTCCCTCCATCATCAAGCTGATGGGGATCTGCACAGTGCAGGACCCGAGGATTGTGGGGCCCAGCACTCACAGTAGCTGCGCACATAGTTTTTTTTTTGCGTTGTCCCTTAGTCCCACCTTCCACCCCAGATGTCCGGCAGTTGACGGCCTGTTTGTATTTTTAACTTGCTGAATGAACAACTTAAACTTCACCTGGGTTCCCAAATTGAATGTGAAGAACACATACAGCAATACATTTAATATATATCATGACCTCAAAAGAAGGATTTATTTTTACTTGCTCTTTCTGTTATGGTTTTTGTCCTCTGAATTCAAAGAAATAAAGCATGAAATTAAATATCATCATCATTGTCTTCAAATCCCACCAAGGAAGCACTCCTATTATGAGACATCTGTTGCAGCTGTTCGTCATCATCACCTGCATGTTTCTGCCACTGTTCACTGAGCTGATAAGAGAATTTGTTAAGACTGACTTTTAGGAAGGTAAGGCACTGCAGATTTTCAGAAGTAAGCCTCGTGTGGCTATCAGACTCAATATTTCCTGTTGTGCTAAATATATGCTCACAGTAAACACTAGTGGGAGGGAAACTAATGAGCTTTATAGCAAAGGCAGATAGTGCAGACTAGGTCTTTTTTATTTTCCAGTCAGTACTAAAAAGGGTAATCAATAATATTAATGAGTGGTTCTCATAAACCATCACCCACAGCAGCAGACAAAAACAAAGAAGGTGGCTCCACAATATAGACATCTGAATTATCAGTTTCTATGAGTTTTGACCAAAAAATGTGAGAGTCATCATCCGTGTGCTTTTCAGAATGACATGCATTTTTTAAGGCAAAAGAAAGAGGACTTTGTGCAGGACAACCCAATGTTGATGTAGGAGTACCTGGTGGCTCTAAGTGGAAATTATTGCCGTCAGAGCCAATAGATGTTGCACCATCAGATGTAGCATTTACATCACTCGATTCACTTGTATTATTAGGTACCATTCCTTCCTTTTGCTGTACAATTGCTGAAATAAGCATACTTTTGTATTCAATGTAAATGTCACCAAGATCTAAAGGAGGCAGCTCTTGCAACTTAAACCAAGGGTCATGAAGATTCAAAGGAAGAACATTTTTGTCTGTTGTGATATTGTGAAGTCTTCTGCAATTTTGAATTTGCTCCATCGGTGAGTCTGTAAGGGATACACCAGATCTGTCTCCTTTTGGGTCAAAACCTCCTGAGTTTCTTGTTCAATAAATTTATGATGGGAATAACCTAGCTTAGAGTAGCATTCTCTTTGCTAACCTGTCGAGTTACTCCTCAAAGGGAGTCAAAAGCAAAGTTAATGCTCCATGAAGCCCCACTGAATGAATTCAGCACAACACCATCTGCTATGTTGTGCTCCATTCATGGAAGTTTGTGCAATAAGTCTCCCACACATGTCAAATGTTTAGTTGCATCTTGTCAGAACATCTTGTTTTAGTTGCTGTATAGGCAAGCTGTTTTTTTTTCTGCAGGTTGACCATGATACCAATGTGATTTTACAGAGTGACTAAAATGGCTACAGATTTACTTTGCAGCTCATTCCAGTGTTACTGTGCTGTTGTCACTGGAAAGGAAAGCTCATACTAACAGATTTAATCAGTGTGTAAAGCACATAATGTGAGTAAAAGCACCATGTTTCAATGCACTAACAATATTAGAGCCATTGTCTGAAACCACAAATTCAATATTGAGTCCCAGGGGCTCTAACCACTCAGAAATGTTGTCACACAACTCTCCAAAATATTGTTAGTGTTATGGTGCTTACTAAACATGCCAATTTGAAGAGTTGCTATTCTTTGTCTTCCTTCCTGCTTGTGGTGGTGTTTGAAGATAATTGTGACACCCAGTTGCCGTGATGATCATTAATCAATAGTTTGAGAATGCGTCCACATGTCTATGATCAGTCGCACAGCACCACATTCACTCTCTTTAACAGACAACTTTATTTTACTT
This sequence comes from Neoceratodus forsteri, assembly GCA_016271365.2. NCBI lineage: Eukaryota > Metazoa > Chordata > Ceratodontiformes > Ceratodontidae > Neoceratodus > Neoceratodus forsteri. Next base: position 268,874,352 of record CM028137.1, read on the forward strand.
TGTATACATTTGTACAGTTTGGGAACAGTGACAGTTGCAAAATATTTATGGCTTGGTATGTTGTAACATAGAGCAAAATATTTTAAAAGGGTTCTAACACCTTAATTCTCTGCCATAAGAAATGGTTGCAGGTCCTTGGCAATAAACTCAGCTATTAAATTATTCATTTTTAATGTTACTTGATGTGATCTACTGTAGGCATTTTTTTGTTCAAGCATTGCAGTAATAGTCTGCTGTTTAGTTATTGTAGAGGGCGCAAAAAACACAGGATTGCAGTGACAAAGCTGTAGCTTGTACAAATACTTTTGTCAGTGAAGTCAAACATGTATTCTTTCTGCCATCTTTCAGTCTCTTCACCATCACTATTGTCTGTAGATAATTTTCCCTTGCTCAGCACTGCTGCCCAGCCAATGGTTGGATGTGCTCTTTGCAAATGCCTTTTTAGTGATGTCCCAAACTGGCCCATCATTTTCCCCCTGCTACCTTCCTGATGACAAAAGATGCAGACAGCAGCACATTAATTTTGGGGACTTATATGAAAATAGCTCAATACAACTGAGGTGGAACTTTTTGTCATCATGCCAGGAACTGCAGCAATTGTGGTGGCTGGTGTTTCATGCACACTGTGGTTCTCCCCAGGAGAGCTACTATGATTGCTATTGATTTATTCCCACTACTGGCTATGGCTAGTGGTGGTGCCTGCTGTATGTTTTTGTTTTTTCTTTTTGGGTTCAGGAACTCAGGTGACGTCCTCTACCTCATCAGTATCACTTTCTGATTCATCACCTTTGGACGAGCACAACTGTGATACATTGTGATCACGATCTTGTTCTTGTATATTGTACACTTACAACATCTTCAACAGAGGCACTGCTTTCTGATGAAGGAGCCGGATATACATGAGTGGCATATTGTGGAGAGCCATGTCTAGTGATACTAGACAGAATCTTTTCCTTAATCATTGACTTTCTTAGTCTAACTGTGGCTACCTATTTTTGTGTTTTATCTGATTTTTCTGGCAATGCCAACAGTGCTGCATTACTTTGGTCAGGGGATTCACCAACATTCCTTTCTTTTTCTGGTTCTGTTGCATCATTTTATCAGTTATAGTGATTATATCTGCAGCAGTGAATTTCCCTTTTTCTGAATTTCATTTTGGGAAATATTTTTATTGTTATGTGTACCAATTTGTGCCATACTGCTGCTGTTGGGCACATGTTCCATGACAGATTCTGATTCTGAATTATTTTTTGGGGGGTCCATCTTAATTTCTTAATTTCTAGTATTAGTTCAGACACAGAGATGGGCATCACAGAGTCTGAGATGAGATATCACCCTCTCCAAATATGTGCAGCACTATGACCTAGCAGTAGTTCAGTCACATGGATGGGCAACACAGAGTCTACAGCAGTATGACCTAGTAGTAGTTGAGGCACAGAGATGGGCAACACAGAGCCTGAGATGTGACACCCCCCCCTTCAAAATCTGTATGGCAATATGACCTAGTAGTTCAGGCACAGAGATAGGCAACACAGTGTCTGTGGGAGTATGAACTAGTAGGAGTTCAGGCACAGACATGGGTAACACAGATTATGAGATGTGACACCTCCCTTCAAAATCTGTATGGTGCTATGGCCTTCCTAGTTGTAGTTCAGGCACAGAGATAGGCACACAGAGTCTATGGCAGTATGATCTAGTTGTACTTCAGGAACAGAGATGGACAACACAGGGTCTGTGATGTGGCACCCGCTCCTTCAAAATCTGAACAGCAGTGTAACTTTCCTAGAAGTAGTTCAGGCACAGACATGGGCAACACAGAGTCTGAGATGTGAGGCCCCCCCCATCAAAATTTGTGAGTCACTATGACCTTCAGAGTCCTCCTGTTCTGTCTGCTCCCCTAATTAGTTCTTACTTTCTGATTTTTTTTTTTTTACATTTTCAAAAGAAAATAATTATAAAGTTGTTGGATGCTAGTGATGTTTATAGTTTTTTTTTTATTTTGTTGATTCTGAAAGAAAAACAGACTGATTTAAAATACCTAACCTATCACTTCACTACTATAATTTTTTTGTTGCTTGATGATTTCATGAGAACTGCACCTGCCTCATAGCACTACAGACTGCAGGCCATGCTTTTTGTAGTACCCCTAAAATCCCTTTTCATTAGTTTTTTCTAAAACTAGGAAAAAGTGCCCACACTCTGCATTTGTCTGCTGTTGAAATTGTAGTGTTTCTCTCTCTACTCTCTCTCTCTTTCTGACTAATGAAAAAATGAAACAAAGTTACAAAATTTTGTATAGTCTACTCTGCACACACACAACTGCCTCCTTTCAATGCAATGCTCCAGACGAGCTGCTACACTGGTTCCTAAGGATTTCCTGTGGTGGATGTCACACAGGACTGGCTAGAACATGTGTCAACCACAGAAAAAAGACCCTAACTTGTTGGCTCCCTTCAGTTTCCCAGTATCATGAGTATTTGCCTTTGTTGGTCATATGAGGGTCCAGGAACTCGGGAGTATTCAGTAGAGATTGGAAAAAAGGTTTTTTTTTTTATTTCTGTACCAGTCCTGACCTTGTTCAGTGACTTGCATTACAGCACTGGTAGTGAGTGTTATTAGTATTTTTTTTTTTTTTTTGGCTGCCTATAACCAGTTGCTGCTTGCTGACCTGTAGCTCTTCTCAGTTCCGGTGCTCTCCCTGTACCCCCAACATATATACCTCTCCTCCTCCACACCACACAGATATCCATGGAACAGACAGCTTCCCCATCACACCCCATCAAGTACTGGACCAGATTGCACTTCTGAACCTGACCAAGTCACCAACTTGAATCAAGCCATGAAAGTCTCTGTATTCTAAATCACGGTCAAGTTATCCCAGTCCAGAAAGGTTCGGAAGTGTGGCAGAGCTGGTCCAACCAACCCTAGTTTCCATCAGTTTATCAACAATGGAGGTAAGATTGACAGGTCTGTTGTTACCTGGCTGCTATTTGTCTCTACTCTTGTTTAGCAGAACTACATTGGCTAGGCTCCTATCTTTTGGAACCAACCCCATCTGAATAGAGCTGTTGAATAATCCTACCAGTGGTTCTGCCAATTTCAGTGCCAGTTCTCTGAGCACCCGTGGATGCATCCTGTCAAGGCCCAGGGACTTATCTATCTTCAGGGCTGCTAGACCTTTTCTGACACTTTTACTATTAAATATCTGCTGCTTCATTGCCAGGATCCCCCTAGCAGCCTTCATTCTGCTATCTGGCAAAGACCTGCCATGTGAGTTTCTTGACCATCTGCACTCCCTTATAGTACTACAGTGTATCTAGCAGGGCCTGACCTCTGGTGCTCCAAGCTGCTGGAATGTCAATCAATGGACATTAATCTTCATGTGGAACTTTTGTAAAGGAGTACTTGTGTTCAAAGATATTATCTGAATAACTAACTAAATAAATACAGTAAATGGCACGTTGAAACACCTCATACCTTCCTTTCTGCAACCTCACTCCACCTTTTCCCTCTAGTTTGCCAATGCTCTTGTCCTTCTCTCTAATAGTCTATTGACCACCCTCATATGCAATTTCTTACATGAAACCACTATGAACTAAATGCACAGCAAATCAATTTTCTCTGATGGATCCATCCTCCAAGGTCTCAATGCCTTCCATAACTTAAAGAGTTACAGCTCCAACTTTACTTTCCCAATATATTGACTATACATGGTGAAACCTGGGACCATCAGTTCATAGTTGTTATTCTTTGTGGCTATGAGGTTCAGCCCTGGATCTGATACCACTGCCTGGAGCTCATTGATTTTGTTTTCAGACTCCTGCCATTAAGGTAGACCACTTTCCATGTTTTGCCCAAACCCATTTTAATTTTTGTTGGCCCTCTTCCTTCATTTTTTCATAGTCTGCTTAATGCCTTTTTTCTGCAGTTGTGCAGGCTTAGGGACCCTCCCTCCACACACTCTGGATCTTTCCCTACCATTTTGTGAATTTGTGCCTTATTGCTTCCTTCCCCAGTGCTTCTAGCTCCCAGTTCAGGTGGGGCCCTAGCTAAATTCCCCACTTCCTCTCCCTTCTCTGTGGCTTCCTCAGCGTCAGCCTTCCTGCAATTAGTTTAACAGTCTACCAATGTAGTCATCAAACTTCTGCCTCAACACCTTGGACTCCTCTCTTGTTTGTGAAGGCTGTCACCCTTAAGGAGCCTCCTATCCTAGAAACCCCCTTTCCCCCACAAGGCAGTTCCGCTCCTTCTGACATCATCCCTTCAACCACCCATTAAGCTCCTCAGTCTCCTCCTTCCTAACTTTGTCCTTGAAATTCTTCCTACTGCACCCAGGGAGGACCTTGGAAAAGGTCAGGGAAGCTGGAGTCACCTTCTATCTGTCCCCAGCTTTCAAAAGTTGTGCTTCACTGCCTCTCTAAGCTGATTCACTAGATATCTGGCATCTAAGTATACAAGCACCTCCTGCTCAGCTACCCCACATCCTCCTATGTCATCCTCATTATCCTGTCCATATTCTGGATAACTAATGCTCCAGAAAGGCAACTGACTACCCCACTTTCCTTTACCCCTCTGTCCACCACTTTCTCCACCCCCTAATCTTTGAATCCCCTATGGCTAAGATACAATTCTCATTGCTAACTTTCTCTTGCTCTCACCCCCAGGTTCTACCAAGTCATCCTTGCCATCTTTTCCTGATATCCTCAGGACCATACACACCCCCTGATGGAATCAGGCATCTGTGCCTCCTTCAGGGGTGCAAAAAGATTTGCAGTTGGAAATTTGTGGGATTGGATGACAATTTTGTGACTGCCCCTGCTTCCATTTTGCTCCCCCCACCACCCTCCAGCCTCCTGTGCCAGTGATCCTCTGAGGGAGTAGGTTTTAGGGTATGAGCAGCAGCTCTCCTGGTGTCACAGCTGTGTTATCTTCTCTCTTGCTGCTTTCAGTGGATCGTGAAGCTCCCCAAAGGTTGTACATATGGGGCAGTGTTCCCTCCTCCAAAGCATATCCCTGGGGATGAGTGCCCCACTGTCGCTGCAACTGACCACCTCCCCACAGTATCTATACTCAATACTGTCAGCCATCACCCTATGTACAATAACTACTGGATCATCAGTATTACCCTTCCTTCTTCTACCTGCTTATTACCATATAACTTAGACTTTAGCTAGCCTACCCTACAGAGGGAGTTTTGTCAAAAGTACTGCTTTACATGGTTACCTGCCTGATACACCTTGGGATGATTTCTTTTTACCCCTACCCTAGATAGGTAGTTAGCTAGAGATAGTAAGTGAGATACATGGTTTGTCCCTTAACCTTAATACAGATTCATATTCAAATATACTATGTTAGGCTACCCCATATAGGGAATTCCTACTTCAATTTATGTAGTCTGTCTAATACCCATCAGGTACCAGTACATGTACCTAATGCCTATCAGCCACCTGTACTGGCCTCCAGATTCCTCTGCAGTCATGTGAACATCCTGTGGATGCCCTGCAGATGACCCTGTGTTGGATGGCCCACTTTTTATGTGCTCCACTCACTCAATGGGATGTGAACATGGTAGGACTCTAAATTAGGTTGGAAAATAAGACCTCAGCCTTTACTTTCTGCCACCCCTCCTTCAATCATCTCCTAGCTCAGAGGCCCCATGCCAGACAATGCTCACCTTGCCCCCAAACTACACGACAAGACACAACTCTTTAATATGGCCCTTAAATGTGGACTACTGTGGTAAGTCTCAATTTACCCCACAGACAATGCTTAAGGCACTACTTCAGCATGTTTCCACACAAATTACCACTGCAATGTTGTCTCATAAACAAAAGCCTCTTCAGTTCCTGTCCATGACCAAAACAGACAGCTTCTGCTTTGAAATATGGAATGACTCCTTCTGTTCAGTTTTTACATTGGAGAAGGAAGCTCCACTACCTAAAGGTTTTATAACTCCAGACCAGAAGGGGAACAGATATGAACATGGAACCAATAGCTGCTGATAGAGTGCTAAATGGGCTCAAGACCCTGAATGTTAAAAAGTCTCCTGGGCCAAATGGACTACATGTTAGGGTGTTAATGAAGATGACACAAGTGTTAGCAGTGTCTCTGAAAGATCTCCAAAACTAATCCCTGGAGTCAGGAGAGATACCTGTAGACTGGAGGATGGTGGACGTTGTGCCCCTGCACAGACGTAGAAGAAGAAATGATCCACAAACTATAGACCAGTCTGTCTAAACTAAAATAGTGGGTAAACTGCTGGAAGCTGTCATTAAGCAGAGGCTAGCAGCAATACTGATGGCAAATTTAATTATTTATTTAATTCTGGTAGGCCCACTGAGACAGAAGGTCCCTTTTTCAGGGGCAACCTGGGGTTAATTACAGAGTAAAATAAAGCATTGATTTATACATTATACAAGTTCAAAGCAGCTACAGATACAACATAAAGAGGGATACACCAATTATTAGTCAACCATAACACACAATCCATTCTCAACAGCACAAAGAATCAATGACAGTCAGTACATTAGAAATACAACGTGCAGGCATTTCATTAGGATTACAACTGGCCATGCCAGGGTACATAACAAGAAAACAAATGGGGGGGGTGGAGGGAGAAGAGCATTAAAATCCAGTTCAGCACAGCAGGAGATGGTGCATATATGGGACTTCAGTACCATTTCTAATCAACCAAGTTCAAAAAGAAGGCAACATTGGCTTATGGCATGTAGATCCTGTCAGATAAACCTGATTGACTTTTTCAACTGGGTGACAAAAGCTGCAGATAAAGGACCGGTGCTTGACATACTGGATCTAGACTTTAACAATGTGTTCAAATCAGTTACCCTTTGGAGATTTGTCAAAAAGCTAGGGGGACCTAGGGGATGGGCTCAAACTTACACAGTTGGCACTGAACTGGTTTGGGAGTAGAACACAGATGGAAGTAAGAGTGAGAGGGCTCACAAATGAAGTCCTGCAAGGGTCGATCCTCAGACTGGTATTCTTTAACATTTTATCAGTGACATAGGTTAGTCCATCAGAAGCAAAATCTGCATTATCGTGTATCACAAAATGCTCCACAGTACAATGGATAGTGAGGACTGTATTTATGAACTGAGCGGGGATATGGATAGGCTCGATCAATGTTCAAGGATCTGGTAGCTGAACTTTAATGCAAGAAAGTATAAAGTCATGTGCATGGGCTGAAGAAACCCTATGGTAGAACACAGGAAGGGAGAAGTACTAGTTTCAAAGATGGAAGAAAAATACTGTATATATTGCAGGTGATACTTTTTATTGGACTAGCAAAATTGTTATTGAGACTAGTATTCAAGAGCTATACTTTTTACATAGGGTCAGTGGATGTACAGATAAATTGCATGCCATTTTCCAGTTTTGTTAGTTCAATAAAAGGCACCACCTACAACATATTTATTTTTTTTTCTTCTACATCATTGACTGAACTAACACATTTCTTTGTCAAATACAGAGGGAGAAAGTGATCAGGCAGTAGTAAATTCAGATTATCTAAAATATAGTATGCAAGGCAAAAGCTATAGGAACAGAAAATAAGATTTTGGGTTGCACTGAGAGAGGATTTTGCAGAAAGAGAAAAGAAGTAATTTTTACATTACATACATTCATGGAGCAGCTGTACCCGTAGTACTACATACAATTTTGAAATTCACAACTAAAGAAGGACATAGACAAACTGGAATTAATGTAGTGGAGGATGACTAAGGTGATGAATTGACAACAATGTAGATTGTATAAGCAGAAACTGGAGACCCTCAATGTATACTCATTGGAAAATCGGGAGGCAGAGGGAGACATGATTAGAATGTTTAAATATAAGCATGGAATAAATAAAGTGGACACTATCGAGCTGTTCTCTGATAGAGGCAACAATAATAGCAGATGCAACAATAGGAAACTGGTGGGGGTGGGCAAGATGGACATGAGAAAGTAGTTTTACACAGAGCTGGTGATGGAAAAGTGGAACATACTACCTCCTGAGGTGGTCAGTGTGAATACGGTGGGGGGAATCCAAAGGGAATTGCTCAGGCACAGGGGACTGGTTAAGGGGATATGCATTTACCATGGGGTCCACAGAACTCATCACAGGGAAGACTGGATAGACCATAAGGCATTCTTCTGCTATTAATTTTCTTTTGCTTCTATATTGTTATACTTTTCTCTAGCAACATTATTAGCAAACACACAGATGAATAAATCAACAAAAGTGTCACATGGTTCTTTCCCTTCATGCACCAAACTGAACACTAAAACTGAAATGCTTAACAGCAAGTCCACCTATAGTCAATTTTGTCATGAAATGTTACAGAGAAGAAATGAAAGTCTGTTTCAGTAGTGAAAACGAGGGAGTCATGATTCTGTTAAAATATTTAATTCGTCTGGCCAGATCTCAAACCTAACATATTCTATCTAGGTGGATCTTCCCAAGATGTATTATGCGGTGCATAATGAGAACAAAATGGATCTTAATGGCAACCAAGGTGATGTAATACTCCTGACAACTGATATGTAGGTGAGCTCTTAAAACATACACTACATTAGATAATGAGTGTCATTTATAGACTCATACTCAAACACCCACACCACTAGCCTCAAGTTTAGCAATCACCAAAGGCAAGTATTTTGGCAGAGAATGTCTGTGTGACAACTCATTTTTATACATCACATGATGGTTAATATTTACAAGAGCTAGATAAAACATTTGCTTAGTGGTTCCACTATCTGAGTCTGTGCCATTGGTTTAGGAATGCATATGTCAAGTAAGCAATGTCTTACAAGTTGAATGAAGAGATGGGAAGAATTCTGGTCCCTGACCTTTGCTTTTTGTTACTCCTACTTAAGCAATAATCTACAACTCGATGTGGGTCATACTATGATTTACCAATGTCTGATATGGTTTGGTCATGAGTCCACAGGCCAAATTACTAAACCACACCAGAAATGGGCAAATCCCAGCATAATCCACATCCTGAAGTGGATTATTGCCATTATGCAAATGGAATGAAGTAAAGAATTCTAAAAAAGTTATTAAAATGTTCAGTTTACACTTTTTTGGGGGGGGGGTGTAAAATAGCCTTTCTCTCTATACACAATAGTTTTGTTTTTGCTGCGCATATTATGGTATAAGGAGTTGTTCCCACCCCCAGCCCATGCTGATGTTTTCTTCCACTGCCCACCCTGAATAAGTTTTCTTTTGTTTTCCAGTGTTACACCCTCCACACACACATACACACATACTTTATTTGCACTTTTGTTTGTTTTTATTACTAGGAGAAAGAGAGCAGTGGTGCTGGCAGAGATGAGCAGTTAGGAGAGCAAGACAGTGAGGACTGGCAAAGTGAGGTGTGAAAGGGAGAGGGAGGTATCGAGAGCTCAGCATCGTTTGTGAGGACTGGCAATTATGCAGTTCGATAAGGAGTAATTTTTTTTTGACTGTGTGGCATGGAAGCCCCCAGCTGTGACAGAGCCAGGAGCCAATGGTTACCATGTTGGAGGCAAAGTTATGAGCACTGTTCAATTTAATAGAGGTACTGTGGAATAGAGAAATGTTTTTTATGTGCAAGTTGAAATAAAAAAATTCCAAAAAAAAAAAAAAAACTAAGTTGCAATTTCATGACATGCCATAGTACAAAATTACTACTGGCCTATGTGTATATACATATAACTAAGACTCAATTTCTCTGTTGTCCCAAATGCAATTATTACAAAAATCTGCATTAACCCCAACATTAGCAGTTTATAAAGAGGCTTCAGTAATGTCCAAAACATGGCCCTTTTCACTGGGTACTGATACACTTCCTAAAGACTATGGGGGTTATTTACCTTGCTATATAAAGGGAACATTATTTAACCAGGAGTAGCACACTAAGCTGAAGCTTGTTTCCAGATGTGACTTGGGATCACAGGGAAGTTAATTGACTTGTTCAGGATCACACAGTATGCACCTAGGTGGCTGTGGGATTCAAAGCAAGGTCTCCAGGTCTGCAGCTCAGAACCTTAACCCACAGCACTATACTGCCTCTGTATGCACTTGTGGTACTTACTATGTGGGCAAGACAATTAAGAAGTTGAGTACTAGGGTAGGTGAACATTGCTGTGCAATGAAAAATAAAAAATCCAGTTATGCAATGGCACATCATGTCTACAGCATGCAGAGAGATCACCAATTTAACTTTATAGGGATTGAAAAAGTTCACCCCAACCATAGAGGTGGGAGGGTCTGTGATCTGAAAGTCCTACAAAGAGATGCTTTCTGGATTTTCACCCAATGAGCATATGAGTGGCCAGGGTTGAATTATGAGTTTGACCTAGTGCCTTTTTTGAAGCACTAATACAGTTATACTGTTTTAGTGATCGGTACACTAATCTCTCTTACTTTATTCCAGCTACAGTATGTCCTAGATGTAGTTTGAGAGGAAGTCTTTCAGTATCCAGGGAAGAGGGCCATGTTTGAGATGTTACTAAAGTCTCTTTATAAACTGCTAATGTTGGGGTTAATGCAGATTTTTGTAATGCTTGCTTTCAAAATGTTAGAGAAATTGAATTCTATTTATATATACACATAGTCCAGAAGACATTTCTTGGCATGTCATGCTTTAGTAACTTAGTTTTTAATGTAATGTTTTATTTTTTTATGTAATGTTTTTAAATTGTATTTCTTTTTGTATTGGTTTTGAATTGGTGTGTATGTCTTTAAGCCGTCACTGTTTAATGGCATCATTGGATGTGAGCCATGCCTTTGATAAAGCAATGTGAAGTGTGAACACATTTGGAAGCTCACAACCCTTAGAAGCTTTGTTGATTTTAGGGCTGCAGTGGGTGGAGCCATGCAGTTCTTTTGCTTTCTGAAAAAGGACTCTGCATTCTTTGCATTCTTTCTGATGAACAACCTGTTAGATATGCACCACAGTTGCCTCTGCATATGTAGAGCATCTGTAGAGCAGTCCACTTGTTGTGTCTATCAGCAGCCCCCACTGCACTATTTTTTACTTAATGGGACACTGTCAGGTATTGTAATTAGTTTTATGACCCCCTCTGTTTTCTGGGTCTGTAAACTGCAATCTCTTACCTAAGCTTCCAGATGTACTTGTTGTAGAGGAAAACTTTCATTTTTACAAAATATGAATTTCGCTCGGTCCACCCGTTCTATGCCATGTGCTCCTCCTCGCTTATCCCCAATAGTCATACGGGTCGACAGCAGCCAAACTAGTGCATGAACAAGTTCGGTAATTTTTTGTGGCACTTGAAAAGAATAGCTGGAAAGAACATGGGATTTGAGCTGATTTCTGCAATATTTTTACTTTTGTAAATTAAGGGCTATTTCATAACTATAAAACAGCTTGAAAAGTAAAAATGGAACTACACACTTGTCCTCCAGCACTGGTGTCAGTGCACAAGCACGGAGTCCTGTTTCTACTTTTCAAGCTGTTATTTAGTTATGAAATAGCCCTTGGTTTACAAAAGTGAAAATATTGCAATTTGTATTTTCTTTTTAAATTAGAGATACCCCCCTTACCCATTCCTTCCTCTCGGTGCCCACCACCCCACCTCACCCCTAGAAGCATAAGAGTGACACAGGGGGTGCCCAATCCCCAGTGTCATGATCAGAAAGCAGTCCACCTCCTCACATCATGTATTCTTCCCCCCCAGAAACATTATAGTGACACTGGGGGCGCCCAATCCCCCAGCATCAGGAACAAATTCTCAGTCCATTTTACACCCCCTAAACATCACAGTGACACTGGGGGTGCTCAATACCCCAGTGTCAGGAACAAATCCTTGGTCCCTTTTACCCCCAAAAAATCACAGTGACACTGGGGGTACCAATTCCCCAGTGTCAGGAAGAACTCCTCTGTCCATTTTTTTGTCCTTTCCTGTAAAGAGGAAACAGTCCATCAATGTCTTTTGCAATTTTTTTTTGTACCTGAAAAAAGAAAACTGTCCATCAATGTCTTTTGTGCATTTTTTCCCCCACCCCCCCAAGCCCTTACTTAACCATGGGGGGGGGGTGTACAGTGCCATCATCTTCTCTGGACCACAGACACGTCTTCACTCTTCAAAACCAGACTGCAAACTGAGGAAACAGGTATTCCATTCAATGTACACAGTGACACTGGGGGTGCCCAATCCCAGTGTCAGGAACAAATCCTTGGTCCCATTTATGCCCCCCAAAAAATAACAGTGACACTGGGGGTGCCCAATTCCCCAGTGTCAGGAAGAAATCCTCTGTCCATTTTTTTTCTTTCCTGTAAAGACAAAACAGTCCATCAATGTCTTTTGCAATTCTTTTAGTTTTTTGTACTACCTGTAAAAGGAAAACTGTCCATTAATGTCTTTTGCATGGTTTTTGTCCCCCCCCAAGCTCTTAATTACCCATGGGGGGATCCAGCACTGTCATCTTCTCTGGACTGCAGACACATCTTCACTCTTCAAAACCAGAATGTGAACTGAGGAAACAGATAAGCTGTTCAATGTACAGTATTTCAATGGGGTTTTGAACTTAGTGGCATAACTTGGCCATTTTTGCATATGTTTGTCCCAAATTTTCAACATGCATTCTTTGGGACCCCACCTCATGAACAAAAGCACTGTCATTGAGCAGATCTGTCCTGAAAGGTGATTTTGCAGTCCCTGTGCAAAATCACCTTTTGGGTAGGAGTTGAAACTTTTCTCTGCCCTTGTTCACGGGGTGGGGTCATAAGAATGCTATGTTGAAAATGTGGTGTAAAAATATTAAAAAACAGCAAAGTTATGACCCTACATTGAATTTTGTGAATGCAGGCTTGTAACTTTGGTAATTTTCAATATTTTTAACACAAATTTACAACATAGCTATATCTTTACATCACCTCATTAATGTGACAGCTGTCATTTTTCAAATCCTGTCCAAAATGTATTTTTTACAACTCAAAAAGTGATTTTGCTGTCCCTCTGTGAAGCCACCTTTAGTCCGGCAGCTGACATTTTCTCTGTCCTTCTTCACGTGGCAGGGTCATAACAAGGCTATGTTGCAAATTTGGTGAAAAAATAGTTAAACACAACACATTTATGAGCCTACGTTACATTTTGTGAATGCAGGCTCCTAACTTTGATAAATGTCAATATTTGTACCCCAGATTCTTCATCTGCAGCACTATTGGCTCTGGCCAGATTTTGTTGTATCCTAGACATGTTTGGTAACATGACTGTTGCACCTAGATACTTTTTTCTGGCTGTTTCTCTGATTCATGGGTGCTGGAGCATATGATAGCAAGACATCAAAGGATTTTGGCTTTGTTACACAAGGTCTCTGCACCCTAATTGATACCCTCAGGGGTACACCGTAGACAGCTAATGTTTAGGCATAGGCTATACTAATACATAGGGCATAGGGCATCTACTGTACAAGAGTAGATGTCAGGATATGAATACATATTATTGTAACTCACTTTGCTTGCTAATGCACACATATTATACCATGTATTTTCTGTCTATTTCTTACTTGTCAGATGCCAAGATGCCTGTCCTTGAAGTAATTATAATGTGTAAGGCAACATTGCCATCTTTTGGTGATGGACACCACTTCACCTTGTTATGTAAGACTTCGTATAAGAACGTCTTTGTTCTAAAACTGATGACTTTACAGAATTATATAATGTTATCTTGGACTGTGGAGACACCTCTAATTTAGCCAATAGGGCTTATCTCTGTAACTAGAAATGTTTCTATCTTTCAGTAACCATAGTAATTATCATAGGTATATAATGTTATGCACAGATTTTACACCTCGGAGACCTGAGAGATCCCAAGAGACTACAAAGAAACCTCGAGGTGTAGGGAACGCTTTTAGCACTGGCTCCCGGTTCGTATTGGTAAGAACTGCTTAGGGCAACTGTGATTCATCCCTGTTTGTAGTAATAAACTTGTTTATTACTTAAATGCAACTTGTTTGTGATTATTTGGATCTCTGATATTGCCAAGAACCTGAAAGTGAGGTTTAGACCTCTTACAATTGGCGACCACGTGCAGGCGATATTGGGTGTTGTAAGTTTTCACTTGTTGCTATAAATTTCCCTTTTCCCACGGGGACTGCAGGTGTACATTTCCGTATCACCTCTCCCGTCTTTTCTACCAGTTTGTAGATACTTGCAAGGTCTGGCTGACTTTTCGGGTGTGGTCGATGCCGTCTCGACCCACTCCATAGCAGCTTTGAATTGCAAGCCTACAACTTATACAGTAGCCCGCTGTGTTTAAAGTACCCGTGTTGTGGATCGATACGCAATGCATGGTCTTTTTCACAGTTTGAATTTTCGTTCCCTCCCACATAAATGGCCACCGTATCAGATGTCTGCGCAGAACTGAGACTCGATGTCTCGAACTTTCTTACCTCCCATGGAGGATGGGCTGACTTCGCGCAGGATGCAAGTCAATCCGAAAACCCTGTACTGGGGATTTCAACCCAGTACACAAGCGCGACAGTCAACCAATAGGCGTTGTTCTAAAGGGTTGATGGTCGCTGTTTCACGCTGCCTTGGAAGCCTCTGAAGCGAGGTTTCGAACCCTTGATCTGCAGATCGCATCTCTTAAGCAGGAGATGGGTCTGCAGGAAACAGAATGTATTTGGATACAGCAGAACTTGGAGTCAGAACTCCAATCTCTGCGTAATGAAAAGGATTCACTATTGCATCATTCTGCACAGGCTGGTGAACAAGAAATGTGTACTCTGAAGAATGAGTGTGAAAGTTTAAGACAGGATAAGAGTCAGGTGGTACAAATGAATGATTTGCTGAGTGCCGCGAATGCACAATTGAGTAATGAGATGGGTGAACTGCAGGACGAGATCAATCAGGTACGTAATGATTTAGAAACAGCCTATAGAGACAATCGCAAATTGAGTGCCGCATACCGTATTTTGCAGAAACAGAAACAGGATCAGGTTGATATGGATGTTGCAAGTGTGAGTCATGATGAATGTAGAGCTAAGATGGATAAACTGCGCCATCAGCGACAGGTTTTGACAGGCCATGTTAAGGCAATGGGTGGCGTAGCCCCTGCCTTTCATTTGTCGTCGGAGGAGGAGCCTTCCAACGATGATATCTCGCAGTACAATGCCCAGTCACACCCCTACTATGGCCCAGACTCCCCACCCAGCCATCCACAGCATGGCGGGTCCCCGCCCACTACTCCCCAGGTCACACGTAGACGACGTCGTGACGCTCATCATGGGAAACGCCATCATGGCGGCGCCCATGATGGGGGAGCAGGCCCAAGCTTGGTCCTGACGGCGATCGGTAGCACGTTATTAGTGTGGAAGACAGGCAAGAGATTGAAACCATGATTGATAGCACACTAGAAAGTGTTCCTCTTCCTGAAAGAAGTATGAAAGCCATTAAAAGTCAGATTCGACAAATTTTTCAAGAAGCTGGCACTCAGGAAGGTGTTGTGCGGACCGCGGCTGGAAGCTGCAGCCGCGCAGCATTGATGGTTTGCCCGAGACATGCTACCTTGCCTGATCGACCACCAACTAATCCCCTGCAAATGGCCTACTCTGTTCCGAGCAATTGTTGACAGCATCGGTCGGATGAACCCGTCCGACAATCTCAGCTGCCATTTGGAAAAGGTGCGCTCCAAGTGTGAGATGCTTAGTCTCACCACAGAATACCAGGTCCAAATACTACGCCAGACCATCGATCCTGGTTTATGGGTAAAACTCCCCGAAGTAGTTCGCCAAGACGGGAACGCTACCTTTGATGAAGTCGCAGTTGAGCTCATTTCCGCTCACAGACTTGGTGTGGTTGGAGTAATACTAGCATACCCCATGAAGCAAAATGCTAAAGAAAGTCCAGCGACTTACCACCAGAGACTCTGGATGGCCTATCGAGCAGGGAAACATCTGGCACAAGAAGCCGCGGATGTAGATCTTATTGAATATAAGACCCTGTTCCTTAGAAACATGATCCCAGCCGTGAGAGAGAAAGTAGAGCCAACCACATACCCGAATACGGATAGGTTTGCCGATATCCTTCAGAAAACCAAGAGAGTGTACCAGTTGTACATCCGCGATTTGGGTTCTGGTTCCAAAAAGGTTACTGCTGTGGAACCCGCTTCTGGGACCACGACACACTACACGGTGGAAGGACAGGCCCAGCAACAACATCCCAAACCTCCATTGGCTCCTCCAGCTAGCACCCAGCAAAACCCCCAACAACAACACCAACAACAGTGGGGTGGGAACCAGAATTGGCCTAAGAACAGAAGGTACAAAGGCAAAGGCAAAGGGAAGCCATTACAAAGATCGGGTCCCTCATATAAAGAGATAGCTGAAGAAAAACGAAAATTTCGGGAGCTCCTGGGGCAAGTGCATTCTGTAGCAGATGCCGTTCCCGCACAAACACTTGCAGCAGTACAACCAGCAACCCATGACACTACTGGCCATGGAGACACCGGAGGTATGGGTGCGCAGACCCATACCAGCCTGAATCCGGAAGCCCCGCCTTACATTGCATCAGTGCAACACGGTGAAGTCATCCATGCAAGCCAAGCCCAACCTCTGCATGCCTCCAACAATACAGATTGACAATTACAGGCCCCAGTCCACATTGTAAACAAGCTGGTCTTGGATACAAACGGAAGGCCCTGCACCGAGGCCAAGGTCGGGGGCCGTCAATTAATTATCTTGTTAGATACAGTTGCAGCTGCATCTGTGTTACACGATGACCACCCTGAAACATCTCCATGGTCTACCGGATGGAAGACCAATATGTCAGGAGTTGATGGTGCTAGGTTACCTGCATACCGTTCTCTGCCTTTACCGGTAGAACTAGGCCATCTGAAGGCCTCACATGCTTTCCAACTGATGGTGTTGTTGCAATCACCCTAGCATCATTGGGATTGACTTTTCTTGCACCACACGGCTGTGTGGTGGATCTAGCAAACATGCTGTTGATACAGATACAGGGTCAATACCATACTGTCTTAATTCCTGACTCACATGCTGTGGCAACAATATCCATTAACAACAAAGAGTATGACGTCATAGATTTATTCAAGAATCATAAACTTTTCCCAAAACTTCTACCTATTCTGCAATGACATTTGGAAGCGTTTGCAGTTAACAAACACTATTGTGGCAGAATGCATACCGTTATTGAGGTGCCAGGCCCGGCACATGAGAGACAAAGGCAATACCCATTTCCCTCTGAAGCCTTACCCTCTCTTCGAGAAACAATCAAGTCACTCCTTAAACAAGGAGTAATCAGAACCTGTGTCTCCACTGCCAACTCTCCTGTTTGGCCTGTGAAGAAACCCACAGGTACCTGGAGACTTACTATTGACTACAGGAAACTGAATCAGGTCACTCCCAGTTGCTCTCCAACTGTGGCATCTGCACCGGATGTGCTTCGACTTTTAACACCAGATCAGAAATGGTTCAGTGCTCTGGATATCTCCAATGGTTTCTGGTCATTACCATTGGCCCTCAAGAGTCAATATAAGTTTGCCTTCACTTTTGAAGGGCGACAATATACGTGGACTTGCCTGCCACAGAGGTTCCATAACAGCCCATCCCTCTTCCATCTCCATATGATGGATGCCCTAAAGGGTTTCTCAACCCCCCAATGTCTCTTACAGTATGTAGATGACCTGTTGTTGGCTACTGCCACACAGGAACAACATCTGGATCTCTTGGATGAACTATTGACTCTTATTCAAAGAGCAGGCTTGAAGTGTAATCCTGCAAAAGCACAACTATGTCAGAAAGAAGTACTCTTTCTGGGTTTGAAGATAACAGATCAAGGTCGGAGTCCTACTTGGAAAAAGATTCAAGGGTTGCAAGATTTGCCATTACCTACCAGTGTGGCAACTCTTAGGAGGTTTCTAGGTATGATAAACTACTCCAGAGATTTCATTTGTGACTTTGCACAGAAAGCCGCTCCACTGTACGATTTACTCAAAAAGGACGTCCCATGGAATTGGGGCCCTGTCCATACCCAGGCTGTGACATCACTGAAGCAGGCCTTGGCCTCCGCCCCAGCACTGGTAAACCCCAATCCAACATTACCATTCCACCTAGAGTGTGCCATCTCTGACATCGTTATGTCAGCAGTGTTGGCCCAAAAGGTACATGGCTCTTTGAGACCTATTGCATATGCATTGCAGCTCTTGACCCCAGTAGAACAGAAGTACGGCCTTTGTGAAAGGAATCTTCTGGCCACTTATTGGGCGGCCAAGCACTTCCTGTATATCATTGGGTACTCTCCACTGATTCTTAACACCAATCATACTCCTACTACCTTTTTGCTCTCAGACAGAGTGAAGGATGGGTCAGTCTCTAACACCAGGTTGACACATTGGTCACTCCTCCTCCAGGATAGGGATATCCAGGTCCATCAAACCAAAGTTCCATCTCTACTAGCACATGGCCTCCTCTTTCAGGGGGAGCCCCATGACTGCGCTTTGCAGTCACCTGATCTCCCAGATCCAGGTCCATTCTTCCCTGCCACCCCTGAGGTATTAGAGAACACCTCCTTGTGCAGCATTTTCACCGATGGATCAGCATCATATTATCAAGGTGAACAAATTGCAGGATGGGTATCATGGTGGTGTATCCTTATGGGAACACTGTCAGGATATCTAAACGCTGTACTGTAGCTTCATCACAGTATGCAGAGCTGGCAGCAGTGGCCTGTGCATTAGAGTTTATCCAACATGGAACTCAGGACACCATCATTTTACTGACTCTAATTGGGTTTGTTGCTCCCTTACAGAATTTCTCCCTTTTTGGCGGAAGAACTCCTTCCTCTCTTCTGATGGCAGCTCAGTGAAATACAAAGAACTGGTGATTTACATACACACATTAGGTCAGAAATACCCACACAAACTCTATGTACACAAGGTTAAAGCTCACTCCTTACATGATCCCTACCATGCATTCAATGACACAGCAGACACCCTTGCCAAGGAAGGGGCCCGAGGGGGGGATGTCTGGCTGATGGAACATCCAGAGGCCAATGCGGCTGTCCAGGTTGCAGCTCTTAAAAAGAAATCTGAATCTTTTTCCCCCTTGGACCTCTCAGCAGCCCAGCACTTGGACACTGAACTCAAAGAAGTGTTCAGATTCTTGGACAAGGGTACTGAAGAAAGACTTCCTATGCATAACCCTTACCGTAGGCATGAAGGTAAATTACACTTATCCCCTGATGATAAACTTATTTGGTTTCAGCCACAGGATACTACCACCAAATTGTTGGTGGTCCCAGACATTTGAGATCTGAATTTTGCACCAGGTACATGACACACCCACTGGTGGACACCAGGGGCTGAAAATACCTCCAAGCCAAAACCACTGCATGGTGGCCTGGGATTACCAAAGATGTTAAAAAATACATTAATAACTGCCTCGTTTGTGCACAAAACAATCCAATACCTACAAAACGGAATGCCAAACTTTTACCACAGAGACATAGCGGCCCTTGGCATGCCATCCAAATTGATTTTATTGGTCCTTTGACCAATACCAGTAGAAACAACAAGTATGCCCTTGTAGTGACCGATCTATTCTCTAAGTGGGTAGAGGCTTTCCCCACCAAGACTTGCACTGCAAAGACAACTGCCAAAATCCTGGTAGAACAGATTTTCTCCAGGTGGGGCCTGCCTCTCAAGGTAGACTCCGATAAAGGAACCAGTTTTACAGGTGAGTTGATGAAAGAGTCCCTTGAACTCCTAGGGGTTCAGCAAAAGTTCCACATACCTTATTACCCTCAATCCTCAGGTCAAGTAGAAAGAGCTAACAAACAGATTAAGCAAATGCTTTCCAAATTCATTGAGGACAATCCCAAGACCTGGGATTCCTACTGCATCTTCTCCTTATGGCAATTGGAGTGCGCCCTCAGTCACTACCCAGCTTACACCCTTTGAGGTAATGACTGGCAGACAAATGAGACTACCTGAACACTTGCTCTTTGACCTGCACACACCACTGTGGACCGCGTGTCTATAGATCAGTATGTGGAAAAACTTAGAAAAGACCTCATACACACACACTTGTATGCTGCAAATTGCATGGGCAAGGCCAAGCAACAGTCAAAATACAATTTGACAAACATGACAAAAAGTGGATTGGCAAGTTGGAGATCAGGTAATAGTACTCCAATTTGCACATCCACCCTCCTTCTCCAACAAGTGGGAAGGCCCTTACCCCATTGTCAACAAGCTCAGTCCAGCAGTCTATCAAGTTAGACTCCTCCACAACAATAAACTGACTGACAAATGGTTACATGCAAACCAATTGAAACTGTACAAAGGAGCTTAAAACTTACTCTTCCTAAACCCATTGGGAGGAACTGTACTAATATACTAATCTTTCATCTTCCTTTTCAGATACATTGACAAGATGGCTATCTTGTTCCTATCTCTACTCCTTGCAGGAGTACTCCCTTTCACCCAAGGCATGGTACTGGACCTCCTTCGATACCTTGATCCTCCAGCACCTCCTACAGAGGGAGTTTCCATCAAAATTCCAGACACTATGATTACTGTCCAGGAAGGTTCTGATGCATACCTCACTGCCTCAGTCGTTGCTCCTGACAAATCTACCCTTCAGATTGAGTGGCAAACCACATCACAAGGACAAGTTCTCCCTGTGGCCAAACTCTCTAAGGGAACTTTCCAGGGTTGGCCCAACGCTAAATTGTCCCCGAATGGTTCACTGTCCTTGTTACACAACTGCATTAAGACACTCTGGTTTGTATAACATTACTGCTTTAATTGACCCTTCCTACTGTAACTCTGTTTCTCAGGATTCTGCCCACAGATTTTGTGCTGTACACCACATGGCCTCTGCTGCCATGTATCTATCTATGCCACCTCCTACTGAGAAACAGCTTTTGAATGTCCAAACATACCTTGGTCCCCGTAGTGGTCTCACAGCACTGCCCTCCCAGGTTCTTTGATTAACAATTTTACAGTTTATGCATATACCTGTTTTATTTAACCTTACTTATTGGAATATGAAAGAATTTTAATTGTGTCACAATACCAATACCTCCGCATTTTACAGTACTTTGTTGCTAGATAGTTTAGCTGAATTTCAGATACGTACCAAAGATCCCTTTACTGGGGTTTATTCTACTGAACACAGAGGTAATTTTAGGAGGAAACCTCCTCCTAGTACTCTTACTCATAAACGTACTAAACGTGAAGTTGACAGTTCTGATGTCACTGGTGCCACGGGAACTGTCACAGGTCTTTTTGGTACTGCTATGTCCATTTGGAACAAAGCAGACATTGCTGCTATCAAAAGTCATTCTGAAAAGTTCTCCACTGGTTTGGTTAATGATGTTTTACCACCTTTATTGCATGGTGTGGATGGTCTTAGCCAGGAAGAAAGATACACTGTATACAACATGCACGACATTGCAAAAGCCTTCACTGATTCCAAAGATAAGATTAACACACTCATACAACAGAACAATAGAGAAGCTGATAGACAATACATTGGTAGGGAAATACTTTGTTCTGCATATGGTTTCCTACATACTCACTACCATTAACAACCTTTCAGAGACCTAGAAACTGGTAGGATTCCTGATATTATACATGACAGATGTCTATCTAAATGGTATTGTCCTAAATGTAAATCTCCATCTTGTATTTCCCTATGTATGCAACAAACTCTGTCTATTCCTCTCTCCACAGCTCGAAATTTGGGGTTTGTGACCAGACATCCGAATACTGGTCCTTGTTTTTCTGCTAAGAAATTTTCTATAACAGATACCATGTTTGTCTCTTTTACTGTCTCCTTACCACGCTTTGATCCCACTACAGCTTTGTTCGACAAGCTGGCACTGGCACATTCCATAGGGCATTTGGATGAAGACATCTACCGAGAACTCCTGGATCTACCTCCTCTACTGGTCTACCATTCTTTCCTGGATGCCTGGGTGGCACCGCACACAGACTGTTGTGCGAAAAAGCAATACATCTACCTGTGCCGATGTAATGTGTTTGATGTTATATGAGTACCAATGCCCGTAGTCTGGGCAACAAGCTCCCTGAGCTGGTGGCCTTAATGGAAGAGGGATGCCTGGATATCGTAGCAGTCACAGAAACATGGTACACAGAGAACCATGACTGGGATGTTAACATACAAGGGTACATAACTTACAGGAGAGACAGGCAGGGGAGAAGAGGGGGAGGAGTAGCTCTCTATGTAAAGGAAGGGATAAAAGTAACTGAACAAAAGAGTAAACAGGGAGGAGAGGAGGCACTGTGGGTCACCTTGGAGACTGAAAGGGCACCACAATCCACACAGGGGTTGTGTACAGACCCCATGTCAGGGAAGGAATGAACAAGGATATGATGGAAGGCATTCTTAGAATGGCAGAGAAAGGGGAATGCATGGTGGGAGACCTGAATATGCCAGATGTTAACTGGAGCACATTTGCTGCAGCCACATCCAAGAGCAGGGCCATTCTTGACGCCCTACAGGTGGCAGGCATTAGACAGCTAGTTTCGGAACCCACTCGTGAGGGAGCAATCTTAGACCTCGTGCTCTCAAACGGGGCAGTGAGAGGATCTCAGATCTAGAAGTAGGTTGCCATCTGGGGACAAGTGACCATCAAACAGTGTGGTTCATGTTAAACTCAGCTACAGAGTCAAGCCATACAAAAGTGAGGGTACTGGACTTTAGGAGGGCTGACTTTGGCAAGATGGGAGAGTGTAACAGAAAAGCACTAGCAAACAGGCTAGAAGGAGGTGTGGAGCAACAATGGGGAATTATCAAAACTGCCATCACAGAGGCAACAAGCCTTTGTGTGAAGCAAATAAACAAATCAAAATGAAAGAAAAAAAAGCCACTATGGTTCTCAAGAGAGGTGGCTGTGAAAGTCAGGAAAAAAAAGATAGCATTCGAAGTATAAGGAAACACAGAAGGAGCAGGACAGAGAGCTGTACCAGTTAAGGCAGAAAAGAAGCAGGGAGGGAAGTCAGAATAGCAAAGGCCCAAACTGAGGAAAAGATAGCCAACTCAGTTAAGAAGGGGGATAAAACCTTTTATAGGTACATCAGAGAGCGTAGAAAGACAAAGGGAGGGATAGTGAGGCTGAATAGAATGAACGGTGGGTGGGCAGAGGGGGACAGTGAAAAAGCAGGAATACTGAACGAATATTTCTGCTCAGTATTCACAAAAGAGGAGGGGGAAGTGCCTAATCCAATTAACAGAAGCACTCTTGATAGGGGGGTCGATCCCAGTCCTTTCACAGAAGAAAGGGTTCTGTAAGAACTCCTAAAACTGAAGGTGGACAAAGCAATGGGTCCTGATGGAATTCACCCCAGAATTCTAAAATAATTAAGGAAGGAACTAGTGAAACCACTGGCTACTCTTTTTAATAAATCATGGGAGGATGGTGTGGTAGCCGAGGACTGGAGGAAGGCAGATGTGATTCCCCTTCACAAAAGTGGGACCAAGACAGAGGCAGGAAACTACAGACCTGTCAGTCTGACCTCTGTGGTAGGGAAAGTGATGGAGTCACTTCTGAAGGAAAGAATAGTTGAGTACCTAGAGGTCAGTGGAGCACAGGATCCAAGGCAGCATGGGATCACAGCGGGAAGGTCATGTCAGACGAATCTAATAGATTTCTTTGACTGGGTGACCAAAGTAGTAGACCAGGGAGGGGCTATGGACATGGCCTACCTAGACTTTAGCAAGGCATTTGACACAGTCTCACACAAAAGATTGATAGTCAAATTAACCAGCCTGGGAGTGGGTCCCAGGGTGGTAGCCTTGGTAAAACACTGGCTGAACAACAGGACACAGAAAGTAATTGTAAATGGAGTCCACTCTGAAGAAAGGGTGGTTACTAGTGGGGTACCGCAGGGTTCAGTATTGGGTCCATTCCTTTTTAATGTCTTCATCAGTGACATGGCAGAGGACTGGAAGGAAAAGTATGCCTTTTGCAGATGACACAAAGATCTGCAACAGGGTTGATACACAAGGAGGCGTGGAAAGGATGAAAAGGGACTTGGCAAGGTTGGAGGAATGGTCAGACGTATGGCAGCTAGGATTCAATGCAAAAAAGTGCAAAATAATGCACCTGGGAAACAAGAACCCAGGAGAAGAATACATAATGGGTGGGGCGGTAGTAACAACAACAAAACAGGCAAGGGACCTGGGGGTAATCATATCAGATGACCTTAAGGTTAGCAAGCAATGTGAGAAGGCAGTAGGGAGGGCCGGGGGTATACTGGGATGTATAGGGAGAGGCATCAGCAGCAGAAAACAGGAAGTTGTTATCCTCTGTACAGACAGTTGGTGAGACCCCATCTGAATACTGTGCCAGTTCTGGAGACCCCATCTCCAAAGGACATAGACAGGATAGAGGCAGTCCAGAGGAGGGCAACTAAAATGGTGCAGGGTCTGCAAGAGAAGCCGTATGAGGAGAGACTAAAGGAGCTTAATATGTATACCCTTGAGGAAAGAAGGGAGAGGGAGGACATGATAGAAACTTTCAACTACCTCAAGGGAATCAACAAAGTCCAAGAGGGTAGCATCTTTCAGAAAAAGAGACTTGCAAGAACAAGAGGACACAATTTAAAGATAGAAGGAGGGCGGTTCAGGGGCAATGTGAGGAAGTATTATTTCACAGAGAGGGTAGTGGATGCATGGAACAGCCTTCCTGAGGAAGTTATGAGGGTCTAAAACTGTGGGAGAATTCAAGAATGCATGGGACAGACATAAGGCAATTCTTGTGGGGGGCAGGAAGATATAGGCTGTTGGTTAACTAGGATCTGTGGCCTATCCTGTAGGTAGGGAAATGGGCAGACTAGATGGGCCTAGCGGTCCTTATCTGCCGTCAAAGTCTATGTTTCTATGTTTCTATGCCCTGTTTGTGCTACTCTCCAGACAGCATTGACTGGACTTTCACTATGGATGCTGACATCACTGAGAATGGCACCAGCGCTTTTGAATCAACGCAGTCACCGGATCAGCTCTACCAGTCCTATCGTGAGGAAGCTCATCGCCTGTCAACACGGATCTCCAAGATGACCTACACATGCCCTGTCCAGTTGCAAAAAATGGAGACTGCCTACTGTACGATCACAGTACAACTCTGACAGTGAATATTGCATAGTTACTAATGTGAAAACTTATTCTTATGGTTCTGTTACTTGTGCAATTGATTACCCCAACTTCTGTTTTGTTCCCCATCAGAAAACTGTTATTGGACACACTGTCATAACCCCCGTTCCCCTTATGGAAGCAGATATTATTGATGGTAATCCAGATTATTTACTTACACTTGAAGAATACCTACCCTACTTTAATGTACACATAGATCCACTGACACTTACACTGAAATCACTTTTAGATAGAAAGGACACACACCTCATCCACATCAGCAATAATATAACCAAAGCCAATGAAGCCATTCTTGACCTGATGAATGATGGAGACATGAATAACGCTTTGACTAACACTTGGTTAGAGATTACTTTTAAAGGTTTTGTTATAATACAAGCATTTTTGATATTTACTTTGATTATTATGCTTTGCTGCCTACGACGTACTCTCGCCAAATACCGTGAGCAGCTTGAGTTTCTTTACATGGCTCGTGCCTCCGGATTGTAAAGACCCACTGCTCCTGCCCACTCCTTACATTCACCTGTGTTGCCCTTTCTAGGCAACAAGGGGGGGAATTGTTACACGAGGTCCCTGCACCCTAATTGATACCCTCAGGGGTACACCGTAGACAGCTAATGTTTAGGCATAGGCTATACTAATACATAGGGCATAGGGCATCTACCGTACAAGAGTAGATGTCAGGATATGAATACATATTATTGTAACTCACTTTGCTTGCTAATGCACACACATTATACCATGTATTTTCTGTCTATTTCTTACTTGTCAGATGCCAAGACGCCTGTCCTTGAAGTAATTATAATGTGTAAGGCAACATTGCCATCTTTTGGTGATGGACACCACTTCACCTTGTTATGTAAGACTTTGTATAAGAACGTCTTTGTTCTAAAACTGATGACTTTACAGAATTATATAATGTTATCTTGGACTGTGGAGCCACCTCTAATTTAGCCAATAGGGCTCATCTCTGTAACTAGTAATGTTTCTATCTTTCAGTAACCATAGTAATTATCATAGGTATATAATGTTATGCACAGGTTTTACACCTCGGAGACCCAAGAGATCCCAAGAGACTACAAAGAAACCTTGAGGTGTAGGGAATGCTTAGCACTGGCTCCCGGTTCATATTGGTAAGAACTGCTTAGGGCAACTGTGATTCATCCCTGTTTGTAGTAATAAACTTGTTTATTACTTGAATGCAAATTGTTTGTGATTATTTGGATCTCCAATATTGCCAAGAACCTGAAAGTGAGGTTTAGACCTCTTACAGCTTTCACATTTTGTTTTTATAGCTACATCACTTGCTGTTCTGTGAATTTTTCCCAGCACTGATGTCCACATTGTCCTAACTTTGATGGATGTGGATTTAATAATGATCCTTGTTTTGCTTTCAAGTTTTCTTCTAAGTATCTACAGTTGATAGCATGATTGGGAGCAGATAACAAAATATGTACCCATTTCTTGTACACAATAAAAGTATATGGTATCCTTCCCGATCTGAAGGAAAATACATAACATCTTCAATACTGCAGCTGAAACAATATTTGCTCAGCATGGTAGAATTCTACTTTACACATTTATGGCTCTGCCTCTGCTACATCCCTTTACAGGATCACAGTTGCTCTTAACAAAGCATGCAGGCTTCTTACTGGGGATGCCCGCCTCACACACACATGTGACCTATATGCTCAAACTGGGTGGCTTCAATTATTCAGCCAGATCCAATATCAAACCTGCTTACTTGCCAAGAAGGCACACCTTAGTTTGTTACCCCATTGGGGTCCAAAAGCTTCTTAGCCTTTGTCACAGTACCCAACATACTCACAGCTTGGCAACTCATGTCTTTACTGTTCCCAGATGCTGCACCACCTAAGGTCAGAGGTCTTTTGCTTACAGAGCCCTCCTCTGGCTCAACTCCCTGGGTAGGGACATCTCTGCTAAGTCAAAACTCGGCCTTTTCAAACACAAATGCTGACAACATCTATTAGCAAACAATATACATGACTGCCGCCCTTAACAGCCTTCTACTTATTTTATCATTGTACTTATACCTTTCGGCACTTTTAACTCTTGACACTTCATTTCGATCCTACCTCGAGTCTTTTCCCCTCCACCCCTTACCCCTGCTTCTTCTCTGCTCATGCATCTTCAAGTTCTTCCCTTGCTCCTCCTCACCTTCCCTCTTGCATCCTCCACCCATTCTCTTATCTCATGCCACCTCTTTGCAACTTCTTCCACTCCTTCTCCCTATGTTCTCTCTCTTACGTCTCTCCCACCCATATTACTCTCTCTCTTGGGTTTTCAACAAGGCCTGCTAGGCTGCCCCCTCTCCTGACTAAACATCACCTCTTCTCCTTGTACTATTAATTTGTCTTCCTCCCCCTCACTTCACCAGCACTTCCCCTTCTCTCTGCACTCACCTCATTTCCCTCCTTCCACCTCCCCATTCTCTCATCTTTCTATCCCCATTACCTGCTTTGCAACTCCACTCCTTCCCTCTCCACGTCCTGTGCTACTCATCTCCTTCTCCCTCTTGTTTCTCCCATCCCACACCTTACATCCCATTACTTTCTCTTCTAGATTTTGACAAGGCCTCCTCTTTCTAGCCCATTGTACTGTTATATTGAGCAACATTCAGTGCTATTTTTAATGCTTTTGATGTATTAATTATTTTAAGTATATTCTTGATATCTGCTATTTACTTATCTATTGTTTACCTTGTTTTGTTTTTGTACTACTGACGTGGAACCTTTGTAAATGAGTTGTATTCCTCAAAGGTGTTGTAATCCAAGACTCAATAAATAAATAAAAAAGTAAACGAAAAATGACTAATTTAAAAAGCTGTGCATAAATACATCATAAAAGTACTATGTAGCATATGGGATGCCTAGTTCACTTCATTTGGGGATTAATGGAGGGTCTTACTGTGTTTGAAGAATGCATCTACCAAATAAGCAAAGAGAATGCCACCCTGGGCCAGATCATTTCCATGATCATTTTACTGAGATCAAGAACTTGGGAAGCTGTTAAGAGCTATTAATCAAAAACTAGACAATCTGGCATCTCAATTACTGGCAGACTATACCACAATATTAAAACTATCACAGAATCATCACTATAACAACAGGTTAGCATATTCTTCTAGACACATATCTTGGCCTTCTTTTCAAGTTGCAAAAGTGAGTCCATCAGAAACTGACTCTCATGAATACTATAAAAAATGTTCATCACATGGATACAGGCAACAAAAGGTGTATTATTGTATGAAGTGGTTAGACAAAACTCTTTTACTAAATAGTGCTGTCATTGGTACTAGGCCTTTTCTTACTGTTTCATAGACTGTATGGATTGGAAAATTTATCTTCAACTGTTGAAATTCAGACATAATCCTGGTTTAGCGTCTGTGAAATTTCAGAAATTTCCAAGAAAATGTCACACATTTTATCCAAAATTCTGATTTCGTATATCTCCATTTAATTTAAAAAGTATTTGTCAAAATTGCACTAAGCCTCCAAACTTTCATACATTTTAAAATTACAGATCACAATTATGTAAACTAAATGTATTTGTCCAAATTGTACCAGTTTTGGCACACTGACTTTGCCAAGGCCCATGCAAACATGTAACAAGTTTAAGATCTCTAGCTTTAAAGGTGACTGAGTTATAAGCCTCCAAATGTTCAGCAATTTTAAAATTACATTTCACAACTATGTAAACTGCAGAATTGTAAGTCCCTATAAGTTTAAAACCAGAGAACAGAATATCACCAATTTTGTTAGTTTCATTGACCTTAAATATTAGGCTTTAAGGCAACCACCATGGCCCAGCACCAGATCATCATGTTTCTTTCCAGACAATCCAGATTCAGAAGCAAGCACAGGAAATCATGTTGAGAGGTAGGCCATGGTTGAGACAGTTGTTGCTCAGCAGTGCATCTTGGTTGTGAAGGGTTGGCAGTTAGTTCCACTAACACAGCACCCCCTGCAGCTGGGCCAGGAGGCTTTTTCCTGCTGAATGAAAAGCTGTGGTTGTGCCAGGCTGACAGATGTACCATGGGAGATGGGAGGGAAAATATGTTGGAGAAAAACCTGGTAGCTAACTGAATGATGGCCGGGTTCATCCTGATCAGGGTATATCCCTTTGAACAGTGTACAGTATATCCCTGAAAGATGAGCAGCTGACTGGGAGAAAAAAATATATTAAAAAAATGAGTCTGTGTTTATCAGTTCTCTAATCTCTTGCTTAAAGGTTGCCAAGTTATAAGCAAGAACATATTCCAAAATAACATCAGCAATTGTGATAACAAAACATGAAGAATAGTCATGGACATCACTGTGCACCAGCCTGAATTCTTGTAATACCGTATGTGAAATAACCACAGGAGCTCACTGACTCAATGACTTATGGAAGCATGTACACTTGCAGAATTGTTTCTGAACAATGCCACCTTCTGACTCTTTAACAACCCTGTAGATAACAATGTATATTTTTATTGTTTAAAAACAGAGGTACCAAGTGACACCATGCCTATTTGCAACTGAGGCCATTGTGATATCTGGATATCTTTAGTCATGATGGAGCATGATGCTGGGCATCACTGTTGCAGGAGTGTTGGAGGGCTATTACAGGGCCATGATGCTGGTTAAGGTAAGGTGATTCAGTGGTGGTAAGTGGTTTCCCCAAGCAGAATTCTGGTGGCATTACCTATTATGCATCCATGACTTTATGAGCAAATTGTGCCGATTAGTAATTTCTAAAATGTCCACAATAATTTTAACCTACCGAACCACATTTATCCAGCTTAATTAGATTCCAGGACATATTTACTTTGGTATGCATGACAAATCTTGTGTATATACCTGTAATAGCAGTGGATCTAGCAACATACAAATATTTTGAAACTGTTCATACAATTTAACAAATAATTAAATTGTGAAGTTTTTATCGGCTGTAACTTACAATTTACGTAACCAATTACTTCTCTATTTAGTAGTTTCTATGACTCTTCCAAGAAAGTATGAATCATAATTTTCAATTAGCTAGCTCCAAAAGTGGCTAAATTGTAAGCACAGAAATATTTCCAGACATTTTCATATGAATAATAAATTGCCAGACTTCAAGCCCCTTTAACTTCTTCATCCCTCATCCAAATCTTATGAAACTTGATGTCCTTTTAGGTCCTATACCAGTTAATAAGCATTCCAAAGCTCAGATCTCTAGCTCTAATACTGATCACAGTATGGCAAATTAAACAATTTTGGAAAATCCCAACAATATTTGACATAATTTTGTGAATATCCTGCAAAATTAGAATGTGCTAATTTCACCCACGTCTAGTAGATTGCATGGAGAATTATCCAATTAGATACTCCAAAATCCAATAAACGTGCATTTGCTGAGCCACATAATGAGACAAACAAATTTTGATGTAAACTTGAAAATAAGCTGTTATCTTAATGTGCTCTCTCCTGGTAAAATACATTTTAATAAATAATATAATAAACTACATGACCATGAAAGTAATCTTCATGCCCATAAAACATACTTCATCAGTATACAGGTTGTAAATAAAACCAAAATGCTAGATTAAAACCAACATTTTGACCAGCCCGGTGGTGCTGAGGGTTGAGGCGCTGGACGCCACACCTCATGCCATGCTGGTGACCTGATTTCAGGAGTGAGCTCGGGTGCCAGGGGTTGGCAGGGGTGGAAGGGGATTGAGCACCTGCTGGGCTGCTCTCCTCCCTTGGGGGGTGGGTTAGGGACTGTCCCGCGTTCCAGTGGCCCCTGGTGGAGACTGGGGGAACTCCAGAATGTGGACCGCATGTATAGCATGGCTGACGTCAGCAGAGTTGCCTTGTGTGCTAGATGTCAGGCTGTGCTCACGCAAGGACCAGCATAAGGGGAAAAAGACCCCTCCAGCCCGGATAGGCGATGGCTCCGCAGTGTCCACCTGCCACATGCCCAATGCTGGACCTCTACCTCCACCATTTTGATTGCCCGTGGAGCTTTCCTCCATGGCTCTGTGAGAGACAGTAATGCCTTTGAGGTAGGTGGAGGTCACAGCGGGCGGTAGAGTGGGGGATGAGTCGGTCCTGAGAGAGTTCCAGTGTCCGGGGGTGATAAAAGTGTAAAAAAAACAAAAACAAAAAAACAGCATTTTGATCATACACTACAGTTCTCATTACCCATTCTTACCAATTAATTGATTTTGCATTCTTTTTAAATTTGACATTGTATTGGCAAGTCCTGTTGTGTTACAACACTTAACCAGCGTAAAACCAACTTTTCTGAAATATACTTTTGAAACTCAACTGAAAGACATCTGTAACTCTGTAACAATGCAATACATAACAGTTGCAATTCCTTGGCATCTGATTTTTCAAGGCTTTGCCGTTTACCAAGTCACTGTTATATAAATGCGTTTTTGTTGATGTGGCTGCTTAATGTTTCTTAAAAAATTCAAGTGCAGTGTTCACTATAGCCATGGGGTGTAACTGTTTTCCTCACATTGTGGCCTATGCATGAATGGACCCAGGATATTATAATAATAATAATAAAAAACTTTATCTTTATAGCACAATTCTAAAACCAAAGTACTTTACATAGTTAAATTACGTGTAAATAACAGAGTAGACAATCCATAAAGTACTAATAATAATACAGATTGCAAATAGATCAGATAATATAATCACCGAATGCTTGCTTGAATAAATGGGTATATACACTATAAGTGCATAGCCTGGTCATAGCCCTTTGCACCCTTGCAGAGGTGCACATTGTATGCCATGCAGTAAACCTGACCATCTATCAGTAGCCCTGCCCTGCATGTATAGAGGAGCAGAATAGGGATAGGGAGGCAGGGTCTGGGATTCTTGCACTGTTAACAGGTGAAATATCCTTTACCATGTGGTATAGGGTGTAGATGTCAGAGCACACCCTGGTACTGGCTGGGCCACAGGCACTACTGGTGCATGCTGGCCAGGAGCCCCAGACCCTGCATCATGTCTGGAGGGTTGGGGGTGCTACAGAATTGGTGTGGTCACTATGTTAATACAGGCCCTCATCACCTGCTGGCGTGGCCACATAGAGGCTCTGGCAGGGTGCCAACAACCATAGCCTGCACCCCCTCTTTGCTGGCACTCATCACATTTATGCATGATGTGGAATCCAGCATTGTACCCCTCAGTCCAGACACACACACTACAGTACCTGTTTGCAGTCACAGCACTGGAAACTGCAAGGGGATCCAGTATAGAAGGGGCATGTACTTTTCTATAAATGTCACAGGGGTCTGACAGGCCACACCATATGTGGCAGTTCATCATGCCAAGTAAATGTGGCATGTAGGCATAGTGATTAGATCCACTATGTCTTTATTGATGTTGTTAAAACAAATGTTTTAAACCTAGATTGTGCTCTGGAATTCAATTTGGTGGGTTTAATGGGGGTGGTGAATGTCTGAGCAAGGTATGACATTATATGTTCTTACATTCTGTAATATTAAACCCTAATGTGTGCAGTTATATAGATTTTTTTGCATATTGTTGGGAACAATCACTTTCAAGTCTGGTTAAAAAAAGCCAAAAGCCATTGTGACAAAGGGAAACAACTGACTGAATTTAAAAATTCCATCCAAGTATTTAGTTACCAATTGGTTTATTATTAATTCACTTCCTTCCTCTTTTCCATGTTGTAATTTTTACCAATGTGTATTTTTAATACTATAGCAGGTAACTATATTTACTGTGCATATTTACTGATGAGACTTTTTTCATCAAGCTATCACTCAAAGGACACTGTTTGGTCAGTGGTGTTATCCTTAATAAAAATGAACTGAGACATGCAGATACTCTTATATTCATATAGGCTAAAACAGCCATAAAATTACCACAAGTAAAACTGAGTCTTTTAAAAAAAAATAGTTCCATCAGAATCAGAGATAGGTCATACCCAGCTCACCCATCTCTGTCTAAAACTAAGTTACTAATTTAAGGTAATATGAATGGAGTTGTCACATTAAATTTTTGAAGTCAAGCAAAAAACATACATGCCATTTCACCTCACAGCCTAGGTGAAGGGGTAGTGGATTAACTTAAGAAGCCAGGAGAAATATTGTATGACCTTTTATTTGCTAGAATAACATCATGGATTATGCTGGATTTGACTGACAGTGCACTAGCAGAAGCAGAACAGAAAAGTTAACATGGAAGCATAATAATGTATTTATATATTTATTTACTTATTGAATTTTGGTAACTTAAGTTTGGTCATTTAAGGCAGTAATGCATCAAAAATTGTTTGTTTTTTCCTGAAAAGTCTCGTTTCTAACTTCAATTACTAGAATGTTAGCATACATATTAAATCTGCTTTACAAGATTATTCCTTTTCTGTCCAAAACACATTTTTTTAATTTTGTTTTAGATCCTAACCCTTAGTTTTACAATGCTATTTCTAAGCTAAACAGGAGGCCTTTTTTATTTTTATTTTTAGAGAAGATA
Organism: Neoceratodus forsteri; assembly: GCA_016271365.2. NCBI lineage: Eukaryota > Metazoa > Chordata > Ceratodontiformes > Ceratodontidae > Neoceratodus > Neoceratodus forsteri. The sequence continues at coordinate 268,908,006 of CM028137.1, forward strand.
ATTTCAGACATTTATAAAATACCCAAATGCTGGTAGAACTTGAAAATTTTATCAGCAAATGAAAATAAATGATAGCCCATGACAATGGTGACCAAGATTGAGAACTTTCAAAAAGGGTGACTCAATCATGGTGCCTGTCCACAGGGTTACTGGGCAGGGAGGGCAACCAGATGTGGGGAGTCTATGAATATATAGTGACAGGATGTCACTATATGTGCATGCATGAGGGGTGAGGGTTTGTGAGGTGTAGTACGGTGGTGGGCTGCTGAGCAGGCCCTGTGGTGTAATGGGTGCATGGCAGGCTAGGGTTATGAGGGTGCTGGGTTCAGTTCTGGGTGTGAGATCATTTTGTTGCACCAGGCCATTTTCCTTTTTCGCATTTGCAACCCCCAACATGCATCCCCCTGGATTTGAGAATTCTTTATTAGGGGGATACTGGAGGTGAAGCCCCACTGCGGGTGGGGGGTGTGGGGACACTGCCCCCGCATAAAAAAAAAAAAGTTTCTGTTGCCCTTTTGCTGTGTGTTGGGAGTGTACATTGCTGAAATTGATTTTTGGTGATGTACACTTGCCCTAACAGCCTTTCTGCGATCACCATTATCACATGGAACCAAATAGATGATGTCTGGAATTTGTTAACCAAAAATGTAGGAATACATTTTTGGCCCAGCTTTGCCACACTTCTGTTTTTAGATCAGAAGGGACTCTAGGTCAACCAAGTCTTCCCCCAGCTTCATAACCATATATTAATTTCAGTGGGCATACACAACCAGAGTAATGTTTTGCTTGTGTAACTGTGATAACTGTTTGGCCATTCCCACTCTCAATTCCATGGGGAATTGCCACCCTGTAGGGGTACAAAGGCATGGAACTCTCAAAGAGGGTTCCACTGCTAGAGGTGCCGTGGGAAAAATTCTCTGAGATGAAGCCCTGTGAGGAGAGAAGCATGTGCTGGAGGAGGAGCGGTGGATGGTGGGGAAAAGAAAAAGTGCTTCAGAAGGAGGCTGGGAGGAACTGCTTATACAGTATAGCTCAAGAAGGGGGTGTGGCTGGTTGCTCATCAAATTGAACTAAAGGCATAGCCTTTCAATTCACTTGGCCTACACAACCAGAGTAGTGTTACGCTTACAGAACTACGATAACTGTTTGACTGTTCACACACACCATTCCACAAGGAATTACCACCCCCCTAGGTGCACTGAAGGCAAGTAACCATTGAAGAGGGTTACACCTCTAGAGGTGGAACCCTTGAAGAGGGTTACACCTCTAGAGGTGCCACATGAAAGACTCCTTTTGTTAAAGGTACCTTAGGAAGGATCCCCCAAAAGAATATTAAGCAGTAAATGTTGACTATGAGGTAGAGAAGCAGACTGACAGTAATGGTGAGACAGCTTGATGAAACACAAATGAGATGGTTTGAATCCCACAGCTTTCACTTACATACTGTGTGACCCTGAGCAAGTCACTTAACTTCCCTGTGCTCCCAGGTTGCAACTGTATAAAAGCGTTCAGCTTAGTGTGCTACTCCTGGTTAAACAACCAAATAAAAAAAAAAAGATGCACAGGTTGTCAGGACTGCACTGATAAAATGGATTACACTGATGACATCAAGGAGCTTCCTAAGGAGAGAGGAAATGGCAAGTAGGGCCACCATCCGTCTCCATCCAATAGTGGAAACCTACCTAAGGAAACTAGGGAATATATTATAAACAACTAACTACATATTATGAACTTTGGTGAGGAGGAGAGGATACCCCCCTTTAAAAGGAGGAAACCTCTGGGGATCTAAAGCCTGGGGCATCTTCCCTCCAGGCTAAGTGTAGTTTATTTAGTGATTGCTCTGCTGCTGCAGTTTAGAAGTCCAATCAAAGGGGAGTAATATTCCAATTTAGTAGCATGCTCTCACAAGACGTCTAACAGGAATACCGTGAAGGGTTGTGAGAGACCTCTGCAACAACGGGTACTCTGAAGCGAAAGCAGACCCCCCAAGGTTGAAGGTGGAGAGTAAAGACCACTGTGACACTCAGCTGGCCTACCAACTAAAACAAACCAGGTGAACCTGAGGCAGCCATAGGGAGATTAGCATTTGAAGATGCCACAGTGATGCCATAGCTAATGGAGCACTCGGTAGCTGAAGTCTTAGTTTCTGAATCAAGAGGTGCACCATATGACTGCATGCTAAAGCTCTGCCTAGAGCAAGGACATTCCCACTATGGACCAGATGAGAAGGATCCCACCCCCCAAGGTTCACATGCTCAAGATGCAGACTTTGTGAGTGCAGACAAGACCATCAGCTTACAGTGCAAGCCCAGAGCCAGACAAGGAAATGAACATGGTTGGCATGCCTCTGATTCATGAATGACAGCATGAGTCAACTTTGAGTGCTAGATAGGAGGAGGCCAGGCAAAGCCAGTGGCCATAGATTAGCTAACAGATTATTGATGAGGAGGCAGGGTGAAGCCAGTGGCTGTATATATTGATGAGAAGGCTGGCCTTGAAAGGTTGCAAGCAAACTCTGCAACCATGAGATTGAAAGGCTGCGTATGAACTCTGCAACCACAAGAGCTACAAAGGTGGGGCCTGGGTGAGGAGGGAGGCTGCAGTGTGAGCCAGCATTTTGTGGTTTGATAGTAATTGCAGCCAGTGGAAAACAAGTCAAACAATTCCTTTATGGAAGCCAAACTGATGGTGACACAGAAGGTAGGTGTTTAAGCAGTGAAAGGCTGTAATACCAGTGATTGAATCAATTTAGCGTAAATAAATCAATGTGGTTTATCAGAGAGGAGATACAGTATGTAACAGCATTTGAAACAGCATTTGCAACAGCAATAAAATGGGAAGCAGCACGGGTAATCATGATGCATCACATATGAGGTAGGTTGAACTATGTATGTGCTTGGCCAGCCAGTTCCATAAAGGAGCAAATCATAGTTCACATAAAAGCATTTGATGCGATGGTTTCAGCATGAACAGTGAACTAATATGACTCCATACAGTGCAGTAATGGAATGCAATGGATATCTGAAGGCCATGTAGGCTGCAAGGTTATTTTTTTATTCATGGATAACTGAAAACCATGTAAGCAAGAAAACAGTGCAAAATCAAATAGCTTACATAAACCATGCTCCTGCTACTCAGAGCCATGATGCCCCACCGTGACAGCACAGTCGCCCATCATGGAAATCAGAGGAAGTCACAAGCTGAGCACCATGAAACCAAACAGCATTGTAATGTTGATAGGGTAGAAACCCAAAATAGAGGCACTTTTACTGCCACGGTCCTAGTTAAGGACAGCCAAATGATAGCAAGCCACTGAGCCAGTAGAGCAACAATAAACTGCAGCAGAGCCACACTACACTGCAGAAAGGCAAGCAGAGGAATTAAAAGCTTGGGGTAATAGCTGCTTGACAGAACTAATATTGAATGAATTGAGCAGAGCTGCTGAGACAAACAGAGCACAGCAGAGAGTGGCAGCTACCTGGAGCAGGATAAGCCTGGACCAGGTGCAAACAAGTAAGGTGGATAAGCACAGAGATAGTAGAAGTAGGGAAGCAGCAGCTGAGCTGAAACATACAGATAACAATTGCAGTTGCACTGAGGGTTTGCCAAAATCTGGTGATTAAATGGGATCATAAATAGCTCAAGCTAAGGATTAGCACAATACAAACAAAGGGCAACAAGATGCTAGGAAAAACTAGAAAGCTCCAATAGAAATGAAAATGCAAAACAAAAAGCACAAATGCAGCAGGACAGGAAACAAGCAACACAAAGAAGCATGCAGCAGCCAGTGACAAGCAATACTAACCAAAAGCAAGAGAAACACAACAAACAGAAATCCTGCATAAACCAATCAGAGCCCAAAGCTCAAGGGAAGGAGGGAGGGAGGTAGATGCTGTGGGGGGGGGGGTGCAGGTCCCAGGGGAGAAGACAGAGATGGACAGAGCCTCCAGCTGACTAAAAAAAAGTGCTTCAGAAGGAGGCAGGGAGGAAATTATTATATAGCTCATAGAGGGGGCATGGGTGGTTGCTCACCCCCCTTGAACTACAGTCACAGCCTTTCAAAAATATGCAGTGCATGGATCTATTTGTCTATAAAAATACTGCACCCATTTTATGACCCAATGTGCCTTCTTATTTCCTTGGTAATGGAAGTTTTGTCTAAGCTTATCCTGAAGGCAAATGCTGTCTTCAAATCCAGTTCCTTCACTTGTAGGCTGTTTCATAGGTACTGTACACCACCCTATGACAGAAGTTGTGCTTCCTAATGAGTTCAAAATAATCAAGAGAACTCACCTCTCTTAAAGAAGACCAGTAAGGTAGTTTCTTAAGGAAAGCTAATTTATTCCACGTTATAACCACCGAACACACAAAACAGACCAAGCCCCTAGATTTTGGGGTGAAACATAAGGAGGTGGTCCTACTCAACCACCACTCTTCCAGTATGCTGTGTTGCATGTTCAGTGGTTATATGGTGAAATAAATGGACTTTCCTTAAGAAACTGCCTTGCTAGTCTCCTTTAAGAGGGGTGAGTGTCCTTGACTGTTTTGTACTGACTGACATATCATTTGAACTTCACCATCAGCTCAGTGCTTGCTACCACTGACATACTATTGTGCCTCCTAATCTTACCTCTGTATTTCCCACCTGTGATTTTCAGAGTGTGACTCATTTCTTGCTGGAGAACACCTGATCAAATATGTCCATCTGTTCAATGTCGTCTATACACTTGAGTATTCAGGAAACTGTTATGTCCCCACCCCTCTGTCTCATTTTCTCTCTCAAGAGTAAAAATGCTAAGGAAATATAGCCTGTCCTCATAGCTTTTGTCCTGCATACCCTAAACATTTTGGAGGCCCTCCACCTTAGCTGCCATACTGTTCCTTTTGTACTGAGATGCCAACAGCACCTAATTATTGTAGTTAGGTTCTGACCAGTGCCTTGTAAAGTGGCAGGAGTATTTCCTCTACTCTGCTGTTCAACTTTCTTGTGATGTATCCCAGCATTCAGCCAGCCCTTTTGACAGCAGCCACACATCTGAAAGGTACAATAAGGGATGCCCCTTACAATTAGGGAAGACAGAGTGTTATAGCTGTTAAAAGACATGCCTTGGAAGTAATGAACTCAAATATAAATTCAACCATAATCACTGATTCACTATGTGAGTAATCAAGCCTCCTGACTTCCCTGTACTTTCAATTCAGTTAATTTTATTTGATCAGTGGGTGAATACACTGGGCCACATGTCCCATTTAAAGGCACAACATGGAAACATGCAACACAATACATATACAGACATAAGATACTTAGATGTACAAAGTACATAATAATTTACAATCTAGACTGGCCCATTAGTGCAGCGGTAGCACTACTACTCACGACACTGATGACCTGGGTTCGAAAGCAATCCCAAGGTGTCAGATAGCAAGATTGGGGGTGGAGGCTCAAGCATATGTGGGACCACTCTTCAAGGGGGGGGTAAGAGCTCAGTGCTTGACTGGTCCCTGGTTGTAGACAGGAAAAAGGCAGCCTGATCTGAAGAGACAGGGGAGACAAGGCAGATGTTGGCATGTGTGCCTTGACATCAGCACATGCCACATCCCCAAAAGGAGAAAACCAGAAAAACTCCCAGTCGAGCAGGATGACACCCAGCCTCGGCAGGCCCTGCACCCAGTGATTCAGGAACCTCCTTAAACTCTGGATCCTGTCCTGGTGAGTCGAGGGACTCCTCACCACCTTGCCATGGAGGAATACGGGAGCAGGGAAGCCCTATGAAAAGCCAGGGTGACAGGTCTGGGAGGACCAGTGGAAGGAGGGCTGACTGATGTAGGGAGGTATAAAAAAATATACAACCTAAGAATTATTTAGAACAAATGCAAACTGCTGATTTAAACTTGTGAGGTACTGAATAGCATGTTTGTTGTCTTATGTAAACCAGGTGATTATCACTAAACCAAGTAAAATTTTTTTCTGAATTCATATTCAGATTTTTCTTTCAGTTATGTCACATCCCTTGCTGCAGTGTAAATAACTTTGTCATCAGCATATAAAACTGCACTGGCATTCTTACAAGTCAGGGGTAGACCATTTATGAATAAAGAAAGCAACATGGGGAGCCCAGTATATCCCATTTGTACTATATTGGGCGAAAAAATGTAGCACAACATAATGCTGAATACTGTATTTAAAAGGTATGACTAGTCACTAAAGATGCAATGAGAGTAGAAGAGGCTACTGCAATATGAGTGACTGCACTGTTTGGGGGGTGCTCTTAGTGTTCAAGAAGTGAGCAATAAGAACAGATCATGGATTTGAGACAAAACAAGGATAGGTATAATTACAGAATTACCATTCATTTCAGTTCTACTAAGAAAGGAAGCAGATAAAATAACCAGCAACAGCAATGAATTTCAGAGAAGGTAAGCAATCATAAAATGTGGGGTTTCAACTTAAAATAGTGTGATGCAAAAGGGTTGACAGTGTCCCTTTAAAAGGCATGCTTACTCTCTGCTATACCAACAGAGACCATTGTTAACCAATCCAAGTTTAAATGTACTAAAAAAAGGAAGCTAATGTAGGATATTTTTCCTTTAGTCTTCTTGTTTATAATTTCTAGTGCAAATACATATTTTTTTTACTTTGTTCTCTTCAATTTCCTATGAGTGTGTATAGCCCAATTCCAAAGTGGAAATCAAGTTGACTAATTCTAAAATATTTAATAATATTGCTGGAAGGACTGACCAGCTTTTCCTTATCACTGAAGATGGGACTCATTGTAAAGAGAGCCCCCTGGGTTCTACATGTAAGGCAATCCTTGATATTTATTGTTGGCAGGTATGTTCAGTCCCTGCTGGGATCATAGAGATAAGGTTCCTTGCCTGCAGGTATCTCTGGAAGACAAAATTAGACTGTTTACTTGCAGTACTTACCTTATCCTTTTGATTCAGAGTGTTTCTGAGCAGATTTTCTGACACTTGCCAGCCTCACATCACTGGGGACTGGCTGGGTAATGATATGGACTCCTAGTTGAAGTTCACCATGCCAGGTTTCTTCTTGATTTTTATAATTTAGGATCCAGATTGAATAGATTTGAAGCTGGAAAAAGGTTTGCAAATGATTTAGTCTCTAGGCCTCCTGTGAATATGAAATTTGCATAAACGTAACATGTAATTATTACTGAACATTATGCTAATTATCTTATTTGCATATGATATCTGGAGATGAGATCTGGTTAAGTTTGTAATTTTAGAACCATCAGGGTTAACTGGGGTTCACATTTTTATAATAGTTTGTCAATCCTTATTCTCAATATTATGCTTCCCAAAAATGGGGGGGGGACCTTTATATTGCAGGCATATTAAATAGTACACCATGATCCATACAGGAAAGCAACCTTTTTCAACACTTATCCCTCTTGTGTGGTGGTGTTGCCAATTTAGTCATACCCTAATGAAATTAAAACAAGAACATTTATATAAATTGAAAAAATAAATTAAATTCACTGTTCTACTGATTGCTGATCTATCTATCTTTGGAGTCTGATGGCTGCCACTATTGTTGTTGATGTCTGGTCTTATTCTGCTGCAATGTCCTCATTCTCTATAATGCAGTACAATTTTATTTAGTGTCCTTCATACAATAAATCACAAAATGTGAAAGGCAATGCAGTGCTTCAAATATTGCAAAATAATTTGATTTCATCTTTGGTCTCACCTTGGGTCTGCTGTCCAGCATGTGTTGTTACAGATTTACCAAGTGGCATTCTCCTTCTTCTCTCCTGCTAATTTCTATTAGAGGAATAAATGCATGGATTCCTTTGATGTTTTGGATAGTTATTTGACAGACTTGTAAACAAGAGAACAGTTTCTTTTAGGAGAATTGCTTTGGGAAGAAAAATAATTTCTGCAGATTGCATTCATTCAGTTTGGTGAAATGTTCCAGACTGGGGCCAGATAAAACAGTAAGCTGATGAGATTTACCACTGCTGATGCACTTCTGCTTGGTGATGTTCCATGCAAATGTGGCTGCATTTGCCATGAGACCACCAAGGTTTAATGATTATCTCTGCAACTAACATAATATGTTTGAAAGGTAGCACACAGGTAGATGGCCTCATTGCTGAGAGAATTTTCCATAGATCACAAGTGTATAATAAATGAACATTGATCTTCACAAAGTCATTGTAATAATGCACCACCTTTTATGAGTGATAGTTTCTGATAACTGAACAATGCTGCAGTAGTGAGTTATTAACATGAAATGTTTTACATTACATTGAGTTCATAGGGTGTACACAACCAGGATAAGAGTCATGCTTATGCAACATTGTTGTTAGTCAGTAGGTTAGGTGTATGATTGAGTATTGATTACAAGTGGATGCTTTGGCAAATCACAGTCTGTCCCCTATGGGACTACCACTCTATTGGGATACTATGAAGGCAAAAGAACCCTTTTGGCAAGTGCTCCACTCATAGAGGTGCCTCAGTAACATAATTCATTTAGGTTAAAGTTGCCCTAGGAAGGTGTTCAAAAAGAACTGGAAAGCTGGTGCTGCAAAAGCTGATTTTCAAATGACATGCAGTTTGAATCTAGTGATGATTGATAGCTGACAGAGGCATTACTTCCAGAGGAGAAAATTAATGCCAGGATTGTAAGATGAAGTAAAGCAAGCCACCATCCTTTCCCAGCTGGCAGCAGAATCCTAATACTAGAAACAGTGCTATAATTAATAAATATACTTCATAATGGCCTTCATCACTTAGGATGGAAAAGAAACAGTGGATAAAATCTCTGGAGATTCATGGCCTTTGTCTTCACCCCACCTGGCATGGGTAATTCCTATTATGACAGCTCAGTTTGTCAATTTGTAATTCTTTCCAAGGGACGTTTTGGGAGGGATACATCTTGCTTTATCCCTCTAATGCAGGGTCAGGCAACCCAAGATAATCTGAGGGTCACAGGTATGCCTCTCAAACACCCCCAAGGGCCACAAGACAACCTTTACCACAGTCACCAGCCAAAATTATTCATTCGAATTAAAAATGAGCTATATACATTATAACATTAAGAATATAATAAAAGACTTGAACACAACAATACAGAATAAATAGCAAATGCAGATGGATGTGGGGGCCACAGGTTGACCCCTGGGGGGCCTCATGTGGTCCTCGGGCTTTGGGTTGCCCACCACTGCAATGTGATAAACCTGTGGGGTTCTGTAAGTTGATCTCTACAGTTAAAGTAAGTTTCCCCATGAAGGAGGCACACCCCACAAAGCATGGGATGAGGAGAGATATGACTGCTAAAAGGTTAGCACCCAGTCTCAAGATCATGAAGATTCCTACCTGTGAATGGAAACTAAAGAATGGGGATAGGGATGGGGATAGAGAACGAGTCCTGATGAACGTCAGGAAGATACAAGGATAACAGCTTCCAGAGGTGCTGCTGACACAGCCTGCATAATTAAAGGAACCCATTTGGACTGAAGGTTCCACCCTCTGGCAGCTGAAGTCTTTAATACTACACTAGGAGTATCAGCTAGAGATGTTGCAAAATTTTATTTCACCAACAAAATCATCAGTTTCACCCCACATAACATTTGTATTTATTTTATTTATTTAAGAATTGGGTATACAACCTTTGAGTCAAGGACTCATTTACAAAGGCACCTCATCACAGGGAGGCAGGCAAGTAAACAGTGTGAGGTACAACAGGGTAACATACAGGTGCAGGATACATATATCAATAAAAAGCACATTGTTGCAAGGAACAATAGGCATTGTTGCATACATTAATTGCTAGTAAATATAGAGTAGCAGTCCTGGGGACCTTGTCAGGCAGTATTGTAGAATAGCAGTCAACCAGACATTGTCAGGCTAGGGGAGTGGAGGGCGGATATCATGCCCTCGCAATAGATGCTAGTGGCAGTTACAGCTTTGGGCATCTAAGAGGAAATTCCTGAGGGCAGCTTTGAAGGGGCCCAATTTGTAGAGATTCATGACAGAGGGCACTAGGAATTTGAACCATGTGGGGGCACGATAGTGGAAGGACCATTGGGCTAAAGAGGTCTTGGTACAGGGCACCTGGAGTGTAGACTTGACTGTACTCTGGGTGGAAACAACTGGGTATGCAGGCTGCAGGGATGTGGCAACCCCTGGGGGTGATAGGCCTAGCAGGGATTTTTCAGCAAGTAGGCAGGTTTGATAGCACAGGCATTTGTCGAAGGTGAGCAGGTTGGCGATTGAGTATAGCAGGCAGGTATGAGTCCAATGGGGTGCGCCGGTCAGGAGCCTGCATGCCTTATTTATTGAGGTCTGAATTTTAGTGAGGGCAGAGTTGTCAGACATGGCATAACTAGGTAAGCCATAGTCTACTAAGGACAGAACAGAGGAGTTGATGGCCAAACGGAGGGTGTTTTGGGGGAGGCAAGCTTTATGTTGATAGAGGAGACCGATCCAAGAATTTATAGCTGAGGACAAAGTATTGATGTGTGTAGAAGGTAAGTGCTGAATCAAAGGTGATGCCCAGGTATTTGTAGGATGACACCTGTTCGAGAGGTTGTGGAGTACATTTCACGAAATTAAGCACATACAGTGAAATTTCACCATCAATTTTGCTGGTAAATTTTGTCTTCCAGTACTATTAGGTGAAATTGGGCAAAATTAGGCATTGTCACATGATTTATTCTCTTCAGGTCACATGGGTGTCTGCAGTCAGGCTGGAAGTCCCTGATTCTGCTTCCTTTTGTGTGTGTTTTTGGCAGAGATATTCAGAGAGTTAGGCAGCATGAGAACCACTTGTCTTAGATTGTGGTTTTACACATTCTGTTGTTTAAAAATAGTTAATTTCTCAAACTTTTTTTGTGTGTTTATATGTTTCTGAGTGGTAGATTATAGTGAGAGAGAGAGAGTGAGTGAGAGTGTGTGTGTGTGTGACTCCATCACACTGTCTTTCTTTCTCTCCTATTTTTTCTTTCGTTTCCTGTTAAGAAAACTTTTTTTTTACTTTGATAATGGATGGAAAAAGTGAGAGTGATGGTCAGATGAAGAAGGCTGGTCCAAATAGTCACCTTAACAGGTGAGCATTTAGACCTGTGGGGACTGACAGGGAAAGTCAGGCACCCCCCCCATCAGAAGCAGCTGGAGTCAGTGCCCCACCCACAGCATCAGCAGGATGAAGTGCTTCACATCCCCAGCAGCAGGAGCCCATTGCCCCCACAGTATCAGCAGCAGGATCCTGTGCCCCCCACCTCCCCGCAGCAAGAGCAGGATATTGTGGAGCCCAGACATCAGCTGGTGCCCCCCCCAACAACAAAGGTTGTTCACAGTGTGATCCTTTTTATCCACAAATGCTGCAGATAAAAGTGACGTCATCTGCAACATTTGTGGGAGTAGTGTCCATCGAGGGAAGAGAAGGACACACCTAGGGACTGGAGGCCAAAGGACCATTTCCAGCACCACCACCCAGCAGAGTGGCAGGCAAAGGAGAAAGAGTTGGAAGCATTAGCAGGATGCAGCAGCACTGGGGAACTCAGAGAAGGGGAAGGGGGCCAGGAAGAGCAAGGCAGCCCTTCTGTGCCTGTCGGGAGCTGGCGTCTATGCAGGGGGCTTTGTACTCAGATATAGTAGCAGCAACACAACCACCCCACAGTCACCTGTGCTGCCAACATCAGGATACTGAGCCAGCACTGGCTGCACCTGGTCAAGTAGTCACCAGTGAAGACCTGGCGGCCATGCAGGCTGAAGTGCAAGCTCTGCGGCAGGAGTTTCAGCAGTTCCACCCGGAGTTTAGAGAGGCCAGGGGGAGCATCAACAAAATAATGGAGGACCAGCAACAAGTACTCAATCTCCTGGTGGACTTGCATCATGCTGGTGGTGTTGGCACTTCTGGGAAGGTTTAAGTTAAGAAGTGGAACTCAGCAGCAGTTAATTTCTTTTTCTTTTTCTGAATCCTATCCTCCTGTGTCCTGTCACTGTGTTTTGATGTTCTTCTCTTATGTCCATTCTCCTACATCAAAAAATAAGGAAAAAAGGAAAAAAGATAAAACAAAAAATTATCTTTTCTGTCCTCTGGTCTTTCTCTATATCCTCTTGTTTCTTTGTCAGGTGTTATAAATATATGACTTTGTCCAGTGGTTTTGTGTGGTGTGTTGTGTGTAATGTTATGCTCCCCATAGTATTCATTCCTTTTCCTTGTTCACTGTTTTAGTTTTCCCCTCTCATATTATTACCCTTGCCCTGACCCGGCCTGTCCCCTCCTCCTGTCGTACTCGTGTGTCATAGTCAGTGGTGTACCCATAAATACCTTACCTTTGTTTTTCTTTTGTGTTCATATATTTCTTCCTACTATCTACAAATGTCAAGTATTGCTCCTATAAACAAAAATGTTTTCCAAAATCTATTTGATGTTGTTGCAGTGGCAGTTGTGGTTCAACATGTGTGCAGCAACAGTCTGAAGATGTACACAGCAATCACAGAAACATAAGCAATGTTATTGTGAAGTTAAACATAAATAAGATTTCAGTGCTTTACACATTTGTCCTGCACTTGCCACAAATGTTAAGTTGGCCTTGGGACCTTCCCTTCCAGTCCACACTGTGCTATGCAGAACAGGGTTTATATAAGTCCAGAAATATCACATGTGAAATTCCACAGAAAATTGATACAGAAATGTGGTCTCAGTCCAGAAGTTGTGTAGTGCTCCGTCACCACCAGGATATAAAAATGCTCTCTTATCCACTGTTTACAAAGGATTTCAAGCTGAATCTTGTTGCCACTAGTGCAGAACAGGCCATGCAAGTCCAGAAATGTTACATGAAAAACGTTAGATAAAATTGAGACAGAAATCTGATCTCAGTTATGATGTTATATAGTGTCCCCCACCTCCTAGACCAAAAATGCTTTTTGGGCCAATGTTTACAAAGGATGTCAGGCTGGATCATGTTGCTGTTAGTGCAGCACACACTGTACAGGTCCAGAAATGTTACATGAAAAATGTTACATAAAACAAACTGAGACAGAAATCTGGTCTCGGTCATGATCTTATATAGTGCCCGCCCCCCACCTCCCAGATCACAAAATGCTGTTTGGGCAACTGTTTACAAAGATTTTCAGGCTGGATCTTGTTGCTGTTAGTTCAGAACAGGCTGTACATGTCCAGAAATGTTACATGAAAAATGTTATATAAAATTCAGATAGAAATCTGCTCTCAGGCATGATGTTATAGAGTGCCCTGCCACCACCTGGACAATAAAATGTTGTTTTGTCCACTGGTTACAAAGGATTTCAGGCTAAATATTGTTGTTGCTAGTGCAGCACATGCCATGCAACTCCAGAAAAGTTACATGAAAAATGTTACATAAAACTGAGACAGAAATCTGGTCTTAGTCATGATCTTGTATGGTACCCCCCTCCTCCCGGACCAATAAAATGCAGTTTGGGACACTGTTTACAGATGATTTCAGGCTGAATCATGTTACTGTTAGTGCAGAACAGACTGTACATGTCCAGAAATGTTACATGAAAAATGTTAAATAAAACTGAGACTGAAATCTGGTCTTAGTCATGATCTTACATGTTGTTCCCCACCTTCTGGACCAACAAATGCAGTTTGGGTCACTGTTTACAAAAGATTTCAGGCTGTATCTTGTTGCTGTTAGTGCAGAACAGGCCATACAGGTCCAGAAATGTTACATGAAAAATTGCTATATAAAATTCAGACAGAAATCTGCTCTCAGTCATGATGTTGTATAGCGCCCTGCCACTACCCGGACAATAAATTGCTGTTTTGTCCACAGTGGGCAAAGGATTTCAGGATGAATCTTGTTTCTGCTAGCTGCTGTAGTGTGCAGAACAGGCCTGATACAGTAAGTCCAGAAAAAACACATGGCAAAATTGTGAGAGAAGGGAAATATAATTATTGTGGGAATTATGACATAGCCAAAAGGGGTGCCACGCTGAGAAAATTAATTCCTCCTGCAAAATGGCGCTGCTACTTGCACTTGCTTCCTCCTGCTACTGGTTTCTCAATTGATTGAGAAATGCTGAATTATCATTTCCCAATGTTGCTGTCCTCTTTAGCTGTGTTGACTCTGTTGTTGTAACTTGTGGAGGGAATGAGATTTTGGGGTGCTGTAGCTTGCTGCCTGTTGCTCTGACTAGTTGCCAACTTGCCACAAGAAGTAATGCTTTGGCTTCTTGATGGATCATCATCACAGAGTCCATACTGCTGCTGTTGCACACATAAGTATCTGTCTGTATTCTGTTCAAGAGAAGGGTGTTGGTGAGTTGGTATTGTGGCGTCTTGAGTTCTAATATGTTTGTACTACTTTTCTATTATTCTTCAGTTTACTGAGGATTACATCATCATGCCAGGCTAGGATTTGGATCTGGGATGTTGGAATGCAGCACATTTCCCAACAGAGAGGATAAGTATTTATTTTTTCATTACTGGAGTAGGTTATTGCAGTACGAATGTCTGACTTTGATAGTAATTGTGTTCCTTTTTGCTACTGTCAACATTCAAGGAATTCCGGAGATGTTACCTCCCACTCCTGCTGCTCAAGACGTGGGCAATTAATTTACTTGTGCAATGGTTCCAGTTTTACAGACAATCCCTGAGGTGAGTATTTCTTCATTTTTAATTGTCTTCGGTGGTGGAGAAGAGGGGTTTTGGGGGGGGTCGGGGGTGGAATGTTTAACAATCCTCAACATTTGTTCTTTTTATCTTATTTTCAGGAATGCAGTACTGTTAGGGGAAGGGGAATGTGGAATCCTGATGCCTGATGCTGTGCTTCATGTGCCACGCCTTGCATGTTCATTATGGGGGCAATTTCCACAGTTTAATTACATTCATGGGGTATGATAAGTATATATATTTTTTTTTTCTCTGTTTCTAATTTGCTTGCTAACACCAGGTATGCAGATGGATGAGTATTCATCTTGTTTCCTGTCATTGTTCCTGCTTAGGTCATTTTCCTCTGGTGAGTTCTCATTCCATGTCTGTGTGATGACTACATCCAGGCCCTGCAGGAGCTGGTGTGTGGAAGACAGAGAGGGTTGCTTGAACTGCAATGTAGGCCACTGGTTTCATTAATGAATAAATAGCATATCAATGGAGGAAGTATATATGGGAGTGGACGGTGGAGATGGCGTTTAGTAATTAGGTGGAGGGGGCTAACGTTTTCTCTAATAATCTGAGGTGGCAGAGCTGGAGTAATTAGAAATATTTTGAAGCCAATCTGTGGGCAGCAAACACTCCCCCCCCCCCATAGGGACCATCTCAGTTTCTGTACAAGTACTATGGTAGAATTTATAATTACCCTTTTTTGGGGAATTGGATATTGTTAAGCCTTTTTTTATGATTACATTATAATTAATGACTCACATCATTAAAGCTGGCTGCCATTCACCATTTTGCAAAATCACATCAACTGGTGTTAACAGTTGAATGAGCATGTTATCTTCATACTCTACTTGTACTAGGAGGGTTCTTCAACATGTCGTGAATAGTAAGAGGCAGAAAATATTTATTTTTCACGTGGAGTGCATGGGTGTGTCAGGTGGCATTGAGAAGGGGAGGGCCAGGTGTGTGGCATGTGCCAGCATGGGCCTTTTTAAAGATGTGTCAAGATAAGAAATCTTGCTTTAAGATTGGGTTAGTAAAAATGAAAAGTAAAATGTGTATCTTGATATTTTTGGCAGTGAAACATTATAACTGTAAAATAATGCAAAATGTTTATGGTTATTGTAATTTGACTGCTGCTTTTTATAGGGTGGGAACCAAGCAACAGTTTAGGGTGAAGGGTAATCAAATGAAACTCATTAACACTGCAGCAGATAACATAACCATCACAAATACAATGATAGATAGATAAAAAAGAATTTATAACACTATACTGAGCAGAAAGTGGTTGGGGGGGGGGTTCCTTTGAGTAACTTCAATCTTGATCCATTTCCAGTGTCACATCCTTCAAGAAGCAGCCCTCACAGTAGAAATTCTGTCAGCATTGCTGCTTCATCCACCTGACTGCAGGTGGATGCCTTAGTAGAGGAATTGTCATCATCCTCATCACCGAGACACAGTTCATGTGGCAACACCATTGACATTATTGTGTTATGTGGAATGTGCCTTTCATTCATTTAGAGGAATGTTTGCAAGGACACATTCTCGGGTGACAAATTGTTCATACTGTCATGCACAATGTCCCCAGCCAAATTAAACATTCAATCCGCATTGACACTAGATGGTGGGCAGCTCAAGTATTTCACAGCAACTGTTGATAGTGCTGGCCAATCGATCACTTTGCTGCTCCAGTACTGCAATGGCTCATCAGTAATGGCAAGGTGCTTTGTGTCCCCATGTAGGCCTCCACCATTCGTTCTGCTGCCCTGAGTCCAGCTGCCTCATCTGTCTCCTCCTCCTTTTCTTCCATATCTTCCACTCTCACCTGATAGAGAACATCCCAAATGGGATTGCTTGCCATTTTCTGCTGTATCTTGCCCATTTTGTCAGATTGGGCTGCCTGTGAGCTGCTGGTGGTGGTAGCAACACCCATTTTCTGTGCAGTGCATGGCTTATGTGCCTTTTTCATCTGTGTAGCAGATACCCGTCTAATGAATTTTCTCTGTCAACTTTTGAACTCGTTGACAACCTCCTTCAATTATAGAAGGCAGGCCACATTTGTAGCATGGATCAAGCATGGTAGCAATTGTAAATTCATCTGACTGTACAATGCTGGATATATGGGTATTCATGTCCAGCACATGGAGCATGTGACCCATTAGATCACAACTGTTATGATCCTCACTTGCCTCCATCTGGTGTCGGACATTAACCAGTGTCTGCCTCAGCATACATATGAGGGTATGGATTGACTTATACAAGTAGTGTCCCCGCTCATTGCCTGTGTAGCATGCTCGAATGGACAGAGAATGCATATCAGCCCATCCATTTTGCACCACTGCTCTATTGTTAGAGCGCTGGACACATAAGCACTATCACAGGTGGTGTGCACCAGCAGGTATTGTGTAACGGCCTTATACTGTTCATAAAGCTGGTCAATCATGTACAGCGTGGAGTTCCACCTGGTTGCAACATCAAGCTTCATACAGTGCTGAGGCAGAAGATTATTGTGCTGTAGCTCATGCAGATGGTCATGGACCTTTGCAGAATTGGCGGAGTTTACACAGATGCGACTGGTGACAATCACAGTTTCCTTAATGTTTGCATGGTTTATAAACTTTAAAAAGGGACTTCTAGTCTCAGTGGGCCTACCCAGTCGACAAAATTCAATAAATACAAAAAAAATGCTGCACAACAAGATTAAGGCAGTGTGCCAGGCAGGGCACCCTGAAAAAAACATCATTGCTAGTGCACTTCACTACATTGGAGCCATTATCACTTATGATGAATCCTGCTGTAAGTGACTGTGCATATAGCCACTCATCAATCTCGTCCAGCAGAACATTTAGCATTTTCTCACTCATGTGAGAGCCAGTAACACTTCACATACTCAGGGTTACATGCTGCAAAATTTCAGGAGTGTTGCTACTACCACAATTTTGCTTCAGGCAGGTTTTGCCAGGCCCAAAATCAACTACCACCCCAGGTATCTGTGCACAGTGTGCCATTATGCATAGATATGAGCTTGCAGCTGTTTGTCCACTGGTCCACATATCCATACTAAGATGGATATATTCTGATGCACTATGCTTCATTGCATGTCTTATGGAATCAGCAGCTCTACTGTATAGCTCTGGCATGGCAAGCTTAGAGAAACAGGTTCACGATGGAACTTGCATTGGGACAGGCACAGGTCATCAACCTGTGGAACCCAGCATTCTTCATAAATGAAAATGGCAGCAGATCGATGGCCAGCATTTCAGCCATGGCAGCATTTAATTTATGTGCAGCAGCATTATTGGGGGGGGGGTATTTTGTATGCTGCTCAAGGATGTTCTTCAGAGTGGGCTGCATCTTTGGGGCTGTTCGACCAGAACACTCAACTTGTTGAACCAATGTTGTTCTTTAAGGGGTAACAGCTGACTCTTGGGGCTGTGTAGACCACATGAAACTAGTTAGTTTGATTGATTTTGTGTGTGGTGGTGAACTTTTCTGAGTCAAGGGACTGGGAGTGGTGCCTCCACTGCTATGTCCACTACTCAAGAGACCAAAGGATTGCTCCTCCTCCTCCTCCTCCTCCTCCACTGACCCACTCAGCCCTCCCTCCTCCTACTGTATTGAAGTGTTCTCAGTTATATTTAACTTACTGAGGGAGATCCCACCAATAGCTCTGGTATTCTTTTGGTGTTGCTGTCATTGCATCGGGTGCTTGTTTCTCAGGTGGGCATGTTGGCCACCGGTGCCTATGTGGCTTCCCTTTTTTCCCCCCAACTAACAAGTGCTTGACAGTTGACATATTACTATGGTCTCATCAGCTGGATCAAGCACATAAAAGTTCCAGACTAGGGACATTTGATCCCTGGACTTAACATGCTGCTGGTGGGACTCAGAGAGCTGAAAAACAGGTGTGGAAGTTTTTGCTGATAGACTTGGTGGCAACCTGACCCACTAGCTGTGCATGTAAATGGCCTTGGCCTACATCACCCTTTACCTTTTTAAACTCGGGCCCCCACGAGGGATCATCCCAGTTGTCATCATCAGCACCGATGCTGATGATGTCCTTGTCCTCCTCCTCCCTATCACTGTCTCCTTGCACAGCACCTTTTTCTTTCTCTACAGCCATCTCCTCAGGGGGCTGACTACCCTTCTCTCCCAAATTATCAGACTCCGGCTGAACACTATCATCATCACTCCCACCAACTCCAGCAGGAACAGGCCCAGGGACAGTCACATGACAGACTTATCACCCTCCTCCTGGACCACTGTTCCTGTGCTGGTGTCGGTGTCTCCCTTCTTCACACTATCATCCTCCACCAGCATGGATGCAACAGTTCTGACCATAAAAAACTGAGACACAGGAAGGCCAGTAATTCTTTGAACAATTTCTTTGCTGGTACCTGCCGCAGCAACACCAGAGCCCAGAGAAGACACTGATGCAGACATACATGTGCTTTGGGGAACTGGAACTGAAGTTGTACACTCCTCAACAGACTTCTTAGCTGCCTCATTCCCCGGTACATTTCCCTGTACTGGACCATCTCTTAGCGGGCATTTTTATGTGCTGCTTCAAAGATTTGCCTTTCTCTGGTAGTATATACAGAAAGGATGTATTACTAACTGTGTGAATAACACCTCACACCTGCAGTGCTGGCTTCCTTCCAAGTCTAAACACTATCAGGACAGGTAGCAGCACTCTGCACAACTAATACCATATATAATAGCCTATTCTAGTAAAAACAAAAAGGTAACTTTTTTTCTTTCCCCAAACAGGAATTAACGCAACGCAGGGAAAAAAGCACAGGTAACCTACTTTAAATACAGATCACCTGTGTCTTGACAATTGAAGTACAGTAATGTGTCAGTACTTACTACTACAATATTTTGTTATATAAGAGCAGAGACAACCAAATAACATTGACAAACAAAGACACCTACAACAGTATGGATGGGCTCAGCAATCTCTTGACAACTGCTATATTAATATGTAGATTTTTATATTGTGCAGGTCAGGTACTAAACAATGCTGTGACAGGGAAAGGGTAAGCAAACTCAACTGAAACTGGAACACCACAATGCAGAGACAAGCTCTAACAATGAAATAAAGGGGAGCAATTCACCAAAGCAGTGAAACTGTATATGGACAAGTTGAAGTGATTAACTAAAAGTACGCAAGTTTCCATACCAAAAATATAGAACTGTTGCTTTTCACAGTTTAAGTCACACAAGTTAACAGCAAACAGAACTAACCACAAACAAAAAATAACAAATAAAATAAGGGATCAGCACTGTCTTCAGAACTTTAGAATTCACAACTAAAAGCAGAAGAATGGTATATAACACAGGCTAACAGGAGCAGGAACTCTGAGACAGTAGTAACTTTTCAGAGAAAGAAAAAATGCTTGTCAAGATATAAGGAAATTAATACAAATAAGTAGAATGACAACAAAAATATAAAGGATTTGAAAGAAGTAACAGTAAATCACTCACAATTTGTGAGAAAGCTGCTTGCAGAAGGCTAGAAATAGCCTGCACTGGTTTTACACACCTACCCTACCCCACTCAACTCCTTCACAGACACAGACACAATTTAAAACTAATTAAAGTATTATTCAAAAATCGACAAAATTAGATACTGTTCCTGCGACTTCAGGTGATGGTTCAATGGAGTTAAGATGTGTAGTGGAAGCTCTGTATCTCACCAGATAATTATACCAGCCTAACCACACTAAAGCGGTGTTTATTTTGACCTGTTTGCAGATAAAGCCATTTATTTTAGTGTCAGTAAATTGGGTTTGTGAGACCAATCTGGGAATTAAGTTAAAAAGGATATTGAAATGAGGAACCCCATACAGCATACCCCGCCACCAATGCCAGACGGGGCCTGGGGGTTGAAAAAATCTAAACAAGCTGCCAATAAAACTCAGAGCAAAACAAATCCCAGAAATATTTTCACAGAAGACAACTTTAGGGAAGAAATAAAGGAATTAAAAGAGACAATTACCTTACTGGTCATAGAATCAAAAGCCACACGGGGAGCAATTGACAAAATTTCATCCAGGCTATCTACTGCTGAGACAAGAATTTTATCCATGGAGGACTGGAGGGCTAAAGTTGAAATTGACTTGCCAGCAGTTAGACAGAGGATCAAGAAACTTGAATCTAAACTTGAGGACCTGGAGGGTAGATCACGATGTAATAATATTGTGATCTATAACTTTCCAGAGTCCTACGAGAGATTGGATCCACTACACTTTGTTCAGATTCTTTGTGAAAACATTGCTGGCAAGTCCCCTAATGGGGTTTCTTATATTATTGAATGGGCACACAGGACCCTAAGACCACCTCCAGCTAAGGGTGAAACACCAAGGCCCTTCATAGTAAGATTTTAAATTATCTGGATACAGTTCACATTTTAAAGAGGGCCAGAGATGCAAATAATCTGTCCTGGGATGCTACCAAGATTAGAATTTCACAAGATCTCCTGCAGGAAGTCCATCAAAAGAGGAGATCATTTACCCCAATTATTAGTAAACTAATTTCTGTGGGAATGATGTTTAGAATGATATTCCCTGCAAAACTTGCAATCTCCAGAGACAGCAAATCTCTTACATTTGATTCAGTGGATCAAGTGCAGGCTCAAGCTTGAAGCTTTACTACCTGATTTATTTAAAAAAGGTTGAAATGGTAACTATTTTCTTAGTGCACTTACCCTAAGAAGGTTTTCTGCATAACAAATCAGAACTTGATTTCTTTCTTATATTTGACTGAAAAACATTTTTCATTCGAAACTTTACTGTTTGTTTCATTGGATAGCTCTGAGTTTTGAACTTTTTTTTATGGCAAAACACACAAATAATTCATCCTGTTTTGCTTGGTAATCATATTTATTGAGAATGGACTGTTTAGGTTAGTAAATATCTAGAATATTTTCTGTCAGCATCATGTTTTTTTTCTGGATGGTTGTTATTTACCTTAATGCTGATAATCTATAGTGTTTATTTTTATTTTGGGGACTGTTGCTTTAAGGCTCCAGGTAACTTTCAACTAATAGATAATAAGCAGAGGCTACACCAGCTTCCATGGTAAGGGTAACACCTGACTTTTATTCTTTATGTCTTTATATATGATTAAAGGTCTTTTTTTTACTCTGCTCTCTAGAAATTGTGGCAGGTTAGTAACTATTCTATTGTTTTACAATGTTTGCATTGCTCCAATTATGCAACAGGCAAACAGCATAGAATCATTTTTGTGCAGAGCCTATTAATGAATGGAATTTGGCTTCGCACACATTGATTCCTTTTCGACCATTCTCCATGGTGGGAGGCATCATTATGCACATGATCATTGTTCTTTGAATTTTTGAAAGCTGGAGTAGCTGATGTGCACAGATTGAATTTCTTTTTTTTTTTGAATAAGTGATCAAGTGAACTTTCTTGGTCTGAAAGCAAGATGCTTGGATTTCTGGTTATATACTAAGCTCGGATATTAGGTTTTAAAATGTCATCCAGGCCACATAGGAATCCCTGTGATGTTACCTAAAATCATTCTATGTCATGAAAGAAAGGTGTCTCATAATACAGATCTGGGGTAAGTTATTGGCACATTTTTCATTAGCAATCTACATTTTTCTTTTGTTTTGTGAGAAGGGTGTTGCTATTGGACAGAGAGCATGACTAGACATTGAGGACTCATACATGGAAGAATTTTAAAGATGCTCAGCCATACTTAAATCGCTCTGTGGATGGTTTTCTTGGAATCGGACTTGTTTGTACTGTAAAATGTCTTTGATTTTGTTAGGTAATGCAAATCACCCATTAAATAGGGTCAGCTTTCTAAGAAATTCAGGCTCTCAATAACTGAATTTTATGCATTGCTGGTTTGATGGAGAAGGAGAAGGAGGCCACCACCTTATTATAATAGTATTCAGTTCACCCTGCTTTAATGGTTTTAAGTGTTATAAATGGGACACACAGATTTTCCTCTTCTTAGCTAAGAATTTAACACTCTGTGTCATCGAGGTCTATATGATCTGCAAACTATTCCTGCTATCTTCCTACCTTTTGTTAACTATATCTGGCGCTGCATTTTAAACTGTGGATGAAACTAACTAGGTTCTGTGTTTTTTTGTTAGGAACCCAGGCAGTAGACACATATAGCAGCCTACTTCCCTGTTAGATAGGGGTTAAATTCCAGATGTTAGTATTCTTCACATCAGAGATCCTAATGGAGTGGCTGATAAATAGTGGAGATAACCTTCCTTTGGGATGCTAAAGGTATATTTTTCCATTAAACAGGAAAACTTTTAACACCCATTTATTGCAATTTAAGGATCTGTCCCACTAAATAGGTTTCCAGAACCAGCTTGCATGCTATCCCTTCTTTTACCTACCTTCCATAAGGTTACTATAACAGAGAAGGGGAAAATTAGTTAATGGAAAACTGCAGACTCCTTTTGTAGAGATTATCAGACACTTCGTTGACCACCCTGTCTATCCATACTGTGATTTGCAATATATCATTTTAGGGTAAGAAAACTAAATGAACAACAAGTCCTGTTCTTGGCATCCCATTTGGGGAGTTACAAGATATAAAGGCTCATGTAAATTATGCTCTCTCTCTCTCTCTCTCAAGACAAGCAGGTTAAATGCCCACACTTGAAAGATACTGTTTTTGGATAAAAAAAAAAAGGTAAATGAAACCATTTATCTTTTTCTTGCCAGGGATATAACTTTTTTGAAGAGGATCCCTTGGTAGGGGGTTTCATAATTAATTTCAAGTGCCTAATTGCTAAATAAATCTTTTTTTGTATATTGACACCTAATGTAGGGTCATTACAGATTTGTCCCTGTTTTATCCTTTTTGACCCCACCTTTAACCTTCTTTGGAGTTTTATGCCTTTTGAAGTTTTCCAATGCATTATTTAAGCTTTAGTGCTACCTTTGTTGTTGTAATATGGTAGAGATGAGGAGTACTTGCAAAGTGTTTCACTAAGTCAGATAGTTTTTGGAGATCAGTCCTTGGGACTGGGGTATAGTTCTTACAGATGTGTAATTTATTTGTAAATAGTTTCTTGGCGGGAATTTGGGAAGATTTGGGGAAAGGAGATAGGAGTGTTACATGTCAGATATTATTCAGTCACTTCACCTTAATATTTCTTTATATAGATTCTGGGATAAGTAAGGTTAGCATGGGAGCAAAGCTTAACAATATATCTATATACAGTATATACATACACACACACACACACACATATATATATATATATATATATATATATATATATATATATGCTGGAAATTTAAATATAGCTACCTTTTGTGGATACCTTGTTTAAGTTAATACAGTACCTGTATTATGAGTGTTACAAATCTAAAATTAGCCTCATGGAATGTAAAGGGGCACACAACTGAAAGGACATCAGTCCTTAATTATATAAAATCTCTGGGTTTTAATGTTTTTTTTTTTTACAAGAGACACACCTATTAGGATCTGAAATAAACCATTTAAAAAGATTCAACTTCAGATTAGTGCACGGCTCAGGAAAATATATGGCTAAATCAGGGGTGGCAATTTTACTAGACCATTCTGTGAATTTTCAACTTTCAAAACTTATCTTAGACCAAGAAGGGGTTATGTTTTAGCTGTAGGTGAAATCCGCCATCACTTCCCAGACCAAACTGCGGTTACTTTTTACTCTCAACCCCACAATTCTTTATCAAAAATTGATTATTTTCTTATTTCTAATATTTAATTACCGGTAATACAAGATCCCCAGATTCTACCATGGACGTTATCCGATCATTTTATAGTACACCTTACTTTAAGACTGAATATCCCTTTTATAAAACATTTTTCTTGGAAACTCAACCCAAACCTTCTGAAACAAGAATACATAACTAATTACATTAGTGAAGCCATTATAACTTTTTGGAAGCAAAATTTTGACTCAATTAAAAAAAATAGATTTAATTTGGGCATCTTGTAAATGTTATTTAAGAGGTGAATTTATTAGATTTGGAGCTAAGAATAAAAACCAAAAATCTGAACATTTAAAAGTAATAACTAGTAAATTACAAGAATTAGAAGTAAAAGATCCACACCTGTTTACATTATGGGAATCTAAAGAAATTCAATCCCTTAAAGAGGAATTGCAATTACACTCTAAAGAACAAACAGAGCTTACTATTATAAGGTTGAAGACCACCTATGCTAATCTAGGGAACAAACTTAGTAAACTTCTTGCCCAAATAATAAAAATGATGGACCAATCTAGGTATATAGAATCAATCATTTCTGAGGACCAAAATAAAGTGTTAACAGATTATAAAGGCATTCTAAATGAATTTTACAAGCATTATTCAAATTTATATGGCAATATGGTAAATTTGTCTTCAGCTGAAATGATTGATAAATACTTAAGTAACTTTAACCCTTAGGCTGCCAACAGAATTAGAACATATAGGAATTTTGGACTGATATATCAGTCTGCGGCCCTGCAAGGGTCAAATGTCCTTCTATTAACAACTCAAAAACATTTACTTTAATTTCTCTTATTGCTTTAAAAGAAATTGAGAAAGTTTTAAATAATTTTACTATTAACATGGCTCTGGGCCCAGATCACCTTACATCTAATTTTTATAAAATTCTTTAAATCCCTTTAATTCCTATATTAAAACAATTGTTTGATTTCATTTTAACAGAAGATATTACTGATAACTTTCTCCTGGAAGCTCATATAATTATTCTTCCAAAGCCGAACAAATCAAAACAAAAGGTTACCAACTATCGTCCAATTTCTTTAATTGTGACATAAAATTTTAACATATATTTTAGCCCAAAGAATAAAGAAAATTTGGCAAAAACTGATTAGCCCTGATCTAATGGGTTTTATGTCATCCAGGCAAGCATCTGACCATCTCAGGAAAATATTCCATATTTTTTCTGCATCCAGTGACACCAAACATTCCTTAGTTTTGGGGTCACTGGATGTGGAAAAAGCTTTTGCTAGAGTCCATCACAGTTCTGTATTTGCTACACTAATTAAATTTGTCTTTCCCCCTAAATTTATTAATGTGTTAAGAATATTATACTCAAATCCAACTGCTAGGTTTAACTGTAATAAGTTATCTCCTCCTTTTAAACTTTTCCAAGGTACCAGATAGGGTTGCCCCCTATCACCCACCCTTTTTAATTTTATTTACAACCTCTTAGGTATTTTCTGAATTCAAATTAAGCTATCAAAGGAGTTTCTATTACAAAATTTCATTTAAAATGATCAACCTTTGCTGACGACATTCTACTACATATATCAGACTCTCTGATTTCAATTAAAGCTACTTTAAGAGTTATAGAGAAATTCAGTCACGTCTACAATTATAAATTAAAAAGAGAAAAAAAACTGAAGTAATGTCACTGTTGAATTGCTTTTGCAAAGAAGAGATTAACACCCTATGCTTATCATGGAATCCTTTGGGGATTAAATACGTAGGTATTTATCTATCTAAAGATGAATCTCAAGCAATAAAACAAAACTTAGAAGCATCTATTCAGAAAATTACTCAAGACCTAAAAAGATGAGTGAACTTAGCTATTTCCTTCCAAGGCAAGGTTAATATTATAAAGATGGATGTTATCCCTAGAAGATTATTCCATATTAACATGCTTAATATATTTATTCCTCCTAACTGGTTCTCTAAACTTCATTCAAGAATTAATAACTTTCTCTGGTCAAATAGTATACATAGAATAGCTTTGCAAAACCTTAATGTTGCCTAAAAACTTAGGGAGCTAAAAGGTTCCTAATCTTTTACTTTATTATATGGCTTCTCATATAATCAAATATTTAAAGTGGTTTTCTATTGATGCACAGCCCTCTTTATGTGTCCCAACGTGGGTTCTATTGAAAAGAGAGTTAATTAAGAAACATAATATTTCCCCAGAGGCCATTTTATATAATTCTTTAAAAACATCCCAAAAGCTCTTAAAGATATGGTTGTATGTACATCTTTAAAAATTCATAACCAAAACACCCATTTTTTTATATTAATATATCCCAGAGTATATTTTAACCTATTGTACAAAATTCTAATTTTCGTTTACATGGGAAAATCCTTTTTCCTACCTTTGTGCCCAACTCTTGTAATATATGGATAAAAATCCTATTGGATAAACATGAATTTTGTCCCTTTTCCAATATATCAAAAGAACTGGGGTTGACTTGTAAATACATTTTAAATTTCCATCTGTTAAAAATTATTCTAAAATACCATTATGATATTTCTCTGTCCCTCAAATATGAAGTAAATATTTTGTCAGATTGGTTGGGATTTGTTAAAAAACCCATCCAATTTCAGGTATATGCATACACTTAAGTTTAAAATGTGATGATTAAGTTTTTCAATGTCAGTTTTGGGACAGTTACTCCTCATCCCACCCATTAGGTTGGGTACATTTATGGAATAATATTTACAGGCTGATACCATTGGACAATTTAAGACTTATTCACTAGAAAATCCTACATAACGCATATTTAACTCCACTGAAACTACATAAAATGGATCTGAAAAAAATGAATATTTGTCACAAGTGTGGAAAAGCAGTGGGTTCTTTAGATCATATGTTATGGTCATGTCAAGATATCCAAAAGCTCTGGCAGGAGATAAAGTTTAAACTTTTAGACAAAATAATCCATTCTTATGATTTCAACCTCCATAATTGTATTTTGGGGGAATTTTCAACAGATTTGTCTTTTGTTGATAACTCTATTCTAGCCCTAATTGGGACCACAACATAACAGCTGGTTGTTAAACACTGGATAGAGCAGTCCACTCTCACTTTTAAAGAATGGACTGCTCACTTAAGATTTCACTGATCACTGATTTGTATTATTTCTTATTTCCATAATAACTAAGTTTCTTTTTCAAAGTGATGGCAGAAGCTTTTAATAGTTAATTATTTTTATTAAGTTTGAAAAATAACATCAGACATAGCCAGGTACATAGATAAGATACAGCATGACATATATGCATACACATTGACTGCAGTATCATTATATAATTGACAAAGTCTAGCCCATAGGAAGGCATATTGCTAAATAATGACACAGTAAGAAATTATACAGTAAGTTGTATTGTGCCCAAGAGACAAAAAAGTATGAAAGATTGCATGATTACCACCACATCTTGGTTAGTTAAGGCTTCTAATATGGGCATAACACATAAGTGTCTCCTGATATCTGAATAAGCCAGAAAAGCACAAACATAATAACAAAATACTAACAACGTTAAGGTCCAGATCTGAATTCTTATCCTATAAGGAAAAAAGATAGCAGTCCTTGCAGGGAGGGAGAGGATTTTGGGGTTTCAAACCATTTCCCACTGGTGTATCTACTATGTTGGTCCAGATCATTCTATAGGGGAAGTCAGTCAATCCCTGCATGTGGGGAGAGATAAGCTAAGTAAGGGGCCCAGGTAAGATAATATTGTGAGAGAGTGTTGGGAGCTAAGTGGGACTGAAGATCCAGTACTGCTACACTAGAGAGGGTGTTATATAATTTAGAGATGGTGGGTACCTCTGTGGTTCTCCACCTACAGAGGACAAGCCTCTCAGCTTCGAGGCTAAGAAGTGTCAGCCATCTGTGCTGTTGACGAGTGAACGCTTTCAGCACAGGAGGAAGGCCCAGAATCCAAACTAGGGGATCTAGAGTCAGAACAGAGTCTGACGCCTGTTGAGCCAGACCCAAGACAGCCATCCAGAATGGAATGAGAAGTGGGCAAGGCCAAGGTAAGGCCAAGGTATGTGCAAAAGGTCTCCCTCTCCCAAAAGACATCGCCAGCAATGACTGTTGTCCATAAGATGCATTCTGTACAAGACAACAGGGATGCAATACCAATGTGACAGTATCTTGTTTTGCATAAGTTTACTTCTCATATCTGGATACATAGAATAAACATATTTTCAGCATAACTTCCATTGGGCATCTGAAATAGATTGTTGAAGAGCTTACTCCCATTTACCTTTAGCCTGAGCTGATTGTGTAGGGAGATGATTCCTAAGATCAGCATATATAAGGCTGACTTTACCCCCCTTACAGGTCAGCCATTTAGTAAGCAAATGGGACCTTGCTATATCTGTTTTGTGATATTGTTTAATATAAGATAAAACACAGCTTCTGACCTGCAAATACTGCCAAAAGGTCTGCTTACCTAAGTGGAACTCCTGATCCAGTGTTTGAAATATTTTGATAGTGAGATTGTCATCTACCATCATGTCCTTTAATATAAGAATTCCTTTACTCTGCCATAGAGACCAGTGCAAGGGTTTGCCATCCACTTTTATGAGCATGTTCCCCCATACAGGGGAGGCCAGAAGGGGGCATCAATTTGCCTCCAATTTATTTTCCACTAAATGCCATGTCAGTACTGAGCATGCTATTGTTTGGCAGGAAGACAAATGCTTGTGAAGCGGATTGTAAAGTAAAACTGCTAGGGATTTGGTCTGGGCCATATATGCCTCCATGTGCATCCATTGTGGTCACTCAAATGTCTGTGGGAGGAACCAGTTTCAGGTCTGTGCTGCAGTGAGGCCCCATTTATACCCTTCCAGCCAAGGAAGGCCCCAGCCTCTCTGTGATCAATGGGATCTAAGTTTATTTCTACTATAATGGGGTTTGGTGCCTTCCCAAATAAAATTGGAAAAGGCCTGGTCTATGGCTTTAACCCATGAGGCCGGTAGTGTGAGTGGTATATATGAGATGACATATAAAAGTTTAGGGGCTACCACCATTTAAATCATGGATATTTTACCTGCTAGTGTAAGTTGAAGACCATGCCAATGCTCAAACTCAGTCTTGATATCTTAAAGAAGGGGTTTAAGGTTCTTATCCCATATTTTAGTAAGATCTACTGTGAGCCGTATCCCGAGATACACAAGGGAGTGTGGGGACCAATGAAGGCTGAGATGGGCTACCTGATCTAAAGTGCACAAGCTATTGAGGGAGAGTACTTCTATTTTAGACCTGTTGATTTTTAGGCCAGAGTAGCTTGTAAAATCTGCAAGGAGGGAAAGCAGAGGAGGGAGGAAAGTAGTGATATCCACTAATGGGACTAACAAATCATCTGCATGCATAAATGTGGGAAGAGTGATATCACCAAAGGGAAAACCTGTTATGGCTGAAGAGTGGCATATGGCAATCACAAGTGGCTCCACTGCTATTATGAAAAGTAAAGGAGAAAGTGGGCAGCCCTGCCTCATGCCCTGCCCCAGAGGGAAGGGTTTGGACAGAGTAGAGTTGGTGAGGACCTGGGACAAAGGGTTGTGATACAGAGCTGTCACCCAGCTTCTAAAATTGTTTGGCTTCCAGCACCTGTTGAAGGTAGTGCCATTCGAGAGAATCAAATGCCTTCTCAAAATGTATTGCTACTACAGCAGCTGGTGCCGGGAAGTTGCTGGCCTGATACAGTATATAATATTTATAAGGGAACCTATATGATCTTTGCTGAGCCGACCCAGGACAAATCCAACTTGTGAAGGATGTATAAGGTGGGGAAGCAAAGGGTTTAACCTGGAAGCCAGAATTTTTGCAAAAATCTTACTATCCAAATTGATAAGTAAAATGGGGTGATAGCTGGATGGTAAAGTGGCATCTTTCCCTTTTTTGGGAAATACAGTAATGATCGCCTCCCGAAGGGATGGGGAAGGGATCCTGAACTAAGGTCCAAATTAAAAATGTCAGTATGTAGGGGGGATATCAGTGGTGCAACTAGGCTCCACATTTCAGGAGGAAATCCATCCCCACCAGGGGCCTTCCCATGATTTAAATTGCGGAGTGCATCTGTGACCTCTTGAGGGATAATGGGAGACTCCAAGGTGGCAGTCCACTGAGGAGTTAAATGACAGATAGGTATAGATGTCAGAAAGGTTCTCACCTGTGCAACACTAAAAGTGCCAGAGGAAGACTATAGCTGTTTATAGAAATCTGTCATAATTTCATTTATGCATTTTGGGTTGAACTTGCACAGGGCCATCCAGTGATCCAGTGCTTTGAGTCCAGGAATATGGCTCTCGGCCCTCTGTTTCCAGAGTCTGTAGGCTAGTACTTTCCCAGCCTTCTCTCCCCCCCCCCCAGTATTTATGCCTTAGTCTGAGGAAGGTCAATTCAGCTTTCCTGGCAAGTAGGTCCTGTACTTGGTGATGTATTTTAGTGATTTCCTTGCCTATAGGGAAGTGTAAGAAAGTATGAGGCATACTTTTAAATTTGGCCTCAAGCTCTATAAGACAGGATTCCAATGCTTTAAGCTGGTGTTCTCTCTGCCACCTGTGATGCGATGAATATCCCATGATAGCGCCTCATATGGTGGCTTTCAGTGCCTCCCAGACCATTGTTGGGGGGACCTCCATTGTAGCACAATCTTGTTGTAGAAAATTAGTGACCTGTGTCTGAAGCCATCGAGGGAAGTTAGGGTCCCTCTAGAGAAGCAGGTCCAAATGCCAGCTCAGGGATTGAGGGGCTGAGGGATTACTTAGCATGTGAAGTTGCACTGGAGCATGATCAGCTATGATAATTGGATGAATTACAGCATCAATGGTGCTGTTCATAATAGAAGGGGATATAAGCCAGTAGTCCAGCCAAGAGTGTGAGTTATGTACCAGAGAAAAGAATGTATAATCTTTGTTCTGCAGGTACAGGATGCGCCAGGGGTCTTGTAGCCCCATATCTGTGATCAGCTGTTGCA
Source organism: Neoceratodus forsteri (assembly GCA_016271365.2). Taxonomy (NCBI): domain Eukaryota; kingdom Metazoa; phylum Chordata; order Ceratodontiformes; family Ceratodontidae; genus Neoceratodus; species Neoceratodus forsteri. Next base: position 268,939,359 of record CM028137.1, read on the forward strand.
GTGAGAGGCAAGATTTCTGATGATGATCTGGGCAGGTGGATGTGCAATCTAGGAAAGGATCCAGGGGGAGATTAAAATCACACCCTAAGATTATAGGGACCTGTGGAGAGGCTAAGGAGCTAATTGCTTGAGCCAGCGAGTGAAACACTTCAGGCTGATCGTCATTAGGGCCATACACGTTAGCTACCACTAGGGTACCTGTCGGAGTATCCATCAAATCCGCCATCCATCTGCCATCTCTATCTTGCTGCACTTTTAATTGTGTTCACTGAAGGGATTTGTGAAATAAAATAGCTACCCCCCATTTGCAAGTGGAGGCTGAAGAAGAAGCAACCTGTCCCACCCAAGAGCCTTTCAGCCTGTCATGGTCCAACTTTTTCAACTTAGTCTCTTGTAGTAGGGCTACCTGCACACCCAGTCTCTTAAAATGATTCAGCACCTGAGAACGCTTCATAGGGGTATTAAGGCCCAGTACATTCCAGGTGATATAGCGAATGTCAACCATAGTCTAGAAGTGAGAGGTCTGATTTAGAAGGGAGTGAGCTATAGGACCTAGTAGAGACTGAGAGTGAAGGTCTGCCCCATATCACTTGAAGCAGAAAATCTGTTGTTATCGATTTAACCACCAACAGCAAGGGACCCCAAGTGCACACACAACCACCTCCCTTAAGCATTTACTAATCACGATCTGGAAAAACCTATAAACAATTTCAACTTGTAGAACATAATATTGACTGATAATAACATTTAACCAACTATATACACATATCGGCTTGTCCACAGCCGTTGGGAGTCCCAAAGGTATTATGTCACCGACCAAAGTCACAAGACCTCCTTTGGTTTCCGTGGGGGTTGGCCTGGGATTAGGACAGGAGGAAATACCCTCCAGAAAGCTTGTCCGTCCTACGGGGTGTAAAGATATAGTTAGCACTAAGACCCCCTGAGGACCTATGAGAGGAGTCCCCCTGGGACCATGGGGCCCTAAGCACATAGCAGGATATTCTCAAAAGCATGTCCCAAAAGGAGTTACAATACTCCAATATGCCCAGCTGATAGATGAGAGATAGGGAGAGCTGAGCTTAATACTCCCAGCAAGTTAGATCCAATGGCAGGCTAAGGGATGAGAAGTTAACTCATAAAGGGAGAACCAAGCAGAAAAAAGGAGGTTCCCTTTCCCTTATTACATACTCAACCACCCATATTAAACTGGTACCATACAGTTTGAACATGTCCTCAGTCTGGGGGTTCTGAACCAGATCTAGGAAGACCAGCTGTAGCATCGAGAGTTTCATCTCATGAGTTCGCAGCGGGAAGGCCGGCTGCAGGTTCCGGAGATGCGGCAACTGTGTCGGCCCAGGATTTGCTTCAAGCCATGGAGAGCACAGATCTTGAGGATGTTGGCCCACACATATCCATCTCTACCCCTTCTGAGATCCCTTGTACAGTATCTGGGTCCTGCAAGTCCAGTTGTAGAATGGCAAATGAGTTAAGTGAGAAGAAAATATGCAGATCCATTGGGTCTTGCTGATCTGAAAGTTGGTCTGGGTGCACCATCGCCTGTGGGCTTGGGGAGCCGGCTTTTTCAGTAGAATGTTGTCGAACATGACAATGAGATGGTTGCTGTTTCCTTGGCCTCAATGGTAGTGATGCATCAAAAATCCACACACCAGACTCAGGTATGTCTTGCTTGGGAGCCGAGTAAATATTTGCTGCAGATGGAGAGAGAGAGCGATGTATTTCCTCACTTTGATTGTTGGGGTCCCGAAACTCCACGGAATGTCTAGCCTGCAGGAAGTCCATCAAGCTCTCTAGGGTCTCAGACAGAAGGGGAGACCCATTGTGCATAATTTGCATGGTTACTGGATACCGCGGTGAGTAACAGTAGGTTAGTTTTTGTAACAGTCTCCATGCCTGGGCATATTCTTTACGGTGATAGGAGAGTTCTTTAGAATAGTCCTGATAGAGCTGGATATGATGCCCTTGCCAAGTAATTTCCACCTCAGTTTGAGCAGCAGACATAATAGATTCTTTTTGCCTAAAGTCCAAAAATCTGGCAAGCAGGGGTCTAGGTCTTGCTCCAGGTCTTGGTACCGGGGCAAGCGAGTGATGCGCCCATTCTATCTGAGGGTGAAAATCTGCTGGTAACTAGAGCACCTTCGGGAGGGTTGACTGTAAGAAGTCAATGGCCGATTTCTGTTCTGCACCTTCCGAAAAGCCAATAAGCAGTATATTGTTTCGACGGCTGCTATTTTCAAGGTCATCTACTTTATTCTGTAGTGTGTAGATAAGTTTGGCCTGTTCCCTCGGAGTTACAGTTGTTTCATGAAGAGCCACATCATGGGAGGATACTCGTCACTCATTGTGGAAAATCCTAACTTCGATCCCTTGCAAGGTTTACATCGTGGCATTGACTGCAATTGTGAGTTGTGACATTTGGGTCATGAGCTGGCCAAACATCACTTCAGTTCTCGATGATTCTGCCGAAGGCTGCATATTGTAGGACGCACTGCAGATCCGCCTTCCAAGAGAAAAGACAAGTGATTTCCAAAAGAGAACTTGCAAGAAATGTCCTAAGATTATGCTCAGGGGATTCCTCTCTGCTGCAATGAAAATTCTGGCAGAAATAGAGGGTCTTAGTGATGGTAAATGTCAGATTTATCCCCGTGTTGTAGGAGCTATCTCTCCATGGGACCATACTGGGTGAGGGCTAGGCCACGCCCCCGATGGCAAAAGCTTTTAAAGCTTTTGGATACATTTTCATGCCCTAAAATTAATTATTCCTTTTTTCTGTATTGCAAACTCATTAGGATATAATTATTTTTTTTCTGGTAATATTGTAAAACCATGATTTGTTTATTACACATTAGTTTTGTTATTATTTATTTACTTTTACTATATTCTTATGTGGGAAGGTAGCTTTTCTTTCTTTTTTTTACCATGTTGTTAATTAATCATATGCTTAGCCTGTTTTTATAGAACATTAGCTAAATTCAATTTGTGGTTGTACTGCTCTGGGGTTGGGGGGAGAGGGATGATAGGTGGGAGGGGGTAGTTATAGTGATTATATGTACAAGTCATTGTAGTTGTTTATTGTTTATTATTTAGTTATTTAATAATTAATTGCCTTTTGTTTTGACTCTGTGTAAAACAATTAACATTCTCAATAAAGAATCGATATTTAAAAAAAAAGAAAGAAAACTGTATATTTGGGAGCAATTAAATAAAGAGTTTTTAAAAGATTTTATTGGCTGTGATGCACCACAGCAGACAGCACTCTGACTCAACAGGCAATAGACTGTGCTGTAAACAACCTTCACTTGACATTTGGCCTATATACCCACAATGCATTACAAATTTCACCTTTGGTGCATAATTTCACCAGTGAAATCAAAAGTTACACCTGCGAAATTTTCGCCACAAGGTAAAATTTTAAGCAAGGTTGGATAAAATTGGTTAGTCAAAGCATATTACACAAAATGTTACCATTACATAAAATCAAAATCCCAGGTGAAATTATGTTTCAACAGGGCGAAAAAGTTTGTGAAATTGAAAAATTACGCAAAATATTTCACCGGGTGAAATTTTTCAATTTCACACAACACTAGTATCAGCTGACTGGAGGTTACAAAGCTAAAGTTTCCCCTGGAGCGCTGAACCTTAACACCCAGTGGGACTGCCAAGGGGCACTGCAGGAAACAAGTGGCCTACAGTTAAGGACTCCCACCCAGCAAGGGGCTCACCTTCAAGATGCAGTTTTAAAAGGGAACATGTGAGTATGTCTATCCACATAGAAAGCCCTGAGAGCAATATTCTGGCAACAAAATGATGGCCAATCTGACTTGTTCAGAGACTGATGGCCCAGTAGCAGAAATTGACTAACTGATAACTGCTGAAAGGACTGACTGATATTGATGGAAAGAAGGACTGAAAAGGTATTGAAAATATGAATGCAGAGAAGGAGTGAGAACTAACCAGGAAGTCAGGTGAATGTAATTTCAGATGAATGCTGTGGAACAAAGTGAAGGTTTACAAGTGGCTTGCTAAGGACATACGATAGGGCAGACTAAGAAACACACAATCCAAATACATAGAATGACATACATTAGTTACTGTAGAAACTACTAAGCACACCAAAAATCAAAACTGAAAGGAAACACAGGAGTTACATGACAACTGGAGTGCAGCATTAGTGGTAGGCCCCAAATCAGAAGTTGGTACAATGCTACAGCCATTGGAGGCATAAAGACTACATTATTTTATTTATTTATTTGGAAAATGTTTCACCAGGAAAGACAATATGTGCTGCAAACAGCTCATAGAAACATAGACTTTGACAGCAGATAAGGGTCACTTGGCCCACCCAGTCTGCCCATTTCCTTACTTATTGGATAAACTGCAGATCCTAGTTAAACAACAGCCTACTTCCTCCTACCACCCACTAGAATTGCTTTATGGCTGTCCCATGCATTTTTGAATTCCCCCATTGTTTTTGACCCCACGGCCTCCTCAGGAAGGCCGTTCCATGCATTCACCACCCTCTTCATAAAGAAATACTTCCTCATATTGCTCCTGAGCCATCCCCCCTCTATCTTTAAATTGTGCCCCCTTGTTCTTGCACATCTCTTTTCTAAAAGATGTTACTCTCTTGGACATTGTTGATTCCTTTGAGGTACTTAAATGTTTCCAGCATGTCCCCCCTCTCCCTCCTTTACTCGAGGGTATACATATTAAGCTCCTTTAGTCTCGCTTCATATGGCTTCTGGTGCAGACCCTGCACCATTTTCGTTGCCCTCCTCTGGACTGCCTCCATCCTGTCTATATCCTTTCAGAGATGGGGTCTCCAGAACTGCACACAGTACTCCAGATGAGGTCTCACCAACTGTCTGTACAGAGGGATAACAACATCTTGTTTTCTACTGGTGATGCCACTCCCTGTGCATCCCAGTATCCCCCAGCCCTCCTTACTGCCTTCTCACATTGCTTGCCTGCCTTTAAGTAATCTGATATGATCATTTCCAGAAGCATCCTGTGGGGAAGGGGGGAGTTGGGAGAACAAACAAACACATAGCAATACAAGTACAATTACTAAAACAAAACAGTGTAGTATAATTACAGAGCTGAAATAATCCAGACCAACTGACCAGGGTAAACAAAACCATATTTGGATATAGCATACATTGCAACAACCCAAGAGCAGTTGATCCAGTAGGGTAAAGGTTAGAGGATGGATAACACATTTGAAGTGCTAGAAGTAGTAGGCTGAGCACAAGATTTGAAGTGCAATTGTATACTCAAGGGAGGGCAGTTATAAGACAAGTGGGGAAGTGGACGGGTGAGGAGTAGAAGGTGGGGGATGGAAGCAGGAGAGAGAGGGACAGCCAAAATCTATACCCATTCAGGTTGCAGAGAATCCTGTAAGTGGGTTAGGATCAGGCATAAAGGGAGGTGAAAGAAACAGAGTGGGGTGGTACAGAAGAGAGGCACAGGGGAACAGAAGGGGAGGAAGGGGATAAGGAAGAAGGGAGGTGGGTGGGCAATGGATCTGAAAGTGGGGGAAGGGAGAGGGAAAAAAGAAAGAGATAATCTATATCCCTTCAGGATGCAGAGAACCCTGCAAGGGGTCAGAATTAGAAAGTGGGAAGAAAGGAAGAGGGGTAGAAGAGAGGGAGCCAAGATCTATACCCCTTCAGGATGACAGAGAACCCTGCAATGGGTACAGGACCAGGCAGAAAAGGAGGGGAGAGAAGGGGTGGGGCAGGGAGGAGAAGAGGAGTGTAGCAGGTGACCAGAGGGGAGAAGAGGGATAAGGAATAGGGAGGCTGGGGAAAATAGGGGTAAACTAGGGCTGGAAAAAGGGGAGACATCAGTAGGGGGGAAGAGGGTATTGTGGGCGAGAAGGACAGCCGTAGAGTGTTGAAATAGCACAGTAGATTGTGGATGGTAGTAGAGTGTCGAAATGGCACAGTAGGTTGTAGTGGGGGTTGGGAGGAGGGGTTATAATAGGTAGCATGTGAGGAAGTAATCAGAGGAAGGGTTCAGTTTGGAGACAGGAGGTAAGTCAAGGATAGAGGAGTAGGGGATAGTGCACAAGAGTTGGGAGGGTTGTGAAGGGGTTTAAGAACAAGTACAGTTAGGAGAAGTAAAGTAGGGCTGAAGGATAATGTGCCAAGGTGGGGAGTGTGGAAGGGGGCTAAGAACAAGTACAGTTAGGGGAATAGAAATTGTGAAGAGCTAAGGAAATTGAAGATGGGGAAGAGGAAAGTCTGACAGGGGGTGGCAGTGAGTTCCAAAGCTTTGGGAAGTGGTAGGAGAAAGCTTCTTGTCCTATGGAGGTAGAGCGATGAAAAATAGCTAGAGTGCATGCGCCGGTAAATCTGAACATAGAAACAAAGAAACATGGATATTGACAGGAGATAAGGGCAGCTTGGCCCACATAGTCTGACCATTTTCCCTACCTACTATAACAAAACAAACCCTACTTGATCTCCAACTTTACCCCCCCCCCACCTCTAGGGTTCCCTTATGCCTATCCCATGCATTTTTGAAGCTCATTACCATTTTTGCCACAACCACCTCCACTGGGAGGCCATTCCAGGCATCCACCACTCTTTCTGTAAAGAACTTGTTCCTCACATCTCTCCTGAGTCTCCTCTCCCCCACCACAGTTTCATGTCATATCCCCTTGTTCGTGAGCATCTTTTTTTCTGAAGGATGCTTCCAGCTTGAACTTTATTTCTACCCATGAGGTATTTGAATGTTTCTATCATATTCAGCCTCCACGTCCTTTCCTCCAGGGTATACATATTGAGGTCCTTCAGTCTCTCCTCATAGGGCTTGTGATGCAGACACTTCACCATTTTGGTTGCCCACCCGCCTCTGGACTGCCTCTACATTATGCTCTTCCAGAGATGTGGTCTCCAGAACTAGACACAGTACTCTAGGTGAGGTCTCACCAGTGATCTATACAGCGATAACACCTCGCTTCTCTTTCTGCTGGTGGCACCCCTACTTATGCACCTAGCATCCCACTTTCTCTCCCCACTGCCATGTCACATTGTCTGGTCCCCTTTAGGTCATCAGATATGATTACTATCAGGTCCCTTTCCTGTTTGGTGGTGGTTATTACTACCCCCCATTTTGTACTCCACCCCTGGGTTTCTGTGCCCCAAGTGCATGATTTTGCACTTCCTCACATTGAAACCTAGCTGTCACATTCTTGACCACTCCTCTAACTTTCCCGAATCACTGTTCATTTTTTCCACCCCCTCCTCCAGAATGTCTATCCTATTACATATTTTAGTGTCATCTGCAAAGAGGCATACCTTCCCTTCTAGCCCCTCTGCAATGTCTCTAATAAAGACATTGAAGAGGACCTTTCCCAGTACTGATCCTTGTGGCACTACATTTGTCACCCTCCCTTCCTCTGAATAAACTCTGTTTATGACCACCCCTTGTCTCCTGTCCCCCAAACAATTTCTCACCCAGTTTTCCACTTTAGGACCCACTTCTAGGATTCCCAGCTTGTTTATGAGTCTCCTATGTGGAGCAGTGTCAAATGCCTTGCTGAAATCTAGGTAGGCCGCATCCACCACTCCACCCTGATACAACTTTCTGGTCACCTAGTCAAAGAATCTATCAGATTTGCTTGACATGATCTCACCCAGTGAATTCATGCTGCCTTGGATCCTGAAGGCCACTGGATTCCAGATATTCCACAATCCTCTCATTATATAGTGATTCCATTACATTCCCCACTACCAAAGTCAAGCTGATTGGCCTGGTGTTTCCAGCCTCCTCTTTGCTTCCACTTTTGTGAAGTGGAACTACATCTTCCCTCCTCCAGTCCCTGGGAACCATTCCGGTGTCCAGTGAATGGCTGAATAGGGCTGTCAGAGGTGCAGCCAGCACCTCTCTGAGCTCTCTCAGTATCCTAGGATGCAGCCCTTCTGGACCCATTGCCATGTCCACTTTCAGATTAGCGTGTTCCCACAGAACCCTCTCCTCTGTAAATGGACTAGTTTCTACCTTCCTTCCTTTGATGCTCCTGGCCCTTATCTGTGGTCCCTCTCACTTCCACTACCTCTGTGAACACTGAAAAAAAGTACTTGTTCAAGATGTCTACTTTTTTTTGGTCCCTCTTCACACACCCCCTACTTCCTTCCGAAGCCTTATTATCCTGCCCTTATCTCTCTTTTTTCACATACATACCTGAAAAATACCTCGTCACCTTTCTGCACTGCCTTGGCTATTTTCTCCTCCATCTGTGCCTTTTCACTCCTAATTGCTTTCCCTGTTTCCTTCTGTTTCTCCTGATACATCTCTCTATCTTCTCTTTCTGTGTCACCTTATATCTCTTAAATGCTAAATTTTTTGCCCTTACCTTCCCAGACACCTCTTTTGAGAACCATAGCTGTCTCTTTTCCCTCCTGCTTTTGCTTGTCTCACACAGAGGTTTGTTGCCTTCTCTACCCTTCTTTTTAGATTTGCCCACTATTTCTCCACTTCCCCAAAGTCCTCCCCTCCTTCCAGGGCATCCCTGAGGCATTCCCCCAACTTCTTAAAATAGTCTCTAGTGAAGTCCAGGAACCTCGCATTTGTGTGGTTCAATCCTGCCACAGTACATATATTGAATCACACTATACGGTGATCACTGGTCCCCAGGTGGCCACCCCTTGTTATATTTGCATCACTGTCCACATTGTTGAGTACAAGATTCAACACTGACCCCTGATGAGTGGGCTCTTTTACTAGTTGCCTGAGGAATGCCCTCTGCAGGATGTCCAGGATGTCCCTGCTCCTAACTGAAGCTGCTGCTGGGATGCTCCAATCTACATCTGTCAGAATGAAGTTTCCCACCAGCAGCACTTCTAACTTGTTTGCCATCTTTTTGACGGCTTCCACTAGAACCTTATCCACCCCCCCACATTGGAGGTCAGTAGATCACACCAGTTTGAATAGTGACTCCCTTCCCTGTTTCCAGGGTGACCCACAGGAAACCCCTCCTCCTGATTTCCCCGTATCTTAGAAAAGTTTATGCTATCCATCACATAAAGAACCACTCCTTCCCTTTCTTTCCCACCCCCTTCCTTTCTGAACAAAGCATAGCCTGGTATGGCTATATCCCAGTCATGGTTCTCATCACACCATGACTTAGTAATAGTGACATTATCCAGGTCAGCCTCTGCCATGATGGCCTCTAGGTCCAGGAGTTTGTTTCTCAGACATCAGGCATTTGTACACATGGCCTTCCAGAATGTATTACCACCCTGTTTGTCATCATCCTCTATCCCCATTTGCCATCTGTCCTTACCCCCTCTGCTCTCAGTCCCATCTTTTTTCCCCTTCCACTACTTTGTTTCCTTTATTGTTGGGTACCCTTGGGGATATCTTTCCTTTTGGCCTTCCCCTACTGCATACTTCATTGGGGGAGCAGTTTATGTCTCCCTGTTTCCTCCTGCCACCCGCCCTTGGCTTGTTTAAATACCCATCAATGTATCATTTAAACTGTTCATTGAGGACTGTGGTTCTCCTCCCCAATGGATGCAGGCCACCTCCTTTGTACAGGCCTCTATCCCTCCAGGTGGGACCTCAATCCACAATGTAGCTGAACCTCTCCTCTCTGCTTCATTCCTTCAAACATGTGCTGAAGCTCCCTGTATAAAGTACCCTATCCTTCCTCCTGTCATAGACAGGTAGCACCTCAGAAAATGGCACTGAGCACGCCACCTGCCTAAGACCCCTCCCTATTTCCTTGAACTCCTCCTGTACTGTACTATCTTAGCCCCATCCCTAGCCATGTCATTGATCCTGAGATGGATTATAACATCCAGCTCTCTCTCTCATCCTGCATCTCTATTGGTCTTCAGAATCTGCTCCCCATCCCTCCAAGCAGTGGCACCATATAGGCACCTAACCTCCCTCTTCCTCTCCCTTCCTGTTCCCAAATCTATATCCCTAAAAATGGAGTCCCCCAGCAGTAGTTGCTTCCTTCACACCTCTGGGGTCCTCCACCACCCACCTTGGGGTCTCCACTATGGAGAACATTCACATCCTCTTCGGTCACTATTGTGGGTGCCTCAATGGCAGAGTCCTGCCCTGCCAGGGCAGGATATGAATTTTGTAATGGTACCACGTGAGGGATGTTTCTGTGACCCACCACCCTCACTGTTCCCATGCCCACCATATTTCAGCTGCTCCTCATCCTTGGCATCCATTGAGGCTGTTGTAGCAGACTTAGCGGTCCCTCAGTGGGGATGGAGGCACCCTGAATCCTAGCCATCTCAGACTGGAGTTTAGCAAGCTCCCTCCTCAGCCTAGAGAGGTGCATGCAAATGAGGTAGCACCACAGTCTCCAGAAAGTCTTCCTGAAGACTGCTGCCCTAACCTAGAAAGCTTTTAAAACATTCCAAAACTAGCACTCTCTAACCTTTGCATTACTCACAACATTTAATTTACATTTCTACTGAGGGATGCTACTAGTTTGTGGCATATAACAAACACATAGAATACACTGCATAACCCTCCCCCCCCCACACACACACAGCAAATCTGAGAAATAAAACATTTAAACTGCCTGAATTTGCTATTTTCTTACTTTTAATGCCATGAAAAAGGGATCCTCTCAGTTATCAGATTGGAATTCCAATGTGAGCAAGCCAAATAACTGTCAAGGTGGACCCCCCCAAATCCATAATTATGGAACTCTCTAAAACTGTCAACACTATGCCTATTGAATTCGAAAGGTACTTTATAAAGCACAATTTCATTAAATACTTAGGTATTCATCTAACTAACTGCCAAGAACAGAACATTAAAATAAAGATCAATAGAGCTAAGGATAACATTTCAAATTTATTGGAAAATTGAAAAAAATGTATCATTATCCATTTGGGGCAAAATCAACACTATTAAAATGATGGCAATGCCACATTTCATATTTGCTGTCAAAAATGGTCTAGGCACACCCTGTTTAAAATGGTTTCAAGACATTAAGAGAATTTTTAATAAATTTCTAAAAATTGCATGGAAGATTCTTACAACATCCAGGCAATTTGGAGATCTAGGTTGTCCACATTTAATTAAGCATATGGAGGCAAATATTATAGCAAACTATTATGAATAGTTTAAACTTTCTGGTGCAGATTAAAACTGTTTCAGACATATGTGCACTTTCATGATGAATCTAAAACACTTCATGACACTTTGCCAGATTTAGAATTACACAAAAATAATAATCATCCTCTAAGAACGTGGTTCCCTTATGTGAAAAAATATATATTAGGTCATCCTTTTTGACATGAATTCCATGGTTTCACTCCCCAATTTAGTATAATCAGTGAATTTGGGGTGATCATAGTCATTGTAATTTTTAGTTTCTGTATAATAATGAAGTCAATAAATGGAAAGACATATTGATAGAGGGTGAACTATTAGACTACAAGGACTATGCAAAAATATGGATAAGTAAAGGTTGGAAACAATTAATGTATTATACACTCAAAGCCAAGTTTCAAAAAATGGCATTATTATATAAAACAAACAATATGCAATTAAAATTAGTTATAAAGTCTCAAATTGACTTTGTTAAGAAGGGAAATCATAAGATGCTCTCTAGATTATATAGCAATTATATAGAAACAGCATCAACCATCTTTAAGAAAGTAGACCTGCACTGGAACACAGAAATAGGCCTATTCTTAAATGAACAAAAATGGAGGAATATAAAAATGATAACAAATTATATGCCTGAGCAAAAAATAAGTCAACACAAGCAAAAACCTTAAACAGGGCTTATTTAACCCCTGTACAAATAAAGAAAATTAATATTGAATGTTCCTCCAAATGCTGCCATAACTGTGGCAACAAAGCATAACTGTCTCACTGTTTATGGAGGTGCCCAAAATCAACCTATGGTGGACACATCTACACAAACATTTAAGTAAACCAATGGAAATTATAGTTCCTTTTAAAATTGATATGTATCTTTTTAATAATGTTGATTATCTTCTGATTGACAAAACTAAAAAAATAATTTTTTCTCTGGCTACAATGGCTATGAAGTGGCTAATACTTAAAAATCGGAAAACAGAATTCTCAGGATTTTGATTATTTTAAATGGTGGTCAATATTTTTAGAATCTTTGAGATGTGAGGAATTAATATTTCGAACAAACCCTAATGTTGATAATCCTGAAGGAACCTCTTGTAAAGAGATTTTAAATAACATTCCACCTGTTATGAGAGTTTGATTGACCCCCGAGTTGCTGATTACAGACCTGTTATTAGTTAAGATCCCTATACTCTAAAATAAAAACCTTCTTAAGCCCTCTTTTAACAAACAGTCAATTACATTTTTATTTGACTGTGACTAAATTCTTAATCTGATCTATAGCCATTGCAGGGTCAGTGTTTTCTTCATGATGTGTTGGGGTGGGGAGAAGGGGTGGGAGAAAGAAACAGCAATTGTTAATGTGTCTATTGTCATCATGATATAAAGGAATATATGAAGGTACTGTGATAAAGACTGAATGTAATGTGAAATGTCAATAAAAACTATATATTAAAAAAAGAATTGCCAAGGTGGAACCCCATGGTTTGGTCCATAATTCCCAACTCTGAAATGCATGCAATGGCTACTCTTAAATAGAGTGCATTGCTTAAACTGAATTCTTTATAGTTAAGTGCTTCCACCCAGGACATTTCACAGGTGATCAATGGGAGCATTCTAAAAGGAGAACCACAACTCCCAAAACTCCAACACATTCCAAAAATAGCACACTTTAACTTTTGCTTTGCTTACAAAATTTAATTCACATTTCTACCGAGGGGTGCTACTGGTTTATGTGTGTGGGGGAGGGTTGTGCACTGGATTCCGTTTGCCAACCTGGAAAGCTGCTGAAGGTACAAAGCAAATAGAAAGCCCAAAAGCAATGAGGGAAGCAGCAGCCCAAAATACAGTGAGGAAAACAAAAGAAAACATGGGACAGCCAGAGCCCAAAAAAGAGCCTCTGGCTGCAGTAAAGAAACAATGCTTCTGAATGATACTGGAAGACACTGATTTAAGTAGCACAGGAAGGGAAGAAAAGGGAATGGAGGGCTGTTTGCTCCCTTCCTAGAACTGCAGGCATTGGCCTTTTAGTTAAGACTAGATTTCCTCCATAATTTCTCTATCTGCACACAATAAGCAATGTTTTCAAAAGTTCGTCAGTTGGCATTAAGTAAGATGGAGCACAGTTTCTTTTGGTACCAGAATTCCTCACATTTTGCATCAGTTTCTAAGAGCAGACTGCGTTAAGTCTACTATCTGTTCCCATTTTCAGTCATCTGTGGGACTATATTGCCAGAAATGGCTGTATCTTCTTTAACTCTTTTCAATCATTCTCAAGACAATTTTCCATTAAACGGCTTTTCAATGTGCCTGTGCAACTGGTTTCATGCTTGTGTAACATAAATAAACTTTGGTTGTTTGCCTATCCATGGAGAATACCACCCTGTAGGGGTAGGAAGGCAAGGAACCCTAGGGGAGGGTTCCACCTCTTGAGTGATTCCCTTGGCTAAAGATACCTTAGGAAGAAGCTCACAGGAGAAAGAGGTGTGCCACTGGAAGAGGAGGGGTGGATGGAGGGGCAAGGAAAGAAAATACTTCTGTGTGGAGTGAGGACAGCAGCCCTTAAATAGGCCAAAAGGGGTGTGTTGCCAGTTGCACTCCCCCCCTTGAACTACAGGTTATAGCCTTCCAATTCAATGTGCCTGTGTAACTGGTTTCATGCTCGGGTAACGTAGATTAACTTTGGCTGTTCAACTATCTATCCATGGAATATACCACCCTTTAGAGGTATGAAGGCAAGGAACCCTAGGGGAGGGTTCCACCCCTTGAGGTGCTGTGGGAGTGATTCCATTGGCTAAAGGTACCTTAATAAGAAGCCAAAAAGAGTGTCAAGCAAAGCATATAAGGTAGTGAAAATGTATTGGGGTCAAGGACCTGTGCGTAGATCAGTTGGTAGTATGGGTTCAGTTGGTAGCATAGGTCAGTTGGTAGTATTGTTTGAGTAGACTAACCAGGAAACAACAGGTGAATAGTGACCCACTTGGTGGTCTGACAGTAAAGTGTAGAGTCCTGGCTTCCTAAGGAGAGAGATAACTGCCAAAGGAGGAGATGGGATGCTTAACGGGACGGTCACCCACTCCATCCAACAGTAGAAACCTACCTAAGTGACGTGGGGATTATTGCCTAAGGCTAACTAAATATTATGACCTGTGGCATGGAGGAGAGAAAAAAAGTCTTTGAGGAGAAAATCTCTGGGGATCCAAGGCCTAGGTCATCTTTCTTCCAGGTTTGGGATCTTCTTGATTAGTGACAGCTCAGCTGCTGCAATTTGAAAACCCAATCAAAGGGTAGTGGAAAAATTCCAATTTGAAGGAAGGATCTCACACTATCCCTCTAACAGGAAAGCCTTGACGGGTTGCTAGCTAACTCTGCAACAAAGCTCTTCCAAGGTGGTAAGAAAAGAACGATGACTGCTGAGGTGCTCAGCTGGCTTAACAATCTTAAAACAAACCAAGTGAACCAGAGGCAGTCATGGGGAGAGTAGCATAGAATGTGCCTTAGACAGCTGGTGCTGCAGCTAAATAATAGCAATATATCCTTCCTTCCCAGCTTAGTCAAAATTCAACATCAAGAGGCAACACTATGCATTGACCTTCAGACCGAGTGGCTAAAGCTCCACCTTAAGTGAGGACATTCCCAATATGAGCCAGGAAGGACCCCACACCAGGCATCACATGCTCAGGATGAGGACAAGGGTGCAGAGTGAGACCATTGGCTGTGAGCCAGCATGAGACAAATTGATGGGCAAGGTCAGCTAATATCATGTAGCAATGGAGCAGGCCACACAAGGCACTGGAGAGAATATCAGGTACAAAGCAGCAAAAGAAACACAGTAGATATGGTACAGGCAGCAATAAGTAGCATGGTACGCATGTGAAAAAATGTAAGCGCTGAGTGTTGAAGACCATATGTAGGTCAGACATGTTTAAAAACAAGGTTCAGTGCAAGGGAACCTGGGCCTTTAGTGGTGTGAGGCTAGCCAACCAGTCAATCAATGAGTGCCAAATAAAGGTGACAAAGACTTGGAGATGTTTAGCAGCAGAGGCAGTAGCCAAACATAAGGTAATTAGGCCACACAGGGCCACAGCTCTTCAACAAAATTCCTAGTCCCCCGCCATGGGAAAAACAAGGAAGAAAAGGGGAAGGACCATAACCCACATGCAGGTTTTAAAACTAGTTACAGTATAGCAACAGCAGTAGCTGGACTGACATCCAGAGTATAATAAAGCAGGGTGCAAAAGTAATTGAGCATCATCCAGCAGCAAATACCTATATCAATCAATCATCTTTATTTCTAAAGCGCCTTTCAAAACCAAGGTGCTGTACAGAGAAATCATACATACATATAAATTTAAAAAGCAGACATAAATTAATCAACCATAACTAGGATATGCTAAACTAAATAAATGAGTCTTTAGCTCCATTTTAAATCTGTCGATGGTTGGACATTCTCTTAACCAACGAGGTAGAGAATTCCACAGGTTTGGTGCTTAAAAAGCAAAAGCACGAGATCCTGATGTTTTTAATCAAACCCTGGGAATCTCCAGCAATCCCTCGTTGGCAGAGCGGAGAGGACGGAGGGGGCAATAGGGTACCAAGAGATCTTTCAGGTAGCTGGGTCCCTGATCATGTAGGGCTTTAAAGGTTAGTAAACCAACCTTATAGGTGATCCACCACCTAACAGGCAGCCAGTGCAGTTCGCGGAGCACAGGAGTAATATGGCTGGATCTGGAAGTCCCGGTCAAAAACTTGGCCACCGCATTCTGCACCAGTTGCAGGTGGCGGATATCAACCCCAGGTAGCCCTAGGTAGAGGGAATTGCAGTAATCGAGACGGGTAGTGTTAAAGGCATGGACCAATGTTGGAAGATCACCCAGTGGAACCAGGTGTTTCGCCTGGGTGATATTCCTCAGATGATAAAAAGAGGATTTGATGACAGCTGATACCTGAGATTTTAAGGTCAAGCCATCATCAAAAATAAGGCCCAGGTTACGTACCTGATCAGAGGCAGCAAGCGACATACCACCGAACAATAAGCCCGATGGGTGTCCAGCCCCCAAACCCACCACCGGATGACCTGGGTCCACTACCAACACCTCAGTCTTATCCAGATTCAGTCTCAGCCAGCTAGAACTCATCCATAATCTGATTTCAGCAAGGCAATTATTTAGCATGGAAAGAGCATCATCTTGCCCGGGCGGAAAAGACAAATACAGCTGAGTATCATCTGCATAGCAGTGAAAACCCAGACTGTATCACCTGATGATATCTCCCAATGGCAGCATATACACTGCAAACAACATGGGTGCTAGAATGGAACCCTGTGGTACCCCCACAAGGCAGGGAGTGAGCACCAGAGGAATAAATTCCAGTGGTGACTCTCTGAGACCTGTCCATGAGAGGTAGGACTGGAACCATTTGAGGACTGTTCCAGACAGCCTACAATAAATCCGCAGGTGCTCCAACAGCACACCATGGTCTACAGTGTCAAATGCCACAGAGAGATCGAGAAGGACCAGAATGGTACGTGCCTTTCGATCTCTAGCCATTAGGAGATCATTCAACACCTGGACAAGGGCAGTCTCCGTGCTGTGCTTCTTCCTAAAACCAGACTGGAGAGTACCATAGACATTGTGAGTTGTAAGATGATCATCCAATTGTAACTCAACTGCCGTTTCAATAACCTTACCAACAAAAGGCAGGTTAGAGATGGCCAGTAGTTAGCTAGACAATCTGGATCCAAGAAGGGTTTTTTAAGGAGTGGTCGTACTACCGCCTCCTTGAGGGGGTCAGGAAAGACACCCCTCTCCAAGGATTTCCAGACAATGTCAGCAAGGATCGGGCAGTAGCTTGTAGGGGCAGCAAACTGAATGAACATGGAACTGTAGGTAAAGGCAATGCACTGAAAACAGCAGCAAATATTTGCTTGGTATAAATTCAGAAAGCAGAACTGAGTTCCATGGACTAGGTCGCTTAGGTTATTGTGAAGCTGTAAAGGAGCAGTTGTTAGCTAGGCAGCAAAGCTATGAACCAGGTGTAATCAATGAAGGGTATATAGCATAGGAGAGCAGAAGCAAGGAAATAGCTTCTGAGCTGAAACACACAGATAACAACTGAAGTTGCACTTGAGGTTTTGCTGAAATCTGATGAGTAAATGGGAGGCAAAATAACACAAGTTCAGGAGTAGCACAATACAAAGGCAACAGGATGCAAGTGAAAAGCTCCCAAAAGAAAAAACAAATGAAAACATAAACACAGGACAGGAACAAGCAACACAAAGAAGCACAGCAGCCAAAGGCAAGCAATACTAACCAAAGCAGAAGAACACAAAACAGAAGTCCAGCAGAAACAGAGCAGAGTAGTTTGTCAAAGCACAGCAAGACTGGTGGGGGGGGGGCTGCAAGCCCGAGCAGGTCCCAAGGGAGAGGACAGACTGACAGAGCCTCCTGCTGGCAAGGAAAAAATGCTTGTGTGTGGAGTGAGACGAGCAGCCCTTAAATAGGCCAAAAGGGGGGTGTGGCCAGGTGCAGAGCCCCCTTGAACTATAAGCTATAACCTTCCAAATATGGGGCTAGAAGCATTTCAAATGCAATAATCATTGAAAAGTGGCCATGTCTGGTATGAGAAAAAACAATGAGTGGCTAATTCTGGCACAATCCTGCATTTTGGATCTGTTGAAAATCCATCTGGATGTGTCCACTTTTATTGCAGTGGCAAACCAGCAGTCAATTTGTAAAGAACTGAAGTCATTTATGAGACAGAAATTTGGGGATTGGATTTGATGATGCTCTACACTACCCAGATTGCCTCTGCCTGACATGATTTGTTTGTTATTGCAAGCAAGGTATAGAACATTTATGTTGAGATTATTATTATTTTAGGGAAAGCAAGGCCCCCATGCTGTGAAAGAGACAGTGGTGAAACCTCAGGTGAAAAAAACACCGTTTGGACCCTCACGTCTTGTGCAACTGTCACCCAATGTTAAGTTTGCTGTTTGCTTTCAAAAGTTTGGTGCCAAGCCACTTTAAAATTGTTTTTGGTCAGTTTACATTGTGGAACATTACATTGATTTTATAAAGTAATTTTCTGTGGTGCCTGAGATTGCAGGTGAAGGTTAAAAACTTAATTTATGTGAAATGTACTTCTAGAAAGGTCAGGGTCATTTGAGAAGAAATGTGTAGGGATATTTCAGCACAGTTTGAGACACAAGTAGGGCCAGTCCTCAAACAGCATATACTGGATTTGCTCATGGAGGAGAGAGGCATCCAGGGATGGATGAGATGATTGATGTATCCACTGGGGATTCTGGGTAAAAGTATAGTGAAAGAATTAAAGGGCAAGAAGGGAATGACAATGGAAATGTGAAGGACAGATCTTGCTTTTACATAGCATAACATATAGAATAATGTATGGGGGGGCATAACGAGAAGTTAATGCACACTCAAGGTGTGGGATGCTACATAAACCCCGAGGTCAAAGCCCGAGGCGTTTATCAAACATCCCACACTGAGGGTAAGTATTAAATTCGAGTTTGCATTCCCTCCAAGCATTGTTTTATGTAATTGCTGGGGAGTGTTTTCTCACCTGCATGAATAAAAAGTTTGGCCAATAGATGGGGTTGCTGATTAAAACAATAAAGCTGCAGTTTAGTGTTTCAGCCACACAAGTTAGACAGAGTGTTTTTAGCTATTCCCCAGTAAATAAAAATAATGTTTTTAGTCAGCAGAGAGATAAGCAACAAGGTGATACCTCAGAATGTGGAGAAGGGATCAGATGTCCATGTCTGTATCTGTGGTGGTATAGCGGCGATCGGTGCTGGTTCCTCATGTTTGAGTCGGATAGGCAGGGTTGAGTGAGACACATAAGAAATGCTGTTTGTAAATGTAGGAGCAGGACTGGGAAATGCAGAAATGTTTTATATGCTTTGTGTTGTGGTACACAGCGATGAGAGCAATCTGAGGTGGCAGTTCCAGGAGGACTCAGCGTGGCGATGCAGTTTGCACATGCACAGAGTGAAAGAAACCCGGCACGTGTTCACCGTTAAAATCTGCAGGTTATAATGGTGAATTATAACCCAGTTTCTCAATGGGAGAAAACACTCCCCAGTTATTACTAATGAATAATACATGCAGTGAGAAAGTAGAGGGCAGACATATTGGTATGAGAGTGGGTATTGAGAGGTGTGTCACTGGCATCCCCCCGCCTTGCCTGTTTTCACTGTGCGACACGGAGGAGCTGACCCCTGGTGCTTCCAAACACAGCACTAACACTGAGGTGCCCAATCCCCAGAGTCGGTACCTAAAATAAAGAAAATTGTCCCTCATAGTCTTTATTTATTTTTATATTCTCTGTTAGAAGAAAAACTGTCCATTGATGTCTGTTGCCACCGCCAGCACATGCTGCCTTTACTCTTTGCCCACCTGACCCACCCACTCAGCACTCATCACCCCACCCCACTCCTACTTTGAATTTTCCAGCACTGGAGTGCCAAATTCCCAGTCCTGACTAGTACCCCACTCCACCCATTTTCACTGTGTGACACTGGGGAGCCACGATGGTGCAGCCAAACACCAACAGTGAGGTGCCCAGTCCCCAGTGTTGGTGCCTGAAATGATGAAAACCACGTTTCTTAGTCTTTTTTATTTTTAAATACCCTGTAGAAAAGAAAACTGTCCCTCAATGCCTGCTGCTGCCTGCTGCACACAGACACCTTTAACTCCCACCTGACCCTCTCACTCAGAATCCGCTACCACACACACTCCAACCCCCTTACTTTTAATTTTCTGACATTTGGGTGCCAAATCCCTGGTGCCGGCTAGTACACCCAACCCCACCCATTTTCAATGTTTGACTTCGGGAAGTCAACCCATGGTGCCACCAAACATAACACTGACACTGTTGTGTCCAATCCCAGTATCATTACCTGAAATCAAGAAAATTGTCCCCCATATTTTTTTTGTATTTGCATACAGCCTGCAAAAAAGAAAACCATCCAGCGATGTCTGTTGCCAATGCCGGCACACAACCATCATTACCCAACCTCACCCAACCCTCCCACTCAGCACCAACTACCCAACAACCCCAACTCCTTACTTACCTACCATGGGTCCAATGTCATAATCCACTCTAGGCCAGAGACACGTCTTTACTCTTCAATGTCAGGCTGTGAACTGAGGATTTGAGGTACAGTATGTGGGTCAATTTATTTCAATGGGTTTTTAACTTGTCCTCATAACCAGGTCATTTTTTCATATTTTTTTCCAGCATTTTCAACATTGCCTTTTTGGAACCTCGTCTCATGAACGAGGATGGAGAAATTATGCAAATGCATCCTGAAAGGTGGTTTTGCAGTCCTTGGGCCAAGTCACCTTTCAGGCAGGATTTGAAAATGTTGTCCACAATTGTTCATAAGGTTGAGTCATAAGAAGGCTCTGTTTAAAAACTGGGAGTAAAAGTATTAAAAAAACAACTAAGTTAAGAGCATACATTTTTCAACACACACTCATAACTTTGGTAATTTCCAATATTTTGACCTCAGATTTTCAACATAGCCATTTTTTACACCACCTCATGAATCTGACCACTGTCATTTTTCAAATACTAGCCACCATGTCTCTTTGCACTTGTGGCTTAAAGATCATGTGTAAAGCTTATGTTTCCTTTATTTTTTGCTTGTTTCAAAATAAGTACGTTACATATGTAGTGGTACTGTGAAGTGTTCCTACCTTCTGCTGAATTAAGTAGTTATATGTATTTTTGATTTACAGGTACTTTTCCTTGAATCCCACTGAACTGAAGTGGCACTAACATGGAGCATGGAGAACATCATTAACGTAATGACACAATTAGGTGTGAGCTGTTGAATGCTTTTTACCGCAGTTGACTCATTGGCATCTCACACTGCAGTGTAGTTCTGTGTGCAGCCTGTCCTGTTGTTCAATCATGAAGTAAAGCGCTCATAAAGAAAAAAAAAAAGGAAAATGGTTTTGTTTGACATGTGATGTCATTCTTTCACTTTTGCTATGCCCTATACCTCTTGTATTTAGTGCTGAAATAGTGAAGTGTGTGTGTGTGTGTGTGTGTGTGTGTGTGTGTGTGTGTGTGTGTGTGTGTGTGTTGCGGTTTTGTGGATCTGCTCAGTATTCTTTCATCCCATTATTCTACTTTTCCCTGGCATTTATTTCTATTTTTTGCTGCTGTTTGGCAGCCATTGAATAGTGTGCTCCCTGTACTTTTTTTGGACAGTCTCTGCCTACTTGTTGATTATTTATTTATATAACCATCCCATTTTTTATTTGACATGAGACCTTTCATCCTGTCTTGGTTTGTGGGTTTATCTGCCACTGCCTCTTTTTTATAAATTTATTTTCAGCAACTTATCATTCCGTGTGTATTTTGAGGCATCTGTGGTATCCTGTGTAGCTGTCACTTGTATTTTGCGTTTCATCTTTTCTGTGATTGATGCTCAGTTGTGTAATAATTATATAATTACTGGCTTCCCGTTTTCCCCATAGGGAAACCATGGCATAATTTGTTGTAATAAAGAAGTGTTTATTATGGCAAACATGCGCATGGTTTTCCTTACTCTATACATATGCACACCACAGTTCTTTGCTCCTGACTGCTCGCCGGTTGCTGCTTTCTTGTTCTCTCAGACAAACTGCCACTCAGAATCGGTGGTAAGTAATTTAAAACCCATGGATGTTTTATTAAAAAATAACAACTGAGCTGCTGACTGTGGTGGAAAAAGGCAGTAAGCCAGTCCCAGCACCTAAACCTGACCGAGGCCATTGACCGCACCAGAACATTTTTATTTTTATTTTATATGTTTGCTGAGGTGAAAAAGGGAAACCCAGCAATTATATAAAATAAAATATGGGTCAGGTGCATAAACTCAAAGTTTACACACACCCTTGGGGTTAGATGCTATGTATAAACCCCTCGAGCTTCGCTCTCAGCATTTATGTAGCATCTAACCCCTGGGGTGCGTGTAAACTTCTCATCACACACCCAGACCCATACTTTATCCTATATATATTTAGTGGTTTTATGGGCTGTCAGATGCTCCTCACCGTGGCTGTCAACTTGGTTCATATGACTGCAGTTTAGCTTCGTTCATGTCTTGCTGTTGGCTCCTGTAGTGAACCCATTCATAAAGAAAGCCAAAAATAAAGAAACAAAGCTTGACTGAGTGGTGTCCCTCTTTCTTGGACCCTTGCAACCTTTAATTTTTATTTAGTACATAAGTATGCAGTGCATAGCAAGTGTATTGTGTGTGTGTGTGTGTGTGTGTGTGTGTGGATCTGCTCAGTATTCAGTCATAGATCAATTCAACCTGATATTGGCATTTATTTATTTTTTTGGTGCTGTTATGCAGCCATGAAATAAAGATTTCTGTGTACTGTACTGTTTTGACAGTCCTTTCCTCCTGTTTGTGTATTTCTTGACAGAACCATCCTGTTTGTATATGGATCTAGTTGTGGCAACCTGTGTGTGTTTAACTGGTACTGTGTGACTCCTGACATCAGTTCTAGTTGATTAGTTAGTTTCTCGTTATTTGAGGTTTTTATTGTTCGCTTACTGGTATGCTCAGAGATTTTTTATTAGATTGTCCCTTTCAATGATTCTCTTGTTACATCTGTGTACCTGATTTACACTGCCAGCTTTTTGGAATTGCATAGGATTGAACATTTTGTATTTCACAGGTTTATGTTAATGTGCAGCTGCCATGTGTTATGAATGTACAGCTGGAAATTCATATTGACAAATGCCTAGCAGTGTTTAAATAGTTTGTTTTATTACACTCATTTCAATTATCCATGCCCCCCCCATTCAAAATCACTAACACACACTACAAGGATGATTCACTAATGGAGACGCATTTATAAATGTCATATGTTGCCTGCCCTGACAGATAAATACAAACACAAACATGCACACACACAAACATGGCTACACAAACACACACGCACACAGAAAACACATACATTTACAGACCATCACAATGCACATGCAGACAAATACATACCAAAAAGCAATGTTTTTGGTAGTTCAGTGTACTGCTGTTTTTTTATATAGTTGTGGATGTGTGTATTTGTGTAAGTGTGTGTGTGTGTGTGTGAGATGTATTGTGTGTGTGGGTGGAGGAGAAGGAAGACGCACCTGCCACATATGCTGGCAGCAAAGAAAATAAAACCCACTTTGGGTGGTATTCAGTACCCAGAAACTCCTTACAATGGTATATTGTTACTGTTCCTTTGACTATTGCTAGGTGATCTTGGTGGAGTAAGGCGTCTATACTGGTATTAGAACATCACTTCATACAATCTGATAGCTGTGAGTGGGCACTATTTCTGTTATGTTATCTGAAAGTTGAATAATTGACAAAATATTTCAGGTAATACGTGTGATATTTCATTTAATGTTTGTTTAGTCAAGAAATTCATTGTTGTTAACAATTATAACCCTATGTGTGAACCTCATACCATTTTATGGAATGGATAATTGTCCGTGCTTTGTCATAAGTTTAACTACTCAGGTGCAGAGCGTGATACCTTATCTTACTGCTTGTGATATATAGTATGATGGGAGGTGGTTTTCCAAGAAGCAAACTAACAAAAAAAGTAGAGCTGCACAAAATAAGTTGGACCAATTAATTAATAAATGAACTGACATTTTAAAGTAGTACCACTATCTGCATAGTGCAGTGCCGCACTTGATCCATGTCGTCATGATATGGCATTTCTAAATAATTCATAAATTTTTAATAAAAGAACCAGGGAGGGTCACGGCAGCCATGGAGCAGGGTCAATCCCCCCCCCAAAAAAAACACACACACACACGATGGATATACTTTGTTTTAGGTATAAACCTCTTCCCTTCCAGAAAAGCCTAGCACTGCTGCTGTTACAGAAGTACTAAATGTCATGCTGCTGGCAGTGAAACCCACTTGTGTAGCCAATGCAACATTTTCAATACCCTTTCACGAACACACAGTATCACTTAGTTTATCATATCTGCAAGAAAGACCAAACATGGAGTGATGTGGAGGCATGGCTTGCAGGTTACAGAGAGAGAGAGAGAGAGGTCCAGATGATCTTGATGCAGTAGTAACTCCTGCTGTGAGACAGGGCACTGTCCGATAATGATTTGTCATGTCTCTTTTATAGCCCATCAATGGACAGCTGCTGCAGTTACCAGGAAGGTAGCCAGTCTCTCTGCATAATGGAGAGAAAGTGTCTCCTGAATGACATGTGCCACATCACTTGAAATTAGTGCCACAGCCCCAATTTGACTGTTCTAGTCACTCTACCACAGCAGAATGTGTGCATTGTGATTGGTTGACCATCCATGGCACTCCAGACATTACATCATGGGTTTTAGCCCACCTGATAGGCTAGTGATGCACATGACTCTAGGATCAGATTTCTAGTATATCCCGGTCCCATAAACCCCTGTTCTCCAGTTCAAATTGTGCATCTGATCAGACTACTAGCACACCAGGATCCCTGTTGTTCTACTCCCGAAAGGTAGGCCTCTCAATTATAATCCTTAAGCTACTTATCTGAATTACCTAGAGATTCTTATGTGCTGCAGTTTTTTTATGTGGCTCCCAGAGGGGAATTGAATCCTGCAGCCTGTGTAATTTGGGTTAAATGATTGGGACAGCTCCCTTGTGGTTTGTTGTTGGTATACTTATATATATTCTAGCTTGTTTTTGGATTATAGGCAAAGTCTGCAAAGTTATATATGCTTTCCCATGGTATTATTTGAAAGTCATTTCTGTTTTGACATAATTTGTCTATTCCCAAGTGGTGTTTTTCTAAATTGACTAATTTCAAGCAAACCAAAGCATTATCAAGCAAAGGGGATTTTCCTTGTTTTTTCTGGCGTTTTTCTGCATTGCGATTTAACAAAAGAAATGCTGTACCCATGTTATTCGCAGGTTCTGGCACCAGCCTGCATTTCTCTTACCTCTCATGGTAGAGTAGTGCACAGGCAGGCAGCCCCCAAAGCCCTACTCTTGCTGGTCAGCCCCGTGAGTGAGTGTAATTGCGAGCGCTTGGCCAGTCGAAAGAAAACAGGGTAGTCTACCCCGGTTATCTCTCTCTGCATGCTTTGCACACCAGTGGAGCTGTTTGCAGTTTTTTTAGGCCTCTGGCCTACTGCTAGGAGGACAAGGCCAGCAGAGCACCGTGTGGTGCTCCTCCCCTTCCCCCTGATGCGTGGTCAGCGTCTTGCAACTTTGTAGTCCAGTCGGGAGAGCTTCCTCTGAATTTCAGCTCTCCCTAACGCTAGCTGCAGCCTTTTCTGAAAAAAATTACCCTTTTCAAAGGTTTTCTTTCTCCTAAATGGCCTTGCTCATTCACTCCAAGCTCCCTTCAGCTGCATGGTCACTACGGCCTACTTCCAGCCAGCGCCACGGCCGGAGAGCATTCCCTGCCTATTTCTCTATTTAAATCTCATAATCTGGGGTATTCTAATGATTTGCTCTTTACCACACATTATCTCATACTCATGGCTCATGAGGCCTACTTCTGGCCTTCGTTGGTCTTAGGCCTAGCGTGGGGGGGGGTCAACGCCCTCTCTGCCAGCAAACTTCCTGCAGGACTCTGAAAAAAACGAGCTCTTGCACCCTTCACAAGCGATTACTAACAGGGGAAAGAAACTATCCCCTGATTCCTCTAGAGGAATCCTGAGACTGAGAGGTCTCATATTGCCAGGGCAAATCAATAAAGTCCTGGCATACTGCACCAGAATGGGGGTGATAAAATAAAACAGAAATAGAAAGGGAGCTGCAACAGCACCCAAGTTTGTTAAAACAACGCTCCTGGTGGCACAACAAATCCTCCTGGTCTATAAATTTGTAACCTCAGCCTTTCTCTATCTCCATATGGTGTCCCTCCCTACAGTGACCCTATATTACCAAATAACCAAGTGGTAAATCTCTCTAATCATATGGGGTCCCTCTCTATAGTGACCCTATATGCCTTGCTAAGAACCTGGTGGTCCCTCCCAATAGCGACCTCCTCAGTGGCCATCTCCATGGTGGGTCCCTCACTATAGTGACCCCCCATGCTGAACCCCACCTGTTATTGTTTTATAAACACTTAAAATGTTCTAAGACTGTATTAAACAGCTATGGGGCACCCTCTAAGTTGGAGGCCCATGGTCACCCAGTCCTAACAATACGCCTCCTTCTCTTCCTTTCTCCACCAGATGGTCAAAGCCAAGAAGTGCACCTCTTGCAGTGCTATCCTCCTGCCCCGGGCCCCCTATGTCCCACCTGTCTTCAAGACGATGACGACTTATCGCTGGAGCAAACTTCTGTTATGGGCTCCAGTATCTTAGGGCCCAGCGGCACTACCTGGATGGATCCGGGAGCTATCCTACTTCAGAATCAACAGGCCATGGTAGCTATGATGGAGAGCCAACAGAATTTTATGCTGAAGATAATGGAAAAGCTAGAATCCCTTACCCCCAGCATAAGGCAACTACCGCACCACCAACAGACAGAGATAATGCGGGGGGGGCCCATGAAGAGTGTCCAGATCCTGTAGAACCAATACCAGACAACCATAGGCCGTACTCTGGACAGGACAAGGAGATGCCAGAAGAGGAAGATGGGGTGGAGACCGATGAAGAGGACATGGAACCACAATCCGTGCCATCCCTCACATCTAAACTTTGCTCCTTCAACATGGTTCCTGGCCTTATGAAAATAGTCAAGGCCACCATGGGGTTTGATGTCGAAGAGGGGAAAGCCAGGGCCCAGTGGATCTACTTGGAGGTATCCTGGAGCTATCCTACTTCAGAACCAGCAGGCCACGGTAGCGATGATGGAGAGCCAGCAGAACTTTATGCTGAAGATAATGGAAAAGTTAGAATCCCTTACTCAGCACTGGGCAACATCCGCACCACCTCCAGAGCCAGATATTGCTGGAGGGGCAATAAGGACCATCTGGATCATGTAGAACCTGTACCAGACAGCCATAAGCCAGACTCCGGAGAGGACAAGGAGATACCAGATGAGGAAGAAGGGGAGGAGACCGACGACGAGGAGATGGAACTGCAATCCGTTCCAGCCCTCACATCTAAGCTCTGCTCTTTCGACATGATTCCAGGCCTTATGAAAATAGTTAAGACCACTATGGTGTTTGACATAAAAGAGGGTAAACCAGAGTCAAAATTAGACCCCATGATTCAGCAAAAGGCAACTATTAAGGAGACATTCCCAGTATGTCCACATTACACAGGTTCATCTCCCCAGTCAATATTCTACAACTACAAAAAGAGAGGCAAATTAAAAAACAAAAGATCTAAGAATTGTTATTCTAAGGGATTGCCAGATTTAGGATATGGCATTTCTAATCCATTCCTAAACAGATTATGAAAGAGGTAGGGAGGGGCACAACAGAGCAGGGTCATGACCAACCTCCCTCCCAATCGCAAAAGCACACGTGTTGGGAATATTTTTTTTTTAAATCTCTTCCCCTCAAGAAAATCCTAGACCTGCCCCTGCACCAGAAATAATACACTTCAAGCTGCTGGAAGTGAAAATAACTCATGTGGCCAATTGTACATTTCAATGCCCTTTCACCAACATGTGGTATCACCAAGTTATATCTGTAAGAACGACCACAAAGGAATGATGTGGAAACATGACTTGCAGGATACAGAGAGAGCGTACCTAATATTTCTGATGCATATAGCAACTCCTGATGTGAGTCAGGATACTGTCAGCTTGGATGACAATGAGCTGGCATGTTCCTTTTATATGACACGCCACTCAGAATTAGTGCCACAACCCCAACTTGCCTGTTTAGCTCCTCACTACACTGCAGAAAAATGAGTGTATTCCCCAGGTTCCTCTCCCCAGTCAACATTCAATCACTGCAAATAGAGAGGCTAATTAGAAATAAAATCCGTAAGAACTGATTATTCTAGGGGACTGATGGAATTAGGAAAAGCCATTTCTAAACTATTGTAAACATGTTGTATAGCAGGCAGGGATGGTAACAAAAGTGCAGTGTACCATGACCCTTCCCCCCAATCAAAAACACATGCAATTGGAGTGATGTTGATGCATGACTTGCAGGCTACAGAGGGAATGATCCCGATGCTCCTGATGTAGTAGCAAATCCTGATTTGAGACAGGACACTGTCAGCTTGGATGACTACGAGTTGTTATGTTTTTTTTATATGACACACCACTCGGATTATGTGCCACAGCCACAACTTGCCTGTTCAGATCCCCACTTCACCACAGAAAAATGCCTGTATTTTCCAGGTTCGTCTCCCCAGTCACTAGTCTACCACTATGAAAAGAGGAGCTAATTAACTAGAAAAGAAAGGAAAAAAAACTATTTAAGAATTGATTGTTCTAGTGGACTGCCAGAATTAGGAAAAGGCATCTCTAAACTATTCATGTTCACATTATAAAAGGGGCAGGGTTGGTAGCAACAGAGCAGGGACCATGAACCTCCACCCCCACCCCCACCCCCACAAAAAAAAAACACATGCATCTGAAGTGATGTGGATGCATGTCTTGCAGATTACAGAGGGAGGGGTCCCAAAGCTCCTGATGCAGAGAATTAAGTAAGAGAGGCTAATTAAAAAAATATTTCAGAATTACTTATGTTGCGAGACTGAAGGAAATTAAAAGGTGGCAGACATGCCCTTGAATCAGCTGTAAACTGGAGGTGTGATGGATCGTCTAAAGTGGTGCAGTAGAAGACTACAATCTAAGCATTGTTTATTTACATTGTTCAACTCATAACTGTGTGCTATTTGAAACAAAAAAAATCAGGTACCAACTACACACCATTCATCAACAGACGCATCGGCGCTTTCTCCCTCCTCACTGCTTTCACTACTGTCAAACGCATTCTCAAGAATGGAAATTGCCATCCCACTAGCAGATGCCAGCAGTTCAAAACAACACGGCTGAATACAATGCACTGTCCTGCATGACAGTGCTTGAAGTTCAGAGGTCTCATCATTGGATGACATTCTTATTGTGAAGTTTATTATTTTTACAAAAATTAAAAATTTAAGAACACACACAGATCAAAACTAAGAATTTCACAACCGATGACAGCTTTGCCCACTATGCCCACTTGCGATATTAGGCTTTCACTAACTGCTACCTAATTATGTCATTTAACTTCATGCTGCAGCTAAGTACAGCGGCACCATGGACCAGTTAACCGAAGTGTGAATAATACAAGGCACACTGCAAAAAGAGACAAATTTAACATATTAAACCAAACTGTTTCCTAAAAATAGCACCACACAACATAATAACTTAGCAATGTGAACAGAAAGGTGAACTCGGATTGTGAAAACCATCATACTTTTGCACATGATCTTTAAAATCACCTTTCAAGCAAAATTTAAAAACTTTCTCCACCCATGTTCATGAGGTGGGGGTCATAAGAAGGCTATGATGAAAATGTGGGGAACAAATGTTAAAACAATAAGGTTATGAGTGTACACTGAGATTTTTCAATGAACACTCATAACTTTGGTAATTTTCAATATTTTGACCCCAAATTTTCAACAATGCCATTTTTTCACACCACCTCATGAACAAGGCAGCTGTCATTTTTCAAATGTTGCTCAAACTATTTCTTCACACATGTGGCATGAAATTATGTTTTGGCTACTGTTTTATAAATAACACTGGTTATGTACAGAAGAAGTGGGCATAAAATAGCTACCGGTATGTTGAATATTTGGGGTCAAAATGTGAAAAACAAACAAAGTTACAATGAAATGTCAAATTGTTCCAAGGTTTACTCATAACTTTGTTTTTGCAGATTTTGGCCCCTAAAGTTCAACATATCCTTTGTGTTATCCTACCTCCTGATCATGACAGGTGGCATTTTTCAAATCCCTTCCGAAACATGTTTTCACAGTCACCCTGCAAAATCACCTTTCAGATGGGATTTCAAAAATTATACCTGTACTGACCATAATGCCAAGTCATAATAATACTGTTGGAAATGTGGGGTCAAAATGTGGGAGCCCACTGAAAAATTAGATATTGCCTCTCAGCTGGCCTGTCCTGGATGGATACAATCTAAAATTGTCTAAAAGCAGGACACCACTGAAAATTAGATATTACATCTTATCTGCTGTCTCCTAGGAAAATATACAGTAAAAATGTGTATAAGCAAGACCCAGTACAACAGCAATGCAAGTGATTAACATTCGGTATTGACAAATGCTTGTTAGAACATGCTATTCTATTTTTCAAGCATAGATATATATACATTTGTATAATGGGAGAAGCAATGGGAAAATAATGTGTTGGGACTGACCTGCCTTTAAATCATTAAACACAGCTGGTGGGGGATTGTCTTCAGTTTGGCATTGATTAGGTACTCTGTTAATTCCTCCTGCAGTAGGAAAGACTGAGACTAGAGTGAGGCAGAGTCAACATTTATAGCAATCCCAAGTTTACAGGATCTGAGTGTCATGCTTTTTGCAAGGAAGTGAAGCGAAAGCAGAAACCGAGCTTCAGATTGAAGCTGGGATAAAATCAGGGAGAAAAACACTTTTTTTGATACATTCATGAAAAAAGGAAGAAAGGGGGAGGGATAGTAACATTGTTGGACAGGAATAGATTGATAGAGGAAGATGATCCAAAGGCTACTGTCCTAAATGAGCTTTTCTGTTTGGTATTTACCAAGGAAAATACTGGTTTAATGCCAGAAAGTGGAATTAAGACAGATAATGGAAGTGCCAACATTCAGCACATATAGGGTCAGGGAGGAGCTGGCAGCTCTCATTCCAGATAAAGCACAAGGGCCAGACGAAATGCATCCAAGAGTGCTAAAGGAATTGGCACAGGAATTAGCTGAACCCTTAGCACACTTATTCAACAGCTCACTGAGGCCAGGAATGGTACCAGGAAACTGGAGGAGGGTGAACATGGTGCTACTCCACAAAGGAAGGGTAGAGAGGTGATGGGGAATTTCTGACCAGTTAGCCTCACTTCTGTTGTGGAAAAATAAATGGAGACCTTAATCAAACAGGACCTCATGCAATACCTAGAGTAAAATGGTCTCCAGGACAAAAAGCAATGTGGATTCAAAGCTGAGAGGTCATGCCAGATGAACCTTATTACGTTTTCTGATTGGGTAAGAAAGGAACTGGATTAGGGTCATGAGGCTGACCTTCTCTACTTTGATTTCCGAAAGCCTTTTGACTCTGTGCTGCATAAACACCTGCTGAAGCCATTAGAGGAACTTGGTACTACAAAGAACATAGTCAGATGGGTGGGTAACTGGCTCATGGACAAGAAGCAAAGAGTAGTGATTAATGGGGTGAGATCAAGTGAAGGTGAGGTCACAAGTTGAGAACCTCAGAGATCGGTGTTGGGCCCAGTCCTCTTCAACATATTCATTGGTGACATCTGGGATGGAATCCAGGGCAATCTTGCCCTATTCATGGATGACACCAATCTGGGTGGGTGGGCTTAGGGATCTGCAAAAGGACCTCCAAAATTGGAAAGATTATCTAATATGTGGCAGCTGAAATTCAACATGAAAAAGTGGAAAGTAATGCACCTGGGAAAAGGGAACTCTAGGATGGAATACTGGCTAAATCAGGTTAGACTGTGCACCTCCTAGGAAGAGAGGGATCTGGTGATCATCATTACTGACACCATGAAACAAGCAAGCCAAAGCAGTAAAGCATATAGCAAGACAAATAGAAGGGGGATCGATAATAGAAATAAGGAGGTGATCATCCCCTCTATAGAGCTCTGGTAAGACTGCACCTGGAGTACTATGTTCAGTTTTGGAGGCCTCACCTGAAGAAGAATAGGGATAGACTGGAGGCCATTCAGAGGACAGCAACAAAGATGATCCAGGGTCTACATGGACTCACTTATGAGGATCAGCTGGCATAATTTAATATGTACTCACTGGAAACAAGGAGGCAGAAAGGGGACATGATTGAGGCACTTAAATTCCTAAAAGGCATAAACAAAGTGTCACACACAGAAGAGCTATTCAATAGAAATGATAACTCAACGACAAGAGGACATGAATGGAAAGTGAAGGGGTGAGTTTCAGGTGGGATGTAAGGAAGCACTACTTCACTGAAAGGGTGGTGGAGCCTTCGAATGGTCTGTCAGTTTAGGTGGTTTTAACGGGGACTGTGATGAGTTTCAAGCATGGGTGGGGCAGACCTAAAGCTCAAAACTTAAGGGACAATATGCAGGTACAAAAAAATAAAACTGGGAGGGGGTAGCTCCCAGGATCATCAATTGGTCCTGGGTATCTCATGGGCAGACCCAATGGACCCTCAGTCTCTTTCTGCCATCATTTTCTATGTTTCTTTGTTTTTATGTATTGATGAGTCCATCATATATGTACTGTATATAATTGAGCTATGGTGACATTTTTCTATATAATGTAAAGCTGCCAAGTAAATACGCTTGTTAAATGCAAAAACAATGGCCCCAGACTGCAAATAATTGATTTTGTTTAGACACATACTGTACGTAGACTTTGAAGCCAGATAAAGACCCAGCAGTCTGTTCAGTCTGCCTGTTTCCTATCTGACTCAATGTGAGACTGAGCATTGGACTGGGTTTCCTGTGCCAGTTGTCCTTCTGGTGCCTTGGTACCTCCACCTCCAACTCTCTGTCCTCCCCTTGTCCTTTAGGTCATATTATCCACTTAAGCATCTTCCTATCCATGCTTGAAACCATTCACAAATTTGGCTTCAACCATCTGTTTGAGTAGATTATTCCATCCATCTTCCAATGCTCCACCAAAAAAGTACTTTATAACATCCCTTTTAAACACCCATCCGCCAACATTTTCCAGCGTCCCTGGATATGTTTTTTTCATTCCCGATGAACAGATCCCTGCAGTCTACCATGGTGATTCTCCCTAAGAACCTAGAATGTTTCTATCATATCCTTCTCTCTCTCCACTGGCCTCCTGCGAGCACACATTGAGTCTCTCCAGCCTCTCCTCCTGTGTCTTCCCTCACTGTCTCTGTATCATTTTTGTGTCCCTCCTCTGGCCCCTCTCCATGTGGTCCTTGTTCTTCTCCAGGTGTGTACTCCAGATGTGACTCCATCCTAGACCTGTACAGGGAAAGTATTGCCTCCTTCCGTCTGCTAGTGAATGCCCTACCTATACACCGAAGCATTCTGCATGCTTTCTCACATGCATTGTTGCATTGGGCAGAAGAGTTAAAATTGCCTCTGATAATCACTCTCAGGTCACTTTCCTCAATTGTCTGAACCACCCCCATTCCGCCATCCAATAGACATTTCTAGGGTTTTTCCTATCAATATGCACAAGCTTTGTACTTAATAATGTTAGATTTGAATTGCCACACCTTGTACTATCTCTTCAGTTCTTCTAGATTCCTTTTTATTTTCCTAATTTCATCCTCTGTGCCTTACCTCATTAAGATATTGGTGCTGTCAAAGAGGCAGATCTTGCCCTGGATATGTTCCCTTATACAAACATACAAAGAAGCCAGCAGAAGAAGGCCTTTTGTTCTACCTAGTTTGTTCGTATTGCAGGGTCCACAGCTTGAGATTCTGTCCCTGCTCCCCCTCTCCACTCCTTCCATCCTCTCTACCCATGATCCTTAAATTCCCCCATGACTATCCCAGTCTTTCTTAAAGCTGCCCACTGTCTTCATAAAGGTCATCTCTTCAGACAGTGCACTCCAAGTGTCCACTACCCTGTCTGTGAAGAAGTGCTTCCTGACCTCCCTCCTAAACCTCTCGCCCTCCAGCTTAAGACTGTGCCCCCTCATGTTATGGTTTCCACTCAGCTTAAAGAGACTGTCCTTATCAACCTTATTTATCCCTTTCAAGTACTTGAAGGTCCCAGTCATGTCCCCTCTCTCTCTCCTGACCTCCAGGGAATACATGTTCAGTGCTCTCAGCCTCTCCTCATATGTCTTACCCTGCTGACCCATTATCATCTTTGTAGCCCTCTTCTGGACCTTCTCCAGCAGGTTAATGTCCTTTTCGAGGTGTGGGCCCCAGTACTGAACTCCATAGTCTAGATGTGGCTTTATCAGTGACATGTACAAGGGTAGTATAACCTCTTATTTCCTACTAACCTGTAACCTGTATAGTGATTTTATAAGACTAATAATTCTAACTTCAGTTAAATAAATCGAACTGTCCTTGATAGCACATAGAGATAACAGCTCATATAAAATGTTAATATTTGTGATACAGGTTACTTTGTTTTTTTCTACTAGTAAACCAGTTAGCAGGTGTCATAGATTGTCCTAAGCCAGATGACTTAAAAAACAGATTTGCAGCACTATTATCAGTTTCTCCATCAGCCCCTATGGTATTTGTAAGGGCTAGAAGAAACCAGTTTTCAAACAATTTGAAACTGCTAAATTATGGCAGGTGTCTTCGTTTAGATAATCGGAGGGGAATATGGTGGGAACAATGTAAGCAGTCTGAGTTTGTCATTTTCCAATTGATCCTACTATTGGCAGGTGATATAGAAATCAATCCTGGCCCATTCACAAGAAATGAGCCAGGATTAAAAGTTATGCATGAAAATGCCAGAAGTCTCATTAAAAAAATTTCAGAGTTTCAGTTATGGTCCCAACAATTTTAACCTGATATAATCTTGATTTCAGAAATAAGACTAACAAAACAAGTGCTTATTGATGAGATTTCTATGGATGGATTTGACATTTTTAGGCAAGATCAGGGAAGGCGGGGTGGGGTGGGGGTTCTTTTTGTATATTAACAATAAATTGGGATCATATGAAATAATATCAGTAACTGTGGAAGGAAATGAATGTCTCTTTCTTGAGTCAAAGCAACTAAGGCTTTTTATAAGTGTTGTTTATTCTCCCCCTAAAACTAAAATCAATAGTTTTGAACTGTTAGCACAAAAAATAACCTTTCTGGCAGTAGATAGAGACCTAATGTTAATAGAGGATTTTAATGCGGAATGGGGAAAGCCTAGGAGTAAGAAATTGGAAACAAGTTTTGAGATATTGTATGTCCAGCAGCCAGTGAATCAAATTACAAGAAAAATGGGTATCTGTAGTCAGGGTAATACACTAGACCTGATGTTTTTCTCAATCAGCGTTCATATTGAAAGTTGTTTAGTCCTACCCCCAAACTTAGGTGATCATAACCCTGTTGTATGTATAATTTCAGACAAATACAATTGTAGGGTAGAGGCAAAGATAAGTACTAGGAGAGACTATACAAACTATCATCCAGACAATTTTTAAGAGGGGCTTAGGTCTGGAAAAATGGCATAGATTGCAAATTTTCCCAGACATAAATTTGGGGTTTTAAAGAGTTTTCAGAAACTTTTTTTAAATATTTGCAATTGACATGCACCCTATAACACCCCCAAATTACCAAATAAAATCTACCACGGGTAAATGAATTATTGAGGAAACAGATACATATTAGGGACTGAGCTTGTAAAAAAGCACATAAAACTAAAAAAGTTACAGATTGGAATAAATAAAAAAGTACAGGAATAAGTG
The DNA here is from genome assembly GCA_016271365.2 of Neoceratodus forsteri. Classification (NCBI taxonomy): domain Eukaryota; kingdom Metazoa; phylum Chordata; order Ceratodontiformes; family Ceratodontidae; genus Neoceratodus; species Neoceratodus forsteri. The sequence goes on from CM028137.1 coordinate 268,974,987, forward strand.
TAAAAAGCTAATAAAACAGGCAAGGCAACATTTTTACAATAACAAAGTTGAGAATATTACACACCCTAAACAGTATTGGGATATTATAAAAGACTTAAAAAATCCTATTAGAGCAAGGCCAGAGATCAAAATGGCCAATGGTAAAGGGGAACCTAAGGTCCCTAAGCAGTGGCTCAAACTCTGAACTATTACTTTATTACCCTGCTCGATATCATAATGCCTGCCAGTACAATTAACCAATTTAGGGAAAACAGTACAGGCTATAAAAAATTACCCCCCATTCTATTTTAGGACAATAAAGGAAAAGGAGGTGAGGGATGCAATTAAAAAGCTGAACCCTAAAAAATCCTATGGTCTTGAAATGATAGAAATAAAATTCCTAAAAGATGCAATAGAAATAATATCACCAGTGCTGACTAGTATGTTGAATCAAAGCCTAATAAAGATATGTGGAAGATCTCAAAAATTGTTCCTATTTTTAAAGAAGGTAAATCTGATGATCCATCAATTTATCAGCCTATTACAAGCCTTCCCATTCTCTCAAAGTTAATGGAGAGGATGGTGTATAACCAATTTTATGAATACCTGGAAACATATTCTAAGTTATCCAAATTCCAACATGACTTTAGGACAGGGCACTCAATGGGCACCATGCTCGTAGACTTCATGTATAAGGTGGCAAAAGCCTTGGATGCAGGGGAGTCCATGGGCACAGTGTTTGTTGACCTGTCCAAAGCCTTTGATTTGGTGAATCACGGTATACTCATTGGGAGAATTGAAAGGATAGGAATAGACCCAAGAACCTTACAATGGTTCAAATCATATTTGGGGGAATGAAAACAATGTGTAGAAGTCGTTAACTATTTGTCAGTCCAGTTTACTTGAAAAGAGGTGTGCCCCAAGGGTCAATACTGGGGCTGCTGCTGTTCTTGATATATGTAAATGACTTAACTGAATATATTGTAAATTCACAAATAAGGCTTTACGCAGATGATACTGTCTTGCTAGCCACAGCAAAAACACAAGATCAGTTATTGGAAAAACTCCAGTTAGACTTCAATATCTTGCAGGATTGGTTTACTGAATCAAAGTTTGTCATGAGTCAAAAGAAAACACAGCTAATGTTTTTTTCATAAGAAAAGGAAAAACAGCAGCTGTCCCAGTCAAAACCCAGGAATTGTAACCCTGGGTCTTGTAACCAGAGTGAATCAGGTATTAAATGTAACTAATCAGTATAAATATCTAGTGGTGATCTTGGACAGTTCACTCATATTTAGTGCACATATAGATCATTTAACAAAAAAAGTTAACTCAAGAATTGTTGCTTTATGGTAATCTTCATCAATAGTATCTTGTCAGATGAGAAAATAAATTGCAGAACAGTTAATAATTCTGGTATTAGAATATGGTAATGTGGTTTATAGTTTTGCAGAATTAAAACCTATAATCACCTGGCAAGATTTCTTCTCAACTGTCCATTCAGGACACCTCATTGCCAGATATAATACTCTGAAGTGGGATAGTATAGAAGTATGGTTTAAGAAACACTATTTAATATTTATTTTTAAAATCTAAAGGGGTCTGATTACAGGTAACCACAATGTACAGCCAAACTGTGGGACACAATGTTACGAAATGAGGGAGGTAGTCCATAGGGGTATTAAAATCCCTAAAATTAACATACGGTATGGCAGCATGACTTTTTAGTATCATGTGGCCAGAATTTGAAGTAAGCTGTTGGTTAACTAGAATCTGCAGCTTAACCAGTAGGTAGGGAAATGGGCAGACTGGGTGGGCCAAGTGGTCCTTATCTGCCATCAAAGTCTATGTTTCTATGATCACCAACAATAAGGAATCCAACAAAAGTATCAACTTTTAAATCCCAATTGAACATGAGTATAACACAAGAATGCAATTGTTATTAAGAATGCTGCTTTACTTTGTATCCCACTGTCTGTATTTGATTATCAAGTTAGTGTTAAATGTTCATGCAATATATGTATTTTCTATGTTCTTACATGAACTTATTGGATATTTGTTTTTAGTATGTTTTATATGTACACAGGACAACTTGGTAAATAGGACCTTTTGACCTAAAGTTTCATCCTGTATAAAAATAAAGTTTTAACTAACTAATTAACTAACTACTACTGATCCCCCTAACTATGCATCACAGCATCTTTATTGCTCTTGCTGTTGCTTTCTTGCACTGCGTGGAGTGCTTCAGGTCACTAGTGATCATCACTTCCAGGTCCTTCTCCTCTGATACAGATACCTGGACTCCACCCAGGTTGTACAATGTTCAGGGACTCTTGGCTCCAATATGCATAACTTTGCATTTCTTGGCATTGAAGCCAAGCTGCCAGATCCTGGACCACCTCCCCAACTTTGTCACATATGAAGATGTTGAACAACATGAGACAGACGACTGATCCCTATAAATTCACCAGCAATTAATAACTGCTAAATCCTGCCACCCAACCAGTTCCATTAATCTAATGAGCTTTTTCCTCTTCTCCAGGTCCTCCAGTTTTAAATTAATTGCCATTGAATTACACTGTTCCCTTCATTATACTGCAGCATTTTGTAATATACAGCAGGATTACTGCACTGCATCATGGCTGGCCCCACTGTAGGTCTTAAGACCGTGCTTGAAGGCCTCAGCTAAGGGGCCCCCTCAGGGCTCTCAGAAGAGTGTTCCTTGGCACAGAACCAGCAATTTCAAATGCACAGTCCCCTGAGGATTTAAGCCTAGGCCTGGGAACTGCAAGGAGGCTCACCTTCGCAGCTGTCCTCCTACACTGCTCAGAATTATTCATTTTGGTGTCTATTACCACCCCAAGATCCTTTTCTTCCCTGGAAACCACCAGCTTTACCCCTCCAAGACTGTAGTCATACCCAGGGTTCCTGGCCCCCAAGTGGAGTATACTGCACTTCTTGGAGTTGAACCTCAGCTGCCAAGTGTGTGACCATGGTTCAAGTGTCTCCAAGTCTTCTTGCAACATCCTACTCCCCTCCTCCTTGCCTACTCTGCTCCCAGTTTGGAGTCATCCGTGAATAGCCTCAGCCTGCTCCTAACTCCAACCCTGATGTCTGAGATGAACACATTAAATAAGATCGGCCGCAACACTGATCCCTGGGGGACCCTACTAATGACCTTTCTAAGAGACGAGACCTCCCCCTGTAACCATCACCCTCTGATACCTATTCATTAACCAATTCCCAATCCACCCTAGAAACTTCTCCTGTAACACCAAGCTCCTCAGCTTCCGCAACAATCTGGGAACTGCAAGGAGGCTCACCCCAGAGCAACAGAGAGGACAGGATACTAACATACTAAATTGCCAGCAGATTAGGCCCAGTGGTATATTGAGTCTGCTTGAGCAACAACCCGCAGTCCACTCATTGCAGCTGCCCCTCCCCCTTTGTTACCCCCTGTGGACCATGTACATACCCCACTCGCCCCACCCAGACTACACCCCTATGTGTTTCCCACCCTCTGTTGCATCCTTCCACTGTTTCCATCCCCACCAAATCCAAATGCAATGAGTTCCAGGGCACCACCACCCTCTCAGTGAAGTAGTGATGCATCATCTCCCAATAAAACCTCACCCCAGCAATCTCAGGCTATGTCCCTTCTTGGCTGTGTCCTTTCTCAATTGTAGCAGTCCATCAGAGCTGACCCTTCAGATATTTAAAGACCTTTCCTCCAGAGAATACATGTTCAAATCCCGTAGTCTGTCCTCATAGGACAGGTCCCTCAGGCCATGAATCATGCTTGATGCCCTCCTCTGGACACTCTCAAGAAGGGCTACATCCCACCTCAAATATGGGTGCCAAAACTGCACACAATACTCCAGGTGTGGCCTAACCAGGCAGTTGTACAGGGGCAGTATGACCTCCCTCTGCCTTGATGTTATCCCTCTGGCTATACACCCCAGCAAACTATTCACCTTCACAGCTACCCTCATACACTGCTCAGAATTATTCATTTTGGTGTCTATTGCCACCCCCAGATCCTTTTCTTCCCTGTAGACCACCAGCTTTATCCCTCCAAGACTGTAGTTGTACCCAGTGTTCCTGGCCCCCAAGTGGAGTACACTGCACTTCTAGGAGTTGAACCTCAGCTGCCAAGTGTGTGACCACCGTTCAAGTGTCTCCAAGTCCTCTTGTAGCATCCTACTCCCCTTCTCCTTGCCTACCCTGCTTCCAGTTTGGAATCATCCATGACTAGACTCAGCCTGCACCTAACTCCAACCCCGATGTCTGAGATGAACATGTTAAATAGGACCGGCCCCAACATTGATCCCTGGGGGACCCCACTAATGACCCTTCTGAGAGACAAGACCTCCCCCTACAACCACCACCCTTTAATACCTATCCGTTAACCAATTCCAAATCCACCCTAGTAACGTCTCCTGTAACCTTAAGCTCCTCAGCTTCACCAACAATCTATGGTGCAGCACCAAGTCAAAAGCCTTACTGAAGTCCAGGTACAGGACAACCACCAGCTTCCCCTGGTCGAGAGACCTTTTAACCAAGTTGTAGAATACAGCCAGGTTCATTTGACATGATCTTCCCCAGATGAACCCATGCTGTTGTTCATCTTGGAGACCATAGGCTTCCAGGAACTCTATCATCAATTCCTTTAAGATGGGTTCCAGCAGTTTCCCCACCATGGACTTCAGGCTAACCAGTCTGTAGTTTTCTGGGTCCTCTCACAGACTTCCCTTATGGAGTGGCATGACATGTGCCTCCCTCCAGTCGTGGGGACCCATCCAGTTTGCAAGGAAGAGCTGAATACGTCCATCAGTGGTGCAACCAGGACATCTGAGAGTTCCCTCAATACTCTGGGGTGAATCCCATCTGGATCTGGAGCCTTATTGCACCTCAGGGACTTTAGAGTCTTTTTCACCTTCCTCAAAGATATATGCCTATCCATGAGTGCCTCCCCTGCCTCCTCCTGCATTGCACATAACCCTTGTGGAGATGGTTCCTTCCACTCTTTTGTAGAGACTGAGCAGAAGTACTCATTGAGTACTTCCATTTGCTCCACCACTTCCTTGGCCCACCTCCCTCTTTTTTTAACTTGTCAATCTGATCCCCATTGCTTTCCTCCCTTCCCTGATATACCTGAAAAAACTCTTCTCCCCTTGCTTGATCTCCTGCATCAACCACAGTTCCTTCTCCACCTTGGCTGCTCTCAACACCCTACCAGTCTATCTGGAGAGCCTCTGATATCTTCCCTGTCTGCCCCCCTTCTCAACCACTTGAATCTATGGAAGGCCAGTGTTTTTTCTCTCACCACCTCCTGCACCTCCCTGGTCCACTAGCTGTGTTTTCTAGCCTTAGCATTCTTCTGGACTACCCTAGTGTAGACTTTGGTGGCCTCCAGAATACCCCCCTTTATTATTTCCCACTTGCTTTCCATGTCCATGCCTATACTAATCCCTCTTAGGTGCCTCTCTAGGACTGCCACCATGCCCACAAAATCAGCCCCCCCTGAAATCAGCCACCATTATTTTCGTATGATTACTGATCCTGCCCAGGTCTATGGAGAACCAAATTGTGCCATGATCACTACCCGCAATAGGGTCTTCCACAAACAAATCCTTAACCATGTCCCCATCTGTCAGCACCAAATCCAGAATACATCCCTCTCTGGTTGGTTCCCCCATCAATTGGGATAGGACTACATCTTGGAAGGCATCCAGAAGGTGCTGCTCCCTTGCTGACGATGATGCCATGGTCTCCCAGTCAACCCCTGGCATGTTCAGATCCCCTAACACTACTGTTTTGCCCCTTCCCGAGCTACAGTGGAATTTCAGATTGTCCACTATTTTTTTTGTTGAGATCCTCTAATTGGGCAGGTGGCCTGTACACCACCCTCAGCCTGGCCATCCTATCCCTAGGATCCTGCAGGGTAACCCATAATGCCTCAATGTGCCCCTCAGCTACCTCTTCCCAGTTGTATTTAATACCATGCCTAACAAACAGCACCACCACCCCTGCCCTTGTCTGTCATCCTATCCTTCCAAAGAACAGTGTACCCTGGAATACCCATCTCCCAGTCATGATGCTGCATGGCCCATGTGTCTGTGACTACAGCCACATCCACCCTCCACATGGTCATCAGTCCCTGCAATTCAGGCATCTTGTTCCCAGACTCCTTGCATTGATCAAGACCACACTCCACCAGATCCCCTTCCTTATCTCAGTCCCCCCTTCCCCCATTCCTAAGAGCCCACATGAGAACATCTGCTCTATTCCAACACCTGCTGAAACTGTCAGGGGGATGAGGCCTAAGCCCTCCCATGCTGGAACTGCCCACCTGTCCCACAAGCCCCAGCCTTCCCCCCATTACAAATTTAAACCCAATGTAGTTCCTATAAATTCTCCTATCTTTTGCTTTAGGACATCCTCCTCCACCACACTAAGGTGGAGTCTTTCCTTAGTGAACAGCTCCTTGTCCTCCCAAGTTCATCCCCAATCCCCAAGCAACCCAGGCCCCTTGGCCCGGCACCAGCCCCTTAACCATTTGTTAACCTCCTGATATGATGATCAATGAGAAGTTAGAAGCTCCGACAGATAGCCTAGGCCCAACTTGTATAGTGCCTTATAGATCAGCAAACTGACCCTGAAGGCAAAGCACTGCACCACTTCTTTGTCAGCCTGTGCAGTTCATGCATGACCAAAGTCACATGGCTTGACCTCCAGAGGCCTGTCAGCAAACTGGTCACTGTATTCTGTACCAGGTACAGATGATGTAGGATACCTTCACTGAACTTGAGGTAGAGGGCGTTACAGTAAGCCAGCTTGGATGTCTCAAATGCATTCCCTGGAAATGGCAGGTCTTCAGGGGGGATAAGGGACTTAATCTGGGTGATGTTTCAAAGATGGCAAAAGCCACTCCAGACTATTGCTTACACCTATGCCTCAAATGTCAGCCCCTCATCTATAATGATTCTGAGATTTTTCACCTTAGCAGAGGCCACAGTCCTAGAGGACATGAACATCAGCTCCATCATATTTTTGGTCACCACCACACTATCCCACATCCAGGCTCAATCACTATCACCTCCTTGTCTGGGTTAAGTCTCAGCCAGTTAAATTCCATCTAGTCTTGAATCTCATCATGACACACATGCAGCACCTTAGCTGAGTCAGGCATTCATAGTCCAAACAATAAATACAGCTAGGTATTATTTGTATAACCATGAAAACTCAGTTTATAATGTATAATGATCCCTCCTAGTGGCAGCATAAATACTGTGAACAACAAAGGTGAGAGGACTGACCCTTTGGGTATGTCACAAAGCGGGGGCATTGGGAGAGAGAGGAGAAATTCCTCATCACTACCCTCTGTGACTAACCCCTGAGAAAGGACTCAGACCAGCAGATGACAGTACCAGTGTGGCCACCTTACTGCCTTAGCTGGTCCAACAAAAACTCATGATCCACAGTACCAAATAGTGGGGTGAGATCAAGGAGAATGAGTATTGACCATGCTCCTATAGTCTCACCTTGAGAAGATCATTGTGAACCCTGACCAATGTACTCTTGCTGCTATACTTTCATTTTAATTTCTATTGTTCATACTTGTAAGCTAGATAAGCATTACTGCCCATTTTCACAAGTGACAAGTGGTTACAAAAAACATAAAATACATTTTATACAAATAATTCAACATGCATGGGATACACAAAGCAATAGAAGTAAATAACAATAATTATGAAGTTATAATAAGTAGCAGGTGCATTCCTGTTGGGAGTGAAGATACTTTTTAAGTCTTGTTTTAAAACTAAATACTGTATTACAGTTCAGGGAGTCAGGAGGAAGGGAATTAAAAAAGAAAGGGGCTCTATAAAGGAGAGACCTCTGCCCAGATGTTTGTTTTGAAGAATGGAAGTTTGAAGGAAAATCTACTTTGAGTTCTAGTACCATAAGTATTAGAGTATCTGGGGAATAAAGAACAGACAGATGAAGGAAGGAGGACAATGATTCTTTTAAACAAAAATAAAATGCCCATTTTAGATGGATAGGCAGGTAGACTGTTTTAAGAGCAAACAATGATGTGTTCAAGTGGGACCGCTTAGCAAAAATCTTAAGGTGGCATTATAGGTGACCCTCAATATGTCAAAAAGATTTACTGCTCATTGCTGCGTAAATTATCAGCCCATAGTCTAAAACACTAAACAAAAAGCTATGTGCTAATAATTTCCTGGCTTCTACGGTCAAAAATGACAACCCTGAAAAGACAACCTAGCCTTTGCTGGATTGTTCTTATGACGTTGTTTACATGTACAGTAGTTCAAAAGATAAATTAGGGTTAAGTATCAACCCTAAATAACTAAAACTTTCCACCAGTTCAGTAGTGTCCACTTTTAAATCTATGATGGGTAATAAATCATCATCAGTTTCCTTTTTGCTTAAAAAAGCATCACTTTTTGTTGAGTTTAGCACCATTTAATTAGATACCAACCAATGCTGAAATAGATCAAATTCAACTTGAACCTTTCTAAGGGCTTCATTTGGAATTTGATCAGTACCATGTATAACAGCGTCGTCGGCATGCAATGTCATAGAATTTTGTGTACAAATACTAGGGGCTGTGTTCATATATAAAGAAATAAATGAGTGGCCAGTATTGACCCCTGGGGCACACCACAGATTATTGGTTTAGGCAGTGATGTGTGGCCTTCAGTATAGGTTACATGAGTCCTATTAGTAAGATAATGTGAAAACCAGTTTTTTTTTCAATTGTTTAACCAGGAGTGGCACACTAAGCTGAAAGCTTGTTTACAGGTGTGACCTGGGAGCACAGGGAAGTTAAGTGACTTGCTCAGGATCACACAATATGCAAGTGGGGGCTGTGGGATTCAAACCCAGTTCTCCAGATTTGCAGTTCAGAGCCTTAAACCACTGCACTACACTGCCTCCCTGCCATGTAGTGACACCCCCTGAAAAGTGTAAATTACTGAGGATGCCAAGGAGTAAACTATAATCAACTAAGTCAAAGGCCTTGGTGAGGTCCATGAAAATAGCTGCAACAGAGCACCATTTATCTAGAGCACTCTGGATGCAGCCAGTGAACCCCACCAAGGCCGTCTCTGTGTTATGTCCTGACTTGAAACCGTGTTGACATTCAGATAATAAATTGTATTTGTTCAGTAGTCTGGTCCAGAATTATTTTTTCAAGAATTGTAGAGAGAGGTGACAGAAGTGAAATGTTATAGAGGTTGGAAACATAAGTTAGATTACCTTTCTTGAGAATCGGTCTAATGGTGACTAACTTCCATTGATTAGGGAATACTCCATTACAGAGGGAAACATTAAAAATAACAGAAAGTAGGCAAGCAAATTAATTTATATCCAACTAAATCCTATAATCAATTCCATCATGTGTTAAATTAAGTCAGGGATCATGCTTGAGTATATATTTAACTAATTCAGGGGAAACCTTCTTGAAAATAAAATTTAGGATGAGAATCTGTACTATATTGAGAGTGATTGTTAGTGACTGAATTATTATGGTGTATTTTAAAACTGTCAAGGTCTCCAAAATAATTATTGAAGAGTTCAGAGACTAAATCAGTGTCACTTGTAAATGAGTCATCAGTTTGTAATGTAACATCTGTTTCTTTTTTGGCTCTGCCGAATAAATTATTTAAGATCCTCCATGTTTTTTTTTCTAGTTCCCAAATTAATTTTTTTGCTCAGTTAAGAAAATTGTATTTTAGCTTTCCTAATTTCAGATTTACATTTGTTTCTTAAAGTCTTGTAACCTGAAACTTTGACATGAAACTCAACTGAAGGGCCTCATATATTTCATAGGCTGTAAGGTGTTCCTCAAGCTGCAGCACCATGATCTTCTTGATAACTTTACCTAAAATGGGAAGACTAGAGACCAGTCAATAATTTGCTAGGTAATACAGGTAAACTCATGTTTTTTGTCAGCAGATGCCTAACCAGTCCATTTTTAAATGTATCTGGAAACCCCCTTCCAAAAAGGGAACACCAGACCATCTCAGGGAACAACAGACCCAAGAGCCCCATGCAGTTCACTAGTAGACATGTTTGGCCTGGTTCAGTTCACAAGAAGTTGGTCCCAGCTCCAATATCACCTCACACCTCTTCCAACAAGACCGGATTAAAATCTCCCAAGGACAGAGTAGTGTATCTGTGAAATGCAGGCTTAATCCTGCTGGCTTGCAACAACCTGTTTCATGAGATCCCAGTCTGAATAGATGACACCCTGTACAAGAAGAATCAAGCAAACTCTTCACATCTAGTGGATAAACCAGCTCTCACCAGTTGCAGACAGGTAGGATGGAGTAACCTGTCCACAGTTCAGTAGAGCTGAGCTGGTAGATCCTCCCAACAGAAAATTTCCCTGGACAGTAATGATGTTTTTTCATGGGTGAGTGCTCTTTTGTATTCACTGTAGTGCACACTTAAAGCCAGTTTGTCCTCTTGGGTTCTGGATTTACTTCAAGTGCTCCAACTTCTGACCCCTGGTCTTCAACTCCCTGATCTCCCCATTAAAATATGTGGATGCCTGTCATGAAACACAAGGGCATACATGAATTGGTGTAACCAAATCAAAGGTTGAGGTAATAGCCCTGGTATAGAAACTGCCACCTGCAATCCATCCCACATGCTACCATCACACCTTAGACATCCAGTGCCACTTAAGGTCCCTCTGGCAACATCCCTTTCCAAGAGTGCTATTGAACCATCTTCACAGGGGGTAGACTACAAGGAGAGTGGTACCAAAGAAGAACTTCACTGTGTAATGATCCTACCAACAGATCTGATCAGTCTTGAGGTTATTAATTTCGATCCCCAGGGAAAAAGAAAAGTCCATGATGTGTCTGTGTTTGTGGGTCACAGAAGTAATCACTTGTGTTAGGCATGGAGATTCTATGAACTGGAAGAAAATCCTGTCCAAAATGGAAGAATTTATTCTTGACAGAGATGTGAAAGTCACCAGAACCAACCATCTAGATGACTCTAACACCCTGTCAGCCATAAACAGTAATTCCCTGCAGAAAACTCCCTTGTGCATCAGAGGCAAGTACACAAGAAGGATCCTGCAACCTGCCCCGTACCTCCATACACAGTCAAGTACTCAAATGGCAAGGTTTATCCCTTTGGGTGCACAGCGAAACTTAACTCGGATCTAAAGCAGATGGCAATAATCCCCCAGGATACCTCTGATGACAGTGTACCACAGATAATCTATTTGGGACCAACTCTTCTAAGATTTGGATGGCACCATAACTCACCCAGGTCTGGCTTGCATCTCAGAGACCTGGCTGAGTGATGGCACTGGCTAGGTCTCCTTACATCACACAGACCTGGCCGACGTTATCACTCAGCCAGGTCTCCATGATGCAAGCCAGATCGAATGAGGAACAAGAAATTTAATGTGTCATAATAGCAATTTTGTTCTTCATTGACTTAGCACTGCAAAGCACTGCCACAGGGGATGGTTTAAGGACACTGGTTTAATAGTTACCTGCCTACTCAGTTCCGTGGGAATCCTGGGTATGGGAACCACCCATGTCTAGCCTTGCTCTAGGTATTGTCTCATACCTGGGTGTCTTGTGGTCCTCACCAACTCAACAATGCCCACCCCCATTAGCTGTCCCTGCACCCTGCCACCTACCATAGTAGTAGTAATAGTTTATTTATCCAGAGCCGATTTATGGGGCTTAGGGCACTTTACAAAAATACGTATCATAGCAAATCAAATCAGACATAAAACAGCATAACACAGTTTTGTAACAGCATAAATAAATACATTAATAAATAAATGCTGTGAACTACTAAAATAGTGGTAAAACAGGAGGCATCCAGTTCCATCACACATCCTCACAGTTGCCACAACTGATGGGGAGGTTCCTGTAAAAGGGCATATGTCCTGCAGTGTGATGGGAAATAGCTAAGCCTAGGGATCTTGTAACCTATGTACATTGTGATGTTTCACTAACCTCACTAAATGAACATAAACTCACCCCTCCAAATAACCACCCAAACAATATACAGATTAAATAACCGACCCCCTGCATCCAACATTAATCAATACCCCCACAACACCAAACACGCCAGTGCATCTTAAACTACCTAAACACTCATACCATCACATCAGCCTAAACAATTTAAAATTACATATAATTCCTGGTGGCAGACAAACGCATTCATTCACTTAACTACCCCACACTCATATCAACTGCCATACCAGCCACCTCTCAACTAATATAATAAACAATAAAAGCAAACAATAAAACAAAATATCTATAACAAAAATTGGAAAATACAGTCCAGGGTGCATTTAGTCCAACAACAGCTTGAAAGTCCATGACATTTTTGTCTAAGACAGGATGCCACCTGGATATGACCATGTTTTTCTGCTCTTACCAGAAATCATTGACCAAAAAGATATACTGATGTAGTCAGCAAAGGCAGCTCTCACACTGCAGCCTTCAAGGAAAAAAAATCCCTGTGAAATAAAGACTTGAACCAGCAGGCTTTCTCACCACTTAATGTTCTCTGATGAGGGTTTACAGCAGCTTCCCCACAATTAAGGTCAGACTGACAGGACTGTAGTTGCCTTGGTCATCTCTGTCTCCACTTTTGTGAAGTGGCACTACAGTAGCTACCCTCCAGTCTGCTGGCACTAACCATTTTTCTAGGGAGAAGTTGAACAGGCAAGCCAATTGTGCTACTGGTGTCTGCTCATCTCCCATAGCATCATGTGATATGTGGCATTGGGTCTTAGCAATGCATTCACTTTCAGGACCCTGAGTCCCATTAGCACTGTCTCCTCTGATACCGACATTACCTCACATTCATGTACCTGCACTCCAAGGAACCAGGTCGCACATTCTGGAAGTACTCAAACTGGCTAAAGGGTCACTAGCCACAGTGTGGGTGTTCACAAGTCCACTAGAACATGATCTGTAGAAAAGGATTTAGCATTCACACTTCACTGATGCAGAAAGCACAAAAAACATTGTTCTGTATTCAAAATGTGTGCATTTTTAAATTTGATGCTCATGCAACTAATGTTTTGTAATCAGTGCAAGGGGATTTGGGGACATGTGTCACTCTGAGCCCATTGAAGTTCACGATACCAGGGGCTCGGCAGTCTAGACTAATGACCACGCATTGTAGTCATGACTCAACACTCTGCCTGGTGGGGTGAAACTGCATGGACTTCAAAGGACAGAAGCTGCTTCAGAGAGGGCTTCGGTTTTTTGATTTGCATGAAGCCACATCAGCAAACAGTTGAGCCACTGTCAATGTCACCCCATCCTTGGAACCATAACTCCGGCATACACATTAGCATCAATGCTAATGCGCATGCCCGAAGTCATGGAAATGCCTCATATTCTCCTATTCATTGTGTTGTTTTTCCTTGTGTCCATGTTTTTCCCTGGTGTCTAGTAGCACTCCCCTGCCAACCCTGCCTGTCAGCAACCACCATCTCAACCCCCCCCAACAAACATAACACTGACACTGGGGGTAAACAATCCCCTAGTGTTGCCATCTGGTAGCTTTTTTATTTTAAAAATAGCATGCAACAAAGAAAACTGCCCATCAATGACAGTTACTGGCACCCCATAACTCTTCCCCACTTGACCCTCCCCTCTCAGCACATTCCCCACCCACACACACACATGCAAATAACACTGGCACTGGGGGTACCCAGTCCCACAGTGTCTTCACCTGAAAAATGAAAACTGTTCCTCATAATTTTTTGTGGGGGAGGGGCCGAGGAAAACCTGAAAAAAAGAAAACCATTCATTGATGTCTGTTGCACCATTATTCTCCCCTACCCAACCCTCCCATTCAGCACCCACCACCCCAAACCCCCCAGCTCTTACTTACCCACTAGGGGTCTGATGCTATTATCCTTTTTCAACCATAGACAAGCCTTCACTCTTCAATGCTGGACCACAAACTGAGGAACTCAGGTTTCTGGTTCAAGGTATTTCAATGGGGATTTGAACTTAGTGGCATAACTTAGCCATTTATTAACATGTTCATCCCAAATTTTCAACATGCCTCTTTTGGGACCCCACCTTATGAACAGTTATAGTGATATAAGGCAAATTTGTCCCAAAAAAGGTGATTTTGCAGTCACTGTGTGAAATCACCATTCAGGCAGGAGATAAAATTTTATCTGCCCTTTTTTATAAGGTGGGGCAATAAGAAGACTATGTGGAACATCTGGGATAAAATATTAAAAAAAAAAAAAGTTATGAGCCAACATTGAAATTTGCGAATGCAGGCTCATAACGTTGGTAATTTTTAATATTTTGACCACATATTTTCAAAATAGCCATTTCTTCACACCACCTCATGAATGTGACAGATGTCATTTTTGAAATTCTGGCCAAAGTATGTTTTTGCATCCCAAAAGTTGACTTCACAGTCGCTGCATGAAATCAACTTTCTTACAGGAGTTGAAAATGTTCTCTGCATATGTTCATGAGGTGGGATCATAAGAAGCCTATGTTGAAAATCTGGGGCAAAAATATTAGAAAACAACAAATTAATAAGCCTAACCTGAAATTTACGAATGCAGGCTCAAAACTTTGGCAATTTTCAATAGTTTGAAACCAAATTTTAAACACTGCCATTTCTTAACATCACCTCACGAATGTGACAGCTGTCATTTTTCAAATCCTGGCCAAAATGTGTTTTTGTACCTGTGGTGCAGAATAATGTTTCAGTGGTGCGGAATGATATTTTGGTGGGGATTTGAATATCTTCACCTGTTAGGTTCATTAGGTGTGGTAATAAGAAGGTTATGCTTGAATATTTGGAGCACAGTATTGGAGGCAGTGGGAAATGGATTGACACACGGACACAGGTAGCAAGGCCAATAAAGTGTTGAGTTGGTTCTTTATTAAAGGTTACAAACAAAAAGAGCAGACTTTGTATGACAAAATAAAGAAAAATAAATCAAAGAAAGAACATCCAAAATCTTCGGTGACATTACAGCATCATGACTGTTCAGCTTCAGAAGATTGTTACAAGTTGGGAAAATAGCCCAAACTTCCTTTGAGATCTGAAAAAAGCTTGCAGATCTCCCATACCAGGATCAGTACTATGCAGAACCCACAACTGATCTGATCTGGCTATCTAGGTTGCCTCCCTATATACTAGGACAGTATCAGGTGACTACCTTAGATGCCGCCCACTCAGTCTTCTCAAATACAATTCTTTCAAAACATCTTATTTTTAATGTACGAACAGTAAATCATAACATTTAAATGCATCTTTGAACATTCAGATGTCTAAAACCAAATAATAGTTCTTTATAAAGAAAATTAAAGTATACTTTGGGAGTTGGCCCCTCCCTTAACCTGGTTGGTGTATGAAACTATGGAGAAGGGGGCCGGCTGGCTCCTAGAAGGACACTGGGTAGCCCAGGAGAAGGATCCAACAACACTCTGTTTGCTAGAACTTTCATCTGACATGTTCTATATTTTACATGGAAAACAAGCTCATATGTACAAAATGTACAGAATGCATTTATTTATGTGCAAAAGATTCATATTTATTTTTATACAAACAAAAAGAATGAGGTCTGTACATTTATTTTACTACTGCCTGCATGTAATGTGATTTGTGGCTTGTTTGCAAACAAAACAGACTTTGGAAAAAAAGAAGAGACAGACTACACAGTTCCATAGCTACCTGAAACATTTTACTTGTATGCATTTTGTCTTACTTTTAAGGGTTTTAATGTCTTTGGTGCACCAAACAACCAGTTTTTATAGTATGAAAACAGGGAGCATTACTATGCACTCCCCTCTGGCGTAGTAATATAGCTCCCAAGGATTGGACGACCGGGTAGACAGTTTCAGCAAAAGTTTTATGTCTACCGCAGTCTGTTCAAAGGGACTGTGATACTTGACCAGCTGGTTTTGATAGCTCTATGATTTTTGTAATATATAAATGTGTTATTGAGTGTCTCTCATGAGACATCCTTTGCTCCTGGGATGACACCTCCTCCCAGGTTTCAGTTCAAAGGATAGGAAATATGTTAAACAGCAAATCCTTGTAATGTGATTAACTTCCGAAGACTCACATTTTATGGTCTTGCTGTTGAGCTGTGCTTCTTTGAAGCCAGGAACTAAAATATAAATTTTATGACGTCTTCAGAGGAAAGAACAGTTAATTTCAACTGGTGCTAAAAGAAGCTATATGACAGCTAAGTGAGTAACTGCCAAGTTGTAAAAGTTCTTTGATGTCTTTGAAAAGCAGGAAAACGCACTCAATCAAAGAGGAACAGAAAACCACTCCAGATCAAAGAGTCATATTGGAAATTAGTTTTTGCTGATGTCATCTTGTTTAATATACCTCCTGAGTGTATAATTTCTAATATGCTAGGAGGAGCTAGGTGGTGTCATAGAAGGGGTGGAGACACAGGGTTTAAACTGTGTGCTGTATTTCCACTTACTGACACATTCATGTTTGGACACTCTTGAAACAACATCTAACTATACGCACTGTAAGAAGGTATACGTTAGATAGAGAAAGTCTAATTGTTTGTTGGTAGGAATTTGTACTTTTACTTGTTTTCTTTTAAGTGATTGTATGCATTGTGATATATGGTTCTGTGTTTACATCTTACCTATTTTTATCCATTTTCTAAGTAAATCTCTTATTTTAAAGAGACTGCCTGTGTCTTTAAAATTATTTTGCCTGTGAGGTATAAATGGTTAAAGCTGACTCTGTTCATAAGCTTAATGGGATACCAAACTGGGAAAAGGCAATAATTTATCTAAGGTCTTTCACAGAGTTTTTAAGGGTTCATTTTTGTGTACCTGGTTAGGTGCCCATAGGCGAAAGATATCTGGCATTTCCCCAAAGAGCAGAATTATCTGAGCCTGTGAATTTGGGTATGCTAGCAAAAGGTTCACAGTTTGAATCCCTACAGAACTTGAGACCAAAGGTGATTCGGACCCACAAAACAGACAGGAGGGTTACCCTGTTCTGTTACCCTGTTCATAATACTGTGCTTGGAGGTTGGCACTGTGGGAGTAGAGGGCCTGACCTGCTGAGTGGGGTTGTGACAGGGATAACTGCTCAAATTCTCAACTTGCAGTGGCGTTTTCTTTCTGAATCCTGCACCTCGGGGGGGGTAAACCAGGAGGAGGGGGGGGGGAGTCCTATTAAGCAATGAGCAGCAATGAGGGATGTGTCCACTACCCTCAATTCACAGGGCTGCTAAGTGGGGCCTCATTGTTGAGGTGGATTAGCTGTTGGTGGCCCAGGTATGGAATTTAGGTGAGATTACAGGAAAGGAGCCCATTTCATCTGGATAACATGGGATTTTCCCAGAGCAGCATATGAAAGCCTTTCAAATGTGGCCACTCTGGCTAATGCAGTGTGCCAGGAGAGAATAGAGGGTGGGGTTGATTGCCTCCATTTCATGAGTATGGCTCTCTTGACTACCATGATGGCAAGCAGAAGCCAGTCCTTTAATTGAGAGGTCTCAGTCTGTATATGAGAGGTCTCCCCAAGAAGCACTGAGGCTGGGTGGAGAGGAATTGTTCTGCTCAGGATGTTTGAGCATTCCTGCAGCATCTCTTGCAAATACCGCTTGATAGGTGGGCATTCCCATAGGCTGAGCACTAAGTCAGCCTGGGAATTGCCACATCTCCAACAGTTTGAGTGAGGCATCTGCCCCCTACAAAATAATGCACTCAGTGTGCAATACCAGTGGTGTACAATTTTAAACTTAATTAACTGACCTGTTGCATCCAAGTAAGTGAAGTGTGTCCAGTCAATACAATCAGCCCAGTCCTTCTTGCATTTGTGAAGTAGGACAGGTTGAGCATCCCTGAGGATAGCATATTCTCCCTGTGATGCCTTTAGAGGCCTTGGATTTATGAACCTGTTGCAGCCATGTCCATTTGGGGGTGATTACCACCAAATGTGTGCCATTTGGGATTGCCCTGCCAATTTGGAAAACCTTCCAGAAGTCCTTCCTTGGGATGCCAAATTTGGCTTGCAACTGCTCAAAGGATAGAAAGACATCTGAGCCTGGAAAGAGGATGTCTGCCACTGTCTGGATCCTTGCCTGTTCCCATTCCTTCCAAACTATAGGGGACCAACTGACCCTTATACAGGGATTGCGCCACAGACTGGCATAGCGTCTGGGAGGACAGCATACATTTTTGGGGCAGCGCATAATGTTAAGGCATATATTTCAGGTGGAAATGGTTTCCTGGATAATTGGTACTTCAATATGTAGTGTGAATTTTAAATGTTTAACTTGTAAATACTGTTTATACTTGTTGTTATGACCATGTCACGTACAACAGCAAAAATAATCTCTTTCAAAATAAAAACTCAAAGAGAGAATGTGTTTGTATTGGAGATAAAGATAGTGTAAATTATAGTTTGCCAGTGATGCTGGTAGAAATCTGGGAAATGTCACACTTCCAGAAGCTTTGCAAAGTTCCACAAGTTCATATCAAGTTTGCTACCAATTTCTGAATATTAAAAAATAGCACATTCACTCTGCAAAATCACCTTTTGGGACAAGTGAACAAAATTACACTGGCACTCTTCATGAGGAGGGGTCCCAAAAAGGCCATGTTGAAAATCTGGTGGAATACCTCCAAATAATGTCCAAGTTACACCCAGGCATTGCATAATTTCTATGCACAGTTGTAATTTTGGTAATTTGGTAGCTTTTCACAGCCCTTTTGGCTCTGGCTAGAGTTTGTATTAAACAATGTAGGTAGCACTTATCCCTGTGGAACCCCACTGGTCACATGTTTCCACTTTGTTAGTTTTGCCATTTATTTTGACTCTTTGTTTCATGTACCAGGTCTTAATGTCACACACTTAATAGCATACAATATTATGGCTAACCTGGTACAGCGCTGCACTAGTGAGCGAATGATGCAATACCGCGTATGCTCTGCTGCTCATTGGTATTGTCCTCAATTTCCCAGGCAGAGGATGAGAGCTCTGCTGGGGTGGGTTCTGTCAACCAGCTGCTGTGGCTCAACAGACTGAGCCACAGCAGCAAGAGCTAAGCAGTGCTTCCGGGACGGGTTTGAGTCCTGGTCCCAAAACTTATTTTTTCAATCTTTGTGCATTTCCCAACCTGAACCCCCGGGTTGAGAATCTATATTGGGGGTTCGGTTGGTGCAACCCCATAATGGGGTGTGGGTGTAGAGCCCCCCACAGAAAAGAAAGATATGCCGCATGGCAAGAATTGCACTGCATCGGCAGCTCGATTGTGCCACGCGGCACAGTGTTGTGCGCGGTTTTGACCCTGTGACTTTGTTTCATATCCAGCAAACAGTTCTGAATCAATTTCAGCAGAACATCAGTTATACCTAGGTTCTCTATTTTATGAAATTGCCTCTTGTGTAGAACAATATAAAGTGCTTTACTGAAGTCCAGCTATACAACACCAGACATTCTCATATTCTATTTTCTTGTTACCATTTTCCAAAATGCACTGATTTTTACTTGGCATGATTTCTCCTGACATAATCCACACTAGGTTATTGTGTCCAGGTTGTTTTTGCAAGCATTCATCAGTTTTATTTTTGTAGCTTCCAACAGCTTGCCTGGTATTGACATCAGGCTGACTAGGCTATAGATCCCGGGTACCACCCTAAATATTTTATTGAGTAATGCCACTACACTGGCCATTGTTTAGGCATTAGGCCCATATGTAGTTGTTACAGCCTCAAATGTAGTTACCAGTGGTATAGATCGTTCCATAGGCAGGTCTTTTAGAATTTGTAGATGTATTCCATCAGGCCCATTGCCTTGTTTATATTTACCATTTACAACCTTTGGCATTTTCTCAGTGTTTTCAGGTATGTCATATTTAAGGGATAAGACACAATAGAGTATGTAGTCAAAATAAACTACTATATACACATGCAGTGGTTGTATAAGAATAAGTAATAATAGTAGTAAAAGCTTTTATTCATTTCATTTCAACATGAATGAACTGGATAACTCATCTGAGACATGTTCATTTCCAGTGAGGTCCTTAGTACAAATGGTTACAAAAGTATCAAAGCCCCATTTAGGTACACAATTTATAAACTTATAACTTACAGTACAGTACATCAGACAACAATATCAAGTGGGTGGGAAACATGTACAACATGACAATAAATAGTCCCAATGTATTCTAAATAGAAATAAAATAGTGTAGTACATTGGCTATACATCAGGTAGACTTAGTATAATCAAATTAATTCCATCTGTAATCTCTGTAGTGTTTCTTTATAATACAAGATTTTAATTTTTCTCACTTGCACCACTGTATTAGTTAATCTAAGGGGGAGTGGCAAGGTGTTCCATATGTAAGGACCAGATCAAAAAAAATAGGATCTACCCAAGTCTGTTCTGCATTTTGGAAGTAGAAATTCTACCCCTTGGGAGGATCTTAAACCGTTTTTGATTTTTTTTAGTTCTAACTTATCTGTAATATGGTCTGGTACCTGTCCTTTACTACTTTTAATCATAAACAGAAGGATGTGTAGGGTATGCCTATCCCCAATACTTATCCAGTTCAGGTTGTTATAAAGCTCTAGTCTATGTGTTCTGTTAGGGGAATAAGGCCAAAGGCTGAGCACCGTCAGCTCCTAAGAGGTACATAGTTATCAAGGACGGACATCTTGGAGTGTTTTTTACTACTTTTAAAATCAATATAGTTTGTAGTTAACTAATTAAATCAGGGAAACACATCAATAACTGTTTAAACATAGTTCATACTGTTGTTTTGTAACTGTAGAGCATTGCTCAGCTCATATTACATTTTGGTATGTTGACTACAACATTTGGAAGGCTCTGCCTGTAGTTCAATGGAGAGGAAATAGCCCCCCATTCCCTACAAAAGCCTTCAGCTTCCATTTCCTCTGCTTAGCAAGTCAGACTCACTGGGGGTTCCTGTGCTGCGGGGCTGGTGTGGCCCCTTTTTGTCTCTCTCTCCCCTTCCCCCCTTGCCTCTGTTTCTGCTGTCTCCCTTCTGTATTCTGCTGTCTCCCTCCCTCTCATTTCCTCCCCCCTGTTTCCTGTCCCTGTGTTACCCAGTACCTCCTTGTTGTTTCCCTTCCTTGTTCTTCTGCATGCCAGCCTCTGCTTAGTTCCTTCTTACTGCGGAGTTCCACCTCCATTCCCTGTGCATTCCTGGGCAGGCACACCTACCTCCTGGTGCCACTCTCCTACTCGTCCTTCCTGCATTGGACCCCTCCCTGCCCGGATCTCCCTTCAACGCTGCCGTCCCAACTCCCGTTGCTGAGCATCTTGGTTTCTGAGCTCCTCTCCAGATCTGGTGTATGGCTGTCTTCCTTTTGTTTGGGTACTATTTCTCCAGCTTTTGTTACCTGTCTGCAAGCCTTCTGTCCTTCCTACTCTCTGATACTCCATGTCAGGCATGGGGCTTGTGTTGCAGTTGGAGTTGGGGACCTATTCTCCATCACCTGAACTGGATAAACTACCTGCTACAGCTGCTAGTGGCTTCATTTCTACAGCCTACAGCATGACACAGCACGGCACTGCTTTGCATGTGTGAGTGCTCCCTTCAGATAAACAAACTCTGTTACCTCTATACTGGTATAGACAGTGGGCTCCCCTGTAATTCCCAATGTTTCTAGGGGCATCTTTTCTTCTCAGCCCCTAGTCTTGCACATTGAGGACTGGACTGTACTTCATGTATCTGGTGGCTGTACTTCAGGAAGATTTCATTATGGTAATAACTTTCTTTCCAGGGATGCTTACTCCAGCCTGGAGATTCAACCTCTGGACACCCTGCATTTGTACTTTTTTTATTCTATGCATTCTGGCATGGCACTGGCAGACCACGAGGTCCTGCCATCTTGATCACACACTTCTACTCCTGCCTGGCTCCCTCCAGTTGAGCCAGCATATGTGGAGGCCTGGTTCATCTCCTTCACTTCTACTCCTTCGTCAGACCTGCATGAGGGTCTGGCCACCCCAGCTAGCCTACATGGGGGCCTAGCTCACTACTCAATTCACTTATCTGCTGTCCTCTAGTGGATCTCTGTGCAGTCTCACTGGTTTACTAACCTGGGAATCTCATGGCTCGACAAGTTTTGTGCAACTCTCAAATCATGCATCTGTGCCCATAATGGATAACCGCTCATCTACATTCTGCACCTCCCTCGCTGCCTTTCATGAGGATTTTGGCATCTCCTGTGCCCTTGGCAGGGCATCTACTCATTACTCACAACAGACTCACTTGGGATCATGTCCTGCTTCCATTGGTTTCTGCACTACAACCACAATGGTGGACTGTGGGGGGGGTCCCGCCATCCTTAACTCAGAAAATGCATATGATATGGTGGACACCATGGGGTCCTGCCATCTCATTCATACCTGTCTCCAAGGGGCCCTACTCATAAATCACACATGCTTCAAGTCCTATAGGCAATCTTACATGGGGAATCACCCCCTTACCTTGGAGCATATTATACTGTGGTGATGGCAAGCCCACATGGGGGTTTCACCATCCCAAATCCATCATGACCACCAGAGGCACTCCTTATTCTAAGTATTCCGTCTTACTAAAGCAGACCCATATGGTGGTCTCTTCTTCCTTAGGCTGACCACCTATGGCCCACTCAATCAACTGAGCATTCGAACATTGCAAACTCCGGACTTGTATGGAACCCATGCTCCAGCTAGCCCTACCCTACTTCATTATTCCTTCATGCTTCTACTGTAATCCACCATCCTGCTGGTCAATTTCCAAATGAGTTAATATGCCAGGACATGTCCATGGAGTATACCTCAATTCCTTGGACATCTTGAGACAATTCTCCTTTCTATAAAAGACTTGATCATAGCACAGTTTCACTGGATTTATAGATCCATGCAAGCCTCCAATCATATTGACTCCTACCTTATCTTCATTCTCTGCTGGGTAACACTTCCGTCCAGTCCATTCTTATCTATTCTACATTCTCAAATATTTGCAACATTGGCACTCATCTTCAGACATGCTAACAGTCCATAATCACTTTACTGCCATTTCACTTACAGCTCCCTTGATCTGATTAACCCTCTTCCCTTGTCCAGACATCACTCATAGATAGAGCTCTCCACCTCCCAGACCTTCATCTTCAGTGGTTGACTTCCTGCTCATCATCAACTTAGTCAACTGGAATTGGAACGCAGACAAAGAATTCTAGCCTTCATCTGCCTCTATACATTAACTGTGTGTAGGCAGTTGTCTTGCCTTCTTATCAGACTAAATCTAGTTCTGCTCCCAGTCAAAAAACATATGCTGATCCTACCTTTGCTTCCTTCTGCTAGTGTCAAATGACATCTGACAACATTTTATCTCTTCCATGATGGCCTACCAATCTGGCATAAGGTCTCAGGGTCGTCCTAGGATATCCTTTCTACTAGCAGCTTTGCCCACCAGAGGGAGCCTAGCACTTGCTTAATGCATTCCATTTTACCTTGGCTGACCTATGTGGGGGTCTCACCTTCCTTCTGTAACCTATGCTCTGGTGGACCATGTGGGGTCCCACCATATCTCTGGTTTCACCTACATTGGGCCTAGCTGCTTGCTCATCCATGTTCCATCTCCACATGGGGGTCTCACCATCTCTACTGGAACCCCAGCAATGGTGGACTACGTGGGGTCTGCCATGTCCCCCCGCTTTGCCCCACACAGGGCCTGGCAACATGCTCAACACGCTCCTATGATACCCTTAAATGGACCTATCAGACTAAGCTTAACTACAGTTTGGAGACCTGGGTCCCAAACAGGAAGAAATACAAAAAGGGGATTAGAAACCCTGCTTGGTGGAACAACAAAATTAAAAGAGTAATCAATAAAAAGCATAAATGCTATCAAAATTGTAAGAAAAATCATCACAAAATTCATTGAATAGGTATAAGAGAGTGTCAAACAGGCAAAACAATTAATTAAAAAACCAAAAAATGACATAGAAAATAAATTAGCAATAGACACACTAGATAATAAAAAGAAATGTTATAATTATGTAGGTTCCTTAAAAGGCTGTAAGTCTACAAGAGGCCCTTTACAAACAGATAATGGTATCATCAGCGAGGAACTTCAAATGGCTAAAGAATTCAATAACTACTTCCTAACTACATTCACAACTAAGGAAAAATTTAACATTTCTAAAACAGAATACAATAATACTAATGTTACTCCTATTACTGAAGAAAAAGTTCTGAGGGAATTACGGAAATTAAAAATAAAATTCATCTGCTGGTCTAGATGGCATACACCCATCTTTCCTTAAAAAAATAGTGACACATATCTCAGGCCCCCTCTGTAAACTGTTCAACCTATCTATAAAAGCTGGAAAAAGTATATCTGCTCGGAAGGAAGCAGTTGTTACTCCGATTTATAAATCCAGTAACAAAACTTGCCATCAAATTACCATCCAATAAGTCTAACTTCAGTTATTGGTAAAACCTTAGAAAGGCTAATTTTACTCAGAATAGAACACTTCTTGAATCTGAATAATCTCCATGATATACTGTAACACAGCATAGGTTTGTAAAGGGAGGATCATGTTTAACTAATCAACTTTATTTTTTTGAGAATGTTAGTGCTGCCCAAGATGCTGGTCTTCCAATAGACATAATATTTTTTGATCTAGCAAAGGCTTTTGATAGAGTATCCCATAAATCATTACTAGAACATCTGACAAAATTAAAACTCCCAAGTACCCTAATAGATTGGATAATATCATGGCTACACAATCGCAGGCAGTGCACTGTGATAAAGGGGGTTAGATCTCCATGATGAGAGGTTATTAATGGGGTGCCCCAGGGATCAGTGCTGGGCCTGGTATTATTTAACATCTTAATAAATATTATGAAGACAACTGATAAAGTCTGGATATCAAAATATGCGGATGATTGTAAGATAGAGTGTATTGTTAACTCTACCGAAGAAGTCCTGGCATTCCAAAAAGAATTAAAAGGCTTAGAAAAATGGACCCAAGATAATAAAATGATGTTTAATGAAACTAAATGTAAGGTAATGCACATGGGACACAATAATCTGAAAAACAATTTTTGTATTAATAATGTAAAGTTACAAGAAACAGTAAGGGAAAAAGATCTTGGGATATACATTGATAACTCACGTAACTTTGAAAATAACACATTGTTCAAAGCAGCGTTACTCACTCGGTGGCTCGCAAGTCACATGTGGCTCTTTAAGACTTATCTGGTGGCTTCCATAATTCTACAACATTTGCATTACAATGTGGCTCTTTATACCCCTCCTCCTCGAAAACAGCACTCAATTGCCACGGATCCCACTCACAACACTGGAGAGATCACTTTCCAATCCAGAAGCTGCTGTCCAGTTAATACTGAGCTGCATCAAAAAAATAAAAGTGGTACCATATAATCCAGCACTCATCTTATATGGATACCGCTCGCAATGCTGGAGAGATCGCCTCCTATCCAGAAGCTGCTGTCCCGATTCACAAACAGAACTGAGCGGCTAGCTAGAAGGGACCAATAATATTTCTGCAACAGTAGCTGATGTGTGTGAGTTCTGAAAATACATTTTTGTTTTGTAGCTTAGTGTTTCTTTTGTTGTATGTGTCTGAGCTAGTGTGTATGAGTGGAGTGGGGGGGGTGTGCAGACATCATGGTGAAACTGAGTACAGTGCTGCAAATATTTATTGTCCCAGTTTTCAACTTTGTGCGTCCTCGTACCTCCTGGTAGTTATGTTTTACAATACTGCATACATGCAGTTAATTAAGAGAGATGTCAGTTAATTAAATATCTCAGTCCATCTGGTTTGGTTGTTTATTGTCTGAAGCAGGATAAACAGGGTGAACCACAAGTATACTGAAATGCTGTGCTAACTGCTAGCAGCACTCTGTTGTATCCTGCAGAGAATACAGTTTTAAGTTATTCATGAATGTAAATTAGCACTAGCTTTGGCTTGGTTTGGTTGATGGCACTGAGTTGCACTATGCTGTTTGTAGTAAACTGCTATATGGCTATGTGTGGAACTAACTTTGTTTTATTTTTTTTAAATACCACATGTCTGTTATGAGTTCCACAAATCTTATCAGCATGGCAATGAGCAGTGTTGTCTTGTCTGTTGTAAACTGCTTTTAAATACAACATACTGTATGTTCCACACATATAAGTAACATGGCACTGACTTCTCAGCCCTTATTTCAAAGAAGTGCCATGTCTCTGCCATTATGTTAAATCAGTGTTTTATTAACAAACAGTGTACTTATAAACATTTTTTTAAGTAAATGCAATAAAATGTGTTTTCATTTATACTTCTGAAGTGCATGTGCCTTATTTCATATAACGTGTATGCCTGTTGTGGCTCCTTGGGAAAGGAAGCAAACTCACGTGGCTCACAAGCCAGTTAGGACTGAGTATCACTGGTTCAAAGTCAAGAAACGTCAAAGAATACTGGGCTGTATATGGAAAAACATTAAAAGAAGACATGCCCAGGTTATACTACCTCTTTACACTGGCCTGGTAAGATCACAATTGGAATACTGGGCACCATTTTGTACACCTACTACAGTCAGGGGCAAAAAACAAATTGAAGGTGTACAAAGAAAAATGACTAAAAAAATAAATGGTATGAAAGATAAAAATTACAGCAACAGGTTAAAAAGCTTGAATTTATATTCTATCCAATACCGACAGTTACGTGGTGATCTCTGTCTGCCTTTTAAAGCCTTAAGAGAACATGGGCGTACTGACACTCTAGGTATTGAAAAAAATCTCTATATACCACAGACAAGATCTCAAAACCTTAGATTAAAAGGTGCAAACTGCAGAACCAAAATGAAAAGCATATGGTTTTCTCAAAGAATTGTTAACCTATGGAATACTTTACCAGCTTCAGTCATAGAATGTAAACCCATCGACACCTTTAAACATAACTTGGACCAATTTATGGGTGACTTCAAATTTGAATTTATATAGTCTTATTCCACCTCCGGGTGGTGAGCTCATAAATAGGCTTCGGCCTCCCGAGCTTGTACTAAATTATGAAACTATGAAACTATCTGCTGCTCTACACTTTCCTGCTTTGTCCCACAAGGGGATCTGGAGGTTTCTTCCACTTTGCCCTAAAAAGGGGGCCTGGCTGCCTACACATCATATTCCTGCTTCACCCCGCAAGGGGGCCTGGAGGTTTCCATCCACTTTGCCCAGCAAGGGAGCCTTGCTGCCTGCACACCACATTCTTTCTTCACCTCACAAAAGGGCCTGACACCTTCTCTACTGGAACTTGCATATCGGATCACGTGGGATCCATCATTCTCTTACTCTACCCCACAGGAGAGCCTAACCGCTTGCTCACAGTAATTCATTATTTCTTCTACTATGGACTTCTTCTTTTATTGTTCTCCAGGACTGACCATCAACCACTTCTACTTCTCACCCTTCTAAGACTTGATTCCATCATCAGCCTGTAGCGGAGCTGCCTGACTATGCACAACTACTCACCTCTACACCTATGGATATTTGGACTTGGATTCAATAACTTCTTAAGCAATTCTCCATGGTGGATTCTTCAAAGCCAGCACCTCATCTTCCAGGAGTACCTGCCTGCAATTGACCCCAGGATATTGCCTTTCGACCAATGCTCTGGATTTAGTTTGAAGACAACTTAGTAATATTGCTTATTTTAGGATTACTGTCCTTTTAGTATGCCCAGAGGATGGGCAGGTCAGTAGCCATGGGTCCTTGGAGGTTTCCCTCAAGGGGGGTTTTCCTCTCCTGCATGCTACTGGCCACACTCTCTGGAGTTGGAGGAGGTAATCATATTAGTAATTACATTTTCTTTGGGTCTTCAATCCTACACTTACTTAGCATCCACCAAAGGTGGGATATAGAGAAAGGCCAAAAGATAAAACTATAACAACAACCATATCTCATCCATCTCACAGTTCTAAGCATCAATCATTTCTCATCCAGTTCCTATGTACCACAAACACTGACTTACATACCAGTCCTGCTCACATGTATCTAAGCACTGACCATATTTAATCCAGTTCTTATGTACCACAAGCACTGAGCTATGTACCACACATTGAATTGGAAGGCTCTGCCTGTAGTTCAATGGGGGGAAAATAGCTCCTGCCCCATTTCCTGCAAAAGTCTTCAGCTTCCTTTTCCTCAGCATAGTGAGTCAGACTCACCCTGCATCCTCCCCTGTGTCCTCCTCATCTCCGGCACTCTTATCTCACCTTGTGCTGAGTCTTCAATTCTACACTTACCTAGCATCTGCCAAAGGTGGGATATAGAGAAAGACCAAAAGATAAAACTCTAACAGAAACCATATCTCATCCAGTTCACAGTTCTAAGCATCAAGCATTTCTCATCCAGTTCCTTTGTACCACAAGCACTGACTTATGTACCAATCCAGCTCACATGTAAATAAGCACTAACCATATCTAACCCAGCTCTTACGTACCACAAGCATTGAGCTATGTACCATGCATTGAATAATTGTTATAATGAACAAGTAGGTCAATCGACTTTTCATATAACAACTAAGTTTTCAGAAACTGCCATAGAACAGTATATTCAATTTTACTATAGTAAAGATCAAAAACAGCTATATCAAAGCTTTGCAAAATGTAACATTATTTCTGTGTGCCCAGTCACAAAACCTTATCATATGACTTAATGGTACTGAATAGTGTATCCTTCTCTGTTCTGGACTGAGGTCCTTTGGTGGTGAAGGCACAGAGCACAAGAGAGCTACAGCACATATAAAGTTCCTATGAGGGCCCCTCAGAGCAGCCTGCTGTCTCCAATCAATTGCCATTACTTACTCTGCCCCCAATTCCAAGATGGGTCAGTCTGGCAGTCATACCACCTCCTCCACATATCTAAATACTTCTGCTAAGTGAGGTGTAAGCCTGCTTTTATCCTGTCTATCTGGCTAACTTGTTACAGTCTATCCTTCCACTCCTGCAAAGAGGGGTACGAAGTTGACAACCAGTGGGTGGTTGTCCCTTGCAGTTAAAATACACAAAGTATAAAACAAGTCACACCATCCAGGCATCCCTAGGCCTGGAACAGGGAGACAGAGGAACAACTTTTAAAACTTTATTGGGACTGTCTGCTTTGACATCTGGCCCAGCTCAGTTTGTGTGGTGCACCAGTAGTTCTGTATCTGTGGACATTCCCATATGACGTGATAATGGTCCCTTTCTATGGCGGCACTCTCTGAAACATTAATCTGTCCCTCATAAAATTGGATTTAATTGTTTGGATATAAACACATTTTCTAAAATCTTACACTAATATTCCCTTCAAGATGAGGAAGAAGTAATTGTCCATCTTTTGTTCAAGGACTTTAGACAACGACTCCTCGGTAATTTCCATCCCTGTCTCTGAGTCCCGCTTCCTTCTGATACCCACCAGACTGACCCACTTCCAAAAGTAATGTATAAACCATGGGTGTGTATCTGTACTTTGTATGCAGGTGGGATACCCACTATGTTAAATAGCTGATATTGTTTATTCAACTGTTTCTGTTTGAATTTGTTTCATGTTGAGACCTTCCTCTGTGAATACTGACGTAACATGCTCAAATTTATCTTCTCCCATCTGCCACCATCTGTAATAATGTCACCTTTTTCCCATATCCTTTAGTTGACCAACAGGTCATCACATTTTTGTTTACAATTCTGAAGAATGTTGTGTTCTTCAATGCTATCTCTTCCAGTACTGCTTGTTTCATGCTCTGATTCTGTGTTTGATTTCCTTAGGCTCATATTTGCAGTTTTCTGCATTTTCACTGGTTTCTTAAGATCTATACTTTCCTTTTATTATGCCTCTTTTGTCTCCTTTATTGCTTCAGAGTACTTCATATGCCATCTACATTGGTCTGTATCTTGCACTGTTATATTTTGCCCTGGGGAAACAGTCTTGATTTAATGAAGAATTGTGTTGAACCTGCAAGTATTTTACCTGTTGGAGCTATGCTTTAGGTACTGGTTCCTAATCTGCTACTGTTCCATATTTACTAACTTTTAGCAAAACAGTGGGTGTTTCTAATTTACACACCGAATCACGTTAGATCTGTACATAACTTATGTGCCTTTCAGCCACAGGGTTCTGTGGTAGAACACAGATGCAAAACAATAGAAGAGCTGAGCAAGAACTTTAACTACATCATACAGTTCTAAAGTGGTCCTTACTAGCAATGTGTAAACCAGACACACCTAGCAAATTTACTAAAATACCAGTAAAGATGGAACAATAACAGAATGTGATTCAAGTATTTGAAGATTATCTTCTGCAGAAAACAAATACTTACATATTAAATGCTTTAGTGAGCCACTGACACCTCTTCGAAAACTTTTAGAAGCATACCATTTAGAGAAAATTTAAGAGAACTTAAATATTTTTAGCATTAACCTTCCAAGTGTTCTTTATAATTAAAGATGTATGCATAAAACTGGGTCCTTGATCTATAAATTTGATCTACTTTTGCTGTTCATTCCCCCACTTCATGACATAATCCTCTCTCTGTTACATCACAATCTGATGCCAAGAAAGGGACTCTTATGTCACAAAAAATGGATTATGACTTCATGAGGGGAATAAACAGTCAGAACAAATAAAGTCAAATTGACATAAATCCTGTTTAAATGCAAATATCCTTCTTAACAAAGGACACGGGACAGAAAATCCAGAAAACAGATGACATATAAATCCAGTTGTGTCTTAATATCATACCAGTTGAGACACAACTCAGTCGCACTTGCGGTACTTGCAATAAGACTGTTGAATTACAAAAACATGTGGTCTATCATCTTGCGACGTGTAGTGATTGGGCATGGAAAATGACACATGCATCAAATATTTGATGCATACATAGTTTTTCAGCTGTAATTTAGAGAAAATGTCATAAATGCATTAGAATGCTTGAAAATCATCTGATCCCACAACATACAGAATAATGTATGGCCAACCAACACAACAAGGCTGTGTGTTCCATCAAGGGGTTAAGATATCATAGAGACCTCTGGAGTGAAGCTCACAAGGTCCCTGATGTAATCTCAACCCTGAGATGGAATCACATGATGTTTTGCTTGCCAATAGATTAGTTTATATGATTAAAAATAAAACGGAGCTGGCTTTGGTACTTAGTGCTCAGTCAAAACAAGAAAAAAAATACTTTTCAATTCTAAAATGTTAAATATGAATGACATATTTATGCTTCGGGTGAGGGTGGGGTGCAGGGGAACCTTATAAGAAGAGACTGTTGGGACAAACTCCGGAGGGAAAAGTTTCTGTAGTTTGTTAGTGAGGTCAGAATTATACCGCAACAACTTTTTGTGATCTTTCAAGTATACTACAACGTTTGTGACTCTTGAACTGTCCTACAAGAAAGTTGCATGTATAGAAATACAAACACAAAAGGGGCTAACCATATACTATAGACGCATTTGCATTTGTTTCTTATTAATATTAATGAGTGTATCCTCTTGAAATGGAAGCATGCAAATCCACCAGAGTTCTTTGGCTGACTAAAAGTAATGATAGATTTAATGAAAATCAAATAGGTGCTATATGAAAAATCCTTCAGACTGGGAAAAATGTGGGCTTTTTTAAATAAAACTATATCCCAAGGCCTACAACATTATCTACTCCATATTTAATTGTGAATCCCATACTAGGCAACCCTTTGCTTCTCATTTGTAGCCCACAATATAGCACCCATCTATCACTACATGCTGCTGATGCACGCTCAGGGAGTGGGTGGAAGAACAAGTAAGTCACCTATACACTGCTTGGATTATTTGTCTCTTGTGGTTTTTTTCTGTATTTGGATTATTTGCACATAATAAAGTTTTCACACTGAAGGATAAAGAAGCAGTCGGTGAGTCCTTTCCTATTTCCCACAGATGTGTGAGTAGAAGCCCTTGGCAGGTGCCAGTCTCCAGTGACATCCACATTTTGTTACATTCTGCAACTGTTTACATTCCTGTTGTAACATGGTACAGGACAAGCAAAGGAAAACACAGCAGAATAAGTAAAATCGATTGGAGGAACAGCAACATGTGACCACGGAGCAACCATGGATTAATTCCTCTTATTAATCCATGGTTGCCATGAGGAGTGCAATTAGGCCCCTATGCACAAATGGGCTAGAATTATCCCACCCATGAAGCTCCATACCCATGAAGAGGTGTGCACAGGCCAGTATTCACAAACAGCCACCACCTGTCGATGGCTCCACCCCCCCAGTGCACAGGACACTGCAGGGTGGCTGGGGGTAGAGTTGCAGACCCAGGTGAGTATCCAATAAGATACCCATCCTGGGTTCCACAGTTGATCACTTGCCCAGGGAGGCACGTGTCCGGGTGTGTGACTAGCCCCCATGGGCACCCGAACACATGCAGCCACATACGCCTCAGTCCCTCAAGCTAAGCATCATGACACCATGGCCCCCACTGCAGATCTGACCCCAACACAAGGCTGGCACATCTCCAAATGGCCAGGGGCACCTACCACCCCAAAACACTGCCACTGCATCCCCGATCCTGCCAATCAACCCCACACCCCACAACAACGCTGGCTAGCCCCAACCCCAGTGCTGCAGTGCCAGACCTGCCAGCACAACACATGTCAAACTCCAGCCATGGTGCAGAACAATAACCCCCTGCACCTCCCCATCATGATCTGTGGTGATGTCTCCCCTCCCACAGCAGGGCAGCTGCACCTTGGTCAGTGCCTAGTACTACACATTCACCCACCACCCCAGCACAGTCCAGAATGTCCTGCTCCATCATTCATGGTCAGTGGTCCCCCCCCACTGCACTGATACCCCTGTACCTGCCTATTGGTGCCTCTGCCCTGGTTGGCTAGTGGCACAGCCCTCCACACACCTCTGCAGCAGCTGGCCATCCAAATGATGCTGGGCATGTGGCCCTATAAATAGGCAGCACATTCCTAGCAGCAGTTAGATGGATGGCAGCCAAGGCAGTGTGAGGGGGGCTGTGCCACTGGCTGTACCTGGCCATGGCACTGACAGGAAGGTATAGGGGTGGGGGGGTGGTTTTCAGTGCTGCAGGGTGTGGGGGGAACCACTAATCATCAATGTGCTGGTGGAGATACCAGGGGTGGGTCTTGGGATGTCTCAGATGGGGCACCTATGTGCACCGGGGGGGGCATGTACATCACCGGGACAGGGGCACCTGTATGTGTTGGGGGGTGGCATACACTACAGGGGGACTGGGCTGACACTTGCAGGGGGTGGTGGTATGAGTGGTGCTACTGTCAGGGAGTGAGAATACATCCAACTGGAGGTGGGGGTATGTATCCTGCCAACGGGGGACCTGGTAGCCACATGTCAGAGGGTGGGGGTTTTATAGCTGTGTATTGGACGGGCTGCATGAGGGGTGACTGGCATCTGACTTGGATGGGAGGCCGGTCATGTCGGGGGTGTCCCTAACTCCTGCCGGAGCATGTGTGGGTTTCTGCTATGTGTGGGGCTGGGTGTAGAAGGCAATTATGGCAGGGTCTTCCCTGGCATAAATGGTGCTCTCCTGTGCCCCCCAGTGTGTGGCACTATGCACCCTAGTGCATGCTGTATAGTGCCAGAACATCCACCGCCCAACCCCAGTGCATTATTGCCCATGTGGCGGGGGGATTGGGTGCATGGGGCTGCATGCCCCATCTTGTGCATCCCACGAGGGGGGTATAATGGGTGCGGAGTGGCTATATGCTGCAGGTACATGACACATATACACTCCACATCTTCATGCATATGCCACATAGTGAGAGTTGGATGGGGAGAGAGAGAGAGACACACACACACAGACACACACACACAGAAGAATCACTCCCTGTCCTGCACAGGGCATCAAGAAAAAGTTGGCAGAAGTGCTGTTTGTTTATCCTCTCTGCTCACAGAAAGTGGAGAGAGAGAAAGTCAGCAGAAGTAGATCATGTCAAACCTACCTTGTGGAGTTCTATGAATGGGTAACATCAGAACTGGAAAGGGGTTAGCCTGTGGATGTATTATTCTTGGACTTCAGCAAGGCGTTTGACTCTGTCCCCCACAATGGTCTGGTGGAGAAACTGATGGGGTTAGGAGTAGGCCCTTTGATGGTCAGATGGATTGAAAACTGGATAGCTGGACGCACTCAGAGAGTAGTGGTCTGTGGGGAGCTCTCGAACCCTACAGAGGTTGGTAGTGGGGTACCACAGGGCTCGTCCTGGGTCCAATCCTGTTTAATGCATACATATCAGACATCAGGGATGGTATAGGGTGTGAAATGAGTCTCTTGCGGATGACTCCAAGATGGGAGCAGTAGTTGAGGGAGAAGAGGGAGGTTGGCCCTGCAAGGACCTGGACACCCTGGAAAGCTGGGCTCACACATGGAAATTAAATTTCAATATCACCAAGTGCAAGGTGTTGCATCTTGGTCGGAAACCCTAAACACATGTACACTCTGGGAGGGAGTGCTGGAAGCCTCAACAGGGGAAAAAGACCTAGGGGTCATGGTGGATACATGTATGAATAACACTGAGCAGTGCAGGAGAGCAGCTAGCAAGGCAAACAGGATGTTGGGATGCATCGCAAGGGGGATCACCTCTAGGAGCAAGGAAGTGATTCTGCCACTGTACAATGGACTGGTTAGACCACACCTTGAGTACTGTGTACAGTACTGGAGACCACACTTGAAGAGGGACATACAGCTCCTGGAGAGGGTACAGAGGAGGGCAACAAAGATGATCACGAGGGCTAGGGGATTTGACTTACGAGGACAGACTTGAGGAGCTCTGCCTGTTTTCATTGGAGGAGAGGAGAGACAGGGGGACATGATTGAGGTCTTCAAGTACCTCAAGGGAATAAATAGGGTAAACATGGAGGGATCTTTAGACTAAAGCAGGAGGCATCACCAGAGGGCATGGTTTGAAGTTGGAAGGTGGAAGGTGAGGGGAAAAGAGGAGGAGTTTTTCACTGAGAGGGTGGTGGACCCTTGGAATGCTTTGCCTGGTGAGCTGGTTCAGAGATCCACAGTGGAGAGCTTTAAGAGAGGGTGGGACAGACACAGAAAGTGGATGTATCAGATGATGGCCTGTCCCGGGGGGGTGGGGATGGATGATAGGGGTTTCTGGAGCACAAGGGATGGGAGGGTCTCGGCACCCAACTAAGGATCTAGGTTCGAGCAGACTTGATAGACCATAAGGCCTAATCTGCTGGCAAATAGTATGTTAGTATGTTAGTATGTTAGTAAGTACTGTCTGTTTTGAGAGAGAGAGAGAGAGACAGAGAGAGAAAGTCAGCAGAAGTGCAATTTGTTTTGTTTGCTGTATGCTGTGTCCCTTCCACCCACCCACCCACCCCACAGAACTCTGGGACTGGAGCAGTCACTGTTTCCATCAAGAAACAGAGACAGAGAGGAGGGAGAGAAAGAGAGAGAGAGAGACATACAGACACACAAGGGAGCAGTGATCAGTGTGTGTGTCTCTTTTTCCCTGTTACTGTGAAGAAAACCATTTCTCAATGTTTAGATACTGGCATCTCCAATACAACAGTACAATTAGGCATCATAAATGTACTACAAACCAATACACTGCAAAAAGAGTTTGCAGAGTTAAGCTTTGTATAGTAACAGAGACAAAGAACCCCCAAAAAGTTAGCTGTGTTGATAAAACCAGTGGTCTGTGAAGTCATCGCCTTGTTTTTTTGTTGCCATTCAGTAATGCATTCTGGGTACAGTAGGAACATTTGCATATCTCTTTAATTTGCAAAACATTTACATGCACAACAAGTGAGACTTTGTGTGTCACTTCTTAGTTTCTTAGGCATTAGTTATATATTTAGTGGACTGGAGTTAACAATTAAATGCCATAGTCTAGTCTATTAGACCATGTTTTCAAATACAGAGATCTTCAAATATTTGTACTTTACCCATAATGCAGTACGGAATCTGAAATAAAAATGAAGGGGACGAGTTTACAGACTGTTTTTATAAATGGAGGTAAACTTTTTTTTCCATTTGTGTACCATGGATTAATTGCACAGTAGACCCATGCTCTGTTGTGGTATAATGCTTACTTATGTAAGTTCCATGGCTAAAATAAAATCTCTTTCTCTCTCGCTCTCTCTGTCTCTCTCACACACACAAAACAGTTTAAAAGTCACCAACAAACATTCTTGTGCATACACAGGAACACAGCTGCAGCACACTGACTGAAGTGCTCTGT
Source organism: Neoceratodus forsteri (assembly GCA_016271365.2). Taxonomy (NCBI): domain Eukaryota; kingdom Metazoa; phylum Chordata; order Ceratodontiformes; family Ceratodontidae; genus Neoceratodus; species Neoceratodus forsteri. The sequence goes on from CM028137.1 coordinate 269,011,243, forward strand.
CCAGGCCTTTAAAAATCCAGGCCCATATCATTAAGTGCAGTCCAATAGATGTCAACTGCTCTGTAAGAAGATTGTTTTTAAAAGTGTTCAATTATTACTAAATGCTGATAACCATGAGCTTGGTTTCTGATAGTATTCATGTTGTAAGCTCCCTCATGTTATTAATATCCACCTTGTACAGAAGCATAGAAACAGCATTTGCCAATGGTTTTCTGTTTCTTGCAATAGACAGCTAAGCAAGGAAAATATAATGCACGTATCCTTCTCCATCTTTCCACTAAAGTCACAATAAGGTACTCGATGATTTAAGTAAGTCTCATTTATTTTAATACACCTGCTGGGTCAACCATCAAAGTGTATAGAACAGTGATAGCTAACCTGACAGTGTTGTTGTAGACTTTTCTGCTTAGTGTTTACCAAACTTCCAGTTCTTTTACCAGGTCATGCTTCTTACTAATGCTTAAAATCAACATCACTTGAGATTTAGTGGTTGCTTTAACACACTGTGTAAGGCAGAAGTCCTGAATCAGAATAATATTTTTATTAACACATTACAGAGGCACTATCCCACCAGAGGTGTCAAGAGTAATACTGTAGTACATTTGCACATCTTGCAGTACAAAATCAGGAGACAGACTTGATTACCAAAGCCTTGTTCATTCATCATTTCCAGTGACCAAGTTATAGTGCTGTACATGCAAAATGATGCATATATCCTACATAAAGCAGCACATCAAAAAACCTTCTACCCCAGTTGTCTATTTCAGTAAAGCTTGCATGACTGCTTTAAACCATTTCCATTAGCTACATTTCTTTACAGGCTGCTCCATGGTCTAGATGGTGGCAAAAGGGAGCAACAACAGGCATGTGTGAATGCAACACATGAACGCTTACTTTGTGATATAACCCTGCCTTCCTCAGAGCCTGATGGATGTATGCATCATTTTGCATTTCCTACACTGTAACCAGGTAATTGAAAATGCTGAGTAAACAAAGGTTAAGAAAGCAATGTCTCCTGGCTTTTTACAGCAAGATGTGCAAATAGACTGTCACATCTGACACATCTGGTGGGATAGTGCATTTGTATGTGTTGATACTCCCTGCTATACTGCACATTAAACTGGTCCCTGAGACCCACAAAGAGACTGAGTGCAAACCTCTGAACCCTAATCACCAAGATTCAGATTTTTGTTACTTAGACTTAGCTGGTCCCTAATTCCAGTCCATTTCTATAATTGAAGTCTCCATCAAGGCAAAGCAATGCAATTTATTTAAAGACCACCCTATGCTAAAAGATTCAGAAAGCAAAACATTAACAATAAATACAAAAATCAAAAAATAAATACATAACAAGATTAGGAACTAACAACGGTATGACTCTTAGAGTAGTAATCAGTGCCAAAAGACCAGAATAAAGAGATGACACTTTAGTGCTTTCTTACTTTCCTCCAACTAGGGGGATCCTCTTCAGATGGAATGGCAAAACGTTTCTCATGGACTGTGCCTCCACAGAGAATTTCTTATTACCATACTGTTTTAAGTGAGACCTCAGGACAGTCAATAAAAATTCTCAGGGGAGCATAGCAAGTGGCTGAGAGTATACCTGTCAAAGAGATCTTTAATGTATCCTGGGCAGAAGAAATTTAGTTGTTTTTATGCTAGCAAAGTGATCTTGAAGGTGGTGTTCCACCTAATTGGAAGCCAGTGCAGCTGATGCAGCATAGTCATGATGTATCCAATCTGGTTATGATGATCCAGAAATCAGCCTGGCTGCAGCATTCTCCACTAGCTACAGGTGATGCACCCCCTTCCCCCCCGGTAGCCACAGATAAAGAGCATTAGATAGTAAAGCCTCAAGGTAACCAAAACATGTATTTAAGTAGTCAGTTCCTCTTGAGTCAGATATGGCTTTATCAGTGAGATATTCTGAATTTAGTAAAAATCCACTGCAGACCATGCCAACAGTGGCAAGTGTCGGCCTAGAATCCATAATGACCCACAGCTGTTTCATTGGAAGCATGATTGCCTTGGTTGCTCTATTCTTGATCACAACTTGCAGTTTAAGACCCTGGTGCTTTTTTTCTCTCAGATGGTCTATAGCATAGACCTATTGCTACTATGCGTTTTCTTTCATTAGACACCATCAGCCGGAGTTTTTCAATGTCTTCTGTTTCAAGGGTGTGTAATTCAATCAGTAGAGCTGTGTAGAATATGAAATTCCACTTGCAGTTTTAGTGCAGAATGGCAATTCTAGTTCTGAAATGCTTTTTGGAATTTCATTTTTAATTCCCAGGAATTCAGAAAAGCATTTCAATGTAAAACACAGAATAATATTCAGTGGATTAAATGATCCTTAGAATATTTTGTCATGGTTTTCAGAAAATGAATCCATGGTTTACATAAACAAACTCTGGTCAGAGCTGATATGGCTGTGGAGAGCTTTTGGGATGCTTTTACCCATTATTTCTAATGAATTTGTACAGTGCAGATCTGCTGAGAGGCAGTTTCAATGTGGTCTTCCTTTTACACATTTTTACAATGTATTTTCCTAGAATATGCCTGCTGATTGCTTTATATTTAGCCTGGGTTGTTCACAGAAGAAATGGCATCTTATTTTTTGGTGATGGAGCACTAGCAGTAGGACGATAGAATGTGTTTTACATAGGCACGAGCTGTGTGTGGATGATAATGCCCAGTGGCCATACACCTCAGGCACTCGCATGCAGATCTATCATCCCAGAACCATTGCATTGCTCAGTGCAGGTGACAGCCAATGCTGTACCCACTCACATAGGTCCTGGAACAGGCATGGAACAGCCAACATTCTGTTTGTTTTTACAATTGGGGAACCACAGATGCACTGTTCATAGCCTGAAGCATACACTGCCAATGGCATTGCAGTATATTGCACTCCATGGCACCCAGGATACCTCAGCAGTATGGAGAGTGGCATGTTACACAGGGGAACAGGGGAGAGTGTGGGCCTGCAGTGGTGTATGACAGCAGGAATATACAGCATCAACAAGGCATGCATTGGAGGTATGTCAGTTCCCTCTTACAGTTTGCCAGGGACATACACATGGCTGCATACACTGGTGGGTCTGCAGCTTGTGTAGTGCCCCAATGCATGGTACAGCCACTTGGGTCATTCCAGACTGCAGGTCCCAGGCCCAGGTCCAGTGAAGTCAGCAGTTGGCCGTGGCAGGGTGTGGAAGGCAGTGTCAGTCTCCGCAACAGGCTGGGTTTGGGTGGAGTGGGGGTGTCTACATACCAAGGCAGCGGGTGGGGGTTCTCTATGCTATGGATATGGACCATGGTTTCCTCTGGTGTTACTGGGTCCAGGGGGTGGCCCTACACTATGGAGTTTTTTGGGGATGGAGCTGGATTGATCGAGGATGGGAGGGTGTACCTCTAGTCCACCAGGGCTGCCAGGCTGCTGTGCACCTGGGTGCACTTCCACAGCCCACCTATGGGTGGCTGGCAGGGTTAGGACAACTATTCATGGCCTAACTGTGGGTTGCACTGCTCTGAACTGGAAGGTGTGCATTCCCACTGAATATGCCGCAACACAACATATGCATGGGAACGCTCACTCGACTTGCATGGCATATTATTTGTGTGCACTCTGGTCCATTCCTTTGTGGTCAGTGCATCCCGCACAGTTGAATATCACACTGCAATGCATTGTTGGAGTTGTGTAGCACATCTCCCTTTTCTGCCGGGATGCGCAGTGCATCTTTTTTGAATAGGGGGGCCCTGGTCTAGGCTACCCTAAAGAAATACATTATCAAAATGATAAAATCATGACCTAACTGAAAACAAGATATTGCATCTAATCTGGGACAGCCTGAGTAAATACAGTGCAAAAATGTGTAAACAAAGATCCTTATGACAATGAGCTATAACAACTCCCTTGTGCTACCCAGTATACAATATAGGATAAGAAATATTTAAAGGAAGTCCACTCTAAACTGAACTTCACTGTGTTCACTGAAATAAACAAACAGTTTTTTTTAATTATTTTATAACATATTAGAATGCAGTATTTATTTTGAATGTTGTGGCCATGAAAATGGTGTGTACAGTGTGTGTGTGTGTATTCAGGATACAAAATATTGGATAAGAAATATTTAAGGGAAACCTACTCAAAACTGAAATTCAGTGTGTTCACTGCCATAAACAGTTTCTTGTTTTATAACATATTAGAATGCAGTATTTATTTTGAATGTTGTGGCCATGAGGATGGTATGTACAGAGTGTGTGTGTGTGTGTGTGTGTGTGTGTGTGTGTGTGTGTGTGTGTGTGTATGTGTTTGCTGTAGCTCAATATATTTTTTCCCCAAAAATCATAGTAGAAAATGCCTGCTGATTGTTACATATTTAGGCTGTGTAGTTCACTGAAGACCTGGCATATTTCTGAGGCAATAGTTATCCAATGGTGTGTTTACAGGTTACAAAAAACAGTGTAAATTGTAGATTTGCTGGGAAAGGGATGACATTTCTGAAGTATGAATCTTTCTTGAAAGACAATACATTCCCAAGTGAAACTAGTAGTAAGAAGCTATTTAAATGCTAAGGATTTAAATGTGCAAGTTGTTACATTCTGAAGGGGGTAAACAAATCTCCAGTTTAACAGGCAACCAATATTTAAGAACTATTTAATAAGCTGTTTCAGTTTTCTAATGGCATCTGATAAGCAGCTTTGAGTTATGTATTCAACATTCTTAACAGAAAGAAGGGAGTATTTTATTTCAGTTGGCAAGGAAGGATACATTGAAAAGTTCAAAATGTGTGTTTCACGATACTCCATTTTCCAGCTACAGAAAACAAGATGGCTGTAGGCTCCACCCACAGCCATAAAAACACAATGGTCTATGTAAACTGCAGAATACTAATCCACAGTTTAAAACAATTATTTTATGGAATTTCAGAATTCTGCTTCTGACTGAATTCCTTGGACTCAGACAGAATTTCAAAATCTTCACAGCATTCTGGCAGAAGCAGAAATGGAAAATTATGCACAGTTCTATAAGTCATTCCCAGTTGTCTTCTGATGTACAGTTCCAGTACAACTCATTTTTCCTGGTCTAACCTTCCTGAATAGTTTGTAGTTGGCTATCTCCTTTCAAGTTCAACAAAACACATTCTTGTCCCACCAGCCCATTATATTTCTATCATTTCCATTATATCCAGTTACTAAAAAGTGCTCAGTATCTTGGATATATTAGGCCATGTACTGTATGTAGATGTCATAAAAAAATAAATAAAAAAATGTTCATCTATGGACTGATTTTTGTTTTCTATTCAGTTGCAAAAGGTGGCAAGTATTCGTGAACGAGACTGGAATAGGCCATGTATAAGAAAACAGGGCAACAGGAATATCCTGTTTCATATCTTCTGGACTCACAATTATCATCAGCAGGAAAGCATATGCTGTCATTAATAACACAGATTAGATTGTCTGTCAGCCTGATGGCTTGTCATGTCCATTGGTCTTGCTCATATACCCCATCAGGTATTTGCAGTCCCTTACTCCCTCCCCTTTTACATTGTCACTAATTTCCTTGTTTATGCTGTGCTATCCTTGCAATCTCGTCTGATGTTATTTTACTGCCAATATTATTACATACTGCTGTTTTGCACATCTATTTTATCTATTACTACATACTGACTGATTTTACTGCTGATTATGTATTTGTACTTACCATTATTTATTGTAATTATCTCCCATGTACCCTTGGAAACAAGCTGTGTACAATTCAATATCCCTTTCTGAGCCCAACTACTTATATAAATACATTTAAAATTGCTAGAAATCCAGCATTTTACAAAGATCTCAAACTAAAGGTATCATGTGTAACATAAAATCCCCATGAAGACATTTTATCTGACTTTGCCTCCAATGTGCATTGCACATCAATTCTTCCTTGTTAAGGTTATTTTCTTTCCCATTTAAATTTATTTACTATGCTACATATTACTATCACCACATATGGAGGGTTGTTTCAAAATTTAACCACCCTCCATGCAACTTCTTTAGAGTGATTCTACGACTTTTGAGAAAAATTTGACAAACATAATATTAAGGCGACTGTAGAAATGGGCCACTTCAGTAAGGTTTCAATTCAGACCCTTGTTTTTAGTTCGACTTTGACACCTTGGCCAAAGACACTTCATATCCTTAGTGTTGGGATTTGGCCAGCTACAAATAGGGGAAAGTGACATCCTTTAAGCACCCAACTCACCAAAATCAACAAAATCAATCCCAATGTTTTCCATCCTTCCCTGGTCATCCAGTCAGAATTTTTTTTAACTAAGTAAATACCTGGCAGAGTGCTAGTAACCATAAATTATTTTTTAATAAAAAAAAGTCTGACAGAAAGGGAGGGTGGGAATGACCAGGGTGTGCAAAGCAGTGGTCATGGGACTAGCCTTTGTCCGAGTGAAGTGGTATACAGAGACTCAATGGAAACCTTTAAAAACAGATCAGACATCTACATGGGAGAAAGGTGTAGACTTTTCCACTGATACTTTGACAAGTCTTAATCAGTCTTGACCACTAGATTTGTATTTAAACTATGAAACTATGGTTACTTGGACAATGTTAGTGTTTTTTTTATTTATTAGCCAAGAGTCAAAATGATCCATCCTAAAGTGGCCCAAAAGTTTGACTGAGGAAAATCAAAGATGAAAGGACTGAATTTCAGCACAGTAACTGAATTCAAATTTGGCATTACTTTATTACAGGATCAAAAATGTAGAAGTAGATCAAATGTGAGAGACAACAATCCTGTTTCCAGGAAAATGAACCTAGTAATCAAGATAAAAAGACTAGGAATACAGAAAACCTATTAAATATAAGCTGAATTGTGTTATTATATCATGATTTTTAAAGTATTCCCAAAAGTGACATAATCCCTTTAAGTTAAATTCTACTTTATAAATATGGATCATTACATGACCAATACTCTGAACAAACTGTTTTTCACTTGCAGAACTAACATAAAACTCTCTGAAGCATCTTAACTACTTGTCTTAATAGTCAAACAAAAGGCACATGATAATTGTGAAGCAGAAGTTCCATGAAAAAAAATACAAAGCAAATTTTTCATTTAGAAGTGTAACACTAGTGGAATTCTGTTTTCCTGCCAATTGTCCAAATCATGTATATAATACAAATTTAATTGCTGGCTTCTTTCTTTTTTTCCTACAACAGGATCCTTGTCTCTCACACTTGATCTAATCCTACATTGGGAGGCAGTATAGCGCAGAGGTTTAGGGCTCTGAGCTGCAAACCTGAAGACCTGGGTTTGAATCCCATAGCCCCCATTTGCATACTTTGTGACCCTGAGCAAGTCACTTAACTTCCTTGTGCTCCTAGGTCACACCTGGAAACAAGCTTTGGCTTAGTGTGCCTTTTCTGGTTAAACTCTTTCTTTCTTTCTTTCTTTCTTTCATCACACTGAGCCAAGGCTCATTTCCAAGTGTGATCTGGGGAAAGGGATATACGGCATACAGATTACAAAAGATGCAGTGATAAAAATAGGACCATAATAATAACCATAGTCCAAAGTGCCAATAGTGCAAAAAGAATACATAGTGCAAATAATAAGCAAATAAAATAGAGCACAAAGTATAAAATGCTACAAGGTAAATGCCAGAGTGACAAAAGGGGAAAGCAATAGAGAAAAGGGGTGAACTAGACCAGAGGGATGATGTTTATTTATTTATTTAAAAGTTTTATCAGGAAAGCATACTGACCAGGCTACTGCTCAATTCCAGATGTGTCCTGGGGGTAGGGAATATAGTAAACATAACATGATACAAAAATACAAGGCACAATGTACAGAACAATATTTAAATACAGTGCAAACAGCAATTTATAGTGCAAGGCATGTAAACAGACAGAATCTATGATTACACATTCTTCAGAACCCTTTCAGGACGAACCTATCATAACAATAGGAGGATGCTGGCCCAGGGTTGTGCAAGATTATTTTTAGTTACATGTGCAGTTGGAGGAGTAATGTAATGTGAGGAAGGAGTTGAGGTGTTGGGTGGTGGATGCATGCTGAATGGCCATTGGTAGCGAGTTCCAGATGTTAGAGGTGGGTGGAAAAAGCTCTGAACTACTTTTAACTGGGAGCGGGGAAGCCATGAAAAGGGAGAGCAGAAGAGATGGAGTCTAGGAAAACAACAAGGAAAGTAGTCCATTGCTTTTTGCAAGGGGAAGAGAAGGAGAAGGAAAGGGAGGCAAAGATTTTGGAAAGGCAGTGAATGAGCTGGGAGGGTAACCATAGGAGGCAGCATTTGGAGAGGAATGAGAGGCATTTGGAGAATTGTCAGGACTCAATGGTAGGGAGTGAAAGGTTTAGGTAGAGCAAACTGTGACTGGTAAGGGGAGGAGAGTTGGAGGCAAAGCAGCAGAAGTAAAGAAAGAGGGAGCCCAGGGTAGGTAAGGAGGACTTTGGAGAGGTGCTATAAACCATTATCAGCATAGTGCAACATTGGCAAGGTCATTTTGAGAAGCATCTTACAGTGGACTGGAAGGGATAGGCAAGCTTCATTGCTGTAGAGGGCACTGAGTATGGTGTGCAGTTTCTTATGGATAGCAGTAATAAGTGTGGAGATGTCCAAGCTTTTATCCATCCATACACCAAGGTACATACTTTGGGAGACCTCTTTTAGCGGGGTGCCATCTGGTGTTTTAAAAGTGGGGATCAAGCTAGACCAGTAGCTCAGTGTTACCACTAGTGCCCACCACACCAGTGACCAGAATTTGAGATCAGACCCTAGTTGCTGGGAGTCAGCTAGGGGAGGAAGGATTGATGGTCCAGAGGACTGCTGTCCTCTGTCATGGTGCGGATGGAAAAGTCATCCCATTGATTAGCTGCCACCCAGTGAAGATTGGATGGCAGCACAGCAAAAAAAGCTTATACACATTGGACTCCCTCAGTTCTGATATGCATGTGCATGTGGAGCCATGGGGGGGGGACACTTGCCAGCAAGATGATGATCCAGCCCTCCCTCCCTTGACCACATTGAGGGTAATGCATGGGGATTCACAGGAGCCAAGCAGTACTGGGGATGGATGATAATGAGTCTGGATGAGCTTGATATATAGAAGAGGGCTAAAGATCAGACTAGGGTGATACTATTTAGATAGAACAAATAAATAAATGTGGGGGTGATGGTTGATTATGTAAGTTTACGGCAAGTGCTAAAAAAAATTGATATGGTCTTTTTGCATTCATCACAAGCTGCTTTAAGCCGCCAAAGTCACACTGAAGTGATGATTCCAGCTCAGAGACTGAGACATCATTGACAAAAACTGTAGTTCATCAGCATATATATGTATGTTCAACTCAACGCAGGTTAAAGGTGGTCATTAAACAAAATGAAAAAGAGAATGACCCCAAAGATGGAGCCTTGGGAGACTTCAGAGATGATGTGGAGTGGAGGGGATAGGAAGTCACCTACATGAACTGATGATCTTGAGCTGCAAGATAGGAGCAGAATTATTTGGCTGAGATATCGGATCATTCTGCCCTCCTCAGCTTATCCAGGAGGAGGGGATGGGCTACTATTAGAAATGTACAAAGCTGGAAAAATTTGCTTTGCAGTCTAATTCACAAATTCTCGACATTCTGAGACTTTTTCTGCAGTTCAAAGTCAAAAGTCATGTTTCTGTGGTGATTTTGTGGAAACCCGAAATCACAGCTTTGCGGTGGAGTTAGACACAGAGGTGAAGTGACACCGATCTGGAAAGCAGTGGCTTCAACAGTGAAGTTTTGTCACAAAGGCAAAGTTTGCACTGTAGTATGGGATAGGTAGCATGTCAGACTGACAACATTTGTACAACAAACACCACCACAGTGACAAATCACATCAGGTCTCTGTGGTGGTCCCCTGTATGCAAACACTTTGACTCCCAGGGTTTCACCCCCACTCTGAACCAACTCCTACTCAGAGTTGGTTAACTAGAGATGGAGGGGTGCAGGGGGTGAGGCCCCCTGCACAAAAACACTTTCTCCTGACAGGAACACTGCAGACTGTCGGCATTGTTCCCATCAATGTCGAGGGTTTCAACGACATAGTCGATGTCCTGACATGGAACCTATGGAATAGGAGGTCACATATTGCTTAACAGCATATGTGGAGATCGTATGTTGCTGAACAGCCTGCAGGAAGCTGAGTAGGTCATCTCTCAGTGCATTGTTGTGGAGAGAGACTCAGACAGAAAAGTATGTGCTTTTCTTAGCCAGAAAAAACCTTAAAAAAATATCTGAAAAATGAGCATTGTGTATTCCACATTGCTCCAAAATGGTTGTGTTTTTTTGTTTACTTTCCCAGTGATTATATACTTTAAAGTAGTTGTTTAAGTTTTGACATTGAAGTAGTGGTTTTTGTCCTGTGTGGGAGGAAGGGAAGCAGCAAGGCAGGGGAGGAAGATCTTCAGCTTTTTCTTTCTAAGCAGGATATTCTTGTTAGATTTTTGCTTCCTTAGTCTTGTTTTTTTTGGGGGGGGTATCTGTTCAGTAATTTCTTATTTTAAATTTTTCATTTCACTTTGTAATGTTGAAGTCATGTGTCAGAGTAGTTTTACTGATTTTCTAATATAATTTCCTTAATGTGACATTGTTCCTTTTCTGTGTGTCACAAATACTAATAACCCCTTTTGACCATTTCTTTTGGTTGTAATCCCTGTTCTCTGTCTATTATAAAATAAGTGTTCTGTCACTGTTGGCATGATAATCCTGTTGAAAGCCCTGTTATGTGTATTAAAAAATAAGGGTTCTGGCACTGTTGGCATGGTAGCCCCGTTGTTCCAATCCACGTTGTGTACTAAAAAGCAAAGCTGCTCTCTACTCCATCCTCTGGCTGACCTACGTGTGGTCCAGCTGCTCATCCTACCCCGTGTTGGGGTCTGGCTGGTTACTTTGCCTTCATCCTTTGGACTCCTGCCATGTGCTCCAGCTGTGCGCTCTACCATGACGTTCAGCACCCTGCTCTGGATCCTTCCTGCTGGCCATTACCTGAACTTCTGTACTGCAACCTTATTACTGCAATCCAGTGCCCCTCTCTGCCAAGACATTCCTGTGGTTCTTCATTCCTGGCTCTGGATGCTTATTTCTCCTGCCTTGTGCTTCCTGAGCACTGGATTTTGACTCTGTGCAAGCTGCCGCTCCTGCAGTGTTCTACAATCAGATCTGCTGGTTCATTCTTTCCGTCCTTGCAGCATGTTGGATCTCCTGCTGTGGACCATCTGCTTCACTGCTGTTCATCTGCTCTGGATCTGGATTGTATCTGGACCTTCATTGGTCTGCCTGCCTTGTCCATGCTACCCCTGCAGTGTCTCCTTCTCCCTGGCCTGGACCGGTTTGCTCCTGCTGCTTCCTTGCCTGCCTATTTTGGATTGTTTTCCTCCTTTTGAGCATTGCATTGGATCCTTGTCAGCCAGAAGCCTTCATTCTATGTCACTTACTCATCCAATTTTTTCATCAGGATTAGCCGCATTGCCAGTTGATTCTCACCTTCAGTCACTACTTGAGTTCTGGACACTGCAGCCCTTACCTGCCTGATTGCACCTAGTTCCACTCGTCATGGATATCCTTCTTCTTTCTGCTGTGGACTCATATCTGGACTACATTTCAGGATATTTGCAATCAATTCCCTTGGATGCTTCTTGCCCTGCTGCTCAGTTCATATGGATTTACTATCACTCCGTTTCCTGCCAGGACTCTCAGAAGAACTCTATCCTTAGTGCCATTTCTATTGCATGACTTAGGTCTCAGACATTAACCTACTCCAGTGTTATCAGGCTCATTGTATCTGGTCAAGTTACCAACTCATCCAGTTCGATTCTCCTCACCACATTCTTCTGCCATCCTTTGACTGTCAGTAGCATGATGTTGTTTGGACTTGTCAGACCCGATCTCATGAGCTCACCTTTCAATCTTGCTGCCTCTTCCTGGCTCTGCCTAATGTATATATACCACCTTATACAGGGGTATTTACTTATCAAACAAGAGGCTCTTCTATTTACCTGCTTATTTACATGCCTTCACTGGTCTTCACTGTGTACCATACACAATCCACTCAGTACTACTTCTTTGCTACTATGTCTGCATTCCATGTAGGTCTGATGACTACTACTACTACTACTGACCTATGTGTAGGTCTATTCTTGCTTACGCAATAATTGCTCATACCTACTACCATCCTGTTGGCTTTAGCCTCTGGGATGTCTGCTGCACTCTCTACTGTACTCTATAACCTACCTCACCCCACAGTGGGCATGGAGGTTTCATCATTGCATCTTGAATGACCTGTGCCCCTATGGAGCCCAGAGGTTTATCTAGCTTCTATTATTGATGCGTACCTGCTTCACCCTTTCAGGGCCTAGAGGTTCATTGAGATCATCTCGCCTACTTACTTGAACTGCTTCGCCCCTTTGGATCCTGGAGGTCCATCAAGCTTCTCTTGTCTACCTACTCGTACTTCGAGTTCCATTACCTAATATACTCTCAGCTGCTTTTCCACACTCAGGACTGGAGGTTCCAACTGTTCCGTCTCTTCCAGCCTCATAGCCTGCTTCCAGCTGCCTGCTTCATCACCAAGGGCCTTATCCTTTGCATAGCTTGTCAAATGGAACATGGACCACCATTCTTCCTATTCGGGGTAGTAGAGACATAGTCATCTGGTCACGGTCCTCCTCAGACAGAATTCCTGGCCTTCAGGATTGCTTTGACTGGTTCAACACTTGAACCTTCGAGACTATTTATGCTCTCAACTGTGGATTCAAATTTACTAGTATCAGATTCTTGCTCTGGACATACATCAACTGGACTGGGAATTCACTAGAAAGATGTGCTGCCATCTTCTTACCGGACACTCAACATCAGTGCTTCAATTCCTGCTTCCCTGCTTTCATCGGATTCAGGATCTACAATCTACTGGACTTCAGATTAGCCGACAACCTAATATTGTTAATTTAGGGTTACTCTCCTTTAAAATGCCCAGAAGGACAGGCAGGTCAGTAGCCATAGATCCTCAGAGGTTTCCCCCAAGGGTTTTTTTTTTCCTCTCCTGAATGCTACTGGCCACACTCTCCGGAGTTGGAGGAGACAATCATACTGATAATCATTATTTCTTCTGGGGGGGGTCTCATCCTACTCGACTAACCATCCTTCCTATGGTGGGATAAAGAGAAAGGCCAAAACATCAAGTCATAACAAGTTACTCGTCTGTTCAAGCATCTAAGCACCTTGCATATCCAGTTCACATGTACCATAATCACTGACTTGCTCATAGCTATGCTGAAGTATCTAAGCACTAATAATTTCATACAACTAATACCTTGTAAACATTGTCCTACTTACTGGTCTGGCCTCTGTATCGAAGCACAACCTACATCATTCAGCTACAGTAAGTAGGACAAGCACTGAGATATGAACCACACATAATTGAAAGGCACATGCCTGTAGTTATGTGGGGGAAGAGCTCCTCCCCACATCTTACTTAAACTATCAGGCTACGCACTCTTAGCAAGCGAGTCGCCTCACCCTTCATCCTCCCCTTACCCTCCTCCTTCTCCGGCTCTTATTCCACCGGGAGGGATCTCATCCTACTTGACTAAGCATCCTTCCTATGGTGGGATACAGAGCAAGGCCAAAAAATCAAGTCATAACAAGTTACTCATCAGTTCAAGCATCTAAGCACCTTGCATATACTATCCAGTTCACATGTACCATAATCACTAACTTGCTCATGGCTATGCTGAAGTATCTAAGAATAATCATTTCATATAACCAATACCTTGTAAGCATTGTCCTACTTACTGGTCTGGCTTCTGTATCCAAGCACAACCTACATAATTCGGCTACAGTACATAGCATAAGCACTGAGCTATAAACCACACATAACTGTTATTTATGACTTCTTGTTACTCTTTTGCTGTCTAAAAATCCAATATCCAGATATGCTCTCAACTCATTGCCAGTAATGGATTTAAAAACTAATATCATGTCACCCATTAGTCTCCTTATCTCTAATTTGTAGAGGCCCACTTCATCTAACCTTTGCACATAATCCAATCCATTCATTCATTTTATTATCTTTGTAGTTTTCCATTATGATATAAAAATTCTAACTCGCATATTAGCTCAAAGAATTAAAAACATATGGCATCCTCTTATTTGAAAAGAGCAAGTAGGCTTTATCTCAACTATGCAAGCTTCTGATCATATGAGAAAACTCTCTCATGTATTGTCCTCATCCAGGGAGTCTAAACACCCAATGGCCTTGGTCTCCCTGGATGTGGAACAAGCTTTTGATAGAGTTATTCACACTTTTTTATTTGCAACTCTAGTAAAATTAGGATTTCCAGAAACATTCATAAACTGGTTAAAAATTTAATATTCATACCCCACAGCACAAATAAGGTGTAACAAAACTATTTCTTCTCCCTTTAGGTTTTACCAAGATGCCAGACAAGGGTGCCCCTTGTCTCCAATTTTATTTAATTTTTACTTGGAACCCTTGTTGTTTCACTTAAATAACTCCACTTCTATCTCTGGAATTTCTATTTCAGAATAAGTGATCACGCTTTCAGCTTTTGCTGACAGTAAAATGCTACATGTAACCAATCCTATCCATTCAATTAATGCTGCACTGCTCATTATAGAAAGTTTTAGCCGGGTTTCTAACTATAAGTTAAATAAGGATAAAACAGAAGTAATGCCCCTAAGCCAGGCATTCCTCAAAGAGGAGGTTACTAAACTAAGTCTACTCTGGAGACCAACTGGTATTAAATACCTGGGGATCAATTTATTCACTAGTAAGTCTGAGCTAATTAGAAGAACTCTTGAGGAGATCTTAGCCAGTATTACCCATGATCTCGAAAGATGAGATTCACTTCCCTTATCTCTCTTGGGCAAACTTAATGTAGTCAAAATGAATATTTTTTCCCCAGACTATTTTTCCCTCTCAATATGCTCAATGAGTATCTCCTTTTATCCTGGTTTACAAAACTTAATTCTGTTATTAATAGTTTTATATGGATGGGTAAATCTTCCAGGATTGTTTTGGAGAAATTAATGCTACCAAAGAACCAGGGAGGCTTAAAAGTACCAAATTTTGCACTTTACCACATGGTAGCACAAGCAAATAAATATCTCAAATGGTTAAATGGTGATGCGGAATCCAACTCTTACATTCCTGTTTGACTTTGTATTGAGCTCGGCATGTTAAAAAAACATAATATTTCTCCAACTGCAATGTTTTATTCTAAATCTAACCTATTACCTAAAAACTTAAAAGATTCTTTTATAGGCACATCTTTAAAAATACATGATCAGATGTGTAGATATCTACATATTAATCTTGGATATAGCATTAATCAGCCAATTTTCTACAATTTAAATTTGGTTTTTCACAGATCTACCTTCTCGCAACAGCAGCTTCCATGCCACCCTAATTTAAAGGTGGCTGATATCTTGAAGGAGGGCTCCTTGATTTCAATACAAGAGATATGTAATCTTGTATCTTTAGGCAAAAGGTATTACACAGTCATTTTTACTCTTAAATTGATTCCTAAAACATTTTGGCCCTCCTCTTGGTCTATATACAAAGACAATGTTGTTTCAAAAATGAGAGATGCTAAGGCCAAAAGCCACCCAATATCAAACCTTTATCAATATTATTTGAAACTGAGAGTTACAGAGCTACTTTTGCAATGCTCTTTCTCAAACCAGATTAGCACCAATTAATCTTTAGTATGGGCAAATCTCTGGCATAACATGCACAAACTTCTCCCTCTAGATAATTTAAAATTAATACAGTTTAAGATGCTACATAATGCCTATTTAACTCTGCATAGATTATATAGGATGAGCTTGAAAGATAACAATGCTTGCCCTAAATGTGTAGGGGATAAGGGTTCATTAGAACATATGTTCTGGTTTTGCCCCCGGATACAGGAATTATGGCAAGTACTAAATCCAAGGTAGCTGATCATCTGGTTATGAATTACAAATGAGATTTAAATAGAAACATAGAAACATAGAATTTGACGGCAGATAAGGACCGCTTGGCCCACCGAGTCTGCCCATTTCCCTACCTACTGGATAAGCTGCAGATCCTAGTTAACCAGCAGCCTACTTCTTCCTACCCCCACCCCCCAGAACTGCCTTATGACTATCCCATGCATGCTTGAATTCCACCACTGATTTTGACTCCACAACCTCCTCCGGAAGGCAGTTCCATGCATCCACAACCCTCTCTGTGAAAAATACTTCTTAAATTACCTCTGAGCCGCCCCTCTATCTTCAAATTGTGCCCTCTTGTTCTTTTTCACTTCTTTTTCTGAAAGATGCTACCCTCTTGGACTTTGTTGATTCCCTTGAGGTACTTGAAAGTTTCTATCATGTCCCCCTTCTCCCTCCTTTCCTCAAGGCTATACATATTAAGCTCCTTAAGTCTCTCTTCATATGTCTTCCGGTGCAGACCCTGCACCATTTTAGTTGCCCTCCTCTGGACAGCTTCCATCCTGTCTATGTCTTTGCAGAGATTGGGTCTCCAGAACTGCACACAGTACTCCAGATGGGGTCTCACCAGCTGTCTGTACAGAGGGATAATAACTTCCTATTTTCTACTAGTGATGCCTCTCCCTATGCATCCCAGTATCCCCCAGCCCTCCTTGCTGCCCTCTCACATTGCTTGCCCATCTTTAGGTCATCTGATATGACTACCCCCAGGTCCCTCTCCATTTTTGTTGTTGTTAGTATCTCACCCCCCATTGTGTACTCTTCCCCTGGGTTTTGTTTCCCAGGTGCATTACCTGCACTTCTTAGCATTGAATCTAAGCTGCCATACATTTGACCATTCCTCTAACCTTGCCAAGTCCCTTCTCATCCTTTACACCCACCCTGTGCATCAACTCTGTTGCAGACCTTAGTGTCATCTGCAAAGAGACATACTTTTCCTTCCAGTCCTTCTGCAATGTAAACTATAAAGACATTGAAGAGGACCGTCTACTGACTGAACCCTGCGGTCCCCACTAGTAACCCTCCTTTCTTCTGAGTGGACTCCATTTACTATTACTCTCTGTGTCCTATTCTCCAGCCAATTCTTTACCCAGGCTGTCATCTTGGGACCCACTCCCAGGCTGGCTAACTTGTATATTAATCTTTTGTGTGGGACTGTGTCAAATGCCTTGCTAAAGTCTAGGTAGGCCATGTCACAGCCCTCCTGATCTACTACTTTGGTCACCCAGTCAAAGAAATCTATCAGCTTCATCTGGCATGACCTTCCGCTGTGAATCCATGCTGCCTAGGGTCCTGTGCCCTCTGGCCTCTAGATACTCGACAATTCTTTCCTTTAGAAGTGATTCCATCATTTTCCCTATCACTGAGGTTAAACTAACAGGTCTATAGTTTCCTGCTTCCTTGCCTCCACTTTTGTGAAGTGGAATCACATCTGCCCTCCTCCAGTCCTCGGGTACCACCCATCCTCCCATGATTTGTTAAAAGGGTAGTCAGTGGTGTCACTAGTTCTACCCTTAGTTCTTTAGAATTCTGGGATGAATCCCATCAGGCCCCATTGCTTTGTCACTTCAGTTTTAAGAGTTCTTTCAGAACCCTTTCTTCTGTAAAATGGGCGCTATCAACTTCTGTATCCAGCGTGTTACTACTGTTTGTTTTATGTACCTCCCCTCTTCCTTTGTAAATACTGAGCAAAATATTTGTTTAGTATCTCTGCCTTTCCCAGTCTCCCTCTGCCCATCCTCCCTCCCCTTTATTAAGCCTCACTATCCCTCCCTTGGTCTTCCTTCTGCTCCTGATGTACTTTAAAAGGTTTTATCCCCTTCTTAACTGAGTTGGCTATCTTTTCTCGTTTGGGCCTTTGCTGTTCTGACTGCCTCCCAGCTTCCTTTTGCTTTAACTGATACAGTTCTCTGTCCTGCCTTCTGTGATTCCTTGTACTTCCTGAATGCTTTCTTTTTCTCTTGAACCTTCACTGCCACTTCCTTTGAGAACCATAGTGGTTTCTTACATCATCTTGTTTTGTTTATTTGCTTCACACAAAGGCTCGTTACCTCTGTGATGGCAGTTTTATTATTCCCATTGTTCTTCCACCCTCCTTCCTGCCCATTTGTTAGTGCATTCCTAGGCACTCACCCATTTTAGCAAAGTCAGCCCTCCTAAAGTCCAGTACTTTTGTCTTTGTATGGCTTGACTTTATTGCTGTGTTTATTGTGAACCATACTGTTCGATGGGGCTAGTTCCCAGATGGCTACCCACTTCTACATCTGTAATCCTCTCTCCATCTCCATTTGAGAGAATCAAGTCTAATATTGCTCCCTCTCTAGTGGGCTCCAGTACTAGTTGTCTAAGGCATGCCCCCTGTAGGGCATCTAGAATAACTGCACTCTTTGAAGTGGCAGCTGCAACTGCACTCCAGTTAACATCTGGCATATTCATATCACCCATCAGCAATATCTCCCCTTTTTCTGCCATTCTAAGTATACTTTCTATCATTTCCCTGTCCATTTCCTCCCCCTGAGAAGGGGGTCTGTATACAACCCCTGTGAGTATTGTGGTGCCATTGCCTGTCTCCAAATTTACCCACAGTGCTTCTTCTCCTCCCTGTTTACCCTTTTGTTCTGCTGCTTTTATTCCTTCCCTTACATAAAGAACTACTCCTCCTCCTCTTTTACCCTCCCTGTCCCTCCTGTAGACAGTGTATCCTGGTATGTTTATGTCCCAGTCATGGTTTTGTGTGTACCATGTTTCTGTGACTGTCACGATATCCAGATGTTCCTCCTCCATCAAGGCCACTAATTCAGGAAGCTTGTTACCCAGACTACGGACATTAGTACTCATTGCTCTCCATTTTTTGATGGCTTTACCTTCTGTTGCAGCATCCCCCACTGACCGTTCTACCTCAGTCTTTTTCTTATTTAGTACCCTGTTTTGTAGGGAGAGGCTGGGATTTTCCTGCTGCTTGTCAGTGCCTCCCCCTTTGACTAGTTTAAAAGCTTGCCAATGAAGCATTTAAACCGATTGCTCAACAGTACTAGGAGACTTTCGCAAGGGGCTAGAGTTAAAGGATAAATATATTATTTCATCGAGTGGCATCACAACCAAGCAAGATATTCTCAAACATTGGCTAGGCAATAACATTCCCTCATTTACTGAATGGCTATTTCAAATTTGGCAGAACATTCTTCCTATTAGTGTAATTAATTACTTTCATGGCAAGGAAAACTTGAACAAAAAATATTGGCATAATTTTTTGTATATATTAAAATCTTTTTAATTAAGTTTTCTCATACAGTAAATCAAAAACTGATCGCATTCCTTACGCCTCAAAATGTATTATGTACAAGGTAGCAATGTACTATATTAGTTACTCTACACACAGGTACTTTATTTAGTATATATGCTTTAGTGATGCAGAATGAGCATTATTCCGAATGGTGATATATATAAATTAATTAGGAGTTTTTTTTTTCTTAGGGGTCCTTACATGGATCATTATCTTTGTCTAATTTCTTCATGGTTAATTTTGTCTTACCATATTATTCATGGCTCCCAGGGGGTTTTGTAGGTTAGGGGGAGGATTACCTGGGAGGAATAGGTCTCAAATTATTCATTATGTGCCTCAAAACCAACTAGTCCTTAGTGGTTTGCTGGACTATTTGTAATGGGTGGTATCTTGTTAACATGTTTATTCTTCTTCTGTTTTTACTTTGTTATGTTATATTGAAAAATTTAATAAAGATTAGAAAGTTAAAAAAAATCTTTGTAGTTTTCCATTGTACCCATTCTAACGTGTGTAAGTTTGCTTTGTTTGATGAGTTCCATAATTGTCCACAGTATTCCAGATGTGGATGAACAAATGACCTAAACAGTAGCATGACTATCTCTCTCTCCCAACATGTTAGACTCTTTCTTATACATCCCATGATTCTATTACACTTTGAGATTATTTAATCACAGTGCTGGGAGAATTTTATCATTCTATGTATTAGAATTCCAAGATCCTTCTCATACTCTGAAGTTCTAAGTTCTATACCATCCATGTAATATTTTGCCTTTATATAATTAAAACCAAAATGAATTACCATGCACTTTTCAAGGTAAAAGCTCATTTTATTCATTATTAGACCATGTGTATAAATTATTCAGATCCTCCTGTAGTTTCATACTACATTGCCTTATGTCAACAATGCGGCCCACTTTAGCATCTATATCTATATCTATTTGTTGAACAGTGATGGCCCGAACTCTGACCCTTGAGTAACTCCGCTAGTCACTTTGATTTCTTCTGATTTGTAACCATTTATTTTAACTGTGTGCGCCCTGTTCTCAAGCCATGATTTAATCCACTTTACCAGCTTTGGGTTAAATCCAAATCTTGCCACCTGATGGAGGCTGTCCTGGAGAGGGAGGAGCAGGAAAATCCTCCCACCCCAGCCCCTGTGAAAGCCCCGAGGTGCTATGCTGCAAACAGACAGTACAGTCCATGAGTCCCATTGGAAGCCCTCAGTGATTACCAAATAGTGGGTCGGTACCAGCTCAACAGGCCATGACCATGCAGCTGTGAGAGCTGCTGCATGTGCAACTCCAGATAGGTACCCACTGCAGTCATGCAATACCAATGGAACTGAAGGTGGCAACAGTACTGTGCTTCAAGGCCACCAAAACCTTTTAAATACCAGGGGGTGATACCACTGGTATCACACAGTCTATCACCTCTCGCTTGTTCTGCCAATTCAGAGATGCTTTGTTTGCCCATTCTGGAGTTTTCATTATATTCCCAATCACACCTGCAGGGTGAACAGGAACCATGCAGTAACTCTATTGGGATGCCCACCTACCAACCATATTGGGTGCCACTGATTACACCGATATTGCCATCTGTGAACCACCAGGGGATGGTGTGGAGGCCTATGTAAAAAGAAAGGGCTTCCACTCCAGTAACTTTCAACTTGTGTGCAGTACACAGAAAGCATCACCAATGTCCTGGAACTATACCCCAGCAGTGCCCACAATGACTTCTCCAGACACAATTTCATTCTGTGCCAGAAATTCAAAGGAGGGAATATACCCAGTGGGTATCTAATTGGTGAGTTTATGCTCAAGGCCACACTGTTAATGATAGCTGCCATTTATCTTACTAACCAATGTTATTTTCCTATACAGAGGATAGTGCATACCTCTGCATCCCTGACTACTGACACCTTTCCTCTGACCCACATCTGTTACAGAAGACAGTACAACACAGCAACATTGAAGCATGCAATCTCACTGAGTGGGTCTTTGGCATCCTCAAGATGTGGTTCAGATGTCTGTACCATTCTGGTGGTGCCCTACAATACAGCCCTCAGAAGACCTAAGCCATATTCTTTGCCTGTACCATACTATACAGCATGGCCTGAACTGTGGACTATGCATGCCAGTCCCAATGGGCAACACTGCAGTAAATGTGGTTCCAGTGGACCATGGTTTCAGAGCCAGCTTACCAGGGATGCAAGAGCAGCTTGACAGGCATGACCCAAGGATAGCCAGGAGGTCCAGGAAATAAAAAGACTGCCTTGCTGCAGACCTCTAAGGACCTTGGTGGTGACTACAGAGCAAAAAGTGGACAATAATGGTGTAACAAAATGTACTGGAAATGCAATAAAAAAGCATGTCAAAACAATACAAGGATTCAGATACAAATGATAGCTGTCCAGGCAGGAGAGGAAAGGATATTCAAACAAAATGATAGCCATCTGGGCTGGGAGGGAAGGGGATATGAAACAAAATAATAGCTATCTAGACAGGTGAAGAAAGACAGATTTTAAAAAAACAATAGCCATCTAGGGAGGGAGGAAGGGGGATGCAAGCAAAATACTAGCCATCCAGGTGAACGTCTGTTGACTGTTGCCTGCTGCCACCATGGCCTGTCCTCGAGGACAGGACGGGGCTGCACACTGGTTTATTGTGTGGGCTGGAGTGACACCACAGAATACTGCATCTTGAGGAGAGGACTGGGGCAGCACAGCAGTGGTTGGGCCATGGAGGATTAGCCTGGGTTAGCACAGTGATGGCGGAGCAGGGGGACTGGCCTTGCTGGCACAATGGTGGTTGGGCCAGGAGCATGGGTCTGGGCCTGGGCCTGGGGTGGTCCAGTAGTGATTTATCCATGGAGAGCGGTGGCTGGCCTTCTTGGGCTGGCAGGGATGATGTCATCTGGTGGTGGTGCTGTTGTAAGCGGACAGACCCTTTTGCTGTCCTGCCCATCAGTGGGGTCAGAACTGGATCCGCAGTCAGTCTGCTGTCTCCATTCCTCCACATGTCTCACATCACTTTTCATGCCTTCTTGTATCCCAGCAGGAGTTGGCCACAGGGGCAGCATCCTTCTGGATTGTCTGAGTTTATCTTTCACTCTGTCCAACATCAAGGACTGGGCTGTTGAGAGAAGAGAGGGATATTGCTGATTAATTTACATACCTGTGGCTGGACAATGCCAGCATGCAGACCCAGTGTACCATGTTCAGACACACATAAGCTGGCCATGCAGTGCAGTGCCTATAGGCCTCCATTGCTGTATACATCACACACAACTCCCATCACCAGTGATTACACAGTATACAGTACCCATATTGCAGTGTAGGGGATTTCCCCATATGTGTCCACACCACCAGGATACCAGGATAACCCCAGGCAGCCTACTGTAATTGTGTAACCCATTCTACAGGTAAACCATTACTAAACGTGCATGCAGCAGTTATGGCCCATGTGCATGGTGTACTGAGGCCCATGCAGGATGCATGCATAGGTCTACAGTAGGAAGTGTCCTGAGAACACAGATTTGTACAGTATATTCTCTACTTGCCCACTGTGCTTAGCCAGCTGTGGCCAACATCACCATGGCATGTACCTTCTTCTTGACAAGCATGCAATGCCCCAAACCACTAGTGTATTTGCACACCCAACCTCCTTGTGCTGCAGCTACCGCAGTCTCTACCATGGCTAAGTTGGACCCACCTCACTTTCATAGCCACTTCTGGGGACCCCTATTATGGCTAAAGGCTGAAACACGTCAGACATACTCAACTCTGCATGGGCTAGGGGCTTTACTGTTCAGGGCCCACCATCTTTGGCCTGCAGGTTGAACCAAGTCCTAACCATGATGTCCTTTGTCCTGTGCATCAGGTCATCAGCCCTCTTCCATACCTCCATCACTGTCAGGCCCCTGTCTTCCAAGGTATTTACTACATATTCTGTGATCTCCTGCTATATTCAGGATTGCCAGTTTCTGTGGTGGTACATGCCATCAAGTCTGCTTCCTATCACAGACTTGAGGGCATGTGCTGATACAGCCACTGGCAATCCTGAATATAGCATTAACCCATTGCTCTGTCCCTGTTATAAACCACTGCAAACTACACTTATCTCTAGCCCCCAGAAGAAACTCTGTGGAATCTGTGTGGTGCTGTTTGTTCCTTTTATATGTTCCAGGCACAGGTATACATGCAAATGATTGACTAAATTGCAGTAAGACATGCAAATGTGGATTCATGGCAGGGACTGTGAAATTAGGTCATTTGAATACACAGTTTTCAGTGCTAGTTCTATTGACACAGGGCATTGGGCATGACATCAAGTGACATCTGGTGACTTCATAGTACTGCATGACCATGCCCACTATGATGTTACACTATGCTATGGTGCATGTAAGCACATTACTGTACAAGTGCAGGCAGGAACCCCCACTCAAAAGCATGCTTAGTGCTGTGTTACTTGTTAGCACAATGCAAACATCAGGCATTCGGTGCTTACATCTGGCATACTCAGTGGAGCCAAGGCAGGCTGGAGAACAGCGAGGACAGTGTGGGAGTTGCCAGAAGATAAAATATAAAAATATCATGTCAGACAGCTGCACGATGATCGGGGGGCCTGACAGAGGGACACCAAGTGGTTGGCTGAGAAGCTGGCCAACCTGGTCAAACTTGTACTTGACTGGGAGGAGATGCTGCTGTGAGAGGCATCCAACAAGTCTAGGTGTGAAGTGCCGGCAGCACCTGGCATATCGGGCAGGCTTTGCAAGGACGGGGGACCAGTGCTGCCCTTGTTATAGTGACCTGTCCAGAAGGAAGCCAAGGTGCCTTCAGCAGCTGAAGACCATGGTCGACAGGACACTGTCCCAAGGCCAGGTGAGTACAATCAGCTGTCTGTTTGGTTGGTGTGATGTCTGAGGTGCAATACTGTTTCCTTGCTATAGGACTGCTTTGTTAATGCCTCTGAGGACATGTGTAATGTACTCATGTGTACCTGCTGAGTCCACTTTGTCCTAGGGTAACTGATTTACTGCATAGTCCAATATAACCAATGCAATTTTATGGGACCACTTTCCCTGTAGATGCCCCATTGTCCTGTATAACACAGGAACCACTAAGGATGTTGGAGCCATGCTGCTTGCCATAACACCATGGGTGTGTGATAGCACATTGACACATGATCATTGTATGTTCCTAGGTGTGTTAAGTTGGATGAATATGTCCTGTACATTGCTGTGTACATTTGGCTAGGCTGTTAGGTGAACTGAAAAGCATGTTGCTGCAGCCAATGTCTGTTCCATGTACACTGTCCATGGTATGTAGCATGGGTGCAGATGAGCATAAACCACATAATGCATGGTTTAAAATTGTATTGGTAGCTGTGCCAATCTAGGACCTGCCATTGTGTTTGGGTACCTCTGGTATGATATCCACCCCTGCTGTTGTGGTGGTATGATTTCTGTGTTCACTTTGTATAAGACATTAGGCCACATGCATCCAACTAAGTACAGTGGTCCCTCATTATAGCGAACCCTTATATAGCGAATCCCTGGCTATACTGCATGCCTACCATGGCTCCCGAGGTATCAGCTGTGCTCCATCTAAGCTGCTGTTAAATCTGTTTTTCTGCACACATTTTCCAGACAGACTGTAGAGGAACCAAATAAATAAAGTACTGTAAAATGTATTTATTTATTTTGTTCCTACTGTCTTGACTGTTTAGTTGGGTTGGGGGGTTGAGCAATTCAGATTATCAGCAACACACTTACACAAATCCATCAGCACACACACAATCGCACCGTCAGTCCCAGTGAGATAAATATACCGTACCCATATATGCTTCCTTTGTGCTGAGCTAGCCTTCCCTTTATTGCAGAATCAAAAAAAAAATAAAAAAAATAGCTGTTTCTGGAGGGGGCAGGCAGAGGAGAGATAGAGAAGCAGAGCAAAAAGCTGAGAGTTGAGCCTCGACACAGGCACCGACAGCGAGAGATGTCCCGATGAGAGCCTCTTCTGCCTGACAATTGATAATCCCTTGGTAATCACTTCTTTACTGGACAGTAGAGTGCTGTCAGGGAAGCAGCTGGTTAAGCAAACAGGATGATTCACAGCATGTTTGGCAACAAATTAAAAAAACAACGAATGCAGTTTACTTGATAGCACATACTTCTGCTTCTGTTTAAATTGGGGGTTTTCTGATCAGGCTGTGCAAGTCATCATGGAATACAGTACTTTACTGTTTGTAGTGGATAGTAGTACTGCAGAAATGTTCAGACATCGATTCTGGCATCTCTGGATATAACGAACAGGGAGCCAAAAGGGACTCACATTATGACTCCCATTTTGTTTGTTATAGTGAGGGAGCATTTTAATAAAAGCTGACATGTATGGGAATGTTGGAAAGTGGCGGTGAGGACAGCAGCACAGGGGCACCAAATTGGTCTTGTGCACACAGAGCTAGGTCCTAGCTACAACACTGGTATGTAGTGTGAAGGCCGCGTCCAGTCCCCAGTCACAAATGTCAGTGTGCCATGGCATGGTTATGCATATCTGTTCAACAAACCTGTTCACAGTGCTGTCTATTTCCACCATTCTCATGTGGCTGCAGTGGCACAGTACTGGTGTATAGGCATATGTAGTTCTGAAGGTGCATGGTAATGTGGCATGCATTCCACTGCCTGATCTTGATCACATGTTTCCTTTCTCCCTCTCCACAGACAACAGGACTCAGCCAAGGCTGCTCAGAGTTTGTCAGGCTGGATGGGGCTTGCAGGATGCCAGGCATCAGGAGATGGTGCCCAGCTGTATGTTTGGCATTCTGCTGCATGGTTGGTAGTATCTACCCAACACAGTAATGTCCACTGTGTAATCATTCCACAGTACACAAGCAGTGACACATATTACACCAATGAGATGTCCCCAGACTGATGTCCTGTGCAACTTCTGTGTGTGGGATTCCAATCATTAGGGCAGGATTGGTGTCCCCTGGGAAGGAGGGATCCTTGTGGTGGCTCTGCAACTCACACCGCTGTTATAATGACTGCAGTGTGGTGTGTCTGGCACTCACTCTCCTACCACACCACTGCACTCATGTGTTACACATCCTGGTGCACATGGTGCTGCATGATGGCCCCATCCATATACAGCTTTATTTTATGTGTACCACTGGTGTGTGTGCTTGGGCCCTACCCCTTCTGCTGCTGCTGGCCAAGTGTCTCCTGCATGCCTAGTGTCCTGCATGCCTAGTGTCCTAAAGACCTGTGTGGGCCTGTGTGGTGGATGCCTGGTCTGCAGTTCACTGAGTGTGTGGGTGCAACTGATTGCCACTAGGCCACTACACTTCCTAATGTGCTCTGCCTTGGTGCTGCTGTGGCATGTGCTGCATTTTTACATCTGGCACATCTGTTGGTGTCTTGTGTCCCTTGAATGGATGGGTCAGGTTCTGTTGCAGCATGGCACGATCATTATATGTGCAGTCATCTACTGCTTGGGTACACAATTCTATTTCTGATATGCCACACATATTCAAATGTAGCTGCATGTTCACCTGTGTTTGGCATGTTGGCCCATGTGTCATCTGGTTGTACATCTATTATGCATGCTATGCCACACCAGTATCAATCATTCTGTGCACAGCTGGATGAGTTCAGTATCTTTCTTTCCATTGGTGCCTGAAGTAATGGAGGAAGGCAGCAGGATTCCATGTTCAGGGGGGAGGGAACAGCCTTCTTGGGCACCAAGTTCACCTACTAAGGATGGTGGTCAGGAGGAGAAGGAGAATACCAGGGCCATCCAGTACATTTTGGCAGCAATACAGATCCAGCAGCCATCACCACCACCACTTGCAGCCCCTGGGCCATGGACATTGTTTTGATGGGTGGTTGCCCCTGTCTGTTATTTTTCTTCTACGGGTGATTGCCCTTTATTCTATTTCTCTTTTATGGGTGGGGGCCTCTTTTCTTATGTGCATTGTACAGGAGGGTGCCTTATTTATGTTGTTGGTTTTGGTTTTTTACAGGCCATTGCCCATTTGTATTCATTAAGTATTTTTGATACCTTTGTTGCTGTGTTGTGCGTCTTTATTGCTGTCTGTCTCTGCCACCGCCCATCTTTTGCTCTTCTCTGTGCTACTTGCACTGCACATGTGTACAGCACTATATTCAGTGCTGCATTTGTGCCTTGAACTGTGCTGTTGCACTGCACTACACTCTTGTGCTTTGCTGTGTACTGCATTATTCCCCTGTATTCAGATGTTTTGGTATGGGTGTGCTACTTATAAATATCTCTGGTATGAGCAGGAGCCAGCACAGTGAAAGCACAGCTGACTAAATAGGGGGTCCTTAAACTCTTGGCTTAATACTTGTCATTCCCATAGTTAAAAAAAAAATGCACTCAGGCTCCTTGTGGAGATGCCACTACTAAACCATAGAACATTCTCAAAAGAAATTATAAACCAAGTTTTTCAGTCCCAGCTTGTCCTGCTGGTTGCCATCTTTTTGGATACTTTTCTTTTTGACCAATAAACTTTGTTTGCACATTTTGTCCAATGTGAGTGTGTCGTCTTTGTTCTTTTGTATAGTATTCCAGTAGCAAACCAGTATGTCTGAAAACTAGTGATAGGAACAGTAGCAAGCAAGCAAGCAAACTTTATTTATATAGCGCCTTTCAAAATCAAGGTGCTGTACATAATACAAATTACAATATAAAAACAAATAACATAATAAATTATTTAAAATCATCAATCAATCAATCAATCAGGGATGGTCAAGGAAAATAAATATGTTTTCAGCATAGATTTAAAATTACTGACGGTCAAGCATTCTCTTAACCGACGAGGTAGAGAATTCCACAGGGTTGGAGCTGCAAATGAAAAAGCACGGGCTCCAGATGTTTTAAGACAAACCCCGCGAATCTCTAGCAATCACTTGTTGGCAGATCGGAGAGGGTGATTGGGGGAGTAGGGAGTCAGGAGATCTTTCAGGTAGTTGGGTCCCTGTTCATGTAGAGCTCTAAAGGTAAGCAAGCCTACCTTGTAGGTGATCCGCCACTGAACAGGCAGCCAGTGCAGTTCGCGCAGCACAGAAGTAATGTGACTGGACCTAGAATACCAGTCAATAACATGGCAACAGCATTCTGCACTAGCTGCAAGTGGCGGATGTCAACTGCCAACAGCCCTAGGTAGAGGGCATTGCAGTAGTCAAGATGGGTAGTAATGAAGGCATGTGGTCTTGTAATGAACTTGATTATTCCTATGATTTATGCAACTAGGTTATTGTTATATAATACCGGGCACTTCAAATACAATATCATATACCAAAGTTAGGCAGTGTAAGAGCCAGCCCACTGGCACAGTGGTAGCACTACCACTTGTGGCACTGACAACCTGTGTTTGGAAGTGAGCATGATGTGTCAGAGGGTCAGCCAGGGGGAGGTTGGATGAGTGTCCCATGGACAGTTCTTCTCCTCTGGGTTGGTGGAGGGTGGGAGGGTTGTGGTTTTCCAGCATGTCAGCAATACCAAGAGGTGACTGGGTGTGCAACAGCCGGGACCACCAAGCAGTAGCTGGAGATGTTGGTGGATGTCTGTGGGTTGGATCGAGAGCACACCTGACCTGCACTGAGTTCATTGCATGTTAGTGACTCCAGAGGAAACCCAAGGAGAAACCCCCTGGGTGTGGAGCACCGTGCCACCCCTGAACTGCCTCCTGAATGATGCCCCAGGTGCAAGCCTTGGCTGGGGCCTCTGGTGAATCTCAGTTTCACCCCCCGGGGAGCCCCCCACTGGGTGGAAAGCTATGGGTCACCGACTCTGGGTGGCCTGAGGGGATGCTGAGAGGTCAGGTCCAGGTGCCGCTGAGAGGGTACATCCTCTGCCTCTCGTCTGGGTGATAAAGAAAGGTGAAAAAAAAAAGTTAGGTAGTGCTTATGAAGATTAAGGCTGCAGGCATACAGCACATATTTATTTGCAATAGAAATGTTTTGGTCAAGATTTATAGCTACAACAATATTAGTTAAACATCACCAACATAAAGTGAAAGGTCCCTGATTCAGTGCAATGTTCTTAAAACCTTTTTCATAAGATACTTCTAAAACATTATATATAGTATTTTAAATTGTGAGGTAACTTGGTCTGTAGTGAGCAAGTATGATTGTGAACACTTTTAGGATTATTCTGATTTGGAGGCAACAGCCAGTTAGTAGAATTGGGGCCCTGGTCTCAGTCACTATCATGGGTATTACAACCAAAATGGAAACTAGTCACACTAATGGCCCTGGTCTCAGTCACTATCAGGGATGTTACAACCAAAATGGAAACCAGTCACGCTAATGACTGGCAACAGATATCACTACAAAGATGAACACATGCCACTGAGGAGTGAAGTCCAGGAGTCCCCCCCCCCCATGGACAGAGGTGGAATGTAAATATATAATTCAGCTGTAAGACGGTATAAACAGGTTTTGCAATCTCTTACAGGCTTTGTTGTCTCTGTAATGTAATTGCAGAATGGTTTCAAATCAGACAGTTGGCACGATGCCATGCTGTAACTTATTCGAGAGTTAGAAATGTCCAGCCTGAAAGTTGTCTCATTTCCTAGTCCCCCCTGGCTCTTTCGGCCAATTTGGGACAATAGCCATCTCATGGCCTGATAACCAGTCACTGAGGTCTAGTGGACAACTGACTCACTCCCTAGTGTTGAAGCGCCCTAGCAGTCCAATGGTACACACTCCCTCCATTACTCCTCAGGTCTGTAATACCATGAGGTCACTAGTGTTTACCCTTAGACTATCCCCTGGCTTGACTGATATGTATGGTTGCAGTTCAGTGCCCCTGTTACTTACTGAATTTACCAAGTGGCAGCCCAGGGAGGTGCAGGTGGCTGTGACTGGTTGTCAGAGAGTTACCATGAATTCTAGAATGGCATTTTTTTTTTTTAGTTTTTGGTATCCAGGTAAGACCATTTGCATGGATGCCCATGCCCCATTTCTTACCTTATGGAAATCATTGTGAGTGCTAAGAAAAGGGTTGCAACCTCTGCTGAGCATAACTCGATGTTGGCAAAAGTTCTGCAGTGGTGCTAACTAGTTACACTGATCACTTAGAATCTGCAATTGCAACTTGAAATTGGACTCCTGGTATTTAAAGGGCACTGACCTATTTTACGTACGCAAAATGTTATGGCACCAGCAACCTATTATTACACAACAAACATCAGTGCAACTTTAGTTTTTCATCATCCTAGCACAATTTGCATTTCTGAAGATTCAGTTTATTTGTACAGAAGATATTTTCATTATAATAGAATTGTTTCCTGATAGATTTCATCAGTTCCTATTGTTTACACAGTCTGACCCACTTATAGCAGACACCTTTACAGTGGACACCCACTTACAAAGAACAGACCTGCCTTGTCAGAAGCCAAAAGCTATGTCCATAATGTTAAAAGTCCCATTTATACCATACTCTGCAACCCCTGTATGGCACACACTGTGAACTCCCTATCCCCCTGTAACATATTGTAAACTGCCTGCTAACTGCCTGCTAATCATCATGTTATTGTTCTGTTGGTTTGTCTGGCACTTTAAAGACTTTACTCATCTCAACTAATGCCTAATACCAGACAACTTACTCCAGGGGATTACTCCACAGCACATTTTGCCCATCCGCATAACCTCCCCTATTGTTGCTGCTCAGGATCCTGATCCTTCAATCAGCACAGGCAGTGTACTGCAAAATCTTACCAATCTTTACTGCTCAGTACCCAGTCATTCATAAATAGCAGTTCCCCATACCATTGGTTGGAAGAGGAGGGGGTATGTTGTTGTTGTATCTTTGGTGAGTTAGCTGGAGGAAAGAAGATTCATATTTTAAGATTTTAGGATATAGCAGAAACCCCTCATAATGGACAAAACCTGCTTACACAAATGTGTCCATTACAAGAGAGTTCCACTGCTCTGAAGGCATAATCCTCTACTTTCAACATTTGAATCTGTGGTCCTGGCAATGATTCTGATGCCAGTAGCAGAGAATTATGTCTCATTGGCAAACATAGGCAGCATGATGAGGACATGTAAGGTAAACAAATCATGTTTTCACGCAAATATCTTTAGTACTAGAAACAAAATAGCCTTAAATTCAATGTTTTCAACTATTAGGCCATATTGAACTAATGTTGCTAACTATCATATTACAGGAAACCTGAAAAGTCTCTTTAACCCTTGGGCTACCGACAGAGTTAAAATGTGTTGGAATTCTGGACTGACATATTAGTCAATGGCACATCAAGGGCTAAGACAGGCTGATCTGGCTCCCCTGGCTCAAGAAAACTAAAATAAATCAGGAAATAGACATTATTAAAACTATCAAAATCTAACAAGTCGGGGGGAGAAGTGAGGAAAATCAGTTGAGGAACTTGTTGATGTGGTGGTACTAGCACAATAATGTTAATGTACATTTTATGAATTCTGTCCCCCAGATAATTTCTACAGACCACAGTTTCTCTCATGAGCAGTATTGTAGCTGACACATTGGGCCAACCTTTAGTTATGAGAACCTTGATTTGTGCAATAATTAGTTTCCTGCTTATAGGAAGAGGTGCATAGGTGCCGACTCCAGGGGTGCTGAGGTGCTCAAGCACCTACAATGTTGACTTAAACACCCTCAATATTTTGAGGGAAAATTGCAAAAAAGCATTACTAGGTAACCTGCCCATAGGAATAATACTATCAACTGGCAGTGAACACCCACAAAGATTTATAAAAGCTGGCAATCCTGAAAAGGTGGATCAGATTTCAAAGCAGCCGAGGGATCTTCTCCCAGTATCTAAAATGATAATCCCATTAGGAACTGGATGACTATAATTTAAAACAAATGTCTTATACATGTTTTGCAATGTTTCGTATCCAACAGAACAATACTGTAGACTAACATGTGAAACAGTGTGCGCACCAAAAATTCCAGATGGGTTATGCTTTGCCTATATGAGTATCAGATATAATTTTTGGACTATCCTGTTTAGCTGTAAGATAAAACAATCTGTCAGTACTTCAGCTAAAATTTCATGTGCTACTTAAAAGAACAGTGGTACACATTCATGTTATGCAGCCATCTCTCCAGCTACAGGGATGACTAATGTTTGATTCCAGCACATGTGGACTTTCAGTTCCTGCCAAGACTATTATTTTCTTTGGGGCCTGTTAGGCTCCAGAAAGTTTAACTTTTACTGGGCAGTACCTCTTAGAAGTACATTTTTACACATTTGCTTTTCAGAATAGTAAGCTATTTATTCAGCAGACTGAATCAAAGGGAATTTGCTTGGCTCTTTCTGACTCCTTTTGTGACACTACATTAGTTCTCATCTCACCATAGATGTTATAATGTTGTAAATCCCTTGCCAGAATTGAAACACTGAAGAATCTGACTCTACAAGCTTACTTATATAATTTAAAGGCCACTACTACATGGATTGCTATTTGGGGATGCAAATTCTTTTTTTTTTTTCTTTCTAGCCCCTTTCCTTGAGTGGAAGACCTCTTTTTTGCCAGACCCCAATCCTATCTTAATGTTCATGGCAGGATTGCTTCTTGGTAATTAGGAATACCAGTATCCTGTACTATACTCATAGGAGATGACCTCTTTCCATTCCCTTTTGAAGAATCCTGAAACCAAATGCAGTGAGGCAAAAAGGTGGCTCCCCTTATGGGGTCAGGGCATTCCAGCTGGGGGGGAGGGGTAGTGGAGCTGTATCATCCAACTATACCAATCCTTCAATTTTTGCTGCTTTTCTCCCAGTGCCAAACACCTTAAGCATCCAAACGAGATACCACCACTTTTCAGTGATCCCCCATCATATAGGGTCTATACTAGCCTTGCTGGAATATTTAGGGGATTGTGTTACAGTACAGCATTGTATATACCCCCCGACACAAAGATTCTGCGGGGTGTTCAGTTCTTGTTGAGGTGTTCTATGCCTTGGAAGTAACTCAGGATTTTCAGCTTGGCAAGAGGATCCTCAGCTACTGCTATGTTAATGCTTCAAAACAAACCCTTAGAAACCTGTGCTTATTTTGTTATAATAGAGCAGCAGTTCCTAAACTAGTATAACTGTTTATCCAAGATATGCAACTGAGATACAAAAGCTCTCAGGTAGAAGAACTGAAGCACAAGGAGATCAGGGGACATGTCCAAGGTCATGTGGTGCATAAGTGACTCAGGGAGTCAAGCCTATTTCTCCTGATTCACAGCTCTTTCCTGCTTCTTATGTTAAGGAACTTTTATTCTGCTAGTGAAATGTCTGTCACATATGATGGTAAAGAGATATCATGTTTTCAAAAAAATATATACATCTGGCATTAGCAGAACTCAGTTAGAGAAAACTCCCTCAACATTTAAATTTGAAAACCTTCCATTTTTTTAATAGTAAAGACATTTTCAATACAACAGAATATTATCCCCTCAGTCATCAGCTGTGCAGGTTGCTTATACCTGCTGTGAAGTCATAATCTGCTGCTTATGACAGCACAACCTGTTGCCACAGAAATGATTCTCATATCAGAAGCAGAGGATCATGACTTCAAGGCAAAAAAAAATCTGTAGGAACAGATCAAGTCTAGTCAGCCATTAGCCTGTTTTCTTGCAGTTGGCTTACTAATAATGAATAGAATGCCCTGAAATTCAGAATTGTTTTGGAATCTTATGTGACTTGAGACCTGCTAATGCTAACACTAATGTTTTTACAGGAAACTGGAAAGTCACTTTAAGGACTCTTATGAAAGCACATTAGTTTTGTACCTTTCAGGGTACAGTACCTCCAGGTATGTAATCAATGTTGATTGGTGATCAATGCAGCTTTTCCAGGATTGAAAGGAGTAGGAAAAGTAGTTAGTAGTTGTTTATTTATGCAGTGCCCTTTCCCAGGTGCTCACAGCACTTTGAAGAAAATATAAGTTAACATAAAAACTGTAAAATAGCTCTGCTTTAAAACAGTATACATACATCAATAAATAAATAAATAAGTGAATACTAATAAAATGGGTGGCATACAACTAAAAGAGGCCATTAGATAGAGCCGAAAGCCTCATTAAATAAAAAGATCTTCAGACTCCTCTTAAAATCCTCCACCTAGGGGGCCTCCTTCGGAGATCTCAAATGAAAATTCCACAGGGCTCAGTTGGCTACCTCAAAGAGGCAATACCCTGATAACTTAAACCTCACCCTGGACACCACCAAGAGGTCTATCTCAGGGAAGTGTAAGGGGTGATAGAGGTAATAAAGAGTCAGGATTTCTCTCAGGCAACAAGTCCCAGTTCATGTAGTGCCTTGTAGGTCAGTAATCTGACCTTGAAGGCAATATACCACTTCACTGACAGCCAGTGCAGTTCATACAGGACCAGGGCTACATAAAGAGAAAGCCTTTCAGTAACCTAGCTGCTGCATTCTGCACCACCTGCAGGTATCATAGGCTACCTCCACTGACCCCGAGGTAAAGGGCATTACACTAGTCAAGCCTGAATGTCATAAATGTATGTACTAGTAATTTGTAGGTTTTCCGGGTGGGGGTGGGGGCACAAAGGCTTTAATCAAGGTATTTCAAAAGTGCTTTCAGAATCCATGTCATAATATTATTAAACATGAATGATTTTATTTATTTATTTATGAAATCTGGTGACCTGGAAAGGCATACCGAGGTGAGGCTTATTTCCAAGGGTGATCCAGAGGAATGGTTAAAGGGAACTAAGTGCAGGTAATACATGAATGCATACAAATACAAAATGAAACACCGCTGTCCACCTTCAGAATTGGGTATATAAAAAAATAATTTATATCAACACAAATAACTTACATATAGCCAGCCCGGTTGAGGCACTGGATGCCACACATCATGCCATGCCGACCACCTGGGTTTGGGTACAAGCCCGGGTTGTCAGGGGTCAGCAGGAGGTGGAGGAGGAGAACCAACACTGAGCTGCTGTGAGGTGGCTCTCCTCTCCAGGGAAGGGATGAGGGGTTTCCCCTTGGCAGCCACCCAGTGGAGGATGGGTGGCTGTTCAGGCTATGGAGGGCTCGGCGATAGCCAGGGGTGGGGTGGAAGGGGTTGAGCCAGTACCGGAGTGCATATGCACCCCCACATGCATGCCCTGCCATATCTGCCGGGGTCCCGGAACTCTTGGGGAAAATGGGAAGAAAGTATAAAAGTACATACAGAAAAAAAAAATAACTTACTTATAATAATCCAAAAATGTATATGCTATTTTTATTGCAAAAGGCAAACTTCCACCCATGCATGTCAGATATAGAAAGCATTGTGAAAAAAATTAAATGGCATAGGAGAAGCAGACAGAAAGAGCTCACGAAGTAGGTGCTTGAATGGGAGTATGACTAAGTGCTGAAACTCAGGATCCCGACATTCAGGATCCCGAGTTCGGCTGCCCAACACACACCTGTCCAACAAATGGAAGCTGGTGCCGACAGGGTTAAGGTAGCAGATGTGATGAACTGCTACCCTGCCTCTAGCCATGCACCACAAGAGAGGGGAAAATCCAAGGGTTGTCTGAGCTGATCCCGTGGTGTGGAGGGCTAGGCCACTAAGCAGCTCAGCCACCATTGTGCTCGGACC
Source organism: Neoceratodus forsteri (assembly GCA_016271365.2). Classification (NCBI taxonomy): domain Eukaryota; kingdom Metazoa; phylum Chordata; order Ceratodontiformes; family Ceratodontidae; genus Neoceratodus; species Neoceratodus forsteri. The sequence goes on from CM028137.1 coordinate 269,047,187, forward strand.
TGGGTTCGACTATGGAAATGGAACTTTTTTGCATGGCACTCTTTTGCCCCCTCCTCTGTAAATTGTTTTAACCTACTCCAAGGTCCACTTTCCCTTGGAGTTGGTTATTTTAGTTACAGAGGATGGGAGTGGTGGAGCCCCCTTCATTGCATTAAGACCCTGTCGTTCTTCCAACAGTCAGTCTCCTAAATTCAGGCTTATGGAATTTGGGAGACCGACTGTTGGGATTTCGTAGTAGATCCATTTGAAGAAGAGGTAATAAGAGAGGAATGCAGGCTGAGGTGCGAATGTTGCACAGGGAAGGGAGTAGAGTGGAGAACCCAGCATTACCAGCAGTTGTTCTAGAGTGTGGCTAAAGAAGGAGATAGGTGACAGTGGAAATGGAGAGAAAGAGTGGGGGGGGGAGGCAGGAGGTAAGAGAGGTAGCAAGGGAGATTATTGTAGAATTTAGTCAGGAGCAAGGCACAGTGGGATAGGAAATATATATCTACAAAATAAGGTGAGCACAGGGTAAAGGTCTAAAAATAGGCATGACAAACTGAATTAACAGTTCTCTGCTAAATTTATTTTTCTTTTTATAAAAGCAAATTTATGCATATTAAAATGCCATAAATAACCAGCAAATGCAGATAAACAATACCGTACAAAATACAGTGCAAAAATGCGAAATAATAATTTATTGTTGCAATGATGGTAATACATATTTTAACAGACCTACCCAAAGCCCAGGAACGAGCCAGCCACCTCTACTGAAAACCCCAGCACTTTGGCTTACACCTTCCTCAGGTGGTGTGGTAAGGGTAAATGCCCCCTCCCTTTATATACATGAAGTGCACATGAATAACAATTTAAACTTAATTAGATACTATCAGTCTCCTAGATAACAATACAGATTGATTACAGCCTTTTAATAAAGAATATACAGCTTTACTTCTATACAGAAAAGCCAAATTAGTAAATGACTTTAAAAAAGTTAGAATCGATAGGACTAGCAAAAGCACATCAATGTCAAAATGCTTTCATAAAGATAATTAAAGAGAGTAGCAACACATAATTAATTTATACAAAGCCTTTCCTTTTGATAAAACTATGCCTCTACTAATAATCTGCCCTTTTCTGTCCCTCTCCCTCAGGTTAAAGGAGCCCCTTCAGGCTTGCACTGTGAATATGGTCACAAATTAAGAGCCCCCTGCCCATATCCTCAGGAACGGGAAGGAGCTGCCTGCTACCCACACTCCTCAGTCTGTCACAGGTAAGGCCAAGGATCCTGGTCTGAGTAGAGGGAAGAAAAGGGAAATCTTGAACTCCAGTGTCTTTCACTTGCCGCGACCTCATTGGTCTCTGATGGCACTTGAGCTCAGCTATTAGCTGCCTCAAGTCCAGTACAGGAGACTGCACTGGAACTCCATTTTCTGGGGCAGCTGCCCTCTTGGAACAATGAATCAGGCTCTGATTTTTATCCCACCCATCCATCCCTAGCACTCTTTAAATGCACAATAACCCCTCCCTTTTTAATCAACCCTTCCCCATTGGCTACAACGGATAGTTCAGTAAACTTAAAGGTACAGCTCCTCTGTTCCAACAGTAGCTCTACATTCACTCAGAGTTTGTATAATTAGAAACAGTGTTCCCACTTATTTTCAGTTTCTAAATTATGGACAGTAGTGTTCCTCAAGCTCTGTACCTGCCAATTTGACTCCTCTCAGAGCCTTCTCTAATTATCACCCCCTGCTCTAACCCAGTATCTTCTATAATTTCTGTGACCCTGTTCTCCCTCCTTTACTAGAACTATTAACTCTCAGCTTGACTATGTTAAATCTACACCTTTCACCCCTTCGCTTCCTACTCTTCCTCCCCATCCTCTCCCTCCCCACCTATCCAAACACTAACCCCATTGTCTCCATGACATTTTACTATCCTGCATCTAATACCTACTCCTACCACCATGCTGTCACCTCTGCCCCCTTCCTCCAATGTTGGCATCACTTCCGCCATCCCCCTATAGCCTCACTTTTATCTGTTTCCACCTCGAATGCCTTTATTAAGCTCATATTAAATGTCTCGACACCCCCTTACTCCTCTTCCCCAATCCTAAAATCTTACAAGCCCAGGCAATTCTATAAAATGTTAACTTACATTATCTAATTATTGCTGTCCTGGTCCTCTTTTCAGGAAACATACATCCCAATCCAGGACCATATGTAAACACCATTTCTGAGCCCTCCCATAATAATTCAGCCCTTAACCCCTCAAATACTGTTACCCTTCCTAGTGGTCTTAAGCTGCTTCACTAAGATATATGTAGATTAGTGGTGGGCGAAGTGGCTGAAATTCGCTCCACGGTGTGATTTGTGTAGTAACGAAGAATCTGATAATTGCCCAGATTGTGAAGCGGAGTATTTCGTGTTATAATGAGGAGCATGAAGTCCATTGAAACCAATGACTTTGTATTATTCCACCTTCCTGAAACCACTTCTCCACCAATTTTAAGGTAAAGTACATTGAAGTCAATGTACTTCACATCACTGCGCCTTGTAATTGAGCTCCAAGGTGAATTTTGCAGTGCTTCATGGGATTGCAGGTCACATGTGCTCTAGATTATTCTGCACAGCCTCAGTTCTGTGTAGTGTGTGTGTAGTGGAAGATGGAGACAGCTTCCTCTCAGAACTCTGCAATTCAAATCCTCTAAAAGCTGTTAAAAAAGCCTTTTTGAGCCTTTTTTTATGCTCAAAATTTAGTACATTGATTGTAAGAAACCCTCCTGTGCTCATATCATTGAGTGTTTATTGTTTGTGTGTGGATTTTGAATGTTAATTTAGAACAGTCAGTCTGTGTTCTGTGAAGTGTGCTTTGAGGGAGGGGTGTCTGTGGTGTAGGTAGATTAACTGGGAGAAAAAGGCAGTCTTTCTGTTTTGGTTATATTTTTCTTGTATAACTGTGTTAATGTACACACAGTAATATTTTCAGTAATTCTTGACATTTTTTTACTTATTGCTGTGGTGCAGCAGTGTATCATTTCAGTTTGTTTAAAACATTTGGTTATATTACTAAAGTTTTTCAATTTGCTACACATTACTTGTAGTGTGTGTGTGTGTGTCTGTGTGTGTGCGTGTGCACGTGCATGATGCATGCCATTAAATCAGACACCTTTTATTGTGCCACAGAGTAAATGCAGCAGTGTGAACCTGCTATCCACTGAACCTACATGAATTTTTTATACTGCTTTGTGGTATCTTTACTGGTAGTGGACTGTTACTGCCGTGCACTACCCCCTAAACAGGCAAAAGGTATTCTTTTCCAGATTTGGATTTGTAACTTGTGAGCACTGGTTAGGTGTTGCTGTGCCTTTGTATTTGCATCTCTTGAGTGAGCAATGCAATCTTAATCTGTCTGTGCATTTGCATTTTGCAGTACACCATTAATTATGAGAGACTTTGCATTTCTTGTTATGCTCTCATTTTACTTTGCCAGCACTGGGGAATCTTCTGGACACAAGACAGTAGCATTTTGGGGAAGCACATTAATTCTGGTGACTGTGTGTGACCACTGCACGCATGACTGAGTGCACCACTAATTCTGTGAGACTTTGCATTTCTTGTGCTATCATTTCACTTCATCAGCACTGGGAAATTTTCTGGACACAAGACAGTAGCATTTTGGGGATGCATATTAATTCTGGTGACCGTGTGTGACCACTGCATGCATGACTGAGTCTACCATTAATTCTGGGAGACTTTGCATTTCTTGTTGTGCTATCATTTCACTTTGCCAGCATTTTCTGGACACAAGACAGTAGCATTTTGGGGATGCACATTAATTCTTCTAACTATGTGTGATGTGTGATGACTGCACGCATGATTGAGTGAACCATTAATTCCGTGAGACTTTGCACTTCTTGTTGTGTTATCATTTCTCTTCATCACATCAGCACTGGAGAATTTTATGGACACAACACAGTAGCATTTTTGGGATGCACATTAATTCTGGTGACTGTGTGTGACCACTGCAAGCATGACTGAGTGCACCATTAATTCTGGGAGACTTTGCATTTCTTGTTGTGCTATCATTTCACTTTGTCAGCACTGGGGAATTTTCTGGACACAAGACAGTGGCATTTTGGGGATGAATATTAATTCTGGTGACTGTGTTTGACCACTGCATGCATGATTGAGTGCACCATTAATTCTGGGAGACTTTGCATTTTTTGTTGTGCTATCATTTTACTTCTCGAGCACTGGAGAATTTTCTGGACACTAGACAGTAGCATTTTGGGATGCACATTAATTCTGGTGGCTGTGTGTGACCACTGCACACATGACTGAGTGCACCATTAATTCTGAGAAACTTTGCATTTCTTGTTGTGCAATCATTTCACTTCATCAGCACTGGGAAATTCTCTGGACACAAGACAGTAGCATTTTGGGGATGCACATTAATTCTGGTGACTGTGTGTGACCACTGCACACATGACTGATTGCACCATTAATTCTGGGAGACCTTGCATTTCTTGTTATGCTATCATTTCACTTCATCAACACTGGGGAGTTTTCTGGACATAAGACAGTAGCATTTTGGGGTTGCACATTAATTCTGGTGACTGTGTGTGAGTGCTGCATGCATGACTGAGTGCACCATTAAATCTGGGAGACTTTGCATGTCTTGTTGTGCTATCATTTCACTTCATCAACACTGGGGAGTTTTCTGGACACAAGACAGTAGCATTTTGGGGTTGCACATTAATTCTGGTGACTGTGTGTGTGAGGGGCTGCAAATATTGTTGTCACTCTGCCTTATTTCACATTAAGGTGGAATGACAATGCGAAGTAATAATTACAAGCTGAAGTGAGCCTTTTGCTTTGGCCAATCCACATAGCTGAGTGACAACATGAAGTGGCCACTTTGCGTTCACGTTACCAGTGGAATTTAATTTAGCTGCATCTCTAATGTAGATTACTGCTCAAATTTGACCTCCTCCAAGCCATGGTAGTCTCAATGACTCCAGATATTCTAATCCACTCTGAAACTTGGCTTAGCAACAAGGGTCCTGACTGTGCCATCTCTATCAATGGGTATTCCTTAGCCAGGCAAGATTGATCTGGCAGAGCTGGAAGTGTTGCAATGTACATTGTATCCTCCCTACAATATGCCACCATGCTTTCCATCTCCCTGCCTGCAAATTATGAGTCCCTAGTCATTTGGGTTTCCTTACCCTTCTCTATTCCCATCTTCATCACAGGCATCTATTGTCACCCTAACCTCCCCTCCTCCATGGCCACTGAACTCATTACTACTATTATTTCCCACTTGCATCCAGGAGAACTGTTCCCCATGGGTGACCTCAACTTAAACTGGTTGTCACCCACTCAAAATAACACAAACAATTTCATAGCCAACCAAAATTTAACTCAACTTATCAAAGAATCTACCCACCTGAACATTAAAACCCCAAATCATACCTTGCTAGACTGCCCTCACCTCCAACACACATTGCATCATCCAATCAAGCATCCTACTGGATGCTGTAAGCAACCATTATTTGATCTACCTGGTCAAGAAGGTCCATAGGCCTAAACCTTCCCATACAATACTACTGACATGCTAGACTTAGCCCATCTCCTAGGTGAACTAGCAAACACAGACTGGACTCCGATAATCTCTGCCCCCAAATTGGATGACACCTTTGCCTGTTTCAAAGCTAAATTCCTCACCATCTGGAACCATTATGTCTCATTCAAGTGCACAAGAGTTCATAGAAACCATGTCCCTTGGGTGACCCAAGATCTGCTAGCCTGTCTCAGAGCCTGTGATCATGCATTGAGGAAACACTAAGCAACAAAATTACCAAGTGATTTTGTTGTCTACCATATATTTTGCAATGCGTGCACTAAAGCAACTAGGTTAGCTAAGGCTGAGTATTTCAGTTCTACTTTCCACACAAATTTAAACTGCCCTTCCAAATTCTGAAAAGTTGTTCACTCCCTCTTCTCCCCCTGCACCCCTCCCCCATCCTTAAAATAAATAATTTCCTCATAGCAGATCATGCGTCAGTGACTAAAATCAATTCTTACTTCACATCGTATGCTTCAACCCTACTAGCCTCATTCCCCTCTTTTCCCAATCCAGCATCCCCCTCCAAAAGAGACAAAAGCTGGCCCTGCAAAACTCATGACTATCTTCCTTTCTCCTTCTCCTTAGTCTTGCTAGTTGACACCCTTACTGACCTACTGTTAATTAATCCATCTAAAGGCAGTTCTCCCGATGAACTTGACCCCTAGCTCCTCTATCTCTCTACCTCAGCTATCACCTATCCTCTTTCAGAAATTCTAAACCTGTCTTTCACTACTGCTGAGGTCCCTATGCCCTGGAAGCATGCTGTCATCCTCCCCCTCCCAAAATGTGGTGATTTCACTTCCCCAGGGAATTATCACCCAATTTCCCTGCTCCCAACTCTTGCTAAACTCCAAAAACATCTACTTCTCTCCCAGATCTCCTCTTTCCTATCTGACTCTAATTTCTTTACCCCATTCCAGTCTGGATTCTGGGAACACCATTCTACCACTACCTCCCTACTCAGTCTTACTGATTCAGTCTTCACCAGAATGGACCATGGCTTGATCACCTTGACCATCTTTGTTGACTTTGCCAAAGCATTCAACACTGTTTCCCACTCACTGCTGCTTCAAGCCCTCTCTTCTGCTAGACTCTCACTATTTGCTACAAACTGGTTTAGATTCTATCTCATAGGTTAGTCTCAATCAGTTAGAATTACTGAGTCCAGCTCCCCTTCATGCCAAAGCCACACTGGAGTACCTCAGGGTTCAGTGCTGCTACCCCTTCTTTTCTTCATTTTTCTAAATGACTTACCATCAGTCTGCTTCCCCTCCTCTATACACATGTACGTGGATGATACTGTTTTTTGCACCTCTTGCCACTGTCCCTGTGCTGTGGAAGCCAGACTTCAGCTTAACTTTAATAAGATCCAGCACTGGATTTTATCCCATCAACTCTTCATCAATGCCAAGAAAACAGTCCCCATGGCCTTTGGCACAAGGCAGAGACTTACTAAGCCCCCTGTTCTGCCCACCTTCCACATCCTGGATGGGACTACACTTGAGGACACCTCCTCCTTTAGATATCTTGGGGTGGGCTGGACCAGCACCTCACTTTCTCTGGTCACATCAATGCCATCCTGAAAAAACTGTGCCTGAAGCTTGGCGCTTATACAGGAACCGTATCAGCATTCTTCTTATGAGCAGACATGATATTGTCCAAAAGATGATTCTTCCTGTCTTTGACTATTGTGATATAGTCTACAGTGCCACTCTCAAATCCACCTTTTCAAGATTGGACCCCCTTTTCAACTCTTTCTGTCATTTTGCTCTAGATTCTTCTGTGCTCACAGTCACCACTGTGATCTCTATCACTCTCTGTCTTTCCCTTCCCTTGCTAACAGGTGCCTCTCCCAGTGCACCATACTCATCTCTAAATACTGGTTAAGCTCTCTACTCACATATCTATCCTCCTCTCTCTCCAGCCTGCCCCATCCCGCACGCTCCTTAAGATCCACTGACTCATATACCTTTGTGTTACCCCTCTGCTCTATTTTTGCAGGCCAGTTGGCTTTTATCAACATTTTCCTAAACTCTGGAATGCCCTTCTTCCACAAATACAGCACTTCTCATCCTCTCACTCCCTCTTCACTGCCCTTCACAACTTCTTCTCCTCTAACGGCACCTGTTTTGATTTTTCATAAGGCTCCCAATCTTTCTTATACTCCACCCCTAGCCAGGACTGTAACATTCTTTACCCAATCACACTTAAGCATAAATTAGTAGCACTTTTTGCTGACTGTACCTGTTGCAGTCTCTATCCTGTTTTTTCTTGCATCACTGTATTGTTTGTATTACCATATGTTTGTATTACATACTGTATTCCTACATTGCTTTATTTTGTATTGTAAACTGCATGTTGTATTCCTACCATTGCTGAATTTTTGAATTGTTTACTCCCAGTGTAATGACTGTTACATATTTTTTCACTATGTGTATTCTCCCTGTTCACCTTCCCCAGGTCACACCAGGAGATGAGCAACTTTTTGTTCAGTGTGCCTACCTGGTGAAACATTTCAATAAATAAAAAATATTCAGTGGCCCTTTGATATTTTTTTTAAACTGTTTCTTTAACCTTTTATCTTACTACTTACATAATTATCTATATAACACATAATTCTAATATAACAAATGCAGAGGTTCATCTCGTTGACATCTTCTTCTTGAGGTCCTTCACTGCATTTGTTCACCATGATCTTGATTTCACTGGTGTCCCCATTGACTCTATCCTTATGCTGGTGTTATTCATAATAACTTAAGGGCATCCTTTAGGAACTGTGCAATCCTTCTAGTTTGACATTTAGTGATTACTGGAACAAAACAAAAAAATATTATTTAGCAGCTATGATTTTTACATATTTCTTACTATTTGCTTTAATAACCATTTACAAATTTTTTTCATTGATTTCTCTACTATTGCATATTAATTTCCCAAACTTGCACTGTTAACAATATTCCTCGCTTTGTTTATATAAGCTGTTTCATTTTCTAATATTGCATATTTCTTTATATATAGAAATTATTTGTGTGCATCTCCTGCCAACTTCAACAAATATCCAAACTATAGAAATGGACCATCCTAATAAACTATTTTGAAATTGGACATATTCAATTGTTACTTTTTTAACCTCATTACAAATGTGGCTTTAAATCAAGTACATCATTCAAACTTCTAGGTTTAAAACTTCCTAGAGGCCAAACCCAAGCCATCTCCAACTGTCTCAGTTTCTTTTTAAATGGAAGATTTTTTCCTTTTCCCATTATTTGCACATTCGAGACCCAAAAATCTTATACTGTTAGGGTCACTGTTATGATAATCGAAAAAAATGTGCTGCTACTGGACTACTGAAGTTTGCATTTTTTATATTTCTAATGTGCTCCTGTATATGTAACTTTAAAGGATGTTTGCTCATACCAATATATAGTAAACCACAGGAGCACATGAGAACATATATTACATGGGTAGTGCAGCATGTGATGCATTCACAAATCCTGTACTTTTTTGTAGTCACAGGACAGATAAAAACATCAGTTTCTATCACAAACTGGCATATATTAAACATTATACATTTCCTGAAGCCCTTTGATGGAGGTGGTAACCACATTTGACTTATAGTCTCTATTCTGTGGATAAATTGACTATGTACAATCAAATCTTTTACATTCTTAGCTCTCCCAAATGAAATTCATGGTTTCTCCCCAAAGATTTCTTTAGTTGTTTCATCATTAATAAAAATTGGCCAGTATTTATGGACTATTGCCCCAATTTAAACTGACACTGCATTATGTTCTAAACTGAGAGTTTTGGGTTCTTGACCCATTATTGCTGATATCCCTGTTGTCAGTGGGATGGGCACCTACTATCCAGTGAGGAAAATAAGAGGTCAGTTTAGATAGTATAATGGTAGGTACAGAGAGGAGAATGCTAAACTCACAAGCAAGGAGGGTTAGGCACAGGAGCAGCAGGCAGCAAGAGCTCATGAAGTAGTTGTTTGAAAGAGAGACACTATGAGGAGGAATGGAGGCTGGGGAGGTCCAGAGGGAAGGAAGTAGAGTTGAGATCCCTGCATTACCAGAAGTTTTTTGAGTGTGAGGATTAAGAAGGAGCCAGGTGATAGTGGAACAGGAGAGAATGTGGGGGTGGGGGATGAGAGGTAGCAAGGGAGATTATTGTAGAATTTAGAGAGGAGCAAGGCACACTAGGATAGGCACCTACTGTCCACTGAGGAAAAGGAGTGGTCAGTTTAGATAGTCTAATAGTAGGTATAGAGAGGAGAGCACAAAACATGGCAAAATGGCAAAATAAATAAAAGAGGGGGTTCAAGTTGCTCAGGGTTGATTGGGGACAGCACAGTACAATAAATTCACATAATCAAACACTGATAGGATAATCTGGAGGATGATCTCACAGCTGCAATTGGAAAGAGAGGAGGAGATAAACAGTGCACAGGAGTCTGCACTATTGCCTACATTCTGTCTGATTTTGGCATGTTCTTTTAACTTTGCAGCATTTTAAACTTTAATTAGAACAGTACATGCCTCTGGAGAGAGAGAGAGAGGTTTGTGTTGGACACAAGAGAGGCATGCTGTCTCAAAAGGTGCTTAGCTGCTTGCCCAAAGGCAGTGTAGAAAGGTGGAGGACCTAGCCACATCCCAGTTACAGCACCTTCATTGCTAATTGGCTTTTTTTGCAGGGCAAGGGCAGAAACAGCATATTAAGACCACCACAAGGTGACAACTGTGTCGGATTTAAAACAAACTGTTTTGAACTTTAAAACATTCTATGTTGGGGTGAGAGGTTGGCAGGAAGTGACACACTACTTTCTGTTGCCCCCACTCCTTATAAGGCACAGCTCCAGCGAGAGGAGCGAGCGTGAGTGGAGCAAGCGCACGTATTTGTGCACAGAGATGCAGGCAGAGATACACACATCTCAGTGCGTGTCAGCTGGGTCAGCAGGGAGGTAGTTCAGACAAATTACAACTGTGTATATATATTTCACAACAATAGCAAATACTATAGATGCTAGGAAGGGCCTGAGGTAGACCACTAGTATATTAAGTGAAAGTGTGTGGCCAAACATAACATAATATGGGAACTCATGAAAATCTGTGTGGTAGTTGTCAAATGTACACCATTGGGCCACAAATTGAGAATTTTGTATGTGATAGATGTCTGTTGCTCAAGGTATTACAGGATGAATTAAAAATTCTGCACACTAAAAGCCCCTCTGACCCAGACTTACACTCATTAGAGTCATACATTGACGAAATGGCATCTCTTTACTATCCCTGTAGTGGCACTAATACAGTACTAGAACCAACAACTTCAGTAGCCACTTCAGTATTAGCACCTGTACCCAACCCAGAGGATGAAACATGGTCATAGGTCCCCAAAGGTTAAAAAAAAAGTGCAGGGGTGGCCAAGTGTTCAATAGTGCCCCAGTGGTTCTGACACATAACAAGTCTGAGGTCCTAACACCAGACGATGATACTCTGGACCCAGACTCATTAGGTACCCCCACTTCTTATGACCACCAGCAAAAAAATATCTCTACCTCTGTACCTAAAGTCACTCAGATGGAGGTGAAATCCAACAACAAAAGCCCAGTCCCCCTAGAATCGACTACACCTAACCTTGGAACAACAACAACTAGCAAGGTGAATTCTCCCAGGCAGGTATTTGTATTAGGGGACTCCATTATTAAGCACATTGACAGGATGGTGTGTAATCCAGATAAAAGTAAATGTATCTCCTCCAGCTTCAGGGGAGCAGGTATATCCAATATAACCTTGATGGCTACAAACACTGAAACATTCTGGTGTAAACCCCCTGGTAATAATACACGCTGGTACAAATGATATCAATAGATGCCACCAAAATGGGTTGTGAAATATGCTTTTTGGAGGTTTTGCCAGTACCAAGAGCTACTGAATATGTTATTAACAGAATTAAATCCTACAATGAGTGGCTGAGGAAATGGTGTTTGTCACAGGAAATAAAATACCTTACGCATTGGAAACATTTTGTCAACAGCTCTTCTCTCTTCTGTTGGGATGGGCTCCACTTGAGCAGGAGAGGTAGTTTCATTTTAGGCAGGAGAATTTTCTCACACATTAGCAGCTGTTTAAACTGACATCAAGGGGGGAGTGTGGGGTGACACCCAAGACTCTAGCAAATAAGCCTCCAACATCTAAGGTTTGCAAAATATTATCCCTTAATGCAAGGTCCTTAAACTTGTTAAAAAATCTCTGAGCTTTGAAACCAATATTCACTTACTGGATGTTGACATCATTTCAGTAACAGAGACACAGGGACCTAGATTCAACCCAGATGAAAGACATACCAGTCTTTAAATTATACCAAAAAGATAGATTTCACAAAAAAGGAGGTAGTCTTTATACTAAAGACACAATTCATTCACATGAATACCCACATACTTCATCAAAGTTTATGGGTAGCCATTCAGTTTCAGGGACACCCACTACTAATCTTGGGCCCATGTTATTGCCCACCATCCTCTGATTCAGAATATACAAACACATTTATACAGGACACCAGCCACATGATGAATAAAGGTGATATCCTGATCCTGGGAGACTTTAACATGCCTTCCATAAATTGGTTTACTACTAACTGCACAACAGCTGTCAAAAAAACTTTTATTTCAACAATAAATGAATTAGGGCTTGAGCAAATTGTACAAGAACCCACTAGAGGGTGTAATATATTAGACCTTGTGATTACCAATATTGAGGACAAAGTCTTAAATCTTTCAATATCTGACCCACTAGGGAATAGTGACCACCATACCACTGTATTTGATCTACATAATTGATCTAGCATAATAATTAATAATGCTCAGGTGTATAACTACCACAAAGCCAACTTTGAGGCAATAAACAACAGCCTAAAAATATCCCATGGGAAACAATGTTATCACCTTTAACCCTGGAAGACTCTTGGGTATTTGTTAAAATCAAGATAATAGATCTAGAAAAGCTTATATTCCAGCCTGGATAAAATATAACAGTAAAGGTAAAATTCCTTTGTGGTTAAATAATGATATTCATAGGAAAATCAAACAGAAGAAAACAACTATTTACTCATTTAAAAAAAATGCACAACAGACACAAAAGAACTCATACTAGGAAAATACAGAACTGCTGTTAAAGAACTAAAAAGGACTATCAGGAAGGCAAAATGCAACCTTGAGTTCTGCATAGCCCATTACAAAGACAATCACAAATCCCTATTTTCTTATCTAAATAGTAAAAAAGGCAGTAACAGACAAATTGAGCCATTGACCAATGGCACAAACACCATTTCATCTGATAAAGAGACAGCCAACACATTTAATACCTATTTTGCATCAGTGTTCTCAGATCATACAATCATAATTGATACAAATACTATCATATCAAGTTCTACTGAAAATAACCACACCATAACTATTTCTGAAGTAGTTTCCTTGTTAAAAAATTTTAAACCAAATACTAGCTGTGGACCAGACTTAATTAATCCTAGATTTTTGGTTGAAACAGCTGAAAATATTGCCACACCACTTTCCATTATTTTTAATAAATCATTAGGGGAAAGATCCATTCCATCTGATTGGATAACTGCTACAGTTGTGCCTATACTTAAAAAGGGTAACCGTTCCATAGTGAATAATTACCACCCCATCAGCCTTTACTTCCATTCCATGTAAAGTAATGGAAAAAAAATAATTAAAGGCATATTAGAGGCAGAAATGCAAACTGTAGGCATTATCGACCACTCACAACATGGGTTCAAGCAAGGCTTTTCTTGCACTACCAATTTAATAGCCTTTTACAATACTGTCAACCAAGAACTAGACAATAAGATTCCCATGGATGTCATCCTCCTGGATTATAGCAAAGCATTTGATAAGGTTACTCACAATATTCTCCTAGCTAAGCTATCAGACCTATGTTTTTCTTGTAACATAATAAAATGGATCAATTGCTGGTTAACCAACAGCATCCAGCATGTTATGATTAATGGTGCCTATTCCAGCAATATGGGTGTGACCAGTGGTGTGCCACAGGGATCAATTCTGGGCCCAGTGCTATTCAATATTTTCATCTCAGAAATGCAGATTAGCTCCAGGAACATACTTTCAGAATTTGCAGATGATCAAAATTAGGTGGTAGAGTGGATTCCAACTATAATATCGACTTATTAGTAAATGACCTCTCAGTATTAGAGCATTGGGCACAGAAAAACAAAATGACATTCAATACAGACAAATGTTCTGTTCTCCACTTAGGTTACAATAATCCCAAACAGACTTATACACTATATGATATTATCATTAAATCTTCAATATGTGATAGAGACGTGGGCATCCTGATAGATGGCAAATTATCTTCCTCCAATCACTAAAATCATGTAGCTAAAACCTCTAATTCACTACTTAGGTGCATTAACCGTACATTTATATTTAAGACAGAGGAATGTATTATCCCATTGTTTAAAGCATACATCAGATCATATACAGTTATAGGTCACCAGTGTGGAGTCCATACATGGTCAGGGACATTCAAGTGATTGAAATAGTTCAGAGAAGGGCAACAAAAATGGTTCCCCATTTAGCATCATTATCAAATCCAGAGAGGCTTCAAAAACCAGGCTTATATTCACTGGAGTTTAGGAGCTCTGGAGGTGATCTTTTGTTCTTATATAAAATTCTCAAATTGCCCTCTCTGATGGACAAATGTGGTATTGTTAAAACACAAATAAAAATAGTACCTAGATTTCACAATCAACAACTAATGGTGTGCAAAGCAAAAACAAACAAGAGGCTTCATTTCTTCTTGATAAGAACACCAAGGCTCTGGAACCAGCTACCACAAGAGCTAGTAGACTGTAATACCTTTGAATCCTTTAAAAAGGGTGTAGATAATTGGCTCTCCAAAAATTACAACAAACTGTAATTTCCCACAAATGTGGAGGACGGTCAAGATAGGCTTCATAGCTTCCTTTTGTTCTCACTTACCTAGTAAACCTAGTAAACCTAGTAAAACAATTCTGGTTGTGGAAGAAGATGCAGAGCTTGGGAAAAAGTTTTTTTTGTAGATGGCATAAACATAAGAGTATTTGAAGTATGGGACTTTTTTGAGAGGGAAACCTTTCCAGTGTCATGAAGACTGGAGATGAGTTAAGCTTGCAAGACTCTGCGTGTAACCCAAAGTCATAGGAAAAGTTGTTTTAGTCTTGAATTAGTGATGGCTGGAGTATAACCAGTGCTGAACATTGTCTAAGTCACACTGAAAGGGGTGTTCCAGGTCAGAGAACAAATACTTGATGCAAAACAAGCTATCATCTGTGTACATGTGGATGCTGCAGCAGCACAGTCTGAGGAGAGGTCATTTAGAAATATGAAAAACTGTCTGAGGTAAGTTCTTGTGATGTTGAATGATGGAGCAGGGTGTCTGGTAGCAGAATGGAGACTGACAGCCTAAGGCTTTAAAAGCCGAGTGACCGGGCCACAACTCCACTAGAGGGTTTAAAAGCTGAACAGCTGGGCTGCAATTCCAGGACTATGGCTAGTGGAGAGGAGCTGCTTTTCTTGCCACAACAGCAGCACCTGCTGGGAGGAGGGACAGTCAGGTGGCCACATTGGTGGCCAATGGGGAGCAGAAGAGGCCCGCAATTGGTGGAGCTCGGGAAGGAGCGGCTCTTCCACACTGGTGGCATAAGGTGCTGTGGTTGGCCACATCAGCGGCCAAAGAGGAACCCCCCAGCTAATCATGGCTTGCAAGAAGGGAGCTGCTGCAGTGAGGACTTTCAGCCCCCAGCCAACTGGGGCCAAAGGCATGAATTTGAAGTTTGCTGCCAGGGTTTAAAAGCTGACTGGCTGGGCTGCAACTCCATGACTGTAGCCTGCAGAGATGCTGTTTTTCTTGCTGCAACAGCTGCATCTGCAGGGAGGAGGAACAGTCAGGTGACCACATTGGCGGCCACTGAGGAGCAGAAGGGGCCCGCAGTCAGTGGCACTTGGGAATGAGCTGCTTGGCCACATTGGTGGCATAAGGCACTGTGGTTGGCCACACCAGCAGCCAAAGAGGAAGCCCCCAGCCAATCAGGGCTTGCGTCAAGGGGACTGCTGCATTAAGGATTTTTATCCCATCCACCTCCCCCTGCCCCAACATCTGTTAACAACCTCTGTTAAATGCATGTTGGGGGAGGAGCCTGCAGTGAGGAACTATAGAGGATTGGCTCAAGAGGACTGTGCTGAACTTCCCACAAAAGGACAAATCATCTGAAGCTCATGAAAACTGTAGCACACTTTCCACGGAAAGGGCTAGTTACTTGGGAATAAAACTGGACAGATTGATCTGGAGAGGTGACCTTGTACTTTTATGACTTTAATGACTTAATTTGAACCTACCTGTGTAAGCTGCCCTGAACAGGCTCTATGTCTAATTTATGGCTACTTTGTCTTGATCAGGATTAATGTCTAATTTGTTCCTCTTTTGTTCTTGCCAGGATGGGATTTGTTCTACACTAGGCAAGGGTCCAATTGGATTGATCAAGAAAAGTGTTTTAGGCTGGGGGAATACTCTGGGTGGATCTATGATGGTCAGTCGACAATTTTGTTGTCAACGGATGTTACAGTGACTCCTTTATATCAACCACATTTGCAGTTGACATAAAGGGAGTCACTGCAGACTTTGCTTTCTTTTGTGGGGCTTCCCCAAACCCCCCATGTGGGAGGCTCTGCCTCCCCTGCACCCCCTGCTACTAAAATAATTAACTCTGAGCCAGAGTTGTTTCTGGGAGGGGGTTCAATACCCCTGCAAAGCAGTGCCAGGTCCCGCACCAACACTGCAGTGACCTGGCCCTATTGTCGCTGTAGTGATGGTCATTGTAAAGTGTTTGCAGTAGCAATGGTATACCACTCTGGGATAATTAAGGGGCTTGCTTAAATTGTATAATTGCATAGCTGAGTGATGCATTTAGAACTAGCTGATATTACATTGCTTTGGGCTGATTTTTGTCTGCCTCAGCTTGGCCTGCTCCAGCAGCAGGGAAGTCAAAGAGTAATAGGTGGTGCACTTGTGGGAGACCAGGGCAACATGGCTGCACCTAGCTGGGGACATGCTAGAGGAAATTGGTATAAGGCATGGGATGCACATCATGGGGTGGCTGATAGGGGCAGCTGGTCTGGGCAGAGTCGCTACTGGACAGGGGAGACTTCAGCTACAGGCTGGAGGGAAGCAGGCTGGTGGGTTGCAGTGGCTGTGGAACTGCAATGGTCATGAGTACACTGTGCATATTGGGTCACTGTCCTATGTGTGTCAGGTTACTGGGTTTGGAGTATGAGTTGCGCAGGCTCAGGCATGACCTGGACAGGTGGGTAAAGAGCATGGGTGCAGGGGATGGCAGGCATGCACCTACAGACAGTTGGGAGGGGAGGATGCCTGCAAATGTGGGTGCAACAGGTTGGGGGCAAACAGAACTCATATTAGGTTGGATCAGCCCTTGGGGTAAAAATAGGGGAGGGGTTGAGGAGACTGGACAAGGAAGAGGGCACTGAAGTCAGAGAAAGGGGGCTTTCCGCAGATGGGCAAACAGGCCTCCAAGGACCAAGATGAGGGGGCTCATCTCACATGAAGGGATCACTGGTAAGCAACCTGCTGGGGGGATCCAGGTCTCAAATAGGTATTTGTCACTGGTTGGCATCTTGGAGTGGGGGCCTCAGAAGATGTGGGCAACACAGACAGAAATGGGCAGAAGGAGATGGATGAAAATGTGGGGGTGGTTGGGTGCATGGACATCGAGACTAATATAAATGCCAGGGATAGCATAGGTGGAAGAGCTGGAAGTATGGCATGCCAGGGAATGGAGGATGAGGGGACAGTAAAGAGGAAGAATGGATCCCAGGGGGAAAGGGACAAGTAGGAATTAAGTATGGGTGAGAGCAGAAAAAAGGACAATGAGGGAGTAGATGGAAGAGCCCCTGAAGGTCAGGAGGGGTCATAAGTTAGAGGGAATGCTGCTGGGACAGATCAGAGTGATGTGGTGAGGGGGGGAGCGAGGAGAAGAATGGCCAGACAAGAGAAATAACTGGAATCGGGGTGTAAAGGCAGCTGATGGCAATCAAATTGATGGTGTGGCCAGAGAGAGTGGAGAGGTAGTGAGGAAGGGTGTGGCGGAGAAAGGATGTAGGCTCAAAGGGAATGAGGAGGTTAAAGTGCTCTTGCTGAGTGACTCCATGGTCAGGGATATTAAGTGGGAAGGGAGGAGTGAGGGGCAAGGCTGTGCTATCAGGATCAAGAGTATATCCAGCTTAACTGTGCATAAGGCCAAGCACTTGGTCTATGCCTTAGGTAAATGATTGTGGGGGATCACCTAATATATTAGTGCACCTGGGCACAGATGACATAGAGGGAAATAGTGATGAGGAGATACATGCAAGGTTCTGGGAGCCAACCAGGGTGTGTCATGTGGTGGGGTACATGGTCTCCTTCTCGGAGATCCTCCCAGTGCCTAGAGCTAGCATGGAAAACAAACAGAAAATAAGGGAGGTTAATGAATGGCTCAGAGCATGGTGTGTGGCTGGGGGTATGGGTTGGTGTGGGGTTGGGGTGCAGCTTGGGAGGACAAGGGGCTGTATGCTAGGGATAGGCTCCACCTAAATGTTGGGGGAAAGGAGGTTTTGAAAATAAAGCTGACTGAGTTTCTTGAAGCTTGGTGGGGTTTAAACTTGTGAAGGGAAGGGTGGGGGCTTGAGGATGATGCTGCTAGCAGGCACATTGAGGGAGGACTTAGCCTTCTTCCCCCAGCTAATGGGAAGGGGATGCCAAACTGTGGCACCAAACTCTGAACAAGGGAGCAAGAGCATGCAGTTAACTGGGGGCTTCTGGTTTGTGGGGATGGGCAAGGGCAAGAGGCAGGGATGGAGGGTGGTCCTGATTAATGCCAGGAGTATGAGTAACAAAATGCCAGAACTACAGGCAATGCTTACTAAAGGGGAGGTGGCTGTGGTGACAGTCATTGAAACTTGGGCCACTCCTTGGTATGACTGGGACATAAACCTGGTGGGGTATACTGTCTTCAGGAAGGGCAGGGCTGTGGGAAGAGGGGGTGGGGTAGCACTCATCATTTGAAATGGCATTGATACAGGCAAGGTGGTTGGGGCAGAGAGAAATGTTGAAGCATTATGGGTAACTTTGCAGGTGCCTGGGGTAAAAGAGTAAACCTGGGGGTGGTTTATAGACCACTCATGCAGGCAAAAGAACTTGAGGAAGGCCTGGTGGCAAATCTCAGAGACCACTGTGGTCAGGGGGAGGGTATAACTATGGTGTTGGTGACCTTATTATGCCAGGGGTTGATTGGGGAACCATGGCATCCTTATCGACTAGGGAGCACTGATTGCTCGACATCTTCCAGGATGCTTTCCTTTCCCAACTGGTGGCTGACCCGATGAGGGAGGGTCGAATCCTGGATGTGGCCCTGTCATATTGCAATCTCGTTAGGAATCTAGTGGTATGGGACCCACTAGCAGAGAGTGATCATGCCACAGTTTGGTTTTCTCTAGACCTGGAAGGAGGGGAAAACCACACTAAAACGGTGGTGGTTGACTTTAGGAGTGCAGACTTTAAAGGTATGGAGGTGATCCTTAAGAGGCATTTGGATGAGATCCATCCAGGCATGGACACGGAAAGCAGGTGAGAAATTATCAAAAGAGGACTCCTGGAAGCTACCAAGGCATGCACAAAGGCCTGACCCATGTTTGGTAGAGCCAGAAAGCCGTTCAAGTGGACAAGGGAGGTCCAGGAGGTGGTGAGGGAGAAAAGAGCTGGTTATGAATGATACAAGTGCTCACATGGGGTTGTGGACAGGGAAGAGTATGATATGATATCTAAAAAGGTAACCAGGGTAGTGAGATCAGCCAAGACGAGGACAGAACAGAGGTTGGCACAGGGGATCAGAAGTGGGGAAAAAGTGTTCTTTAGGTATATTAGGGAAAGAAGGAAAGTAAAGGTGCAGATTAGTAGACTGAGGTCAGAGAGAGGGTGGGCCAAGGAGTCTGGGGACCAGGTGGGGGTACTTAATGAATACTTTGCCTCGATCTTCACTATAGATGATGGAGGGTCAACACCTTATGGGGGGACATGGAATGGGAGACAAGAAAGGGAGGGAGGAATGGATGTTGAAATTCTGGTCGGTAGGGTGAGGGAAGCTCTTAGGTCGCTGAAAATGGATAAGGCACTGTGTCCAGATGGCCTTCACCCAAGGGTGCTAAAGAAGATGGGAGATGTCCTTGCTGCATATCTGGCAGACCTTTGTAACTCCTCCCTTCAGACAGGGTGGTTTCCTCAGGATTGGTGTATGGCTCATGTTATGCCTATCCACAAAGGAGGCTCACAAGAGGAGTTGGGTAACTACAGGCCTGTCCGCCTAACATTGGTGGTGGCAAAACTGTTGGAATCCATCTACAAAGAAGGACTGGATGTGTTTCTGGAAACACAGGGCCATCTGGATGATCACAAACATGGCTTCATTCGAGGCAGATCATGTCAGACAAACCTTGTGGAGTCCTACGATTGGGTGACAAAGGCACTGGATCTGGGCTGCCTGGTGGATGTCCTCTTACTTGACTTCAGCAAGGTGTTTGATTCAGTGCCACACTCTGGGTTGCTAGACAAACTGGGGGGGAATGGGGGTTAGGGATAGTATGGTTAGGTAGATAAGAAATTGGCAAACTGATCGGTTTCAGAAGGTAGTGGTCGGGGGGAGGTATTTTCACCCAGGAGGGTCATTAGCTGGGTCCCACAAGGGTCAGTGCTAGGTCCACTCCTTTTTAATGCTTACATCTCAGACATCATGGATGGTATCAGGAGTGAGATGAGCCTGTTTGCTGATGGCTCGAAACTGGGGGCGGTGGTGGATGGGGAGGAGAGTAGACAAGCCCTACAGGGGAACCTGGAGGCTCTGGAGAGGTGGTCATGCACCTGGAAAATGAGGATCAATACCAAGAAATGTAGTGTTCTCTACTTGGGGCTTAGGAACTCAGCTCATGAGTACCTTTTGGGTGGGGAGAAGCTGCAGGTTTTGGGAGGAGAAAGGGATCTTGGGGTGGTTGTGGATGCCAAACTCAGAGCAGTGTAGGAGGGCTGTGGCGAAAACAAATAAAATGCTCAGGTTCATTGTCAGGGAGATAACCCTGAGGAGAAAAGAGGTGCTTCTCCCTCTGCATAATTGCCTGGTTAGACCGCACCTAGAGCACTGCATGCAGTTTTGGCACCCATACTTGAATAAGAACATTGCACTTCTGGAGAGGATCCAGTGGAGGGTGACCAGGATGATACAAGGTCTGGGGGAAATGTCCTATGAGGAGAGACATGTGGAGCTAAACTTGTACTCCCTGGAGGAGAGGATGGACAGAGGGAACATGATCAAGGCCTTTAAATATCTGAAGGGAGTAAATAAGGTCAGCCAAAATAGGGTGGTCCAACTGAGAGGGGCCACCAGGGGTTGCCCAATGAGGCTGGTTGGTGGGAGGCTCAGGAGGGAGATTAGAAGATGCTAGTTCACCGAGCGGGTGGTGGATTCTTAGAATGTACTACCTTCAGAACTGGTGGCTTTTAATACAGTGGAGGGATTCAAGAAGGACTGTGATCAGCATAAGGGGAGGGTTAAATTGGGTAATATCAGATCTGGAGGTGTAACTCCAATGGAGGGTAGGGCTGGGGGGATTTATGGGGGAGGCAGGGATGTCAGCAACGGTGCCCAGACCAGGTGCTGATCTTCAAGCAGACTCGCTAGACCATTAGGCCTACTCTGCTGGCATCTTAGTATGTTAGTATTGGAAAGCAAGCATGTGTCAATGCTGAAAGCTCGCTGCTTGCATTGCTGTTGTACCAGGTCTTGCTTGTACACATTTTCACAATATATTGACCCAGGACAAACCAGATGAGATGCAATATCTCATTTTCAATGGTGTCCTGCTTTTAGATATTTTTAGATTGTATTTACCAAGGACAGGCCAGCTGAGAGACAATATTTAATTTTCAGTGGGCTCCTACATTTTGACCCCAAATTTCCAACAGTCTTTTTATGAGCTAGCATTATGATCAAGACAGGTGGAATTTTTAAAATCCCATTTAAAAGATGATTTTGCAGTTCATCTGTGAAAACAATGTTTAGAGGGTTCAGCAGGTGGGGGTAACAGAAGGGATATTTTGAACATTAGAGGCCAACATCTGCAAAAATAAAGTTATGAGTCAACCTTGGAACAATTCAGCACTTCTTCATAACTTAGTTATTTTTTCATACTTTGACCCCAAATTTTCTGCAGTCTTTTTTTTGACTTCTCCTTCTGAATATGACTGGTGCCATTTATAAAACAGTGTCTGAAACATCATTAGTGGTGAAAAAGGTCATCATCAAATGATGGTTAACTGATTCAAGCCCCTCAATACAAGAATGGCAAGACCTTTTGGTTGAAGTTTCTAAGAAGGAAAAAATAATGAATACAATAAGGCACCAGTTTCTGGCATTCCAGAACATTTGGACAAAATGGGTGCATTATGTTATGGATTGGTTCCCAGAATGTATGCTGTAATAAGGGGTGCATGCAGCAAGAGTAGGCAGAAGGGAAGGGACAAGGGGGAGGACGTCTAGACTTTCTTCTTGGCTGGGAGAAATCTTTGTTGAGGTTCAGACAGAAGCTTATTGTAACTGGTTGGAAGACATGTGTCCCTCCTCCCTTTTATCTTATTTTACATCTTACCCATTTAGGGTAATAGGACGTGACATTTACATATGACAAACTAATGTTTGAGGTTCATGTCCTATATGTCTTTGCATGTACAAGAACAATATGTCTGTGTAATCCCGTTACCTGGGGTTACAAGAATCCCAATTAGACCTAGTGGCAGGCAGGGACAGGCAGCTAGTAAAGCACCAGTTAGATGGGTTTTACTCTGTCTTGCTCTGTGCTCAGTCTCTGCTGAGCTGGAGAAATGACATCATTTAGAATTCTCACAGCAGCATAAGCCACATTGGAATGTTGCAGCTGGTAGATAGAACGTAGGGAGTTTTGTTTTCTGTCTAGTGGGAGGCTCAATAGGGGAAGGAAGTGTTCTGATATAGGCAGTCCCTCAGAGCCCTCAGCTCTGACTAGAGCTACCTGTTTTGTTTGGCATGTTTTCTCACCATAATAGGAACACAGAAGAACACATTTGAAGTGGTAGAGACCGCTCCCCAGTTGGTTCAGGGCCCCATCCCTGCAGGGTTGGAGGGAGCTAACAGCCAGCTTCCAGGGGCAATCCCTTGGCCTGGCTAGAGAGAAAGAAAACTGCCTGATGTTGTGCTGCAGCACCATGAAGAATTTGTTTTACATTTCCTGTGAGAAGATGCCTGTGGAGCACCTGCAATCAGGGGTGAGTCTGCTCTTACAAACTGCCTAGGTTTCACCAGAGACAGTGTTTTTTAAGTATCTGCTACTGTAGGTCAGAAAGGACAGCCAAGTACAGTGCTTAAAGAGTGTCAGATTTGGACATCTTTAATCAGTGGGGGTCTACAGGGATGGACATAGCCACTTAACAAGTATGCTTCAAGTCAGCACTGGAGTTTCAGAGACTATAGATTGAATGTGAAATACATTTAAGAGTTAATCTACAACAGTAGAGTTCCTTTATGAAAGAGGTGTTCTAGAACAAAGAAATGGCCAGGTATGAATTATGGGAGCAAGAGGTGGGAGACACCCCATCAGTAGTAACCAAATTCACCTCTATGGGTTCACTTTGGGAAACCTGTTGCTTTCTCTCGGGTACTTGGCCAGTGCTCAAAGAAAGTACCCAGACATGGGATTAGATGGAGAATTCCCTTAATGGAGCCTGGATGTGCTCATGAGTGGTTTAGGGAGCCACCAAGAAATGTTCCATGCCATATGGAAAGTGGTACAGTTGCTGGCCAGATGCGCCATGCAGGGAAGTAGTCCAGTGACTGGTCAGATGTGCCAGGCCAGGGAAATCCAGAGAAGAGTACAAGTTCAGGCTGAGTGCCCAGTGTGTTTCTAAACCTGAGGGTTACAGTGTGTAGAAGATGTGTTCTGATCTCCATAAAGCTGCATTACCAGGAGTGTAGCCCCATGGGGGTCCATCTATGCTTTATCGTTCAGTTGTGTTGTGAATAAAAGCCACACTCTAGAATCCCACTCCTGGTTTGGACATTACAGTTATTGCTTCCTGTGTCCGGAGTTACTTGGGTGCCCCTGACTAGAAGTCAAAACTAGCCAAAATGCTGAGCAACAGTTTTCTCCCCGAACCCAAGTCCTAGGTAGGGGGTTACATATGGAGGCCCTGCACAGTGCTAATAACACAAGAAATACCACCAACCTGACCCCTGGGGTTACATCTGCACTATGTGATATTTCTGTACAACATGAGCCCCAAGAATGCCCTAGGTCTGCATGCATGTTGTGTTCCAATTTTTTTTAAGAAAAAGTAAATTAAAATAAAAATAGTGTGATTGTGATATATATGAAATACACAATGGGTTGCAATGGAATAACACATTATCTCCACACATGGCTGGTAAGACATAGAAACATAGAAAATGATGGCAGAAAAAGGACATTGGTCCCTTTGATCTGCAATACCACTACCACCCTGAGTATCCATTAAGTCCTTTACTCTGTCCCAGCCATGTTTCAAACCACTGATTGTTTTGGTGGCCACCACATCATCTGGCAGATTGTTTCATGGCTCCACCACTCTTTCTGTAAAACAATACTTTCTCACATTCCTCTTGAACCTCCCCTAATCAGTTTCCACTCATGTACAGTACTTATTTATTTAGTTAGTTAGTTTTTCGTTAACTTGGTAGGTACACTAGACAGCATAGCTGCCTATTTTCTGGTACGACCCAGGAGATTGCAACAAAGGGTATGTAGACAATAGCAGATACAAGAAAACATCATGGGAACAAGTGGAAGTCAGACATAATACACTTATACAAAAATTTCAGCATTGATAGTACATTTGCAGTAATCTATATGTAGTAACAAAACAGAAATATATGTGCAAATAACTAACAGTCTTAAGACACACAACTAGTGAGTAAGTGCTAGAAGAGAGAAAATAGCAAGATTTCCAGGCAGGTTTGAGAGTAGTAGAGGCTGGAGCTGGTAGGCAACTAGTAGGAACCAGTACAGGAGTGGGTGGATAGAGAACAGGAGCAGGGTTCAGAGCTTAGGAGGGCCATACAAAGCTCCTTTTTGAAGCTGTGTGGAGAAGGGGAGCTTCTTAGACTCAGTGGCAGGGAGTTAAATAGTTTAGGGGCTCAGCTAAAGAAAGCATTCTCCCCATTTTGGTTTAACATCTCAGTTGGACAAGAAAGTATTTGTCAGCTGACCTCAATGGGTAGGCAGAGGTCACAGGTTTGAGCAGGAGAGCCAATTTATCAGGTATCTTAAAAGAGATTATATTCTTTATAAAACAGTAGGAAGTAAACTGTCGGAAGGCTGGGGGGGGGAGTAAACCATCCCATACTGGAATATAGTGTGCATTGGTGAGTAAGTCTTGGTAAAGACAGAGCAAAATGGCAAATGCTGTTGTAGCAGACATCCCACTTTCAGAGGAACCCTTCAGTTGTTGCCAGAAAGGCTATTAACCCATATGCCAATTTGGGTCTCGGGTTACCCTGTGCAATGGCCATCCTCACTGTCGATGTTAGACTATGTCTCACCTTATATGCCAGCCTAAGTTGAATATTGATGGATTTAATGACTGAGGCTAGGTGCAGGTCAAAATCCAAGATGGGATCAAGGGTTACTCCTAGATATTTAGAAGAGGTAACTGTGTTAAGGGGAGAGCCATCAAGCACTCTGATACTTAATGGTTGTGTGCAGGACTGAACTGGTGAACCTGAACCAAAGAGTATAGTCACCATTTTATTTTTATTTAAGGCAAGCTTGTTTTGCAATAGCCAGCTCTGAAAGGTATTGAAGTTACTAGTGAGATTCAGGTTGATATCTGAGAGGTTTGAGGAGGATGAGTAAAGAACAAGATTGTCGGCATATAGCAGACCTGAGCAAGCACCAGCAAGCAGTGGTATGTCATATATGAAGACTGTAAACAGGAGAGGACCACGAATCGAACCCTGGGGCACTCCGATCCAAGTAGGAGCAAAAGAGGACTTAGCATCTTTGATCTGAACAAATTGTTGATGCTTCAAAAGATTATTCTGGGACCAGGTGGTGACAGATTTAGAGAAGCCTATGGATGACAACTTTGATAGGAGCAGTGGGTGGTCAACTAAATCAAACACTTTTGTAAGAGCAACAAAAGTAGCCCCAGTGAGAGATCCTTTGTCCATAGCAAATCTGACATCATTTGTAAACTGTATGAGAGCAGTGGATGTACTGTGCCCACGTCAGAAACCATGTTGGTCAGGGGTGAGGAGTTTGAAGGAGTAGAGGTAATCCGTAACCTGGGTAGCAACAATTTTCTCCAGTATTTTAGAGAGGGTAGAGAGGATGGAAATAGGGCAGTAGTTATCCAGGTTAGTGGTGTCCCCTTTTTGTAGACCAGTACAACTCAAGCAATTTTCCAGAGGAAAGGGACATGTCCTGTAAAAGAGACAGGTTGAAAGGTCTAGTCCCAGGAGGGACGATAGATTGTGCAACAGTTCTTAGGAATTTTGGTAAGAGTCCATCTGCCCCTGCCAATCCAGCAGGAGAGATGGACTTAAGTAAGCGTAAGATTTCACTCCCAGAGACTGTGCAAAGGGTGAAAGACAGGTTGGAAAGTTTAAGGTTGCCCTGCAGTGTGACAGGTAAAGGCTCAGGTGGTGAAGTATAGGAGGAGAGGTCAGTGAATCTGGAGTTAAGAGCCTCTGTGATAGTGAACAGGTTATTGCAATTTCAACCATCCATGACCATATCACAGATGGTATTGCACTTGTTATTCTTCATGATGGTGTTAACATGACTCCAAAAACCACAAGAGTCGCTGACAGAGGTACTAAGGAGCTAATGGTAGTAATTGCCCTTAGCAGATCTGATGGAAACCTCACATAGGTTTTGGAGTCTTCAGTACTCTGCCCAATCGGATGGGGACTGGGTTAGCTTAGCTTTGTTCCAGGCTTTATTCCTCTTTTTGAGAGAGGACAGGAGTGAAGAACTTAACCAGCAGGTTGCAGATCCCTGGATATGGCACCTTTTTACTTGGATATATCTGTCTTGAAGGTTCAAAAGCGTGGTAAGGAGGTATTGAGCAGCACGTTCTGTATTACAAATATTATATAGAGATGCCCAGTCTGCATTCTGTAGCTCCAAGATTAGGGCTCTCTTATCCATTTTTGAAAAATCCCTGAAAGGAATTTCTCTGGGGGGTGGTTAGGGGCCCTAGCCTTCCAAACACAGTAAACTGGGGAGTGGTCACTGATTGAGTCTGGTAAAACTCCAACAGCACTGATCCTCTCAGACCTATTGGAGATGACCCAGTCTAGAAGAGACTGGAGACTGCTGTTACTAGCCTGTCTGGTTGGGAGAGTGACCAACTGACACAGGTATAACCTGCTGAGTTCAGCAGTATAGAGATTTGAGTGTTTCCCTAGCCAATCCAGGTTAAGGACCCCCATAACAATGAGCTCTTCTCTACCCTTTAGCGAGGAAAGATGGTCAGTTACCTTAGTCATGCCTGTTAGTCCATTTTTAGGAGGGCTATAGATGCACACTACATTTAGCTTCTTAGTGAGACCTAAGGTAATAACTATATGAATAGTTTCACATAGACAGGTAGTGTTGACCGGGAGAACTGTAATGTCAAGGTCCTGTCTGGTATAAAGCAAAACACCACCACCCTTTTTAGCATTTGGACTATCACATCTGTGAAATTTATATCCATTGATCCTTCATAATGAATCTGGTATAAGGGGTTTTAATCAAGTCTCGGTTAGACCCAAGTTGCCAGGGGAGTTGTGAGCAATCCAGGCTTCAAGCTGCACAAAATTAGCTGACAGACTTCTAATGTTCATATGCTCAAGCCTAAGCCCTTTTCTGTGAACCAATAAGATGGGTTCTTGGGAGTGATGCCATAAGGGAGGGCCCGGGTTAGGTTCAATATCACCAGAGAGAGAGAGATGACATAGGGGTACCCAGGTCTAAGTGAGAGAGGTTTGGAGTTTGCCCTCCAGTGGCATATAAAAAGGGGAATGGCTTAGGTAGTCAGCTATATTAGCAAATGGGATAAGCTTTAGGAGCCAGGTTTCAGGGATAGAGGTATTACCCCTGATAATTAGGTTTGAGAAACAATAGTTCCAGTCTTCGGCTTTGAGTAGCCAGAGTCAGTAGATGGCTGGCAGAAAATGTCTACTGAGATTTGGAGAGCTAGCAGAAGGGAAAATACTCCTACAAAGCTGCAGTGAAGTGAGATCACCCCCATAGTGTACACTGGTAAAGAAAAGAAGGGAACATAGAACTAGGGAAAAAGAGAGAAAGTAGTGAATTCAGGACTGGAGACAGGACTGAAGCAAATGTGCAGTTGACTGCAGCAGTGAGAAAGTAACTAAGTCCAAGGATGAAACTATCCAACAGGCAGAGAATATAGAACTGCAAATAGAAACCTTATTAAGGTTTTTGCTAAGTGTGGAGATATTCACCAACTTCCTGGGGCAATCTAACAAAATCATGCCTCAATGCTCTTAATCTACTACTTATGTTAAATAGTTCCTCGCAATTTACCTTGTCCATTCCTGTCGCAAAATCAAAAGCCTATGTCATATCTCTCCTCTCTCATCTGGCCTCCAGTGCTACATGTTCAGTGCCTTGAGCTGATCCTCATTAGATCTGCTCTGTTGGCCCAGAATCATTTTGGTCACCATAACTCGTCATTTTGTCACTCGTCAGCTATACACTATGTCTTACCACTCACTAGCTGAGAGGTAAATATGTTATTCCCCTGCAATCCATTATGTATTCCATAAATAGTTTTAAAAGTATTCGAACAAGTTTTAAAAGTATATTGATATGGTTTAAAATTATATGAATATAGTTGAACTATATCAATATTAACATTGCTCGGTTGTGATCTGAAAAAATTGAAACTTTCAATATCCAACTAGTTTCTTGGTTTTCAGATTAGATGAATTTTGTAATTCACTCTTAGGTCGACTCTCAGATCGAATCATACAAAATCTGAGTAATCTGATACAAGTTTCAGGATTTCTTACCTCCCCTTGTCGTGTCTTTAAAAATATTTTCTGATATCCATTTTCACCCCCCCATGTTACCACATCCCATGAATAAGTAGTATAGTTCTCAACCTTTGAAATTGATTCCCTAACATTCAGTGGCACCCCTCCCCCGCCACCTCAACCCATCCAGATTTTTCTGGCTGTGACTGGCTACAACGGCATATGGAATTCGTGTAGCACCCTCAACCCAATCCACTGCAATGACACCCAGCACTTCCCTCCACTCATCTCCATAGCCTGATGCCATCTAACCCTGCTAACAGCTGCAGAATTACATCCATTCCAGATGCATGTCACAGTGCTGCTAGCAGTCAATATTATTCATTCATTTATTCATTCAACTGCTTTATTTGTCATGCAGTTGAAAATGAATAATACTGACTGCAAGCAGCTCTATGATATGTATTTAGATGTAATCATACAGCTATTTGAGGTTTAAAAGATGGTAGCCAATCTGAGGCAATGAGTGGAAGGCTGTGCGGGTCCCCATGGGTGGGCTGGGGTTTGAATTAATTGTCAGAAGCCACTGTTGTCAGCCACAGTCAGAAAAACTGGGATGGAGTGAATGAGATGCTTCTGGATACCAGGGATTTGAGTTTGAAGATGGGTTGTACTATTTATTCATAGAATGTGTTGAGTGAGGGGGTGCCCACTGGACAAAAGTGACATGGGAATTGTTCATAGGATGGGGTGGGGGTGCCACTGGATGACGGTGGCTACATTTTTTTATGGCAACATGAGTGTGCCAGATAATTAGAACTGTACTGTATGTCAATGATCTGAAATCCAATCTGAGCTAGGATCAGGTTTCATATAAGATTATGAATTTTCCCTATTATAAGGCTGCTCAAATCAGATGTGTTGCTATCCGAGCAACACTACTTGATGCAGTTATTTTTGTAAATGTGCATGTTTCTAAAAATTTTTCTGATTTTTGTTTCACATTAAGACACAAAACATAAGATTCAGCAAATTTGTATAACCCCAATCCATTAGCAATCACTTTGAAAAACAATTTTTTTTTTAATTTAATGTCCAGCAACATATCTTCCTGGTCCGAACATATTTAATAATATATGTAGCTGTCACATGCATACAATCAAAATCCTCCACTATCGGTTAGCTACTTATTGGTTTGCCCTTTATTTTACAATGGCAGCACACACGAAGACACACACACAGATATTTCAACAGATGACATACAGCCTATTTTTCTCTTTCGGTACAGTAGTAGCAATTCAGACCTGTCTCCTATTTCTTAGCTGCCCCAGTGTAAGTTAACACAGTACAGAACAATTTGGAGATGTGCTACAGAACTATAGTGTTAACAAGTCTATTACTTTACCAATGATACTAACACTCACTACACACACACACACACACACACACACGTGTTTTTTGTATCAGAAATCTCAACTCGACACTTGTTTTCAGGATTACATCCTGTTGTTGCATCATTGTTCTTGCCTGCCACCAGCTGTACTGCAGCAACAACCCCTTGCAACAACAGGGCAAGCTTCCTCTCACAGGCAGGCGTGCATCAGTCTGCAGCACACACCTTATGATTTGATTGGGGGTGCCAGCTACATCGAGCTGATAGTCCTTGCTGCTGATTATCACAAAGTTTTTTTAATCTGCCCTCCAGTCCACTATCTTGTCTTGCAGTACCCATTAATCTACCCTCACATGTCTACTGTGGTTGAAAGACCCCCTTACCTCCACTTCCACCTCTCCTGCCTGCCCTCTCTCTTGCATCACCTGATTCAGCCATAAATCATGCAGCAGGCTCTGAGCTGGTTTTGCCAGCTGCAAACACATTACTTGGTGGAATGGCATAATATGAACAGTGACTGGAAAATTGAAGGCTGGTTCCTCTAAATGTGATGAAGCTGAAACTCACTATTCCATATGAACCCAAGACTCATTCTGCATACCTGGACTGGGCAAGAATGTTCCTCTCCTTCTCAACAGGCTCCTTTTCACAACCTTCAACTATGCAATGGTAGTATTCTTTCTGTTGGGCGCATTGCTCTCATCTGACAGTGAAGCACATCTTTACACTTTGTCTGCCAGCCCTGATGCAGAGCTGACAATTCTCATCTTCTGCAGATGTGTGTTGCTTCACATGATGCCTACATAAAAATAAGGACCGCTTGGCCCAACTAATCTGCCCATTTTCCCTACCTATCAGATACACTGCAGATCCTAGTTTACCAGCAACCTACTTCCTCCTACCCCCCTCCTAGCCCCCTCCTACCCCCCCACTATAATTGCATTATGTTGGTCCCATGCATTCTTGAATTCCTCAACTGTTTTTAACCTCACAACCTTCTCAGGAAGGCTGCTCCATGCATCCACCATCCTCACCATGAACAAATGCTTAATCATGTTGCCTCTGAGCCATCTCCCCATCCTCAAATTGCGCCCCCTTGTTCCTGTGCATCTCTTTTTCTGAAATATGCTACCCTCTTGGATGTTGTTGAGTCCCTTGAGGTACTTGAAAGTTTCTATCATGTCCCCTCTCTCCCTCCCTACTTTACTCATGGGTGTACATATTAAGCTCTTTTATTCTTGTTTCATATGGCTTATGGTGCAGACCCTGCACCATTTTGGTTGCCCTCCTCTGGACTGCTTCCTTCCTGTCTATGTCCTTGCTGAGATGGGATCTCCAGAACTGCATGCAGTAGTCTAGATGGGGTCTCATCAACTGTCTGTACAGAGGGATGACAACTTCTTGCCTTCTACTGGTGTTGCGTCTCCCTATGCATCCCAGAATCTCCCCAACCCTCCTTACTGCCTTCTCACATTGCTTGCTTACCTTAAAGTCATCCGATATGAGTACCCCCAGGTCCTTTTCCATTTTTGTTGTTGTTAGTACCCCCCCATTGTGTACTCTTTCCTTGGGTTTTTGTTTTGTTTCCCATGTGCATTACTTTGCACTTCTTTGCATTGAAACTAAGCTGCCATACTATTGACCATTGCTCCAACCTTGCCAAGTCCCTTCTCATCCTTTCCACCCCTCCTTGTGTATCAACCCTGTTGCAGATCTCTGTGACATCTGCAAAGAGGCATACTTTTCCTTCCAGCCCCTCCGCAATGTCACCTATAAAAGCATTAGAGTACCGGTCCCAGTACTGAACCTGTGGTACCCCAGTAGTAACTCCCCTTTCTCCAGAGTGTGCTCTGTTTACTATTACCCTCTGCGTCCTGTAGTCCAGCCAATTTGTTATCCAGGCTACCACCCTGGGACACACTCCCAGGCTGGCTAACTTGTTTATTAATCTTTTGTGTGATACTATGTCAAATGCCTTGCTAAATTCTAAGTAGGCCATATCTACAGACCCTCCCTGGTCTACTACTTTGGTCACCCAGTCAAAGAAATCTATTAGATTTGTCTGGCATGACCTTCCAACTGTGAATCCCTGCTGCCTTGGGTCCTGTGCCCTACTGGCCTCTAGGTACTCAACAATTCTTTCTTTCAGAAGTGATTCCATCATTTTCCCTACCACTGAGGTCAAACTAACAGGTCTGTAATCTTTTGCCTCTGCCTTGCTCCCACTTTTCAGAAGGGGGATCACATCTGCCTTCCTCCAATCCTCAGGTACCACACCATCCTTGCATGATTTGTTAAAAAGGGTAGTCAGTGGTGTCACTAGGCCTCCTCTTAGTTCTTTTAGGATTCTGGGGTGAATCCCATTAGGTCCCATTGCTTTGTCCACCCTGAGATTTAAGAGTTCTTTCAGGACCCTTTCTTCTGTGAATGGACTGGATTCGACTCCCCCTGCCCAGACTGCTTCTATTGTTTGGTTTAGGTACCTCTCCTCTCCTCTCTTCTTCTTCTTTTGTGAATACTGAGCAAAAGTATTCATTCAGTATCTGTGCCTTTTCACTGTCACTCTCTGCCCACCTCCCTTCCCCTATATTATGCCTCACTATCCCTCCCTTGGTCTTTCTTTGCTCCCTAATGTATTTATAAAGAGTTTTATCCCCCTTCTTAACTGAGATGGCTGACTTTTCCTCGGTTTGGGCCTTTGCTATCCTGACTGCCTTCCCCTCTTCCCTCTTCTTTAACTAATACAGTTCTCTGTCCTGCTCCTTCTGTGATTTCTTTTATTTCCTGAATGCTATCTTTTTCTTCCTAACCTTCCTAGCCACTTCTTTTGAGAACCATAGTGGTTTTTACTTCATTTTGGTTTCTTTATTCGCTTGACACAAAAGCTTGTTGCCTCTATGATGTCAGTTTTGATTTTCATCATTGTTCTTCCATCCCTCTGTCCTGCCCATTTGCTAATGCATTCCTTAGGCACGCCCCCATTTTGCCAAAGTCAGCCCTTCTAAAGTCCAGTACCCTTGCTTTTGTATGGCTTTACTCCATGGTTTTGTTTATCGTGAACCACACTGTGTGGTAGTTTTTTGTTCCCAGATAGCTACCCACTTCTAAATCTGTGATCCTCTCTCTGTCCCCATTTGAGGGTACCAGGTCCAAGATTGCTCCCTCCCTCCTGAGTGGGCTCCAACACTAGCAGTTTGAGGCATGCCCCTTGTAGGACATTGAGAATGACCCTACTTTTGGATGTGGCTACAGTAAATGTGCTCCAGTTAACATATGGCATATTCAGGTCTCCCATCAACAATATCTCCCCTTTTTGTTCCATTCTGAGGATGCCTTCTATCATTTTCTTGTCCATTTCCTCCCCCTGAGATGGAATCTGTATACAACCACAGTGCAGATTGTGGTGCCACTACCTGTCTCCAAGGTGACCCACAGTGCCTCCTCTCCTCCCTGTTGACAATTTAGTTTCATTGCTTTGATCCCTTCCCTTATGTAGAGAGCTACTCCTCCTCCTCTTTTGCATCCCCCCCGTCCCTCCTGTAGATTGCCTCTTTCAGACAATCTTCAAGCGGTCTTGTAAGGGCCAGCATTCTCAGGCAAGGCTTTACAAAAATATCATAAATTCTGAGTTCCTTGTGAACTCAATGACCACAGTAATTTCTAATAAAAGTGAAGTCTTATACTCAGACATACTAATTGTTTGTGTAGCAATGAATCTTTGGGACTTTACTATGCAAAATACCTGAAGGAAGGTATCATTACTGAGAAAAAAATGAGAACTGCAGACACATGGGCTGAAGAAATCATTAGATTATTTTCTTTTTTGCAGGTTTAAAATAGGAACAATGAGGGACTGTTTTTTGCAGGTCCCAACACTGCAGATTGGGCACCCCAGTATTGGTGTGATGTTTGGCAGAACTAGGGTTGTGATTCCAGTGTCCCATACTATGGGAGGATCCTGACACCAGGGACTGGGGACTCCAGTGTTGGTATGATGTTTGGCAACACCGGAGGTGGTCACCCCACTATCACATACTATTGGGG
The DNA here is from genome assembly GCA_016271365.2 of Neoceratodus forsteri. Classification (NCBI taxonomy): domain Eukaryota; kingdom Metazoa; phylum Chordata; order Ceratodontiformes; family Ceratodontidae; genus Neoceratodus; species Neoceratodus forsteri. The sequence continues at coordinate 269,081,409 of CM028137.1, forward strand.
AGATGTGAGGGTGATACCAGCAGCAGGACTGAGCACTCACTGCTGTTCTTTTTTTAAAGATCAGGGTCAGGTGGGGGGCACTTCTTGTGGGATTGGGCACCAACTGACAATTTTAAAATATTGTTTTTAAACAGAAATGAACAATACATATATATGTGTGTGTAGGGGAGGAGTGATACTAGTGGTGGGACTGAGAACCCACCACCGTTTTTTCAAAAAGCTGAGTCATGTGGAAGGGAGGATACTGTCGGCAGGATTAAGCTTCCATTGTGATTTTGTTAGACACAGGAACGCTGGCAGGTATGCATGCATGAATGTGCTGATACAGCTGGCCCCACTCTCTTTAATTGTTTGCATCTCATCAAACTAGTGTGAATGAAGGCATTTTTGTTCCACCATAGTTTGCAGAAAGACAATTATGCTTACAACATTCTTTTTCGCTACTGGGCATGTATGAAAAATAGGACAGTTTTTAACAGACAATTGAAAAACAGCACCAAACACAAAATCACACAAGTCTGCACCTTGGGCCAAACTCTATCAAACCTTAAAGTTTCAGGATTCAGATTAAGACCATTTCAGAATTATTGGTGAGCTAAATAAAACTCTAGTTTCAGTGAATTTATGTTTTAACCCTCTGTAGCTTTGCCTGTGCTAAACCAATTGTAACAAAACACAGGGCCCAGAGATCCTGATACTAACTCTGTGTATATTATATTGAAAGGTAGAAAGGGTTTCATTTATATCAGAGATTAACAATTGAAGGCCAGTCTGTCTTAGGCAAGTCATTTAGAGCAGACAGATCAAGGGACCCACATGAGAAAACAAACCTGGATAACGTTGAGAGGAGGGGACATTAGGGCCCTGGAAGTTTCACACAATAGATAATTTTATGGTCACCGAGTGAAGTGGGGAATGTGTCAGCTTCCCGTATGAGATATGTGGTGGAGGGGAAAAGCCAGTTAGTAAGGGAGTGACTAGATAAAGAATTAAGTTTGGTTGCTTACATACATGTTAAATGAAATGAATTTCCTTTCATGTGTTATGAACCAGTTATTTCAAGGAAGGGATGAACTAGATTGTACTAAATACCCAATCACTAAGCTTCACTAGTGTATGCAATGGTGAAATTATAGGCGAACAGATCAAGGAGTGGGTCAAGTTTGGAGGTAGTGCAGCAATAGGCACTGACAAGGGAAATAGGACATGAGAAAGTGATGGAGAGTTTACTAAACAGAAGCTTTTGGAATAGTAAAATGGAGAAGCTATGAACAATCTCAAAATAATGGCAGTTTAGGATACAGCCACCCCACTTCCCCTGTTTCACTGGTCCTGTCGGAATACAGAGTATCCAGGTATGGCAGTGTCAGCATCCCTAATCCTGGTGGTGATTCAAGACTCCAGCATGTCCAGTACATCAAGTAAAGGTGGAATGCACACAGCCAAAGCTGATCAAATTTGTCCAACAAGCCACAGACACTGAGGTGGGCAATGCTCAGCCCCACAGGGAGGGTGAGGATGGAGGTTCAAGGCTGAGCATGGCATCGCAAGGCAACATGAACATTAAGGTGATAAGGAGTTCATGTGAGCATGCCTGCTTATGATGGGCAGAGGGAGAGAGGAGAAATAAGGTGTGGGGAGAGGAAATAGCTTCCAAAGCATATCGTAATGAGACTAAGGAGAAGGGAGCAGGCCACTACAAATAGGTTTGCAGTCAGTGGTGTCTGTGTGCTGGGGCGGGGGGGAGAGTTGGATGCGGAAAGGAAAAGAGAGTGGGGTAGAAGTGGGGTAAGAGGGGGATGGACAGAGGGAGGTGGGAAAGTGTGTAGAGAAGGAGGGTGAAGTGGTCTAGTGAATTTTAAGATATAAGGAGCAATGGGGAACAGGAACATGAGCTAACAGATGGGAAAGCAGAAGAGGTGAGAAAGGAGAAGAGGTGGGAGAAATGGGAAGGGGAAACGAAGGGAGGGTGAGTCCAAGTAGGATACACCACTTTTCTTTTTACCTTCTGATGGGTCAGGTGTTCCCTATTGTTCCATCCTGGGCCCTACTGTGTTCTCCGTTTTTTATCTGAATGATTTCACCAAAGCCTGTCTGTCCTAAAACACTATATACGGTATGTGGATGACACAGTGCAGTATACATGTGGCTCATCAGCACTGGAGTTGGAAACACAGCATCTGTGCCAACCAACTCACCCTAATTCGCCAAAAAAGGTTTTCACGACCGTTGGCACAAAGCAATAACTGGATAAACTCCAGTGCCTTCCCCTCTAGTCTTCACAGCCCTGGAGAGGTTTCCATTGACAAGGCCACTGATTTACAGTGACTGAAATAATGAAATTCAATTCTCAAGATCTGAAATTCTGAGATTGTACCAGTGATTGCTAGTTTAATTTCTGAACTTTACTGGGATTCCACTGACAATCCTTTAGAATTTACATTAATAATTAGAACAAAAGAAGGACTAATAAACAGCAAATTCAATAAAGCAAAATGAAAATAGTAGAGGTAGCATTTTAAAGGAAAAAAAAAACAAGTTCTGTAGTTTTATTGCCCAGATGTAAAATGCCATATTCCATGAAATTCTTTGTTTTTACCGGTATTCAGGCAGTCCAAATCCTGGAATTTTACCTGTTTTCTGATAAAAACTGAAAACTAGTGGTCTTGCCCTATGGTGGTAGTGCCTACATTAAAATACTTTAGAATTTGGCTGGACAGACACCTCACCATTTCCTTCCTTTTTGACACAAACAACAAGCTTCTCCCTAAACACTTAGGGCCAGATATTCAAAACTTTTCCCCGGGGCTAAATTAGCACTGCCTGGTGGGCAAACTTAGCCCGGAGCACAAAGCAAGCTATATTGAAAAGAAAATAGCCCGGTGCAAAACCAGCTGAATATAGCAAGCAAACGAAGCCAGGCAAAGAGGGCCAGGAGTGCAGGGCAAAAATAGCCCGGGAATAATACAGCACTGAATATAGCAACAGGGAAGTACACATTGCTACTGCAGCTCATTAGACCCTGGAGAAAGTCAGTGTTGCAGGTGGAGAACATTGTGTGTGATTGCACAGAGATGTTTCACATCTACTGCAAACAACAATGTAAGTCACACACTGCAAAACTGTACTATGCTGAAGTGAGGTTTGACCGGGGCTAACCTGACTGCACAGTGCTAACACATCAGCCTGGGGCAGACTGGTTAGTCAGGGGCAAACAGGAGCTATATTAAAAGCTCCCATGTAAATGAGCCAATTTAGGTAATCTGTGGGCAAACAGGCACATTTGCATCTCATTAACTGCTGCTTAGCATACATTACCATGCAGTTTGCCGGTGCTACTGCTTGGAGCACAAAGCTCCCCGTTTTAGTCAGAATGGAAGTACAGGCTGGATGCTGCAGGACAAGGCATGCCCACAGCATCCCCTGTTGGTTGGAATGGAAGTACAGGCTGGAAGCAGCAGGAACTGTGTGCCGGCAGGCACAGTCAGTGCATACAGCACACCCATGCATCTGTGCAAGCATGACCTGTAAATATATATATATATATATATATATATTTATACAATGGGGTGGCTGATAAACATTGCAGATAAAAACATGTATTCTCACAAGAGTGAGATAAATTTTGCTGACAGAGGAACTGTGGTAGATATTTACATTTACATACACAGTTCCTATGTCAGCAACTGATATTCTCACAGTAGCTATGTCACTAAGAGTAAGAGGTGCAGGCAGCACTGTTTCTTAGCAACTAAAAGAAATTACATTCACCTGTTACAATAATGAAAGCCTTAGAAAAACACAACGAGTTTTCTGTGCTGTGGATTGCACAGCTGCTATTAATTAAACACAATAGTACTCGTAAACCAATAAATCAGAGTAGTAAAACAGTACACAATACTCATTGACACACAAAATCTATGCAGATTGCAACACAGTACAACGAATTGAAAGCCATGGAAAAGTATCTCAAAACCATTATATTACAGTGCGATACTGAAGCGTTCATGGAGAAGAAATCGGAACAAAAAGCAGACCCAGTAAATGAGCAGGAAAAAATATTTATGAGCTGCTTGCAATTCAAGCTGGATACAGAGCTGCTAAGCAGATGTCCTCAGACTCCGAACTGGAGTAGAAACTGTTACCTGATAGGCAGCACGCAGTGAAATTCTCTGAATTCCAGAGACGTAAAGGACTCTGTTCACAAAGTGAAAATAAAGTCTCACAAGCATCACATATAAATAAATAAAATACGAAAACACATCCTTAAAGTAAATAAAGTTCTTTCCAGCACTGTAACCACATACCGACATGCTGCACACCCGGAAATGTTCTTCTAAATAAAGACACGCCCAGTCACAAACACAACCCAATCAATCTGCAAATCCCGCTGTCAATCAGAAGCGGCAACCAATCATTGCATAGAAACAGCAACCAATAAGCTGTATTTCTACTCTGATTCACACACATCAACCAATAAAAACTCAGCACATGTAGTGACAGCCAATCACACAACTCAAACAGTATCCATTCATAAAAAACTTCACTATGCTGTACCAAAACAGCGTCATTACAATGGAGCACCACTTATACATTAAATAACACCCCTTTTCATCACTTAAACATGCAATTCAGCAACAAGTAACAAAGCTACCATATTGTATAAATCAAACACATGATGGGCATGAGTGGGATATGTAAAATATTGTCACTCCTGCCTCGTGAGTAATGAATATTTCACTCTGCAGGAATTGACAATATTTTACATATCCCACTCATGCCCATCATGTATCCCCTATATATATATATACACACACACACACACACACAGATCGATAGCTAAACGCAGACACACTGCCCGTGGCCACTGTGGCCATACATGCCCTGGAGGATGGCCCTTCCAACAACATAGGTACCCCACTGCAGTAGTGGGTGAAATACAGTGGGGGAACTCAATGCATGGGACAGGCATAAGGTGAACCTGGTGGGGGCAGGAGACCATAGGCCATAGGTTCACTAGGATATGCAGCATATCCATTAGATAGGGAACAGGGCAGAACTGCCTGAGCAATTCCTTCCCTGCCATCATGGTCCCTGTTCCCATGTGTGCCTGTTACACACCCTGGCATACCCCTCAGCTCTTGTGTTACTGAAAAGAAGGACATGGACATATCTGGACACTCAAGATGAGGGACAGATGAAGGACAAGGCAGTTTCAAGGGGTAAAATGAGGGATGTCCCTCATAAACAGGGACAGTTGAGAAGTATTTACCTTGGTAAGCTAGTGTCTTCCCCCCCCAGCATGGTCCCTGACCCCTGGTAGCCCCGACAATCAAAGAAATACCTTGTGATCTAGTGGTCCCCCACCCCCCAGCACAATCCCTGACCCCCAGAAGCCCCATAAATCAAAGGAATACCTGGTGATGTAGTGGTCCCCACCCCTCCAGCACAATCCCTGACCCCAGATCAAGTAAATATTAGATTGTTTCCTGGTAGTCTACTGGTCCCCCCACCACACAGCAATCCCAACCCCCATTACAAATAAAAAGTAATTCATTTCCCTGATAGTCTAGTGGTCCCCCCACTCCCCAGCACGTATCCAGACCACCATTACAAATAAAAATCAATTCATTTCCCTGATAGTCTAGTGTTTCCTCCACCCTCCAGCACATATCCAGAACCCATTACAAAGAAAACATAATTCATTTCCCTGGTAGTCTAGTGGTCCACCACCCCACAGCACATATCCAAACCCCCATTACAAATAAAACCCCATTTGTTTCCCCTGGTAGTCTTGTGGTCCTCCTACCCCCCAGCACATATCCAGACCCCGGTTATAAATAAAAATCAATTTGTTTCCCTGGTAGTCTAGCGGTCCCCCCCCCCCCAGCACATATCCAGACCCACCAATACACAAACTACTGTACCTTAGCTCTGTTGCAAAATTTACTGTACATACATCTTGAACACAGATTAAACATCCCAGTACTTCAGCCACATTTGGGTTTTCCTCAGTGGGCATGTAGCCAGATCCCAAGACCACCTATAAATACTGTACAACTAAATTAAAGTGACAGCGCACATTAAAGTAACACAATTCATTTATATAGTGGTACCTATGCAGATGAACAAGCAGGGGAAAAGGGGGTATCTTGGTAATAATAATAACAAACAAATTAAAGGAGACAGATATGGAAGGTAACTGAAGAGAAATATTAGAGAAGAAGGTAGAGGATTTAATAATTACACAAATGTAAATTCTTCAAATGCAAACTGAAAGTGATTAAAAAAGGTCAAAATTCATGCCAAAAGTTAGTATAACATTTGTTCTAGAAATATTTACATAGAAACATAGAGACATAGAAGTTGACGGCAGATAAGGACCTCAAGGCCCATCCAGTCTGCCCATTTATTTTTCTACGTTATGAATGTGCCATTGGCCTTTGCTCTGTCAATGGCCTATCTATTCATACTCATCTGTATTGCTCCATTATGCTTATCCCATGCCTGTTTGAAGCCCTGCACTGTATTCATATCCACCACTTCCTGAGGTAGGCCGTTCCATGCATCCACCACCCTTTCTGTGAAAAAGAACTTCCTCACATTACCCCTTAATCGGCCTCCCTCTAATCTCATGCTGTGTCCTCTTGTCCTGATATTTTTCTTATATTGAAACATGTTAGACTCTTTCACCTTGTTAATGCACTTAAGGTGTTTGGCTGTTTCAATCATATCACCTCTATCCCTCCTTTGCTCTAAGGTATAAATATTGAGTTCAGTTAATCTGTCCTCATATGTTTTCTGATGTAGTCCCTGCACCATTTTGGTTACCCTTCTCTGGACTGTCTCAATTTGGTTAATGTCCTTGTGAAGGTGTGGCCTCCAGTACTGCACATAATACTCCAGATGGGGCCTAACTAGTGTCTTGTAAAGAGGAATTATTACCTCCCTCTTCCGACTTGTGATACCCCTACTAATATACCCCAACATCCCTCTATCCTTACCTACCTACCTATTTGCTTTTTCTTATCAGTTGTAAGTACATAGAGAATAATGAATAAACAACTGTGTGTTAAGAAGATTTTTTTACACACCCAAAGTGTGTGATGACCACAAAACTCTCAAGAGCGAAGCTTGAGAGGTTTATTAGGTCATCACACACAAAGGGTATGTAAATAAACATCATAGACACACAGTCATCTATTCTTTATTTTTTATAATTACAATTGCTTGCTCAGCCCCTCCACTCCATGTGCATGCTCGCAAACACACACACACACACACACACACACATACACAGACACTCGCTGTCTTTCACCCTCTCCAATAGGGACATTCTTTTTCTTAACATAAGTAGTGCTCTTACAGTACAGACAATATTTTCCTTTCTTAAAAACAAAATCACAGTGTAGAACCATGGCTGTGTATAATTAGCACTGTAGGTAGTCAGCTGTGGCTGTTCCTGATCTCAGTCGCTGTCTCCCTAAGCTGACAAACACCAGCATCAACCAGATACTTTCAGGCTGGATCAACCAGATAAATACAGAGAAAGTAAAATGATGCATAATGAGAGTGAAGGAAACTTAATGCGGCTCCTCGCTAAGTGAGAAACAGAGCCACCATGTTTCTTGATATGTTCGGCCTGTCCACACACAGAATAGGAGCCAATGAGGTGGCATACTGCAAATGAGTGACACAAAATGCTGGAATAATTGGTTATACCAGTTATTATTGTATTTGAAACACAGATCTACTCTGTGTGATCAAGGAGGTCACCAGTAATTATATGGAACACATTCCGAAGAAAGGGGGTTACTAGTGGAGTACCTCAGGGCTCAGTACTGGGTCCAGTCCTCTTTAACATCTTTATAGGTGACATTGCAGAGGGTCTGGAGGGAAAGGGATGCTTCTTTGCAGATGACACAAAGATCTGTATCAGAGTTGTTACACAAGAGGGAGTAGAAAAGATGAGGAGGGACTTGGCAAGGTTGGAGGAATGGTCAGACATATGGCAACTTAGATTCAATGCAAAGAAGTGCAAAGTAATGCACCTGGGAAACAAAAACCCAGGAGAAGAGTACACAATAGCAGGGGAGGTACTAACAACAACAAAAATGGAAAGGGACCTGGGGGTAGTCATATCAGATGACCTAAAGGTGGGAAAGCAATGTGAAAAGTCGGTAAGGAGAGCCAGGGGGATACTGGGATGCATAGGAAGGGCATCACAAGTAGAAAAGGGAAGTGGCTATCTCTCTATACAGACAGTTGGTGAGACCCCATCTGGAGTACTGTGCAGTTTTGGAGACCTCATCTACGTAAGACATAGACAGGATGGAAGCAGTCCAGAGGAGGGCAACTAAAATGGTGCAGGGTCTGCAGCAGAAACCATATGAAGAGGACTGAGAGAGCTTAATATGTATACTCTTGATGAAAGGAGGACAGGGGACATGATTGAAATTTTCAAGTACCTCAAGGGAATCAACAAAGTCCAGGAGGGTAGCACCTTTCAAAATATAGATATGTAAGAATAAGGGGACAATTTAAAAGATAGAGAGGACGGCTCAGGGGTAATGTTAGGAAATGTTTTTCACGGAGAGAGTGGTGGATACATGGAACCGCCTTCCTGAGGAGGTCGTTGGGTCTAAAACAGTGGGGAAATTCAAACGTGCATGGGACAGACATAAGGCAATTATAGTGGGGGGTTGCAAGAAGTAGGCTGTTGGTTAACTAGAATCTGCAGCTTATCCAGTAGATAGGGAAATGGGCAGACTGGGTGGGCCAAGTGGTCCTTATCTGCCTTCAAAGTCTATGTTTCTATGTTTCTATTACAATACTCTATATATGATCCTTCCATAATAGCAAACAAAAGAACAATGGAAACTTAAGTCACATACATAATTTAATTTGTTTCACAACAGGATGGCAATAGGAAAGAATATATCACCTGGACTTTTCTCTGGACCTAAAAGGGGACCAGGACCAGTAACGAAAGAGCAAAAATTAATAAAGCACATGGGCATGGATATTCAGACTGCACCTGGCAGTGGCGCAAGCCTGAGCGCAGTGCAACTGGGATGAGCCGGGGCCAGGACCAGGTGATATTCAATGGTGATGCTCCATGGTGCAGCCCTGTTAAATATGGCATGGACTGCACACAGCGCAGTGGCACTGCACTGGTGCAAGCCACCGATAGGGAGCATGGGTATGCACCTGCATAAATGCAGTTACGCTAGGTGCATCACCCACGATATTCAGCAGAGGGCATGCAAATGAGGCCATAATATATGCAAGGTGCAGATGGGGCCATTTCCATGTCATTATGGCCCCATTTGCATGCCTTGCACAGGGCAGCCCGGTGACTTGCGTCTGGCACCCTGCACAGCATGATGTGTGCACAGTGGGGGTCCCGGGGCAGCCCCCACTCTGTTGTCATGATTGTGGTAAATTGCCTTAGAACGACTCCCTGGTAGTCTAGTGGACCCCCCTCCCACTCGAGTCCCCGATCGCCAGTAAATAACACATACATCATGCCCTGGTAGGCTAGTGGGCCACCTTCCCTCCTGATACCCTGGGAAACATCTAGTACTACAGTCCCTGATGTTCTAGTGGACCCCCCTCCTGATTCCCTGATATCTGTCCATTAATACCTTCCCTGGTAGTCTAGTGGGCCCTCCCCTTCCAATTTCCCGATCATGGTAAATCACCGTCTTAAAATTCCCTGGTGATCCAGTGGCACCCCACCCTCCCACCCATACAGGACCCTTACCCACCCATCCCCCCCCGTCATTGGCAGGTGGCTGCAAACCACCCACATACCACCCAGCCACCAGCTGAATGACAGGTACAATATGGGCTGTGGGTCCATTGGTCCACAGTGTGAACCAATGAGCTTGCAGGGCATACTGTACTAGACAGTCCCAAATATGAATGACTTCATTCACATATTGGGACTGTCTATCTAATATGCCCTGTAAGTCCATTGGTATACACTGTGGACCAATGACTACAACCCTACTGTACCTGTCATTTGGCAGGTGGCCGGACAATATGTGGGTGGGTTGCAGCTCGCCACCAATGATGGGTGGGAGTGGGATAGAGCAGGGTCCTGTATGGGTGGGAAGAGTGGAGGTGCCACTGGATCACCAGGAAATAGTATTATGGCAATTTACTTCGATCAGGGAATCGGGAGGAAGGGAGGCCCACTAGACTACCAGGGAAGGTGTTAATGGACATATATCAGGGAATCAGGAGGGGGGTCCACTAGAACACTAGGAACTGTATTACTAGACATTTCTCATGGTATCAGGAGAGAGGGCAGCCCACTAGACTACCAGGGCATGGAGTATGTGTCATTTACCTGCGATCAGGGACTCGTGTGGGAGGGGGGTACCACTAGACTACCAGGGAGATGTGGGTGCTTGTGAACGGTGTTCTGGGTGGGCGGGTGGCCACCCACAGCTGGTGGCTGCTGTGTTGCATCCTGCTATACAGCAGCATGCCAGTGGGTGGCCAGGAGTTGTTCCACTACTTCACAGACTCAACTTTGAGCCCCCCTATGTGGCGCAATGCAAGGTTGCACCAGCATATATGCCGCACATCCCAGGCTGAATATCGGGATGTGCCGCATATGCATGGGCAAGCCCCCTACATCGGCACTGCATACAATTACATTGTGCCTCGGTGCATCGAGATTTGCACTGCACCAGGCAGCCCTTTCAATATCCCACTGGGGCGCATTGCGGAGTTGCACCAGCGTGTCTCTTTTGTGCCAGGAGCCTCCACTTTGAATATCTGGGCCCCTGTCTTCATTCCCTTAAAAATGAAACAGTCAACTTCCTCATTTTGGCCTGTTAGTTAAACAATATTTAAAGACACTCTCCACCATGTATCCTCTTGCAACAACCTATTTATCCTATCCCCTCCTCTCCTCAGAGGTGAAACATGTTCCATTCCCATAATGGAGAAGAGACATGCATCAGAATTATTAGTACCTTGAAAGTGTACACCCAGGGCATTTTTCATTTTTTAAGTCACAATTGCACAAATGTGCTCTTGAATCCACACCTTTAAAGGCTTCACTGTGCATCTGATGTGTTTTTTATATGGGCATCAGGTAATATAAGTCATGAAGGAAGTGATACAGGGTATGAATTGCATGGTCGGATTTATCTTTACACAAATTATGCCATGGTGTAGGGCCCCGTGGTTCAGGAGGGCCCCCACAACACTGTATTTTTCAGTATTTACTTCCTAGTGGCTGACCATGGCTGCCGACCGGCTGTACAACTTGCCATACTGTTATGCAGCTGGAGGCTGGGCTGCAGGGTCATTTATTTTAATTTGCATGTCAATCATGCCACAGCACCAAAAATTGTCAAATGCCAAAATAAAAATAACTCTCCATCCTTTCAGACTCTCTGGGTGGCTTCAGCTCTGCCTTTCAGCCAACCTGCCTGTGTGAATGATATGACCGCACTGCACAACCAACCATGTCTCATCAAGGTAAGGCAAGACAAGACAAGGCAAACATTGTTTAAAAGATGCCCAATCCCAGAGTCTCTGGGCACCTTGCAAACAAATAAGCACATATTCAAAAATAAATTAATAATAACATATAAATAATAATACTTCATATAAACAGTACCCATAGACAGTAAACTGAAACAATAAATTTTCAACAACAATAATCCGATCAAATCTATAAATTATTAACTTAATCCAGAAATGCCTGAGTGAATAGGAGAGCCTTAACACAGGCCTCAAATACCTCCAAAGTAGGGGCCCCCTTAACCCCAGAGGGAAGTGAATTCCACAGGTAGGGACAGCAACACTAAAGGCCCTGTCGCCAGCCAATTTCAACCTTGTCCTGGGAATCGCTAGGGGGCCTCCACAGGAGGAATGGAGGGGGTGAACCGAGAGAGCAGGTACAAGAAGGTCTAACAGATAACCAGGTCCCTGACTGTGTAGGGCCTTATAGGTGGGAAGACCCACCTTAAAGAGGATTCTCTACCTGACCGGCAGCCAATGCAGCTCATGCAACACTGGTGTAATATGGCAAAATTCTGGCTGCCCAGTAAGTAACTGGGCAGTTGCATTTTGCACTAGCTATAATCTGTGGAGGAATCCTCCCATGACCCTGAGGTAGAGCGCATTTCAGTAGTAAAGCCTTGATGTAACTAAGACATGCATCAAAGTGGGGAGATCCAGAGATGGAACAATGGCCTTTATCCTGGAGCTATTTCTGAGATGGAAAAATCAGGAGCGGACAGTGGAAGATATCTGCATCTCCATGGTCAAACTCCTATTCAGAATAAGGCCAAGATTTCACAGAGGGGGGCCTTCAATGGAACAGATCCCAGAACAAGTCCAGTCTCTGGTTCAGAGGCCATCCTATCACACACTCTGTTCAACTCCACCACCAATACCTCCATCTTATTAGGGTTCAGTCACAACCAGCTAGATGCCATCCAGTCTTTGATCTCAGCAAGGCAGCTGTTAAACACATCTACTACGCTGGATGTTCCTGGGGCAAAGGATAAATATAGCTGGGTATCATCAGCATAGCAATGAAAACCCAAGCCATACTTCCTAATGATCCTTCCCAGGGGTAGCATGTACACTACGAACAACATTGGGACCAACACCGATCCCTGATGTACTCCAAAAACTAGGGGACTGGGGTGGAGGAGAAATTCCCCATCACAAACCATTGCCTCCTGTTGGTTAAATAGGACTCAAACCAGCAGATGACGGTGCCAGTGAGTCTGCACAACTCCTTAAGGCGGTCTAGTGACACACAATGGTCCACAGTGTCAAATGCTGAGGAGAGATCAAGGAGAACAAGAATTGTCTTTTCTCCTTGATCTCTAGACCTGAGGAAATCATTCTGCACCCGAACAAGTGCAGTTTCTGTGCTATGCCTCACCCAAAACCCTGACTGGAAGTGTTTGTACAACTCACAGGTCACGAGGTGCTCCTCCAACTGAAGAACCACTAACTTCTCCACAACCTTCACCAAAAAGGGAAGATTGAAGATAGGTCAGTAATTTGCCCTAACCTCTGGGCCCAACGATGGTTTCTTTAAGAGTGGTCTCACCAATGCCTCCTTCAAGGCATCAGGGAAGACCCCCTCTGATAAGGAACACTGGACAATCAGCACAAACACCTGGCCAACAGTGTTGGTGCATCTCATAAAGAAGCTTGTCAGCACTGGATCCAGTTCACAAAAAGTGTGCTTCAGACTGGTCACCACCTCAATTACCTCACTTACCTCCACTGGTCTAAACTCCCCCCCCAACCAAGCAGAGTGCACTCAGAACACTTCTGGCAACCACTGCCAGCAATAGCATTGCTGACTGGAGGAACTCCCTGCTGGATACTGGGCAGTCTGTCCAAGAGGAACCAAGCAAACTCTTCACATTCAGCATCCAAAAAAAACCTTCTTCTGCTGTAGACAAGCAGGGTGAAGTAGCCTGTCCACAGTCTGAAAAAGTATAGCTGGTCGGTTCTTCCTGGCAGCAATCTCCCTGGACAGGAACACTGCCTTCTTATGGTTGATTGCCCCCTGGTATGCAATAATGCACATGCAGGGCCAGTTTGTCCTCCTCCAGGCCGGAACTTCTCCAGCACTGCTCCAACCTCTGAGCCTTTCTTTTCATCTCCCTGAGGTCCCCATCAAACCATGGGGACCTCAGGTAAGAAGATTTGGGTCATATATGGACAGGTGCGAGAGAGTCAATGGTGTCAGATAGCACTCTATTATAAGAGCCCATCATGGCACCAACTCCTCTGATGCATGCGTTACCCACACCAGATAGATCAGCTGCCACCAAAAAACCCTCCGGGGTCAATTTCCTCAAAGGACAACAGCTCATCATCTCTGTAGGGAGAGGGCATCCGGTGGGAGCCCCAAACATGAACTGCACCGTGCAATGATCTGACCATACCACCCGATCAATCTTGAGATTGTTTATCTCAAGCCCCAGAGAGAACACCAGGTCCAACGTGTGGCCGCCCTGGTGTGTTGCGGCAGAAACAACTTGCAACAGGCCCAGTGATGACATAATCTGGAGTAGGTTATGACCAAGCCTAGAAAATTCATCGTCAGCCCAAACATTGAAGTCCTCTAAGACAATACATCTGGGGGTTTCCATTGTTTCGCAGTCAATGGATTCGGCAACCTCCTGCAAGAAATTCCTCACTGCCCCAGAGGGGCGGTAAATAAGTCAGAGAAGACATCACATTGAGATGGAGCAACTAGTGCGAGGTGGGGGTATACCCAGAGACTAGAGTCACAGTCATGGACTCATCACTCATGGACACTCGCCACCACCGTCCAGTCAGGGACAATCTTTTTTTTTGTTGTCCGAATGAGGGATGTCATCGTGTCATGGTGCAGGCCACAGTGCAGCATCACCGCATGCTGACTGCTGCTTTGTAGCCAGACACAAAGAATGCTTCTGATGGGGGGGAGCACCTGGTGGGTGGCGGATCTCTCTGACCTCTGGACTGACCGACCAGTCAACTCCTGTCTTGTGAGGTCATTGAGGAGGAGTTGAGTTTGAGTCCCACAGACATCAGTCAGGCAGGCCAAGAAGAAGGCCAGCAGTCAGTCACCGCCACCACAGCCACCACACCAGTCAGCAGGAGGTAACAGTACAGGTATGTGTTAAAATAAAATCTGATGCTGCTTTTTGTTGTTGCTTACACTTATGTTGCACCAGTCAGAGAACAGAGAAGGCTTGGTGATTTGTAAGTTTAGGGCCTGGGGGGGAGAGAGATCGAACCTGAAAACAGACCAACCGTTACTGTCCTGATGACCTCACTTACACACAGGGTGGGGGACTGGGAGTTTTTGGTGGGAGGCTGCCAAGACAAGTAATATCCATGGCTGCCTAAGTTAATACTATCCACATAGCTAATGTAAACTACATTCACAAACCCTGTTTGTTTGGTGAGAACCACGTGTGGGATCATTGTCTCCATTCCAACCTGCAAGCCAGTATCTTAGCTAAGAAGATCTTGACATGCACTTTGAGCAGTAAGATAGGGTGTGATTTGGGAAGGAGAGTGATCAATGTTTCTGTCATAGAAAGTGGTACTGACAGTGCCTTGTTAGACTAGGCTTCAGAGAGTGTGTTCAACAAAACAGAACCAAGATTTGGAAGAAAAAATGTCTGGTAGAAGTGACAGTCTGCTGGGAATCAATCAAAAGAAGGAGGTTTCCCCTTAAGAAGGGCCATGACTGTGGCATGGAGCTCAAGAATGCCTATGGGGGCTTCCAAGATGTATACCACAGACTGGAAGACTTTTGGGATATTAGTGGTTGCCAGAAACTTCTGTAAATGGTGGGTAGGGGTGCAAGGGGCTTCTTTGTGAGCAATAAAAGTCAGTATAAAATGCTTCAAATGCCTTTCCAATGTGTTCCTGGGAAAAAGTGACTTGTCCTGAAGGATGAAATGTACTGCTGATATGCCTAGTAGACCATTAAAGCTTAGTTCTGTAAGCAAGTATCTATCTATCTATCTATCTACAGCATATTATCTAAGTAGTTTACTGGCCTTCTCTCCTGATTGACTCCTAATGTTTTTGAGCTGTTTTGTGTATAGTTCATTGTGTCACATTGGTGAAGTCGGAGAGTATGCTAATTTGATATCTACAGTAACCTGGGTCATTAATTTCTTTGGGGTGCTTCTGTTTGGCATGTAAAGCATATGCAGTAAATAAATTCATCCTCTGAGATGCCTTTATGTGTATTATAGTGTCAATTTTGCTATATCAGGGGTGTTGTTGATGTGAATAGAGCTATCTTATCAGGAAGCCATGTCTTAAAGTTCTCTTTGCAGAGTAAAAGTGTGTCCATGCACCAGTGCAGAGGTGAAGTGGACTTTGACAAGAGCACTGTAGTAAGGAGCACACAAGCATGGTCAGAAATGACAATTGGGCCAAAGTATGCATGATGCACACAGAAAGATCTGACTTTTTTTGCAGGAAGAAGAAGTCAGTGCATACTACTACTGTGGTGTGGGTAAGAATAAAATGAGAAGTCGTCGCACCCTTACCCAGTAGGATTCAACTTTCTCCATGGGTCTGTTAGTTGAAGTTTGCTAGTCAGTGCACACAGGACTTTCTTTGACTTAGTTGTGGTTACAGAAGTGCTATGCAACCCATCCACAGAGGACATGCTATATAACAGTAATAGTTTTCCTGCAGACTGTTCTCTGTGACTGTCTCCTGGTGAAATACATAAACCCTTGTGTGCCACCGGGGTTTATGTATTTTACCAGGGGACAGAACCATCTGCAGGAAAACTATTATATATCTAGAATGTCCTGTGGCTGTGAAATCTTTCTGAGGTCAGTGCTGACTGTGATAAGGTGACACACATGCTATAAAATGTGCTGTGATGTATGTTATATTTGTAAACCATTGAGGGTCTGCCTGCCTACAATTTCACAGGATATGCCTGCATGGAATGATGTGCAAAGTACTGCATGCCTGTGCATTGAACATATCACATCTTCCATACCCAGAAATGAGGATGGAATGTTTACAGCCTGGAAGAATTCATGTGCCATAGTGTTCGATCTGTACATGACAGTGTTACAGGGATGAATGTAAGGCTGTTGGAATCCTAACAGCCAATCAGAGTGCAACATTTTTGAGAGCCTTTCTAAATAGAAGTTGTCTTTGCACAACTCTATATTATATAGTTCCTGATATAATGTTTTTTTTCCCTATAGTGTTTTTCCCCAACTTCATCAGTGCCCTCAGACCTCCCACTCTTTCAGGCCCTCTCAATGAGACAATTCTCTGCCACTGAACTCAACATGCTGCATTGTCCTGGTACCAGTGTGTCCTTCAAGTTCAGGCTTCAGGTATTGTGTTTTGTCAGTCAGAATGTTGGCTTGTTTGCTTTGTCAGAGAAGTGCCACTGTATTTAAAAAAAGGCAAAGAAGCTTACATAAATCTGCTGGTTCTAATGATTGTTGTGATTTCTTTAAAGGATGGTTATTTTATTCCTTTTTTTCCTTTCATGTGGCATGTGGGTGTGTATGACCATTTGACTTAGAATGCCAATTTGATGGAGTGAGAAAACAGATGTGGCAGAGAAGTGGTATAGCAACCTCTAAAATCAGTTACTTGTTATAGAATCTGGAAATAATTTTATAATACAATGACTATACGTATGTAATGGAGGACAGTGAGATCAGTAGTTAGTTTATTACTAGGAATTTGAATTCCAATTGGAGGATGTATTCTGTGGTTCTTTCTATTTATTTCAGTAAACTACCACAAGCAGCTTAATCTGTTTCAAGATCAGTTGGCGTTCATCTGTGTGGGGGACATACCTCTCAACTGTCCCTGATTTTCAGGGATGTCCCTGATTTTGCCTCAGAAATTTCTTCTGCCCCTCCTAAATTTGGCATTTCTGTTACTGAAGAGCAGGGATTTGAATCATAAAATAATGCCAGCCACTGTTGTTACAGTCTAGTTCTCATTAAGAAAATGCTATTCATGCTAACAAGCATGTTGTACACAGCTTCTGGAACTACTATTACTATTTTCTCAGATGTGTCCCTGATTTTGGTCACCTGTCCCTGATCATTTTAAGCCTTGTCCCTGATTTGTGATGAGGGAGGTTGAGATGTATGGTGGGGGATGATTGTGAAGGGGGATGGTCAGCTGCAAAAGTGGGGTGCTAGGCTAGCTGCACAGTGCACACTTGAGCAGACTTGCTGGAACATGTGGCTTGATTCTGTTGCCAAGTAATAATTAAGTGAGCAGCTTATTGGTTGAAATTAAGTTTTTCCCCCTTTTTGTATGCAGGCTGGTTGTCAAGCAACATGTCTCTGAGAAAATATATCAGTGGTGCTGAAAAGATGAAGCACCAACAGCTGTGGGATGAGGCAAACAAAGCTATTGGGGACAGAACACTAAAGTTGGAAACGTTCTTTAGAAATTCACCAATGAGGACAGCAAGCAATAATGATGGCTGCTCAGCTGCACACTGCAAGCAACTATCTACGCCTTTGGACACAGAGCGGGTATCTTCTTTTGAACCTGATACACAGCAAACTCCTGCTATCCCTGGTATCATGCAAGTCTGATCTTCACAGCATGCCACACAGGACACTTCAGGATATAGTACTGTGCCACCGAGTCCTACCACCTCTGGTATTGTCCAAGTCTCATCTTCACAGACTGCCACACAGCTCACTTCTGGTGCTGGGTCTGGCTGTAGTACTGCACCTAAAACATTGAAAACATCTTCTGATTCTGGTTTGTGGGGCAGTTTATCGAAGGAGTACATTGAATACTGGATTTCAAATGGTCCTTCTTCTTGTCAAAACCAACAAGAAACCTTCAAACATTCCCAGATGGACATTTCAAACAGAGTACAATACTTCTCCAAGAGTCTCTTCTGTGGGAAGACAGTGAATGGTGAACAGTACAACCATGAATGTCTTTTATATTCTCCAGCAGTTGGGAACATTTATTGTTTTTGCTGCAAGTTACTGTCCACAAGCTCCTCACAGTTTGCTACTGATGGATTCAGTGACTGGAGTAACATGACCAAGCTAATCAAATCGCACAAGAACAGTGAAGAGCACCAGACAGCAATACTTACCTGGCTAAAAAGAACTTCTGCCAGGGGTTGCATAGATGTTGAACTGCAGAAACAACAGGAAAGTAAGAAAAACTAGTGTAGATCAGTGCTCCTTAGAGTTGTTGAGGTGATCACATTTCTAGCTGAGCGTGGACTGGCATTCAGAGAAGATGATGAGCTAATAGGCTCACCAAAAAATTGAAACTTTCTTGGCATGCTTGAGGTAGTAGAAAAGTTTGATCCATTTCTCACTGCCCATATCTCATGGTATGCAATCCTGGCAAGGGAATCCAAGCTATTTATCATCTTCAGTTTGTGGTGAACTTATACAACTAATGGGCGCCAATGTTCTGACAGTAGTGTGCAACGAGGTTCGAACTGCAAAATATTTCTCTATTTCTGTTGATTCAAATCTAGATGTGAGTCACATAGACCAGCTGACATTTGTTGTTCAATTTGTCAATGCAAGTGGTGAACCCATGGAGTGTTTTTTGAAATTTGTACCTATACACAATCACACTGGAGAAAACTTTCAGGATTACATGTTTGACACACTGAAGGAACTGGACCTCAGTGTTGAAGACTGTAGAGGTCAAAGCCATGATAATGCAGCCAACATGTCTGGATAGTACGCAGGCCTGCAGGCACTACTAAAAGAGATTAATTCACTGGCTGACTATGTGCTGTATGCAGCACATTCATTGAATTTTGCTGGTACTGCAACTGCCAACTGTTGCCTAGAAGCAGTTAAATTCTTCAGAACAATGCAGCAGATATATGCTTTTGCAGCTGGTTCTATGAGGTGGTGGAACTCTCTGACAGAAGGACTGACTCCCAACAAGAGTGGGAGAATCCTAACACTAAAGACCCTATCATCGACTTGATGGCATTATCATGCAGAATCTGCCAGGGCTCTATCTTTGAACTATCGCACCCTCTATAACATATTGATGAATCTGGAAAATGATGAACATGAACCAGCAGACATGAGGCTCACTTGCAAGTCATTGGCTAATGCATTATGCTGACTGGAAACAGCCTTAATGTGTGAACTGGAGAACAGAATCCTGCAAAGATTCCAGATGTGCAATACCCTTCTTCAAAGTACAAGAGTGGATTTGACAGAAGTTGCTGCTGTGGTTTTGTCTCTAGAAGATTTCATTACTTATTTGAGACATCAATTTGAAGATATCGAAAGGGCAGCAAAGAACATAATGACAAATGTGGCCCAAGCCTATTCAAGTGAGGGTACCAGAATCAGATGACCAAAACGCCATGCTGATTATTCGTCAACACCTCAAGACATCCTTACAGGCTCCCAAGACTTTCAGGTGGAGCCATTCCTTGTGATAATCAACCAGGTGAATAATTCATTACAGCAGCATCAAGCAGCTTACCAACAATTGTCTGATAATTTTGCATTTCTGCGGCTATTTTTGATAATGATGCAACACAGTTCCATATCAATGCATCATGCATCATCAGCAACTATGCAAAAGATCTTGATGCAAACTGTGTTGATGAGTTTCTGCATTTTCTTGACTTCCTATTGCATGTCAATATCAAGTGAAGTGCACAAGTGATGATGAAATATATGAGGCAAAGAGATGATCTGGTCGAATCTACCTTTTCTAACGTAGCAATCGCTCTCCGATTATTGCCAACTCTGCCAGTAACAATCTGTGACAGAGAACAATCCTTTTCAAAACTGTCCTTGATAAAGAACTGCCTGAGATCACCAATGACACTGGACAAGCTGGACATAACTCTGGTATTGTTTGCATCCATCCTACCTGTGCCAGCTTGTTTGTATCTATGTCTTAATTTACTGTTATACTTATGTGTTGTACTGCTATACTGTGTATTTTGGTTTGTCTTACTGTGACAAGGTACCTTTGTAAATGAGCCTATGGCTCAAAGGTTTTCCAAACTGCTGTTTAAATAAAATAAAAATAAAATAAACAAGCTGAATTCACTTGCCATACTTTCTATTGAGGTTGATGTAACAAGGGCGCTTAGTTTTGAGGCTATAATCAGCATATTCGCTACCCAGAAATCATGCAGGAAGCAATTCTAGCTACTTGTCTGCATCTACCTTGTCATGGACTGAAGCCATACTCTTTTTCCTTTTTTTCTACTTCTGTATGAACTGTTTCATATTATTCATCTACCACCTGGGTGGGAATAGATTTATTTCTAAGATGCATAATATACATCATTTGGAGTTCTTCTACATTCACATAATTCATATCTGATTAGCTGTCTGCCACATGTCTGCCTCAGACTGTGAAGCTATAGTATTATATATTTACTTTCAAGTTCTGTGTGCACTGTTTCATGTTCCTCTACAGCCTGGAGAATAGAATTATTTCTAAGATGCGTAATATACACCATTTGGTGTTCTTCTGGAGTCAAAAAGAATTGATATTTGATTAGATGTTTTCCACTTGTCTGCCTTGCACTGTGAAGCTAATACACTATGGAAATGTATTTACTCTGTTCCTGTGTGACTGACCACCCACCCCCACACCTACTGCTTTGACTCTAGGTGGTACATGGCCTCTAGGGGTTCCTATCTATCCCACCTCTGGTCTGCCCCCCCCGGGTGATGTATGCCCTCCAGCTAGGGGGCTCTTGTCCATTCCCTGTCCCACCCCCCACTGGTCTGCTGCCCTGGGTTGTGCATGTACTTGACTTTACTGGTCCCTTCCTGTCCATTTCAACACCAACTGATCTATCCTGGTGGTGCATTCTCTGAGTAGTATGGGTTCCATCCTGTCCATCCTCCCAGTGGTCTGTCCTGGGTGGTGTGTTCCCTTCACAGGTTCAATCCTCTCACTGGTCTGAATTGTCTGATGCATGCCCTGTGGGGGTCCCTGTCAATCACTCCCATTGGTCTGCCTGGGAATATTATAGAGTTTTTTTGAACATGCATAATATGTCATCATTTGGTGTTCTACATTCCCACAGAATTCTTATTTGATTATTGTGTATACATACTTCTACTACTTCAAGTATGTCAATAAAGTTTCCATTGTTTGCAGAGCATATTAGCTAGTCATCTCCTCTTATACATGTTGACTGCTTGGACTGAAGCTATATTATATTGCACTTATGTATATGTACTGTTTATTTCTGTATGCACAATTTCATATTCTTTTTTTAACCACAAAATATGAAGTGGTGCATAGTGTATACAAAAGTAAACAAAACAGTGAGTGTATACAGAATTAAAATATAAAGCTTCAGTCCAAGCAGGCACATAGGAAAAATCTTTGGTATTTTTTGTATTTCCAAGATGTATAATACATCTTTTGGTGTTTTTTACATTACCACAAATGATATCTTTAAAAATAAATAAGTATTAATATTGTCAAAACTGAGTTAATTTGGCATTTAATTGTCATTCTGAATTGTGTTGTTTATAATCAATGGCATGTGACCTGTCAAGTCATGTGGCATAAAACACATAGCATTATAAACCACATCCTGCTTGAGTACCTTGGTCATTGCTGCCTTGCTGACCCAGCACCGTGGAACAGTTGGATGTTGACATTTAGGGGCTCGCCAGGCCACATAATATAACTTGGAATAGGGCCCCTACATCCATTTATCTGGGCCTATAAACTATTGAATCTGGACTGATAGATATGTAGAGAATTAAACATATGAGTGAAAGATCTTTCAATGTTCAAGGATGATAACATTTCAGTGAGCCATTCAGACCATGTGGGGGGAGGACAAGTCAATCCATTGTCTCAAAAATAATACTTTAGTAACTGCTGAAATTATTGCCATATGAGCTTTATGGGAACTCCCAACAAGATAGCTAAAATCACCCAAAATACAGATTTCTGGAGTGAAAGCATGTTGAAGACCCAGTACTGGATTGAGTGTAGTTTGTATGAAGCACCAAAATGAGGCCATGTGAGGACAAGACCAAAGCATATGCAGTAAGGAGCCATCTATTTTCTTACACCTAGGATAAATAGATGACTCATCTTTTCCCATTCTGTATATCTTAACAGGTGTAAAATATAAATTAAGGAGTATATTAAACTGTTGCAACCTAAATCTGCCTTGCTTAAAATATTTATAGATGTCAGTCGAGACGCAAAACAAAAACTTGTCATCTCTAGACAGATACTGTAGAGAGATAGATGCTTTATCTATAAAGAGACCCTTTCCAGGGACTCAGAGCACTGTACAATAAAACAAACATGTAAAAACAAAACAGTATAAAAACATAACAGCTGGGAGATATTCTTCCGATTAAAACTATCTATCTCATAATAAAGCAACTTAAAACCAGTTTAAAATACTATAAAACCAGATCAGATATTAAAAGCCTACTGGAACAGGAACATTTTCAATCTCTATTTGAAGGTTTCTACTGAGGGGGCCTCCCTTATATATCTAGGCAATGAGTTCAACAGGGTTGATGCGGCCACTGCTAAGGCCCAATCTCTTGAATTCCACAACCTAACCCTGGGAACTCTAAGGAGGCTTCCCTCAGCAGAACAGAGAGCCCTGGATGGGCAATGAGGAACAGGAAATCTTGCAGATAGACTGGCCCCCTTTCATGTACGATCTTGTAGGTCAGGAGCCCTACCTTGAAGACAATCCTCCACCTGACTGGCAGCCAGTGCAGTTCACGGAGGACTGGGGTGACGTGATCACTTCTTATCATTCCCATCAATAGTCTTGCTGCCACATTCTGCACCAGCTGCAGCCTGTGGAGGTTGCCTCCAGATAAACCTAGGTACAAGGCATGCAGTCATCCAGCCTGGATGTGATGAAAGCATGCACCAGTGTGGTCAGGTATTCAGGTGGAATCAGGGCTTGGATCCAGGCAATGTTAGTTAGTTAAAAATGTATTTTTTGACAGGATAAAACTTTAGGCCAAAGGACGATTTATCAAAGTTGTCCTGTTATGCAATACAAAGTTTCAACAGATCACTTGACAGTATAGTAGTGAACATTGAAAACAATAATCATGACTTAAATCCAAGACAAACAAAATATAAACTAAAAACTACATATAATGAAACTCTTCTACATGGAGCTTGTTTAAAGCAGACTTAAAACAATAAATATTGGTCATGTTTCTCGATGTTCCTAAGATGATAGAATCCACTTTTAACAATGGCTGACACCTGTGCATCCAGCATTGAGCCATCATCAAGGATCATGCCCAGATCCTTCACTCATCTGGACAGGACTAAGGCACCCCCCTAGCTCCAAACTGGGTGGATACCCCTGTCCCACCCCACCACAATGACCCGGATCCACTACCAGTACCTCAGTCTTTTCCTGGTTAAGTCTAAGCCAGTTATGGGTCATCCAAGTCTGAATATCATCTAGACAGTTATTAAATACAGAGGCCACCCTCTGGGTTTCAGGTGCACAGGACAGGTATAGCTGGGTATCTTCTGTATAGCAATGAAACAAAGCCCATACCACCTGATAATGTTGCCCAATGGCAGCATGTACACTGTGAACAGGAAGGGTGACAGACTGAACCCTGTGGTACCCCACAGACCAGAGGCTTTGGGTTAGATGTAGCTAATCCCATCATCACCCTCTGCACTCTGCCTGTCAGGTATGACCTGAACCATTTGATGACTTACTGTACAGGCCACACCAGTACTGCAGATGGTCAAGCAGCACCTCATGATCCATGGTGTCAAATGCCACTAAGAGATCCAGGAGTCTAAGAATGGAATGCTCTGTCCTGTCCCTTGCCATTAAGAGATCATTTAGCACCCTCACCAGAGCAGTCTCCATACTATGCCTACCTCACAACACAGACTGAAAGGACTCATAGAAGGAGGAGGAGGCAAGGTGTTCTTCATGCTGGATGGCCACCACATTCTCTATAACTTTTCCTAAAAATGGGAGGTTAGAGACTGGCCTGTAGTTGCTGAGGCACTCTGGGTCCAATGAGGGTTTCTTCAATAGGGGTCTGACCAGATTCTTTTTCAAGGCCAATGGAAAGACCCCACTCCTCAAAGAACTCTGGACTATCTCAGCAACCACAGGTCCAATCAGGTCCTAACATCCAGCCAAAAGGTGTGTTGGTCCTGGGTCCTGATCACATTGTGTTGGTCACAGCCTCAAGACCATTTTCACCACCTCCTCCACCTCAACTAGCTCAAACTCAGCCCATACAGGAGTGTGTTGACAGGGCTCACAATTGGACAATGCACCTCCTACAAGTTATGCTAGAGGAGATCTTGGCCCTAATATAGGACAACTTGTTGGTGAAGATCAAAGCAAACTCTTTGCACCTAGTGCATGAACCTGACCCACTAACACAGAGACAGGCAGGATATAATAATCTGTCCACCATGTGAAAGAGTTGAGCAGGTCTGTTCAGGTCCCTCCGGTCGCTGGTCCCGTCACTGTATTACATTCACTATTTCTCAGTACTGTTTATCTTTGTGTTTCACTTTGTGTCACCATGCGCATTACCATTTGCATGTGTGGATCACATGGCGGGAGCGTACATTCACTATTTCTCAGTACTGTTTTTCTTTGTGTTTCACGTTGTGTCACCATGCACATTACCATTTGCATTTGTGAGCCTTGTATTAGTATGTGTGAAGACATCATGTGGCAGGAGTGCAGGGCCTAAAGGGTCCTGCACTCCCGTCGCTGTATTACATTCAGTATTTCTCAGTACTGTTTATCTTTGTGTTTTGCTTTGTGTTACCATGTGCATTACCATTTGCGTTTGCAGGTACTGTGTTACTATGTGATAAGACATGACAGCCCCACTCTCCTGTCGCTGTATTACATTCACTATTTCTCAGTACTGTTTATCTTTGTGTTTCACTTTGTGTTACCATGTGCATTAACATTTGTGTTTGTGAGCACTGTGTTAGTATGTGTAAAAACATCATGTGGCAGGATTGTGTTTATGGGCACTGTGTTAGTATGTGAAAAGATATCACGTGGCGGGAGAGCAGGTCCCACTCTCCTGCCACTGTATTACATTCAATATTTGTCAGAGTAATTCTCAAAAAGAAGGGAAATTAGAGAGATACACTCTGTTTACTGCATCAGTTAGTGTTGTTCCACAGTGACAGAAGTGAGGAAATTCTGTGTTGGGGTTCAAAAGCATTAATGTGAATTCACCCCCACCCCCATGAGCATCACTGGCACACAGAGACACACACACACACACACACACATGGAAGTGGGGGGGGAACCAAGGCAACAGGACCAATCACAGACAATCAGCAGGAGGTGTCAGAAATAATATACAGCTAGTCTACATACTGCATACTGAGTGGAGAGCCACAGCAAAAATACACCTATGGACATGAATAGTGTAGCTCTGCCATTGCAGCTGTAGAGAAGTTAGCACCCTTAGAAGTGTCATTGCAGATATACAGAAGTTAGTATACTTAGGAGTTGCACAGTCTCATGGAGTAGGGGACTACACCTCCAGACCACTTGCTGCATGTTAAGTGAAGAGCCACAGGCAAAGAAGGGTGATGCAGATCACTTGTACACTTCCATGATTACAGGTACAGTGTAGTTAGCACAATTATCACTTAAATGGCATCAGCCAGGCAATGCTTTTCCAAACTGTGACACCAAGTACTGGATCCTCAGTAGAGACCCACAGCACAGCTGAGGGTATGGGCATCAATGGTAGATGTCAGTGATTGCAGGGACACTCAGGTTAGCATAGTTAGTGTTTGTGGGGGGTCAGACAGGTAATGCTCTCCCCAAAAAAATTTGTACTGCATCATGAGTACTGATGCACAGGAAGACTGAGGCAATGGACTTCAATGGTACGCCTCTGTATTTGTTGGTTGACACAAGTTTGCACAGTTAGGATTTTTATGGGCTCACCCAGGAAATTTTGTCATGCATACCAGTTACTGATTGTGACTGTACAGCCACAGCTTCATGGACTTAGTTAGCAATGTCGCATATCTCTCTACACCAGCTACTGCACTCTGACTGCAGACTCAGAGGAAACATAAGAGTGGTACATACTAGTTAATTTAGTTAGGAATTACAGGAGCTCTGTCAGGCAATGTCTGAACCCCTAGCCCACATACTGCATACTGAGTGGAGAGTACAGAACAAAAAAGCCCAGAGAGATGAACAGTGTCATGGGGGGACTGCACTTGCAGATCACTTGCTACATCCTGAGTGAACAGCCACAAGAAAAGATAGGCAATGTACATCAATTGTACAGCTCCCTGATTACAGGAACAGTCCAGTTAACACAGTTATCACTTGAATATATTCAGACAGGGAATGTGTCTTCAAACGTGACAGCAGGTACTGCATTGTCAGTGGAAATACACAACACAGGTGAGGGTATGGACATCTCAGCAGAGATACACAACACAGGTGAGGGTATGGACATCAATGGTAGACATCACTGATTGCAGGGACACTAAAGTTAGCTGAGTTAGGATTTGCATGAATTTAGGCAGCTAATGCTGCCCCCCCCAAAAAAATTTGTACTGCATCATGAGTGGTGATCCAGAGGAACAATAAGGCATTGGAGATAAAAGGCACACCTCTGTAATTGTAGGTACAGTGAGGTTAGCACAGTTAGGAGTTGCATGGGCTCAGCCAGGGAATTGCAGCACACATAGCAGTTACTGCATCCTGAGTGTATAGCCACAGCTGCATAGTGTTAGATTGTGATGTACCACACCTCGCTACAGCAGCTACTGTCCGCTGACTGGAGAGGCACAGGAAAACTAAGGGTGGTACAGACTACTTAACACACTTAGGAATTACGGGAACTGTGTCAGACAATGTGCCGCACCCTTACCCACATGGTGGATAGTAAGTGGAGAGCCATAGCAAAAAATAAGCCCATGAACACGTATGTGTGGTACTATTTCTTCCAGTTGATTTGCATGCTTAAAAGGAACAACAGTTACATTCTAATGTTATTATGTTATGGTTCAGTAAAGACTCAACACAGGTGGTTAAGTTTAAAAAAGATTTATTGCCAATTGGTGAAACTGAGAAAGGGACAATTAAGATTTACATTTTTTTACAAAATCAGTCTCACAATACAATCCTTGCATGAGTGTAATCATTGCTTGGGATATATCTAAATGTGTGTCATGCATAGTAAGTAGATGATATGAATTGGAATAAGTATGTACCTATGGAAATACAGCATAGAAGGAAGGCAGCAGAAGAAGGCAATTTGGTCTATTAAGTCTGCTCATATTGCAGGGTTCGCATCTTGAGCTAATGTCTCTGCCATCCCTGCACAGTCCTCCCATCTTCCCTAGGCATGATTCTTATTTTCCCCCTACGCATGTACCTGGCTCTTTTATAGCTGATCATTGTCTTTAATGAGGTGACCTCTTCTAGCAGTGCAGTGTAAGTGTTCACTACTCATTGTGGGAAGAAGTGCTTTCTGATATTCCTCCTAAACCTCCCACCATCAAGCTGAAGACTGTGTCCCTTCATGATATGTTTGCCACTCAGCTTGAAGAGACTTTGGTTAACAATATTATTTATACCTTTTAAGTAGTTGAATGTTCCAATCATGTCTTGTCCCTTAGTCCTGTCCTACATTAATGAAGGTATGTCAGGAGCTTCTAAGCAGTGATTACACACATGAAACTGTGATGATTTGTTGTTATTGTGTGACTGATAATGTGTATGTTCCTGGGATGGGCGAAAAACCAGATGCTAAGTGTTCAAGTAATAGAATATAAAAATGTTATGATTTCAGTTACATTAGATAACTGGTATGTTCAGTTAAATATTTTAAGATATATCACTGACTAGGTGCATATGGAAAATTCCAACCCGACTCCTCAATAGAGGCAATCATAAACATTGTCAGGAACAGGTATGAAGTGCGTTGTGATCAGTAAAAGTGTCTGATTTACAATTTCCAGTATTATTAACATAGATTACATTTACTTGTATGACAAGTACAACAGATTTCATATTATTACAGGTACGATATACATTTCTTTCAATGGTTACATTCGTTACTATATCAGTTCTGAACTAGTAAATAACAAATGTGTGTAGCATGTTGTTTTTATGAAAGATATGGGTCACTGAACTTAATCACTATAGTATTCTATCATATGTTAAGGAGAAATGGTTACTTGACTCTTATAGTAACACTTTTACTAGAACAATTAAACTAGTAAACAACAATGGTGAGACGAAATGAGAATGTAAATATTATTTACATGTCATTACATAGGTATGCAAGAGTCATTTGATAATAAGCTGCAATACTTCAGTATTCACACTTGCTTCATTTCACCTGCTTCATTATGACTAAAGAGTTTTATATATGTACAGTTTCAGTGTGACAAATACATCAGGCATAGTTCAACACTGTTTCATGGTGAAAGAATGATGATGTTGTCAAGATGTGAACAGCTAATAGACAAAAAAAAAACGGTGATATAAAACTTGTGACAGAGTGTTCTCTTTGGTGAATGAGACATGTGTTATGCACTTATTTAAAATGATAAAGGACAACTTTTGTGTCTCTGCTGAGGCAAAAAGTTAGCAACTGGCAACAACTTCATGTTATGTATGGGTATGATACACCTACAAGAAAAGATATGTAAAGAACAAGGGATCCAGAAAGGACTCTGTTTTGACATGTACAATCTTCGATAGACATGTAAGCATGATTTCTCTAGTGACTGTGAATACTGTTGGCGCCGATTGAAGCCACTACAACAATTTCCATGTTGTCACTGATCCACACAAGATCTTAGATGTTATAGTGCATGAAATGTCTCTGCCAGTATATAATTTTGTTGATATGCTATGGTTTATTGAAAGAATTGTACTGCCCTACGACTGATTCTGTCACAAAGTAGTCATTAAAAAATGCCACATGTTGTCTGCTATTCTTCTGAAACATGAATGTCATCATAATTCTTCAATATTAGAAGATACGCATTTTTTAAGTGTCTTGGCAGTCTCTGTTTAAAACTGCTTGTAGAGTTGTCACACTCTACCCATCCACTTCTGTACCTTAGCAAACAGGTATAATGGCCAGAATGCATAGACTGACCATGATTATAGACTACACTGTGAGTGTCAAACACTGATTGGTTAAAAACTATTCTAGCAGCTGTGTAATCTGTGATGGGAGTGTCAACTCTGAGACCGTTGTAGTCAAATCTGTGCAATATAAGCAATAGATATTGAGATGAACTCATGAGACATATGGACCGAGTACATCTGCCTCCACACCTTTTACAGGAGTGACCACATTGAGCATTGGTAAATAGCTTTCAAAATTTGACACTTTTGGCTTGAGGGACAAAAAGAGTAATCCACAGCATGTCTTCTGTGGTTTCATGCTGTGAATGACCACATGATACACATACATATTTGGTTACATATGACACAGTGAAGTACTGGTGCATTGGAGTGCTGTCTTCATCCAAGTTGTTTATGATAGCCATCATAAACTCACTAGTGTCTTGCTGTATGTCTGCAGCAAATGTACTATATCCGTCATATGTACCTAACACCTGCCGTAGTGGTGTTAGTGACTGCACATTGTTAGACTGGTCAGAAGTCATGTTGACAATCTGCTTCAAAGCCTTTGATAGGGGAGTGTCTTGTGAAGCAGATATTGCCTGCACAATTGTGGCATTTGTAGAAAAACTTGCATAACTGAGTTAGCATAGCAGTTCACTCTAGTGCTGCTGTCAAAGACTGGTACAGCAGCTACACCAACTGATTTCTGATGAACAACTGGCTCTGAATGTTTAGTTGATATTGTGACCTTTGTTGAACTCTTTAGAGTTGAATCACTTGTGGAAGCTCCTGCCTGTTTGCTAACACCTGTAGATATGACTGTACGATGTGAGACAGCCAGATATGTAGGCAGTGGTATTAAAGACATTTGTGGCTGTTGAGAGTACGTAACCTGTTGTACTCAACAATACATTGCTTGTCAGCTTGTATCTTCTGAGGTGCAAGAGTTATAATGTGCAACCCAGAAAGACTGCGGGCATGTGAAAGTGCCACGTAGCTCATGCCATCCTTGAAAATGTCTGTACCTATGTTCACTATTGCTGAATACAAACTCAAGCCCTGAGATTTGTGAATAGAAACAGCATATGTAACACATAGTGGAAACTGTTTCCTGTTTACTTAGATATCCTTAAATACCTGAAATTTCACACTGGTACGTTCTATCTGTACAGGCTGTTCCATGCTGTTAAAGTGAACTACAAGTGTCTCGATATATGTCTTCTGGACATTGTAGACAGAGTCAGTGATGTTTCCCATGGCACCATTTACCACGCCTCGTTCAACATCGAGATTACATCGTAGCATGACACGTGCATTCCTACAAGGTGTAAGAACAGCTTCTAGACCAGGTGTGTGTGAAACATCTGACTTCAGTTCAGTGAGTCATTCAGTCATCTTTGCTACTAGGTTGCGACTGAGAATGACACCATCAACTGTATCAACAGCATGCAGAGTTAGAATTTTTTGGTTTTCTCTCTCAGCAGTATAACATTGTTGAACTCAGTGCATTTCTTTAGTCGTGGCATAAGACACACTATGTTTGTGCCTGTAGAGTACACATCACTGAAAACATTACATGCTGTTTCTATGGATGTATTATCTATTCTGATTCTCCAATTGTTTAACATCGCAACATGTTCTGGTGATAGAGAAACTGTACGAGCTTCATCTAAAAGTGATTTGTAAGCCAGATCACCACTTTGGCGCATGTTCTCATACAACTCAACATAGGTGAATAACTCCCAAATGTTATAACCTGCAATGCAGCCGAGTATGTTCTTAGCTTGCTTGGCAGTCAGAGTTGCAAACACATGCTCTGCATTAACTGGTGCAAGCTGTAAAAGGTTCCCCAATACAACAATACTTTTGTCACCAAATGGTACTCCATCATCAGTACCTAAGTTCTCCTGTAGAGGTAGGTGTATACAGGCAAGCATTACATTGGAGACCATGCTGATTTCATCAATGATGAGGAACTTCATCTTTGTGAACATGGAATGGAGCTGAGATGCAACCTCAAATGACAGTTTACAATACTTTCCTGTCTTGCCATGTTCCACTGGCAACATAAAGAGACAGTGTAATGTAACTCCACCAATGTTGTATGCAGCTAGTCCTGCGGGAGCAGTAACAGCAACAGACATTGATTACCCTGTCAGGCTCCGTATTTCAGCAGTGATGGCTTCAATAAGGAAACTCTTTCCTGTGCCAGCTGAACCACTAACAAAGATCAGTAGTGGTTAATAGTCAAGACAGTCAAATTTTTTTGTTTCATGTGGTAGGCCACGTCGAACAGTATCAATGACTTGAGAGTGAACTACATGCTGCTGCTGATTCAGTCTTTCTCTCAAGTCAGCTGGGTTACAGTGGAGTGTATTCCATCTTCCATGGTAGTCTCAATTTCTGAGATTAACACTTGTAGGGCATTTAAAGGCAGAGGTTCACCTAGAACAGCTTCTCCTTCTGGATCAAGATTGTCTTGTGAGCTAACAGGAGTGTCTTTCTGAAGCTGCTTCTCTGCCTTCTCAAGATGTTCTTTCTCAGCCTCCAGTCTCTGTATGTATGTCTCTGAGTATTCAGTTTTGAAAGTCTCGTAACTGAGATTGAATTCTTCCTCAAATGTATCACAGTCACCTTTTAATTCAGACTCATTCCTCCAGGGTCTAAATAGGAATAGGAGAGCAAAGTAGCAATGCTCTCTGCTCTCTGATGTGCTTAGATGTAATTTACAGTGGTCTATGAGCCATGGCTTGTGTCTCTTTACAAGACAGCCATCCACTCTGTTCACCTTGTAAATGTGGCGTGTTGAGTCAGGTGATATATCTGCCTTGTAGTCATACCACTTAGCTGCCTGAAAGAGACACATATCATCCATGCCATCATGTCTACAGGGGTAGTGTGTGTCTATCAGGTTATTCTTCAAGATATGTTTTGAAACAGTTCTATTGGCAGCAAGTTCCTCAATCTCAGCCTGGGGAATCAGTACACATTTGCGTTTCTCTTTGTGGTTCACACTGAGAAACCGGAGAGCATCAGACTTCCCGTACAGATGTGTACCCATTAAACGGTCACTGGCTTCATAAGCTCCACATTCTCTGTGTGAAAGGGTCTTCAAGCCCAATGATCACAGCTGAGATGTCAGGCTCTTGCTTGAACTGGCAATATCTTCCCAAAGATCTTGCAAACTAATCTGCTCATGTTTGGTTATTTTCGAAGTCACCAGGGCCAAGGAGTTATCAGCCACAAACTGAACATCTATGTTTGCTTGCCACATTAGGAGAAGAGTTTGGTTGTAGTCATTGATGTACACCTCTTTCTCATCTCTGGGTAACTCGTATACCCTCTTGGTTGATTTTGCCTTCAAGTGATGTCGCATTGCTGAAAAAAGTTCATTCATGGAACCATCCTGACAAACTCGTCTAGGGAATCGGAAGCGACATTGTGTGTACCAATTAGATTTGTTCTTTACTACTCACCAGCAGTATTTTGCACAAATATGTCACTGGAACTTTAGTACCAACTTCCATAGTGTAGGACTGTCATACTTGTCTGGAATGTGACAAGCGATATATTGCTTGATGAATGCTAGCACTTGTGCTGCTTCATGTTCACCTGTGCGTGATGCATCCTTGATCCACAATAACATATGAATATAAGGGGCACCCTGTCCTTGATATTCCGTCCTCCAAAAGTAATGCTCCACGGTACCAAGAGGCGGATTGTCCATTGACAATATGAAAGTCAGAATGTCATGGAACCGCTTGTGAAAATGTCTTGTGACAGACACATGATCGAGTGAACACATTTCTCTGACAGTCATGGATGAAATGCCATCAACATCAGAATTTGCCCACTTCAACAGTTCAATGAGCTTGTCCCAGGCATATTCTGCACAACTAAGTGTGACAAACCATGTGGCTGCACCATACTCTCGCAGCATTGTCATCACTTCAGAGTGTCTGCGACACCAATATTCTTTGGTGCCATGTAGACTTGAAAGTATGGAAGACAGACTCACTTGCACATTTTCATCTTTCTGCTTTAATTTCTCTAGAAATTGAGCAGCTGTTATTCCATCTAGTGGAGTTGTGAGATGAATAGTATGTGCAATAGATGCAGACAGAGTGCTAAGTTCACTCTCCCAGAGGAGATGAAACAGGTACTGTATGTTATGTCTGAATTTGCCATCTTTACTGAGCACACGGCTAGTGTGGTACTCAGCACCCTGTACATGTACTTCCTTTTCATCTAGCCATCCACCTGACACTTTTGGGAATAATTCTGGGAAACAGCGTGCTTCTAGTGTTCCCTCCCAAATGCTGACAGGCTCACCTTCCACCTGTTTCATTCGATAGAGAACAATGTTGTCTCCTACTGGATCTCTGTCATGTAGTGGTTGAATTGTGTACCGTTCATACACATTGCCACTTGTCTGTCCACTGACCTTCTTAATCATTGGCTTAGTTGTTTCTAAGAGATCATGTTGAACAGAGAGACTAGTCATGTGATCTATGTCAAGGTCTGCATAAAAGGGATTGCGACTCTTTAAATAACTAAGAGCAAGCTTTACCTTCTGTACATTGACAACATCTTGCCAGATGACCTTGGACTTAGTTGAAACACCATTTACAAGAATCACCAAACTATTTTCCATAGATATTGCCTCCACATTTTCCTGTAGAGGAAGTGGGAGATACATCACGGAACCCTTTAGAGATCTAATGAGTTCTTTCTATGGAATATTCCGTGTATTTGTGTTCAGACATAGAATGGTTTGAAATGGTTTCATTGTCTGAATTAGAATGTGTTCAAACATATTCAATGTCGCAATCTCACTTGGTGTAACATGTGCCTCCATATTATTCAACAGTGACCTTGGAGGCAGAATGTTGGACTTTAGTTTGGAGAAACAGTGTTTGCACAGCAGAATGGTGGTCTGTAACTAAGAGTCAGATTTCATCAGCAAAAATGCTGAGAGACGGAACCACATGTCATCGTATGGTGACAAGGTTTCAAGGTTCACTGTGACTGTTTGTTTGCTGTAGCACAGATGGTCACATGACACACATACAGAGTCAAACTTCTGAGCCTTTGCCAGCTCAAATTTTGCAATTTCTTTGCTGTACTGTTTCAGTATGTCAGTTTCTAACACAGAAACAGATGTTGCAGCAGAACTTGCTGACTGATAAATAGTTGTGTCTGGTACAGAAGTCACACGTTGCAGCTGTTTGAGAAATGTGATGGCACATTGCATGTCACCAGACTGCAATAGTCATTTAAACAAGTGTACTGATTGGCAACTCATCGGACTTCATATACCCTGTATACAAAGTTTTGCATGCCTGTTTGATGCACTCCCATCCATACCTCTCAACCTTTTGTCCCCCAAATGTGGAACATTGCCTGTCAAAATGTGGAACAAATAGGCAAAATGTGGAACACTTAATCAAATCTTTACCTAAGAAGCTCAAAACACTGTTAAAATGTTGCATTTATGTTCAGAAAGTCTGTTATTAATTGAATAATATATTTTTTGCATAATTTACTATGGATTCTTGTCTTAAAATGTTGACTTTGAATGTGGAACAAGTCCTCATAATGTGGAACAGGGAGCTTTTGCGAAGTAAAATGAGGAACGTTCCTCGTAATGTGGTACAGTTGAGAGGTATGCTCCCAGCATCCAGATGTTATGAAAGACACTGTCACAAACACCACTATCCAGGCATGCTACTGAGTGACCCATAAGTCCAGTATGTGAATGAATTTCACAAAGGTCAATCTTGTTAAACAGTTTATATCTTTCTTTGTGATCTGTTATCACAAATAGGTTGACAAACTGTTCAACTTTTTCAAATGACGATTGCCTATGGTTGCAGGTTTCATCACATGGCCATGAGAGACAGTGCCATTTATGGGACACAGTGGTTGCATCACAGTCATCATTTGTGTCCATTGCTGTGTCATCATAGACACTGATCACATTGACCAGCTTATTGGACTCATGAATGGTGAACTTGCTTTCTTTTTTCTGTGAATAATAAGATTCTTCCCAGAAATATGCCTCTGAGTGCTGTGTGTGCATGCAGTGACCTGTGAATACATCACAGAAATTGTGCACAGTCAAAGTAGGATACCATTGTAGCCTTGTTTTGATGTCATACACAACTTTTCTGGACAGTTCAAGCACATGAGACATCTTACACCATAAACGTTGAAGAACAAATACTGCTCTATTAACAAATGTGTGTACTTTGAGACACAGTTTCATCAAACTCAGATGACTCTTTGTCTTTTTGCGTTCATGTCTCATCATAGCAGCAATAAGCCTGTCAATCTTAGCTTTACTTGCTAGTGATCAGAAATACTTTTGCTTTCTCAGATGAAAATCACCAGCTGTGAGTTTATGGCACTGTTTAGAAGGTCTGTTGATGGTTGCTCTAGCAGCAGTTGTGTTTCACCTGAGAGATCTACACAACTGTTGCTCAGGTAAACATTTTTTACTTACTGTTGAGCAAGTATGTGGTTTTGTTGTGGAGTGAGTTACTGTAGAGCTCACTATTCCGGTAGAACTCTGTTTTGTTTTACGTCTTGAACTCACATCACTTTTTTTTTATCATTCTTAAGCAACAGTGAAGTACTATGATACCTGTCTCATCTGTCTATACATGCACGTCTGTATTTACTAGGCATCTTTCAATCTGTTAGTTCACAGTAGCAGTCAGCAATGTTACAGAAGTATCAGACACCTGCATAAAAGACACAGAAAAAGAAAATATTAGTATGTGCTTGTGTTGATCACTTCTAACATTGTATATTGAGACAGATGATTTATGTATAAAATATTACAAAAAAAAAGATTCAGAAAATGCTTTAATCAGACTGGTTGCTCAAATTTTGACAGTCTTATTCTGATTCATGTTACACTGCCCTGTATAGCGTTAGTACCATGCCACATAGATTTTGTTCGTACTATTTCACTGTTCAGCAATGCAGAATCACTGCAATTCTATATAGTGATTTTGACCTAGTATTGTTAAACTGCTGGTCAAACAACTACTTTATTTAAAATCTTTCTGTAAATGAGTAACAGATTAATAAAGTCAACTTCAAACACTTAACTTCTGAATATTAATTGTCATGATAGCCATAAGGAATTCACAAGAATCACATTGACAGTTATTTAATTACATCTTTGGGGCAATATAACACTTGGCTCTACCTTGTGCCACTTTACATCTCTAGGGAATGCTTAAGAAACTGTTAAGCCAAGCTCTGTTCATGTGTTATTGCTAAGACAAATAACCACAATAATTGATGGAATGAATATCGAGGTTACTTGTGGAGTGACAGAAAACAATGAAATGCAAAATTGTAGCTTCAGCAATTACATAGTTGTGCAGGTAGAGTTACAATTTTAAAATAAGTATGTGAAATTGTGTGAACTTATGTATTTGTACATTAGGTAAGAAACAGGAAACTTTTCCCTTCAGTAATCATAATTTTTGGAAAAAATCATCAAATTATGTCGTAAATTCAAAGTTTTGAAAAAACAGTGTTGTGTGCATGAAAGTGTTGCAAAAAATAGTGTAGTGTGTGCGAAAGTGTTGCAAATTTAAGCTTGGGAGTGACAACTGTATTCATTATAGAATCATAACTGATTGCTATTTGACTGACAGCTAGTTCTGCCAATGTTATGCTAAATTTATCAGGTCATGTGAGACAACCAATCAGAGATGGAGAACACTGAAGAAGAAGTCAACAGCAGCCATCTTAGCCTACACTGAGACACACCAGATTTATAACTGTAAGTACATTATATTTTATAAAGCATTTTTCTAGTAGGATAAAAAGTGTTAGTAACAGGTAAATAGTATTAATCAAAATGTTTTTTACTGGTCTATTTTATTATGTTGCCAGAAATAACAGATGATGCTGCATTATTTAGGTAAAAGTGTTTAAATTCAGATAGTAATTTGGTACTTACTTGCACAGATACAGCAGCAAATGGAGGGAGATAGCAAGGTGCAAGTGTACCCACAAAAGAAGAGGGAACCAATCAGACATGTTTCTGCAGTTGTAATTGTTTAAAACTGCCTATCAAAAGGATGCATTTTCCCACCTTTTAATTTTAGCACATTTTAGCTGTAGCAGAAGTGCAGTGATAGTCAGTGCATAGACTACAATGGTTAATGAAGGCACAGTAGTATCCAATGATTTGATTTATTTGTGTGTTATGGATCAGCCCACTGAAGCTGGGTTGAAGTTAGGTGGGAGAATAGCAATTTTACTTTCACTACTGCTTAGGTACTGCAGGGTGAGCACTGACCTTTTTTTGGTAGCTCTCTGTCCTCTTCTAAGTTTAAAAGCTAAGAATGGCAGAAAACAGAAAAAGGACTTTGTGGATTGTAGGAAGCAGTATAGTGAGACAAGCGTCTGAGTATGTTCAAAATAGTGATTTTGGGAGAAACCTGCAGCTCCCAAATTGCTGTGTTAAGTGGTTTGGTAGGGGTAGAATGAGGTGGAAGCACCTCATGCCAACCATGCACAGACTTTTGAGCACTCAGGCTCATCCAGACATATTGCTAATACATCTTTGAGGCAGAACACCACTCCCCTCCCCCGTGGAGACCGGAGGTCGAGAGGGCCAGACTTGAAGCCCTCCCTGCCTAGAAGCTCAGCCGACCCAGAACACCACCCCCCTCTGCCATGGAGACTGGAGGTCATGAGGGCCAGACTTGAAGCCCTCCCTGCCCAGAAGCTCAGCCAACCCAGAACACCACCACCCTCACCCGTGGAGACTGGAGGTCGTGAGGGCCAGACTTGAAGCCCTCCCTGCCCAGAAGCTCAGCCGACCCAGAACACCACCCCCTCCTCCATGGAGACCGGCGGTCATGAGATCCAGACTTGAAGCCCTCCCTGCCCAGAAGCTCAGCCGACCCAGAACACCACCCCCTCCCCATGGAGACCAGAGGTCGTGAGGGTCAGACTTGAAGCCCTCCCTGCCCAGAAGCTCAGCTGACCCAGAACACCACCTGCTCCCCCATGGAGACCGGAGGTCGTCAGGGCCAGACTTGAAGCCCTCCCTGCCCAGAAGCTCAGCCGACCCAGGTAATTGTTCAGCTCACCTGCAAGGAGTCTTTTGGCGCCTTTTTCAAACAGCTGCCTGGCCACAGCCTTGCCACTCGTCTCCCCAGCCAAACACAGCTGCCTTGCACCGCGAGTCCCAGCACAGGCTGAAATGGAGTTAAACGGTCAACCGGGTGACCAGCCTTACTGTTGGTTACAAGGCGCAAGTTTACTGGGAACGCAAAGCAAATTTAGAACTGTTTGAGCCTGTACTGATAGCTTTAATTGAAACCCAGCCTCTCTGTAAGCTGCACGGTTTTGTCCCCCGCCTGCAACTTGTTGTGTGACTACCCAGATCTGAAAATCTGTATGCTTTACTATGGGACTGGAGGCAATATAAGTTAACCTGTGAAATACTGTGAGGGATCCAGGGGGATTGTTTGCTTCTGCAGCGGGACTCTGTTGTAATTAAGTGACTCAGGGAAATACAGTAAGGGTTCAAGGGGGATTGTTGTTTGCTTGTACTACGGGACTTGGGTGAAATAAGTGCTCTAGGGAAATACGGAGAGATCATCAGGTAACTTGCTGTGCAGAGCTTCTGAGATCTTGAGCCCAGGAGCTCGCAGACCCTTGAACACTGCAGCATCTCCAGCTCCAAGTTCATCTCCCACCACCCAATCCCAGCCGGCCCAACTATTTAATCAATATTACCCTCCCTTTCTGCCTACTTAAACCCAATTCTCTCTCCATTTTCTCCGTAGAACACCACCCCCTTCCCCAGTGGAGACCGGAGGTCGTGAGGGCCAGACTTGAAGCCCTCCCTGCCCAGAAGCTCAGCCGACTCAGGTAATTGTTCAGTTCACCTGCAAGGAGTCTTTTGGCACCTTTTTCAAATGGCTGCCTGGCCACAGCCTTGCCGCTCATCTCCCCAGCCAAACGCAGATGCCTTGCACCGCGAGTCCCAGCACAGGCTGAGCCCCGCCGAACGCTACTCGTTCGGCTCCCCACCGCCCCCACCACCATCCTTGCTCAGCTCTTGAACTTATACCCTGAGTAGGTCAGGTGACAGGGTGAAATAACCTATCAGCCCACTTTTCCAGCTGCAGGTTATAAAGTTCCAGCCCTAGAGGCCGTTGTCTCACATTCTCGCTTGGATAAACTCACTATGCATTTCATCCTATTTACAACGCTGCTGACCAGCAGGCTCACTCTCCTTGCTCTTCAACCCCCCCGTAGCTCCTCCACCCCATGACTCCACCACCAACCCTATTCCTTTAGCATTCTCAGACAATTGCTGGCACAGACACCCCAACGCCGCATGCCAATGCCCATTAGTCCTAATTTACCTTTCCTCGCTTATACCCTCGTTCACATCCTCACTGCAAATGGGTAAACACTGTACCACAGCTTTTCCCCAACCTACACCCCAGCCCCCCTCCACCTACGAAAACAAAATGCTGGTACCCCCCATTGCTTCCTCCCTTCTTCCCAGCGTCATCTCTAGTCTGCCAGTCCCCACCCACAACAAAAAAATAAAACATTCACCCTATCATTCTCGGCATGTGTCTCTTAAGCTCTGCAGGCTCTCCCTACTGCTACACACATTACTTCTACTCCTACTTTCTGGAAATATTCACCCCAACCCTGGTCCCCCCTCAACAAAAATCTCCCCAAACAAACTGCAGGGAAGACTAATGCTAACATCACTTAATATTTGTAGCCTTCCCCAAAAACGCACACTACTACAAGGCTGGATTGCCCAACATGCCCCAGACATCCTAACTCTCTCTGAAACCTGGCTATCCAAAAAAATCCCCAATGATGCAGTTTCCCTAAGTAACTATAACATATATAGGATGGATAGATCTGGTAAGCGAGGTGGAGGCTGTGCAATATTCATTAAATCAACACTCTGCACCACCATCGTTGACACCCCCACGAACATGGGACCCAGACTCTCGCAGTCAAAATTAGACTGGGCTCTAAAACAATCATCATCATCTCAACCTATATCCCCCCGAGAAACCAGAAACTTGCATTTGAATCCATCCTTCATGCTATCTCACACCTCCCTAATACTAATGAAACCATATTAATGGGTGATTTCAACATCAATTGGTCATCCCCATCCTCCTCCATCTTCAGAGATGCTGCCCAGGCTATGGACCTCATCCAAATAATCACCTCCCCAACAAGGTGCGATACAAGAACTGGGACATCCACACTATTAGACCTCATTTTTACCAACAGGCCACAAAATATTACCCAGGCCACAGTGCTCCCTGACTCTATCAGTGACCACTCCCTGGTTATCTGCTGGTGGTCAGATGAACTCCCACAAGCACCTCCGAAAACTACATGGCACTGAAAACTCAAAAAAGGAGGCATTAATCACCTCAAAGAATACCTAGCCAATAGTAACTGGCTACCTTTATATAACGCACAGTCGGTGGATGCCGCTCTCACCCACTTTATAGCTACCTTTAACAAAGCCTGTGATATATTTGCTCCCCTCACTAGGCAGGTAGTGAAAATCAGGTCTACACCCTGGATCACACCCTCCCTCCTAAAACTTATGCAACACAGGGACAACATTTGGCACAGGGCCATAGACTCCCAATGCACC
Organism: Neoceratodus forsteri; assembly: GCA_016271365.2. NCBI lineage: Eukaryota > Metazoa > Chordata > Ceratodontiformes > Ceratodontidae > Neoceratodus > Neoceratodus forsteri. The sequence goes on from CM028137.1 coordinate 269,122,739, forward strand.
CAGGACAGACAGCTATATAGGGAGGTGCAAAATAAATGCACCTGGGCCACACGACAGGCCAAGGCTGATTACTATCAGCACACCCTCTCCTCCTCCTGGGGAGAAGGGAAAAAGTTCTGGAGCAACGTACAAGAAATCAGTGGCAAATCACATTCCCCCACCCCTACCCAACTCAGTCTGAATGGGGACGTTACCCATGATCCTACTAAAATTGCTGAAGCCCTCAACGAATCCTTCTCATACCTCTCACATATCCTCCCGCCTAATTTCTTCCACCCCCCTAACCCCCCCTACTTCTCTTATGGTGAGTACAGACCTCCCGCCCACTTTCTGGCTCTGTACTATTCCCTGCACCTTGGCCAAAAGCTATATTTCCAAAGCAATCGCTAACACTCGCTACAGCAATGACTCCCTGGACCTAAAACTCATTAGGCTTACCCTCGATATCACACTACCCCATCTCACAAAAATCGTAAACCTTTCACTTTGCCTCAGCCAGTTTCCCGCTACCTGGAAAAAATCCTTGATCACCCCTATCTTAAAGAGTGGTGACCCCACCCACCCTGGTAATTATAGACCAATCTCTATACTCCCTCCTCTCTCCAAAGCCCTGGAAAAAATAGTCTCAGACCAGCTAACTGAGCATTTAACAAAACACAACCTACTTAGTAAGGAACAGCATGGGCTCAGAGCTGGCCACAGCACCATCACAGCTCTCACTGAACTCTCAACGTTCATCCATGAGGCACTTCACCAAGGGTCACTTGCAGGAGCTATCTATATAGACTTAACTAAGGCTTTCGACACGGTCAGTCACGAATTACTCCTTCATGTCCTGCTGCAACTAAATGTGGTCCCCGAGGCTGCAGCCTGGTTTAAGGACTACCTCTCAGGACGCTCACAGCAAGTAAGAATAAACTCCGCCATCTCCACCCCCAAGCCTGTTTGCTCCGGTGTTCTGCAGGGGTCAATTTTGGGCCCACTGATTTTTACTCTCTTCCTTAATTCATTCCCCAAAGCTTGCAGTGGCCATCTCTTACTGTATGCTGATGATGTGGTTCTCTACTGGAAACACCCCCAACATCACACCCTCCAGCTCACCCTCCAGGGATTCTTCAGGGAGCTGGAGAGTTGGTTCGCTGAACACCGCCTGATCATTAACTATTCCAAAACCAAGGCCATGACCTTTGCTCATTGTCAAAGCCCACACAGTCAGATGGCTCTTCATATTTCCAACTCGGATGGTTCCCTACTGGAACATGTCACTCACTTCAAATACCTGGGTGTCACCTTAGATACCTCCCTCTCCTACCACAGACATGTACGCCTCCTCTCAGCAGCAATCAACTCGAGAGTTGGTACCCTCTACAGGATCAAAAACAGCCTGCCTGCTCAAGCCATGCAGATAGCTGTCACATCCTCCATCCTCTCCCTTATCGATTATGGGATTGTTATCTGGCACTGCTGATAACTCCACCTAAGCTGCATAACCACTCGCTAAACAAAGCCTGTCGCCTTGTCTCGGGATGTGACAGACTCACCCACACCTGCGACCTATACAAACTGACTGGCTGGCTTAATTTCCATCAAAGACTCAAGTACCACACCTGCATTCTAACAAAAAAGATCCACCTCCAGCTTGCGCCAACCGGTCTACTCCCCATCATCAAACCGGCCCCTCTCAGGCATATTACTAGACTCTCGGCTACCACATCCTTCACAGTTCCCCTATGTTGTACATCCCTAGGGCAGAGATCCCTCCGCTACCGCACCCCCAAATGGCTTAACACTCTTCCCTCTTCCCTCTCCCAGTCCCACAGCATTCAACTCTTCAAAACAGGCCTTAAAACCTTCCTATTGGATAGCTCTAAATGTGAATGCTAATTTGGCTTAACCTCTCTCCTCTTTCCCCCTTGCACCCACACAGGAGCCCCCTAGGCCCGATGAACCCCCCCTAAAGCTCAGTCTAGGGGTCACAGGTATGTCTCCTACTTGCTCTAACCGGATAAATAAGTCTCTCTGCTATCATGCCAGCAATGTAATCTATAAATTATTTATTATGTATAGAAAGTTATTTTCCTTTTTGCCATTTACTGTCTTATGTCTCTCCACCCGCTGTAACCACTGTGGAGCAACTGTATAAAAAATGTTTGAACAAAAATCTGTATATAATTTTGCTTGTATATAATTTCCTTGTTCCGTCTGTCTTCCCCAATTCTTGTTTCCTCCTCCACCTCCTGTAATCCGATGTGGAGCCTTTGTAAAAGAGTCTGTGACTCAAAGGTTTGTAATTCCGAATATACAGTAAATAAATAAAAAAATAAATAAATAAATAAAAATGATTTGCGAACCAAACGCTGGGTAGATTTAGTAACAGAAGCAAAATTGGACCTTGCTTCTATTATGACTATGTTGCCTGCCCATAAAATCATTTTTTTCAGAAATTACAGAGCGTAGGGTCTGGCAAGCAGAACACCATGGCCTAGATATTCAAACTGCACCACAAAAGTGCGCAACAGCAGGAGCAAGCGCAAGTCCACTGCGCCCATGCGCAATACACGTGATATTCAAATACTGTACAGGTCAAGATGCACCTGCAGCACATGACTGAATATCGTGCCAACTGCACCATAGCACAACCAGGGATGTGCAGTGGCACAGGTCAGATGCACAATAGCAAAACCAGGGATGCTCAGTGGAGCAGGGCAGCAGCGCAACAGCACAACCAGGGATGCTCAGGGACAGGATGCAGGGGCCACCACCCATGGTAGGGATGGGCAGAGGAGCACACAGCAGAACATACGTCGCCCCCACACCCCATGCACCGCACAACCTGAGGAAAGCTGGAAGAACCACTGGCCCATGGACACCAGCAACAATCCCACAGCTGGGGCATGGTGCCCCAGCACATCCCTTGGCAAGCTGTGACTGGTACACTAGGATGTCCTTCCACCCTGTGCCACACCATCCCACCAATGCAGACCACACCTTGAACCATGATCCCCAGACACCCTGCCCAGGAGTAGCGCCCAACAGTGCAGGACACCCCGTGCATGCCACCCCCCCACTGTGACAATGCAACCCTGTGCACCACGGAGCCATGCAAGGCAGCCCCACCATGAGCACCCTGCAGTGGGTGCTAGCAGACACTGATGCAACAACTGCATACACAGTGCCGCCCTGCATATCCCCCCGAGGTACAGCTGAGAGACGACCATGCGTCAACACATGAGGTACCCCACATGTGACAGGGCCTGCCCCAGACCCCACTACCAGTGGTACAGCACCCTGCACACCCTCCTAAGGACACACCCCACACAGTGGTGCATGGAAGCATGTGCCACACAGGATGCAACACAGTGAATGGACAAACACCCACCCATACCCAAGGACACACCAACACAGGGACACAGAAGCAGCTCAACAAAGCCACTGATGTGTGGCCATGGCAGCCATGTACACACGGCCAGCAACCCTCCATGGCACAGGTGTACCAGCCACCCTGTGCATGCACCATGAAGCCGTACGCCACTAGCATGGGGCAGGAGCACAAGTGACAGACAGTGGAGCACATCCCCTGCAACAGGCACAAATGACAGCATGGAGGGGGACAACAACAGCAGAGGCCACAGTGCCACCTGAGGCAGATGTGCACCATACTGGTGACAGGAGGCACCCCGGCATTGTGCTGGGTACAGTGGTTGTCCAGCATGGATAGCCACCACTGACATGCCAGCGGACTGTGAAGATCACAGACATGCAAGTGTGTCAGCTGCACAGGCCATGGATGGTCTGAAAGGGGCACCATGGACACAGTGCATGCACCACGGACCACTGCACACAGGCACCCAGTGCACAGGGAACAACACACAAACCACAGACAGTGACTGATTCCCACACCCACACCATAGGCTGTTCCCCTCCGGACACACACACACATGCTTATGCCTGCAGCACCCCTGACACCATGCACACCACTGCAGCTGAGCACCATTAGCCCACTGCAAATCAGAGACCACCACAGTAGGCATAACAAAACAAATGTATTATTGAAAGGTAAACCAAACTATTTTCAAACATGTACATAATGGGGGTGAAGGGCCTCATACCAGGTGGGGGTGGGTAAGGGGCAGGGGTGAACAAATGGGAGAGGGAAGAAGGGGTGTGAGGGTGGGTCCAAGGGGGCAGGGTGAATCTGGGGGCATGGATGGCCTAGAGTCTGCCCCACTCTCCACTCCTGTGGTGCCTCCTCGACCTCCACATTCATACACCATGCTGCTCCATGTGCTGGAGTATTTCCAAGGATGCCCGTGTGATTTGCAGGAGTTCCTGCATGGCCCTCTTGAGCTGCATCATCCACTGTCCACCTAGAACAAGGGAGCAGAGTCAATATGTGTGAATTCCCATCCCCCTGCAGCCCACCCATTGTGCATGGCATACAGCCATGGGCCACCCCCCTGTGATGGTGTGCGACCACCCACAATGATCGTGTCCACAAGACCTGCCTACCCAGGTGCACACAGCATGTGGACTGGTGCACACATCCACCACCCAAGTCCAGCACAGCACCACCGTGGCTGTACAGTGACATGGCTATGCGGTGAGAAGGCAGTGGCACAGCCATGTATCCGGTGCATGCATGAACCACCATCAATGCACACCCACACATGCAGTGCCACAGGACAGTGCTGAGTGTACCTTTGGTGTGCACGTCAGTGGTGTAAATGGATGGTGGCCATGCCCCTCCACCTACCCCACAACACAGCAAGCACAGAACATCCTGGAAGAAAAGCATTCACCTGCAGTGGCTTGATCCGGGCGCTGATGCTGGATGGACCCGGCAGCCCATGCATGTCATCCTGCATCCACTGCCTCTCGGCATTCACGTGCCTCTCTTGCTCATCTCTGCTCCTCAGGGCCTAGGGTGCAAGCATGGAAAGGGGTGCATCAGTACAAACCAGTAGCAAAGGCCCTCCGAGTGTGTGCGATCCCACACATCCCAGCCATGCCGCAACCCCACCACCACCACCGCCCACACTGGATGGCCCCCCTCCATGTAGTGGACACATGCCCACCGTGATACCAGTACGGACGATACCAGTGTATGGATGGAGCACCTACCTGGATGTGGCACTGCGCCTTGCCTCGCTCGTGCCTGTAGATGGGCAAGCCTGTCTGGGTCCCTCCGCCAGAGGTCCTCATAGCGGTGGTGACACTGCTTCACTGTTCGGCCGATACCTGTGGCCTTCTTAAGTGCCACTGCCACCTCCTCCCAAACTGCACTCCTTGCCCTGTCCAGGGGGTCATCCCCAAACAGGGCCCCAGCATGGGGCTCCACAATGGCCACCAAATTGGCCAGCTCCAGTGGGCTTCATAAAGCAACTCTCCTTGCCATCACTGCTTCAGGTAGGATCACAAAATGGTGCTCTGTAGTGCACGTCCGCCACGTACAGATGCTGTGAGGTACAGTGCTGCCATTCCCCATCGCGTTGTCACTGAACAGCAAGCTAGGAGTGCACCCATGTGGACGCATGGTGCCTAGGGGGAAAAGGTCAACCACAGGGTCAAGGGTCTGTCGCGCACGGACCACCACAGTGCGATTGAGACTCCCTGCATGTAGTGCAGTTGGGTGCCTGTGTGGGATGCCCTGCAGTGGCCTACTGCACTATGGCACCATGGCGCTTACAGCACTCCAGGGCACGAGTGCTATACATGTGAACAGCACACTAGCACCACTGGCACAGTGGTGGCCAAGCCCTGCACTGCCTCCTGCACTCAGCACGTCAGCAGTGCGGCATTGGCATTGGCATCAGCACCCCGGGCATGCGCTGTGGGGTGCCTACTGCGCACATCACTGAGCTGTGCCATTGACTGAGCACACTCAACACAATTGCACAAGGTGCAACAGCATGATATTCAGCCAGCATATGCAAATCAGCTCATCAGCAATTCCATGTCGCAGCTACTGCATTAGCATCCACTTAAAGTTGCACCTCACCTCATTTACATGCGTTGCACTATATAAATGCAACATGGGGCAGCAGAGGCCATAGTCTGGTACTGCAGTCTATTGTGGTGGGTTGCATGCTTTTTGCCAGTGTGGACTGTTGTGTGTGGGAGATGCCTGGGATTGCACAATCAGAGGTAACACCCTTCATTCCCACAGGATCAATAATGACCGAACATGAGGAGGAGGAGGTGGAACAGAGACATGGGAGACGGAGGAGGCCCAACTTTACCAAGGCAGAATCAGATGCCCTTTTTGAGGCCAACCTTGACCAGGAACCACTGCTCAGCAGTCAGCAGGGAACACCACAGGCCCATGCTGCGGCATGGGGTGAGGTGGCGTGAGCCATCAACCAGCATGGCAGCCACCAGTGGTCCATGCAGGAGTGCAAGAAGAAGGTGGGCATGGACAGGAGGAGGATTAAAGATAAGGTGGCTGCCATCAGGGCAGCACGGGCTGCCAGTGGTGGGGGACAGCCAGCCGTGCCATGCCTGATGCCACAGGAAGAGTGGGTTGCTGGCAGCATGCGGTGTTGTGCCCTTGAGGGTGTTCCAGGTGGTGGCTTCCAAATGGGTGGTAGCCCGTCACTGCATGGTAGATCCTGATCTGTCACTGTGGGGGGGGGGGGAATGCCACAGGGTAGGGCAGATACATTAGTGCTACTGTTTTCCCTTACAGCTCCTGAGCATCTACATGGGTCAGCGGTGTTGGGCTCGTCCACTGAGGGTGATACCTTGGACACACAGAAACATAGAAACATAGACTTTGATGGCAGATAAGGACCACTTGGCCCATTTAGTCTGCCCATTTCCCTACCTACAGGATAGGCCGCAGATCCTATTTAACCAACAGCCTATTTCTTCCTACCCCCCACAAGAATTGCCTTATGTCTGTCCCATGCATTCTTGAATTCTCCCACAGTTTTAGACCCCACAAACTCCTCAGGAAGGCTGTTCCATGCATCCACTACCCTCTCTGTGAAATAATACTTCCTCACATTGCCCCTGGCAGTGCAGTGCAACGAGGAGGGCCCATCCACCTCCACAGGTGTCCGAGGGTCAGGATGACAGTGGGCCTGCCTGGCAGTCCAGACTGAGGTTGGTGGAGATGATGAGATGGAGGCCCTGCCCGTGTCCCAACTTGACAGCATCCATGGATGCCAGCATGCTGACACTCGGACTGGTGCCAGATCCATCACTGATGATGATGGAACTCTCATCATGGACAGTGATACTTGAGGGCCGCAGGATGGCCGCACAGCAGGTAACAGCACGGGCATAGCCGTGGGTCGTGCTGCCGTGGAGGACTGCGTGACATCACACTCCCAGCCTCTGCCTGTCTGCACCAGTGGGGCAGCACTGGTGTGCGTCCAGGACAGTGGGGCTGTTGAGGCCACTGCAGCGGCACTATTGACCCCTGGAAAGTGGTGGCTAGAGGGGCAGTGTCAGCAGTCAGCCAATGGTGACGGGGGACAATGTCGGGGGGGTGGCTTCAGTGCACTGCCCATGGACATGCCCACACCTGGCCATGGTGTGCAGCGACCAACCTCAAGGGGTGCTGCCCAGCATGGCTGTGAACACCATGAGGGACAGCATGCTGATCAGGCGGATGACCTCTTAGATGAGTACACCCGCATACTCCATGAATCAGTGGATCAGCAGTTGTGGCTTGTGATGGCGGTGGATGCACTCAGTGCAGTCCTGCACCAGGCAGAGGAGCAGTGCAGCAGGGACACTGGTCTGCTCCTGGCAGGGATGGACAGACTGCAGGAGGATGTGACCGCTGCCATTGACAGGCAGACACAGGCATTCACAGCTGTCATGGCCACAATGGGCACAGAGTTATTTGGCCATGTGCCACAGACACCGCGCTGTGCCATGTCCACCCCCCATTCCCAGCGTCGTGCGACACCCTCCTTGTCAACACCAGGTTCAGCTGTGGGCATCCCAAGCACACATGGTGCAGGCATGTTCGGTGAGCTGCAGACCCCTGCTCGAGAACAGTCACATTCCCAGGGAGGCACCCTTGGGGGACCGTCTGTGTCACCCCATGAGGCTAATGGTCAGCCTGTCACAGCTGGTGGGTCTCGGCAGGCCACCCACGCATCCGTGGTGGCCGTGGCACTGTGCCGCATGACTGACCTGTCTCCCACCATGGCTACTGTCTGATGCTGCCCTGTGTGCAGTATGTTGTTCAATGTGCAATGCATGGGTGGGGTACCCAGCCCTGCACACACACACATATTCCATGTGCACACCCTCCCGGCTGCCGGCCACTGTGGCATGTGCATGATGATGCCTGCGTTGCGCTGTCCGCCACTGTGCAACGGTGCCCAGCATCTGAGACACGCAAAATGACAGGCACTGGGTGTGGTGGTCTGTGGACATGTGTGTGGCTAGGGGTGGTGGTTGGGGTTGGCGTGCCTCCTACCCTTTGTGCATGTCTTGTGGTGTGTGTGTGTGCGTGAAAGCATGCCGTGTTAGGCCTTGCCCATCCCTGATGGTGTGTGCGGTTCCATGCTCAGCCAATTCCCTTTATGACATGCACCCCTGGGTTTTGTCCATGCATGTTTGTGGGTTGTGCTCTTGCCATTGGTGGTTGCACATGGCCTCATGACTTACCTGGGTTGGTTGAAGTGCTCCTCTGTGATGGTGTCCCAGTGCAGCTGCAACATCCGGATCAGTCGGGGGTCCCATCAACCAAGGGGGGCTGCCCATCACCATCTGCACCAGCATCCTCATTGTCCCCATCGCTGTCCCCCTCTTCGACCTCTACAGCTATCCCACAGTCATTGGCCATGTTGTGCAGGATGCAACAGGCCAGAAATAGCTTGCAGGCCTTTGAGGGGCTGTACTGTAGGGCACTGCCAGATGTGTCCAGGCAATGGAAACATGCCTTCAGCATCCCAAACACCAGCTCTATGACATTGCGTGTGGTGGCATGTGCCTCATTGTACCATTGCTGCGATGGTGTTTCAGGCCGCCGGTGTGGTGTGAGCAGCCAGGGACAGACTGGATATCCACTGTCACCTGTGTGTAGAGGGTGGACATTAGTTTGGTGATCAGTGTCGCCCAGCCATGGGCCATCTAGGCCAGTACCCATGTCACCTCTGACTATGCCCCTCCCAAGATCCATGTCTTTTTGCGTGATTTGCATACTCACCCGGATGTACTCCGCAGCATGTGGCAGCAGTGCGCTGAGCTATTGTGTGAGTAGGCATGACGCGGCTGACTGGGTTATGCCTGTTGTGTCCCCTGTTGGTCTCTGGAAGGTGCCCGTGCTGAGCAGGCACATGACAGCTGTCACCTTTGTCTCCACTGACAGAGCATGGCTCCGTCGTGTGGGTGTCTGCATCTCATCACTGCACAGCTCACAGAGCCATCTCAGGATCACCCAGTTCAGGTGGTACCGGCCCACAATCTCAGTGTCACTGTAGTGCTTGAAACTGATGTGGGCTCGGTACCACCTGCTGTGGGCATACCACCGATGGGCCCTTCCACAGCTGCGCCCCCCTGCTGCATGCCTTCTCACACCCCTCATTACTGCCTCCATCTGAATGGTGGCACTGGCCATGTCCCTGGCTTGTGTTCCCCCTCCTGGCAGCTGTGATCCTGTTCCCCCCGCTGTCCTTTGTGCTACTTCCCCTGCACTGGGAACACCTCCAAGATTTGGCTGTCCTGCCCACTGCCACTGCCCTCAGTCCACTGTGCCACAGGCTCCCCACTCCTGTCCTGTTGCCCTGTGTTCCCAGGTGTGCCCTGTCCTGCTGTTTTCCAGTCCCACTCTCTGCTTCTCTGTCTTCTGTGGCTGTCAGCTTTCTCCCACCTCTGGCTTCCCTGTAGCATTCTTGCACCTCTCTCTTGTTCCTTTTTATTTTGGATCATTTCCGCTATCTCGCAATTTCCGCTTGCTCCCCTATTGCGCATGGCGCATGCTGTTGAATATCGCACTTCGCCATTTATTCATGGTTCCTCCCCCTTCAGTTGTGCATGCATTCATTACTATTGCGTTCTTCTACATTGTGATTTGGGGGGTGCAGCTGCCTCCCACTGAATATCACACAATGGCACATTTTTGGACTTGCGCTGGTGCATCTCTGTTGCACATGGTGCAACCCTTTTGAATATCTGGGCCCATATGTACCTGATTGACAGAGCCTGAAGAAATGTCAACATACAGATATCTGCATTTCTACGCATGTCTGGAATGTACACCCTACGTCACCTGGAAATTAAGTATTGTTATGATTGGCTATACCTACCAGATGGTGTACACTTCTCACATGCTGGCAATTGCCATTTCCTGGGAGACCTTCGAGATGCAATCCTCAGAGTCCTCTAAGAATGTCAGACTGTTTTAACAAATAGCAAAGTGCAATCAAAGGTTCTTTTCAGAACCAAAAAATGTTGGTCAAAAAATAGAACTGCTGCATACGTCACTCACACAGATGTATTACATGGGTCGGGAATATTCAGACTGTGCCAGGCTGGGGAACAAGCCTGGGCAAAGTGCAACTGCAATGTAGCAGGTTGTTGTCAGGGTGATATTTTACAGTGCTGTGGCATGGTCGGCAGTGTAAAATATTTCAGTCTGAAAACCTGCATTGTGCATGTTACTCTGGTACTGCACCAGTGTAAGTGGCCAGAGAGGAGTAGGAGGGATACAGCATTGAAGTGCAGTGGTGGTAGGTTCAAGTATGACAGTATTTAGTGCTGTATATGCAAATGGAGCCATAATGCATGCAAGGCGTTAATGTACCTATTTGGATATCATTATGGTGTCATTAGTATGCAGGTGTGCCAATCATCAGTAACTTGTCCCTGGTACTGTGTGAGGCAGTACCTGTTGGCTAGTGATGCACCCCCCCGGTTGCTTTGTGGTAATGTATCTCAAAACTAGATCTTGGATTTTCAATAAAAAAAATACTGCTGGTAGTACAGTGGATTCTACCCTTTCACCTTATCATGGGTTAACTGTATAAAATGTATCCCTCGTGGCTCTGTTCACTCTACTTCCTCATTCAATCGGGCTGGAGTGATAGCTGCACTACAGCACAATGGTTACTTTTAAACAGAAAGCTCACAACTGGGTGAGGGGGGTGGGGTGCAGTGGAACACCATGTATATATTTTTCATAGCAAAATCACAGTTGGTGAGAGAGGGCTGATGCCAACACACAGTAGCCCTGGAGCTTGGGTGCCCACCCACAGCTGTTGGCTGCCATGTTGTACTGTACAATACTGCAGGTACACTGTGGTTGTCATTTTTTTAATTGTTTTTGTTTGGAAGCCTCAACAGTGTGCAGCAGAAGTACGGTTTGTGGTTGCAGATGCTCACATTATTACGGGATCAATACCAGGATGTGTCAAGCATGCATAGGAGTGTTACTGTACCACAATACAATCCATGTGAAAAATAATTTCTGTGTGAAGTGGTATGGCAGGGTTGTAAAATGTTGTTCTTGCCATGTTCTAATCAGAATACTTCATAGAATACATAGAAATATATAGACTCTGAGACAGTCTTATTTTGATTCATGTTACACTGTCCTGTATAGCGTTATCACCATGCCACATAGATTTTTTGAGTAATAGAATGTTTGTTTATGTTTTTATTGCAGAATGGAAAATTAAAGATGAGACAGTGGAGCATGAGAGAGGTGTGCTTGCTGCTTGAGGCAGTCCAAGCGAGAGGTAGTGCTCGCATTTTAATGCGGAGCACAAACTGGAAGCTGGGCTCAATGTGGAGGTGCATAAATAGCTTTCTGCACATGGTCTAAAGAGTTAAAAATAAGACCATCGTGCAGTTGAAGAGGAAGTGGAAGCTGTTGCTCCAAAGCTTTTATGTTTTGAAGCAGAGAGAGGAGATACCGGAGAATGATAAGTGCTGGTACTACCTTGCCTATGAGTTATGGGAAGCTGCAGGGAAGCCAGCTGCGGGGAATGCCTCACTCATCGTAAGTTATTCAAAAAAAATTCCTCAGATTCTGTGATATTATAGTACAGGCATAGCTGCGAGGTATTTTGTTGTACAGTGTGCCCTATTTGTTATGATAGTACACTTATGATTACATTTTTGGTTCTTAGTGGGTAGGTGGTCAAGGTGGTAGTACTACATCAAAGGGGAATGTATGATGTGGTAAGACTAGTATGGCACATGACAGCAGCTGTACTAAGCCAATTCTGAGTACGTTATCATAATTATCGCAATGTATGTGCAGCGGTGATGGAGTGTACTGGATTGGTATGTCATCATAAGTGTTATTGTATTAAGGGGGGAGTGTACTGGGATAAGAAGTGTATTTATAGATAGAAAGTTCATGATAATCAAGATGATAAGGCCTACTGTACTACAATGCATACTCAACCAATTCAAAACAAGTTTTCATTTCAATGGAGAGGGCCTAGTGTAGTAATAGAGCTAGTTACCATATTGTAAGAGTGTGATAAATGGTAGCAGGGGTACAATTTATATGTCACATGGTATACTTGCCATTCACAGATGATGGGTGTACTGTGATGCTTTGCAATGTGTCAAGTCACCTGTAAGTTGGTACATATTGTTGTTGTTTTCTTATGGTGTATGCTAACACCCGTACCCCTACAGACAGACAGTGGAAGGTTAGTGTGCAGCCATATATATGACACAGATTACAGAGTGAGTAATGAAGACTGATGACTATGCATGTTAACGGGCCACTTATTTTTTTGCATCAATTACTGTTGCAGTTTGTTTCATTATAGCAAACTGCTGATCAGGTCATCATTTTGATCCTTACACAAGGATATATCTCTCAAGGTTTTCATGACGTGAAACTGTTGTCATATGTTTAACTCATCAACATAGTCTAATGTAGGTTTTCCAAGCATAACTTCAATACTGCTGTATAGCTTATGGTTAAGTGGGATTCAACAGTTTAACAGTCTTGAGTCTATGCATCAATGTTCTCATGGTGTAAGTAGTATTAAGTTTCAAGGCATGAGCAAATGTAATTCTATAGTGTATCAATCTTCGTGCAGTGGTGCAATGTGTCACAATGTGTGCATGACTGCAACATGACACTACAGGGTGATTAGGTCACTATTTGCATGATTCTTGGCTGCAGCTTATTGTTATTATAATAATAATCTTTATTTGAAAATAGTGTAAGACCTTGTTCAGCATATGGTGAAGCTCTACATGTGTGTTATATGCAGGTTAGTATGTTTGTGGCAATTGAAAAGTGTTACTTCTGAGAACAATTGTATTGTGTACAACATTGAGATAAAAACAACTTTTTAGTAAATTAGAAGATACTGATATCATATTAACTATTTATTATTTGTACATTCTGGGCAGGATATTCAGACTGAGCCAGGCTGTGGTGCAAGCCTGGGCACAGCAGAACTGGGATGTGCCTGGGCATTGACAGGGTGATATTCACCGGAGCTGTGCCATGGCACATCATCGATGAATATTGCTCCTTGGCCACCTGCAGTGCTCATGGTGCAGTGGCAGTGCGACAGCGCAAGTGGCCAAAGTGGAGCAGGGGGATGCACTAGTGGAAGTGCCACTGAGCTATGCACAACTACTATAATATACAAAAGTGCAGATGCAAATAGGGCTATAATGCATGCAAGCCAGAAATGGGGCCAGTTGCATGTCATTATGGCCCCATTTGCATGCAGGTGTGCTAATCCCTGATGACTTGTGCCTGCCACCCTGCCAGGCTGCAGTCATTGGGGACAGACACCCTTTGCCCCTACTGGCAACATGCTCTGATGCCCATTTGTGGGCATACGTATAAATAATAAACATCCTATATCACTGGTGGTCCACTAGAATGCTCGCAGCCTGATCGTGGGCATATGTGATAAACTACAATGTCCTATAACCCTGGTGGTCTAGAGGACCACTCGTAGCCCAACTGTGGGAATATGTAATGAAATAATAGTCCAATATCCCTGGTGGTCCAGTGGACTGCTTACAGCCCGATTGTGGGGATATGTGATAAACTACAATGTCCTATAACTCTGGTGGTCCAGTGGCCCACTTTCAATCTGATCATGGTCATATGTAATGAAATTATGGTCCAATGCCCTTGGTGGCGCAGTGGACTGCTTGCAGCATGATCGTTGGTGTCAGTAAGATATAATGAGAAACCAATCCGTCACTGGTGGCCAAACGGTACTCCCCTCCCCACCAATCCACTGAGCCCCACAGCCCCGCACCCCCCCATTAATGGTAGGTGGCAGTTCCCCATCTGCTTGTCACCCCGCTGTCTGCCAACTGACTTCATATGGTAGGAGTGTACAGCCATTGGTCCAGAGCGTAAGCAATGGGTGTGCAGGCTGTACCATACTACATAGTACAGAAAAGTGAATGCATCCATTCATATATCTGGGTTGTGTAGTATGGTACAGGCTGCATGTCCATTGGCTTATGCTGTGGCCCAATGGGTGTACAGCCCTACCGTATGGAGTCAGTCATCGGGCGGCATGGTGGCAAGCCAGTAAGGAGCTGTCGACTGCTGCTGATGGGGAGGGAGCGAGGCGGTGCGGCTTAGTGGGTGGTTGGGGAGGGGTGTACCGCTGGACCACCAGGGATGGATTGATTTGACATAATATATCATTGATGCCTGCAATGGGGCTGCAAGTGGTACACTGGACTATCAGGGATATAGGACCATTATTACTATACTAATGCCCACGATCATACATGGGGGTGCCACCATGAAGGTGCCACTGGAGCTTGGGTGGCCACTCACAGCTGGCAACTGCCATGTTGCACCCTGCAATGTGGCAGCTCACCTGTGGGTGGCCAGCTGTTGCTCCTTTTTTGGGGGGATCAACTGTGTGCAGTGCAAGTAGGGGTTGTGACTGCATGGGTTAGTACATCCCAGGCTGAATATCAGGATGTGTGGAACACGGATGGGCATGACCCCCCCTAATTTTGCCACATTACTGATGTACATTACATTACTGATGTACTTAGAGTCATTGGCATTTGTACCAGGCACATTCCCCTTTTGAATATCACACCAGGGTGCATCAGTGGGTTGCGCATAGTGACACTGTGTTGCGCGATGTACAGTCCTTCTGAATATCCCACCCACTGTTTCTTTACATGTGTAGAGAAAATATTTCATTAATTAGTTGCCAATGTCACTGAGCTGTTGGTTTCTAAATGTTTAACATTATTTCAAGTATTATAAAAAGGGTCTGAGAAATGGAGCTTTCTGACTGGCTACAAACATTCTAACAGCCTTATGTTAATCTTTTATTAACATACATGTACAGATTGGCCATATGGTGAACAAGGTTTAAGACTGTTTAAAAACATGTTTTATTATAATAGGAATAAGGCACTCCCAGGGATTATGTTAGTGGTCAGTTAATCACCCTCTAGGGGCATGTGGCATTCGGCTACACACTGTGCCACACTACACCCCTAGAAAGTGATTAGCAGACCATTAACATAACCCTTGGTCATGCCTTACTGTTTAATTAATGTAACAGCAGTGAAATATGATTTGCTTCTATGAAAATATGTACACAAAATAAATAAGTATATGACATGTGTGTCTCTTTTGTAGCAGTTATTAAACAGATGATTATATGAACATTAGATAATGGAAATAGTAGTGCTGGTCTACAGGTCATGCTATTATTCTCATGCAGGTGCGAACAAATAGTATAGGTGCAGATGTTCAAGTTCACTTGTTCATACACAATTGAAGAGCTAGTATCACTGTATATCACACTGTGTTGTTCATTATGCCAAAACATTTAGGTAGTGAGTGTTGGCAAATACTAACTGATATAGAACAACAGTGTAGAAAGTATGTTGTTCTTATAGATCTTTTCAAGTTGTCCACGAAGAACATAATATGGTAGAAAAAAATATAATAACGGAACTGACAAGACAGGAGTTCTGATTTACATCACACTCCTTGATGGTCTTGAGAGTGCCCAGCAAAATGTATTACAATTATTGAATTAGATATCAATATTGTAAGATGAAAGACAGGTAGGTAATCACCATTTTGAGGCTCATATATTGGGTCATGTTTTTTGTCACTTTGCAGGGCGTCCTCGCTTAAAGCGGTGCGCTGGCCACTGCCACTGTTACAGCAGGCTTGAGCTCAAGGTTGACAGTCTAATAAGAGACAATGTTGCGCTCCATGAAGGGCAGGAGAAATTGCTGTCCTTCATGGAAGCGCAACAAGCAACTGTCAGTCTTGTGCTTGAGCCTGTGGTGGCAGCGGCTAGTGAGACTGTGGCCAGCTCCAGCACTTTACCTCCACCAGTGGCATCCAGCTTCCCTTGGGAAACAGTGACCAGCCTCCCCAGCTGCTCCGGCATCTCCTCTGGAAGGCGCAACAGCTTCCACTTCCATTGCACCTTCACATTGAGTCAAACTTATGGGTTGGGCTGCCTCAAGCAGCATCACACCTCTCTCTGAGAGTTGTTTGTAAATATTGTATATAGTTTTTAAAATATTTTTCTACATATTTTCTTAAATAATCATTTTTGTAACTTTTTTAAATGAATATATCTATTTTTTATGTAACATTTAATTTTGTAGATAAATAAAACAAATTATTATATTTTTATTTTTTTTTATTTTTCTATTAAACGTGATTGAATTTATTTAACAATTTTTTTTGTCAGGACTGACTGTGTTTCATTTGAACATTTAAAAATAATATTTTTTTACTTTAATATATATAGAAATTAGTATTTTTTGAACATAACACTTTTTCTTGTGGTATTAGTAAGTTGTGGGGATCTTTGTCATCAATATATATTCTATAAGAAAGCGTTCCTTTTCCTTAGTTTGGTAAAGAAGGGCATTATACACAAAGTTTCAGGTTTAAACAGAGAACACATTACAATTGTTGTTGTGTTACATGTCTTGCTGTGTTATGACAACATTTTTGTAGGTACATTAATAAGTATGAGTTATGTTCAGAATTTGTGTCTACTAAAGGTGAAGAGGACCATGTAAGCTATCTAGATATTTAACAGTGGTGATAAGAAATAGAGTACCACTTTGTTTATGTCCCACAAGAGTAGTCTCATTGCCTGTAAAAAGATAGTGTGTGAAACAGTGCAACAACATAAATTAGTATGTGACATAACAATGTTAAGCAAAAGGAAATAGATAAATATTAAGAGACATATGCTTGAGATGGATGTTGTCTTACTCTTCATAACAGACAATTCTGCTAGATGACTTCCTGTGTTCTTCATATGTGTGCATTTGGCTATGTGTGTCTGGTGCTGCCA
The DNA here is from genome assembly GCA_016271365.2 of Neoceratodus forsteri. Lineage (NCBI taxonomy): Eukaryota > Metazoa > Chordata > Ceratodontiformes > Ceratodontidae > Neoceratodus > Neoceratodus forsteri. The sequence continues at coordinate 269,140,015 of CM028137.1, forward strand.
CTTCAACATTGCGGGTACTATTGCTACTTCTCATTTCCAAAAAGACAGGATATTCATGCCAAAAAACTCCATTTAATGTATCAGTTAGGGTTGTTCCACAGCAACAAAAGTGAGGAAATTCGGTGTTAGGGTTGAAAACTCTAACTCTGCATTCACCCCCCCCAGCACCACACACACATGCAAGTAGGAGGGAGGACCAAGGCAACATGACCAATCACAGACAACCAGCAACAGGTGACAGAAATAAAAAAACAACTGTCTAAATGTACTATAAGACATCCCCACCCACCTGACCAGGTACTGCATGCTCAGTGGAGATCAACAGCAAAACTGAGGCCATGTACACCAAACGTACACATCCCTGATTGCAGGTGCACACAAAGTACCACACTTAGGAGTTGCATGGCATTATCTAGTGATGTCCCACACCCCACCACACCTGGTACTGCACCTCAGCTATACAGCACAGCAAAACTAAGTAGTTGTTCAGGTATAATATGTGTGGTTGATTTCACGTATACACAACCTCCAACTGTTAGACAGTGGAGGACCTTTGCAAGGCAGTGCCCCACCCACTGAGACCAGGTACTGTATAGTTACTGGAGAACCCCAGTTAAAATGTACCCATGAAGATCAGCACTGTTACTCCATGATTGCAGTCTTGCAAAAGTTAGTACAATAATGAGTCACACAGTCTGTGGGAGAGAATGCCCCCTCCCATCCTACAATACTTGGTTCATTGTGACTGAAAGCTATAGTAAAAGAAAGTCTGTTTATATCTAAGGTACACCTACTTGATTGCTGGTGTAGTACAATTAGCATAGTTATGACTTGTATGGCATCTGCCGCAGAATGGTCTGCCAAACCCAAAGACTAGGTACTACAACCTTAGTGTAGACCAACTGCAAAAAAGTGAGGCTGTGGACATAAATTGTACAGCTCATTCATTGCAAGGATACTCAACTTACCACAATTTGGATTACTGTGGTGTCAGAGAGGCAATGCCATTGTCTTTACCAGGTACTACATCCTCAGTAGAGAGCTACAGCAAAAGTGAGCCTATAGACATTCATGATACACCTCCATCATTGTAGGTACACTAATGTTAGCATATTTAGAAGTTGCTTGGCCTCAGCTAGCTAATTCCAGTCCGTGTTAGACAGACCAGTTACTGCATTGTTAGTATAAAAACACAATGAAGGTAAGTACATGGACATCAACAGTACACCTACATCACTGAAACTGTATATCTGTTAGTGACATTAAGAGTTGCACAGCCTTGTACAGGCAATAGTTCCCCCGTACCTCCAGATCAGGCTGTGTATCTTGAATGGACAGATTCAGTAAACTTACTACTACGCACATCACATACTTAAATGCAACAGTTCTTGTATCTTGATGATGGATGTGTCTTTTACTACCTTTATGCAGTTGTTTTTATTTCTGTTTACTCATAAGTGTGCAAACCTTTGTACAGCTGCAATCAGAGAGTTGCATTGTTGATGTCCAGTCAGGGTGCAGTACCAAGTGTGGTGGGGTGTGGGGCATTGCTAGGTAAGGCAATGCAACTCCTAAGTGTGGTATGTTGTGTGCACCTGCAATCAGGGATGTGTACGTTTGGTGTACATGGCCTCAGTTTTGTTGTTGATCTCCACTGAGCATGCAGTACCTGGTCAGGTGGGTGGAATTGTCTTGTAGTACATTTAGACAGTTGTTTTTTTATTTCTGTCACCTGCTGCTGGTTGTCTGTGATTGATTGTGTTGTCTTGGTCCTCCCCTCTACTTGCATGTGTGTGTGTGTGTCTGTGTGTGTGTGGTGCTGGGGGCGGGTGAATGTGGAGTTAGGGTTTTCAACCCTAACACCGAATTTCATCACTTTTGTCACTGTGGAACAACCCTAACTGATGCATTAAACAGAGTTTTTTGCCATGAAAAAAATATATATATGTGTGTGTGTGTGTCTGCATATGTATGTGTGTGTGTGTGTGTGTGTGTGTGTGTATGTGTGTGTGTATATATATATATATATAGAGAGAGAGAGAGAGAGAGATACAGATATAGACATTATGGGGCATGGTAGTGCCCTATAGTTAGGGATGCACCGTCACTTCTATCTTAAACTCAAAGCATTGCACTTTAAGTACTTTGCAGCCGTTCATCCAATTTGCCTGAAATTTTGCATGTGCTATATGGTACCATAGATCTCTGGATCTGGCAAGTTTTGTTCTGGTCATATGTGTGGTTACAGAGCTGTGGAGCATGAAAAAATGTGAAATTTACCACTTTTATGCAAATTCTTTGCTCAGGCATAAGTCCAAAAGGGTTTGGGGGTCAGGTCTGAAATTGTTTGGATATATGGGGTGTGGGTCACTGGTGTGCCTTTTGAAGGTTTGGTGAAAAAATATTAACCCATTCAAAAGTTATTAAAGTTTAAAGTTTCCCACTATAACCTATAGAAAAATAATATATGTCCTCCTCAAAAGTACTTTTTCCTTTCATGACAGCTCTTTTGATTTTCGCAAATGGATTTTGTAGTATTGTAAATCCGCCGTGTTGTTTTCAGTTAGCGACATGGAAGAAAATGCTGTAATTCAAAAAGTACTGCTCCTTGGTAAACATCAACAGCTGTGTTTACCTAATTGGGGATCAAGGAACATGATCCTGACATTAGTTTTTAAAAATATTGCTTGTAAATATGTTTTTTTTAATTGTTCCATTGTAAGTGCTGAAAATTTGCAAAAGTACATTTGCAAAACTTTCACAAATTTGCAATAGTTTCACAAACTTACTTTTGCAAATTTTCAAAAATATTTTTACGAAACATTTGCAAATTTTTCGAAACTTTCACAAATTTGTGAAAGTACCTCCCAAAAACAGTTTCTTTGCCACTTCATAGCAAATGAACAGTTAGGACTTTTGGGCTGAAAATTACAAGGTAGGAAGAGCTTGCACCACAGCTGTACCTTTTGCTGGTTTGGTGAAAAAATTAACATTGGTGACATAGTTATAATATTCTGAAGTTTATAAATTTCCATAGGATAACACTGTGGCAGCCACAGTGCATTTCGACGCCTATATCTCAAAAATGGTTTGAGATATCGATTTTTCGCTAAATGCAGCTTAGTACACCTAAGTATGTGTGCAGGTTGCCCGGTCATGATTACAGCTGCAGTGGAATTTTTTTCACTGTTCCCAAGGTTACTGAGATATTGCCCCATTTGCAGCACAAGAGTTTCTTGGAATTTCTCTAGGACTACGCTATATCTCTATACTTATGGGTAGATGGCAACACAGGGCCCAAAGGGCCCTGTGCTCTCATATATGGATACCATTATTCAATACTGGGAGCACGGGACCCTCCATTATGCAGTCCTGGGAGTGCGGGTCCCAGAGGGCCTTGCGCTCCCACAGGAAGATGAGTGTTCATTACAATGTCTCTACACTTATGTATAGATGGGAGCACAGGGCCCTCACAACCACATATGGGTAACATTACACTTTCTCAAAAAGAAGGGAAATTTGTTGCAAAAAAACTCTTCTAATGCATCAGTTAGGGTCTCTAGCACAGGGATAAAAGTTTGGAAATTTGGTGTTAGTGTTACCAACCCTACCAGCCGACCCCACCCTATCCCTCCAACCCACTAGATAGATAGATAGATAGATAGATAGATAGATAGATAGATAGATAGATAGATAGATAGATAGATAGATATTAGATATTTGGAAATCTGGTGTCAGGGTTACCAACTCAACCAGCTCACGCCACACACTCTCCACACCAACAGGCTTCCGGGTGAGCCGTAGGGACATTGGCCTAACTCTCTCCCCATTCTCCTATACTGTACCCTCTCAGCTTCCTTACAAATGGAATGGGATGGGAGTTAGGTCTGACAACCCCAAGGCACGCTGTGACACCTGTTGTTAGTGTGGAGAGTGTGTGGGGTGAGCTGATTGGGTTGGTAACCCTGACACCAGATTTTCAAATACCTAACTATCTATCTATTGATATATATATATATATATATATATATATATATATACACATATATATCTATATATAGAGTGATAGATAGATAGAGAGATAGATGGATGGATAGATAGATAGATAGATAGATAGATAGATAGATAGATAGATAGCTATATTATGCTGGTGCATTAGCACCAGTATATTAGGGATGAGTGTAAACTTCTATGTTAAGCTTGAATTTTTGAACTTGAATAACTTCAAATCTAAGCCTTAATCCCAATTGAGGACCTAACCATGCTGGTACATGCTTTGGTCACTTCCAGGCTGGACATTTGCAATGCTCTGTATCCAGGGTTATCTGGAGCAACTGCCACAGGCTGCAGCTGGTGCAGAATGCAGTGGCAAGGTTATTGTCAGGGGTGAGATGGTGGGATCATATCACCCCCGGTTCTCCGTGGACTGCACTGGCTGCCGATCAGGTAGAGGATTGTCTTAAAGGTAGGGCTTCTGACCTACAAGACCCTGCATGATCAGGGACCTGTCTATCTGCAAGATTTGCTTGTACTCTACCATCCACCCCAGGCACTCCGTTCTACCAGGGGGGGCATCCTTAGAGTTCCCAGGGTGCGGTTGTGGCATTCGGGGGACAGAGTTTTCTCAGTGGCCACACCTACCCTGTGGAACTCATTTCTGGCTTATGTGAGGGAGGCTCCCTCAGTAAAAGTCCTTAAAAAAGGGATAAAAACCTATCTTTTCCAGCAGGCTTTTAATGACTAACTAGTGGTCTGTTTTGGTATAAATAGATGACTTTTAATTGTTGCTCTCAGTTGCAATGTTAAGCATATAAAGTTGTATATTACTGTATATTATTATACTGTTGTTTGTGTTGTTGTACAGCCCCAGAGTTCTTGGAAATGGGTGCTTTTATAAATAAAGTTATCTACCTATCTATCTATCTATCTATCTATCTATCTATCTATCTATCTATCTACTTTGTAGGCATTTAACAGATTTACACAAAATATATGGCATGCATAAGCTCTAGGAATAGTTCTCCTGACTTACCAAATTGTGAATGAATCTGTTGTTTAGTTTTTGAGATAGGAAGTGTTAAAAATACAGAATTTATCAGTTTTTGCTGTTTTTTTCAGCACGTCTATCTCATGAAGGGCTGTATGTTTTCTTCTGAAATTTTCAGGGTGGAAAGCCTGTGGGTTCCAGATGTGTCTTTCCATGGTTTGGTGAAAAAATATTAATCTGTTCAAAAGTTATTTAACTTTTATTTTCCCATCATTTCCTATGGGAAAAAAAGTTAAGTGTCCTGCATGAAAGCAAGGCTGCTTTTGTAGAGGGGAAACTTGGCTTTGCAAGCACAGTCCCATAGTGTTGCAGGGAGTCATCTGTATTTTTACAGACCTGTGTTCTGTCTGCCATCTTATTTGCCCCTTAGCGAGAGACTCAAATACACAACACTTATATAAATTAATGTAATACCAAAAAACAAACATCAGAACTTAGCTAAAAGGGGCCTGTTTAGCCACATTCTAATGTGTGTTTTTTTAATATTTTCACCAGAATTAGTTTTTTCGGCACCCAATATCTCAGTTGCCCAGGTTACTAAGAAGACTGATTCTGCCATTTTCTCCATATGAGAACAGTGGGATTTTCATGACCCCTGCAGCCACAGCTAGAAGTCATGCTGCTGGCTATGAAGTCCAGATGGAGCCACCTCTTTTCCCTGGTGTCTAGTGGCCCTCCATTTATTTTGCCCCTCCTTGCACTGTGGGACATTTGGAAGCCCACTCCCAGTGTCCCCAGTCATGTGTTTAGACCCCTAGCAGTTTAGGACACTGGGGAGCCCACTCCCAGTGACCCCAGTGATGTCCCTACATCCCTGTGCACTGGGACACTGAGGAGCTCACTCCCAGTGTTCCCAGTGATGTCCACCTTTCCCTTTTGCAGTTTGGGACACTGGGAAGCCCACTCCCAATGTTCCAATTCATGTGTCCCCCATCAGTGTGGGACACTGGGGAGCCCACTCCCAGTGTCCTGAAATCACTCCCCTCATTTTCCCGTAATGAAGAAAACTGTCCCCCCATGTCTTTTGTTTTGTTTGAACCTGAAGTAAAGAAAACTGTCCCGTGTCATCCTCGGCATCCCCCTCCCCCATTTGCACCCTCCCACTGAGCACCCACCACTCCACAGTCCCCTTACCCTGTATGTACCTCCAGAGGTCGTCCACTGTCATTGTCTGTGGACCAGGGCACATCTGCACTCTTTAAAGCCAAACCACAAGCTGAAGAATCAAGGTAAGTGCGGTATAATGTATCTCAATGGTGTTTTGAGCTTAGGTTGATATCTGGGCCATTTTAGGTATTTTTTCACCAAATTTTCAACATGGGCTTTTTGGGACCCAACCTCATGAACATTGTGGCTGTTGTTTCATTACTCTGGCCTGAAAGGTGATTTTGTGGTTGCTGTATGAAATCACCTTTCAGGACAAATTAATGAAATGACAGTGCCAGTGTTCATGTGATGGGGTCCCAAAAAACCCATGTTGAAAATCTGGTGAAAAAATTCCTAAAAATAGCTGAGTCACATGCGCTAGTTGAAAGTCTTCTACATGTGCATAACTTTGGTCATTTTTAATATTTTGCCTCCAAATTTTAAACATAGCCATTTTTTCACACTATCTCATGAACAGTACAGCTGTCATTTTTCTCACATGCTCCCCAAAATGTGAATTTACACCTGTGGCACAGAATGTCGCAGTCACTATGTGAAATCACTTTTAAGGACTGATTAACAAAAGTATGAGTGTTCATGAGGTGGGGTCCTAAAAAGCCCATGTTGAAAATTTGGTGAACAAATGCATAAAAATGGCTGGGTTATGCATGCTCATTGAACTTCTTCTATGCACTTGTGTAACTTTGGTTGTTTTCAATTTTTTTTTGTTATTTCTTTGTCCCCCGCTGAACGGCCCCCTTACACTGCCCCCCATCTCTGCCACTGGATGTCATGCCAGCCATCACCTCTCACAGAACTGAGGCACCAGCTGGCCTGGTGTTGTGGGGGAGACCTGCTTCATCCTGCTGGTCATCTTTTTCTCATCTGGTTTTGACCCTCCCCAAGCATGGAGCCAAGGTGTGCAATGATGCCAATGGCCAAGCCACACACACTTCCATATGCAGCATGCTGCGTGTCTAGCTCAGGTCTGCCCCCCTTGTGTGGGTACATTGAGCCAGCCCCCAGCTACTGCTAGGGGCCAGTCAAGCAGTGGAATCCATCCCCACACCTCCCAGGAGAGAAGAGCTGTCCTCCAGATGCTCAATCCTCTCCCTCCCTGGCTGACCCTCTGTGACCCACTCATGCCCTGAACATGGGTCACTGGCATGGCAGGAGGTAAGGCATGATGCCTGAACCCTCCATGCCACTGGGTCAGCCCCAACTTTGACTCCAAATTTTCAACATAGCCATTTTTCCACACCACTTCATGAACATTACAGCTGCCTGAAATGTGTTTTCACACCTGTGGCATGGAATGGCATTTCCACATTGCCTTGAACATTTTCACCTACGGAGTTTTTGAGGTGGCATCAAAACAAGACTATGTTCAAAATATGAGGTCAGAATATGAAAAGATGCCAAAGTTATGACCATCTGTTACAATTTTCAGACAGTAAAATAAGGATACTATTATACTATCGCAAAAAGTAAGGAAATGCATATACGAATTTATGGAGGGATGAGAGTGCACGGAAATAAGGATACTATTATACTATTTGAAAAACTAAGGAAATAAATTGCAAAAAAAACTTTGTTAATGCACATTAGGGTTGAAGCATAACAAGTAGGGCAATATGACCTTAGGGTTCCTAAGCCTAAGACCCCATCCTTGACTTCCTACCCTAAGATCCCACCCCCCACCCTGCATGCAGGAACAGGTGTGAGGGATGTGCCTATTTGTTCTAAAAAAACCTTTTTCAAGTGGCACAAAAATGACATCCAGGATAGAAAACACCAATGCCTAGCTGGCTGATCTAGACCCCATTAGGTCAATCTGCATTTCAGTGTTATAGATATGCCTGAAAAATATGTTTTAGTTAGTGTTATGAAACACTTCATTAATGCATCAGTTAGGTTTGATAGTACACTGACAAAAAGTTTGGAAATTTGGTGTTAGGGTTACCAAATCCTACCACCACATCCCCACCCCCTCCCTCCTCACACCAATAGGCATCAGGGTGTGCATTGGGGTCATCTGCCTAACTCTCACCCCATTCCATGTGTATAACAAGCTGAAGTGATGCAGTATTGGAGAATAGGGGTGAGATTTAGGCCTGTTGACTCCAACGCATGCCCCAATGCCTGTTGGTGTGAAGAGGGTGGGGGTGGGGATGAGGTGGTAGGGCTTGGTAACCCTAACTCCAAATTTCCAAACTTTTGTCGGTGTACTGTCAACCCTACCTGATGCATTAATGAAGTTTTTTTGCAATGAATTTCCCTTCTTTTTGAGAAAATGTAATGTAACTGGTATGCAGGTGTGGGAGCGCAGGCCCTCTGGGCCCTGCACTCCCCTCATACTGCCCATTTTTGCATATTGATATCCATGATTTGCATATGTGGGAGCATGGGCCCTCCAGGCCCTGTGCTCCCACTTACACATATGTATGGAGATATACCACACCCCAATAGTTATGAAAAGGAACCCTTACAACACTAATTTGACAATATTTCAGTAACCATAGCAAACAAGGAAAAAATCCTACTTCAGTTGTAATCATGACTTCAAAACCTCCATGGGGGCTTAGTCCACCTAAAGGTGTGCTAAGGTCAGCACAGCAAAAAAATCCATATTTGAACCATTTTCTAGATACAGGTAACTAAAGGCACAGTGGGCACTGCAGTGTCATCCTATGGGAAATTTGGCAAACTTGGAGCACTGTAACTATTGAACCATCATCAATTTTCTGACCAAACTACCAAAAGGCACATCTGTGTGGTCAGGTCTTGTTACAACGCAATTTTCAGTCAAAAAAGCCCTAACCATTTTTTGCTATGAAATGGCAAAGAAACTGGCTCATTTGGGGCTTTAATTCTTCGAAATTCCACAACTTTCACAAAAGTCCCATAAGTCAACACAGTGAACTTTCACAAAACCAAAGGTAGTGTCACGACACTAGTGTTACTTTCACAAAGGAAAAGTAGTGTTGCAACATTACTGGTACTTTTGTGAAATAAAAGGTAGTGTCACAACACTACTAATACTTGTGGAAAACTAAAGGTAGTGTCGCAACACTATTGCTACTTTTGCAAAACAAAAGATAGTGTTGCAACACTTCTGGTACTTTTGCAAAACTAAAGGTAGTGTTGTAACACTACTTGTACTTTTGGAAAACTAAAGGTAGTGCTCAATGCAACTGGCGCTTTCCTCACCCACTTTCAAGATATGAGCACCAAAAGGTGGCGTGGATGCTAATATTTCAGTAATGTTTTCCATAAATGCCTTTTGCTGTTTTACTGGAAACATTTACCCCAGTTCCATTGTAAATGTAGTGTAATGTAACTGGTATGTGGTTGTGGGAGTGTGGGCTCTCCCAGGCCCTGTGCTTCCCTAAAGCTGATATGCAAATGTGAGAGTACAGGCCCTCTGGGTCCTCTGCTCCCACTTTTCACATAAGTACAGTGACATAACACACACCCAGAGACATGAAAATGAAGCCTTGTAACAATAATTTGCCAATATCTTAGTAACCATAGAAGCTATGAAAAAAAGTCCACTTTGGTGGTTTTCATGACTTTGAAACCTCCATCCATGCTTAGTTCACCTAAAGGTGGACTAAGTTGCTAGTAGCAAGAAATCTATATATTGAACCATTTTTGAGATATTGGCGTTAAAAGGTGCCATGGGTGTTGCAATGTTATCCTATGGGGAATTTTGCAAGAAAATTGCACAACAGACACTCATAGCACAGTGAGTTTTTTTAAATTTTTGAACCAAATTTTCAACATGTTTTTTATTTTGGACCTCCCCTCATGAACACTGGCACTGTGATTTCGTTAATCCATCCCAAAAGTTGATTTCATTCAACAACCATGCTATTCTGAAACACAGGTGCAAACACATGTTTTGGGAAGAATCTAAAAAAAGGGCAGCTCTACTATTCATAAGGAGGTATAAAAAAAGCAATGTTGAAAATCTGTAGTGAAAATATTAAAAACTGGCGAAGTTACAAGTGTGCACAGGAACAGCGCAACGCTCACTCGTAATGCAGTCATGTTTTTGAATGTTTTTACCAAATTTTCAACATGGGCTTTTTAAAATCTCCCTTCATGAACAGTGACACTGTGATTTTGTTAATCCATCCTGAATGTTGCTTTCGCACAGTGACTGAGCCATTATGCACCACAGGTGTGAAAACTCGTTTTGGGCAGGATAGGAAAAATGACAGCTGCACTGTTCATAAGAACATATGAAAACAAATGGCAATGCTTAAAATCTGGAATGAAAACATTAAAAATTGGTGAAGTTACAAGCATGAATGCAAACTGCACAATGCACACTTGTAACGCAGTTATTTTGGGGATTTTTGGCACCAAATTTTTAACATGGGCTTTTTGGGACCTCACCTCATGAACACAGGCACTGTCATGTCATTAATCAGTCCCAAAAGGGTGATTCCACACAACAACCATGAAATCACCTTTCAGGACCAAGTAACGAAATGACAGTGACTGAGTTCATGTGGCGGGGTACCAAAAACCTCATGTTGAAAATTTGGGACCAGAATTCCTAAAATTGGCCGAGATATCAACATAAGTTAACCCCCCCCCATAGACTCCCATTATAAGGCTCACCTTGATTCCTCAGATCACAGTTCAGCTTTGAAGAGTGCAGTTGTGTCCACAGTCCATGAAGTTCACTGATCCCAACCTCCGGAAGATAAGTACGAGTATGATAAGTATGAATGGGGGGTGCGGAAAGGTAGGTACAGTAGAGGCAAGGAGGGTGGACTGGGGAGACAATGAGGGACCATTTTCTCTTCTGTAGCTTTAAAAAAAACATTGTGGGATGGTTTTCTTTATTTACAGCTTAAATGTTTTGAAAAAAAAAAACATTTGGCACACTGGTGTGGGCTCCTAGTGTACCACAGTAGTGGGCGTAGAGGAACACTACCTGACTCAGGGATTGGGCTCCCCGATGTCAGGATAAAAAGAATGAACTTTTGGGGGAGGGCATCCGACACTGGGAGGGGGGCATCCCAATGTCAGAAAGATAATATTAATAAATTAGCACACTGGGGTGGGCTCCCAGTGTGCCACATGAACTTTCTGGGGGGTATGCATGCTGCTGACAGGGGGATTGGGTACCCCATCAGCAAAGAAATTTGGCTTGGTGGGGGGACATCATCAGAAAACACAGAAATTCAACAATTACTGCCCCTAGGTAAACACTGTCAATTGTGTTTAACTATTCGGGGGCTTATGAACACACTGGGGGCATCAGACTATCAATCTGACACCCAGAAATAACATTTTGCACAATCCTAATGTTGGAACTTGCAAAAGAAGTGGGTGCCACACTTTCATGGAAGTGTCACACTTTTGGGAAAGTGCTGTATCTGTTTCTTCCTCAATTTCTGACACTACGGGGGACAGATCATGAAAATGGCATTTCTGGAGGTCAGATTGGAAAATCTGATCCCCCAGTGTGTTCATCTGCCCTGATTAGGTAAACATAACTGACAGTGTTTGCCTAGGGGATGTAATTATTGACTTTCAGCCATTTTTGTGTGCCGTTAACTGAAAACAAGATGGTGGCAACATGGAAACAAATTGGCATAGCTCAAAAGCTTTCAAAAGCAAAAAAAGCTTTTGAGGAAAGCTTTGAAAAGCTTTCGAACTGGACATATATTTTTTCCCATAGGCTATAATGGGAAATTTTAAACTGTCATAACATTTGAACAGATTAATATTTTTTCACCAAATCTTCAAAAGGCACTTCCTTAACCCAGTCCCAACAGATTAATATTTTTTCACCAAATCTTCAAAAGGCACTTCCTTAACCCAGTCCCCATATACCGTGAAAACTTTAGACCAGTCAAACAAACTGTTCGGGCTGTAAAGGTGAGCAAAGAATTCAAATATTGAGAATTTTTCACACGTTTCAATGCTCCGCAGCTCCGCAACCAAAAATCTGACTGAAACAAAACTTTCCAGATCCAAAGATCTATGGCACCACACCATGCAGGCACAATTTCAAGCAGATTGAACAAAGGTTGCAAAGTTATTAAAGTGCAAAATTTGGGGTTTAACATAGAAGTGGCTATGCAACCCCAACTATACTTGCCCTACTGGCAAGTATCATATATATATATATATATATATATATATATATATATATATATATATATATATTTATATATTATATATATAATGGTAGCATGGTAGTGCTACCATAGTTAGGGTTGTGTAGCCTTTTAATGTTAAATGGTGAAACTTTGCACCTTAATAATTTTGCCACTGTTCAACAGATTTGTCTGAAATTTGGCAGGCATGGGGCGTAGCCATAAATCTTAGGATCTGACAGCTTTTGTACTGGTCAGATATAGGGCTGTGGAGTTATTAAGCAACATCCATGTGCACATTTATGTTTTTTGGCACATTCTTTGCTCACTCCTACAGGTCACACGGTTTGCATGACCAGTCTGAAAACTAAAGGGAATGTGCGGCCTGGGTGCCCAATGTGCCTTTTGAAGATTTCATGAAAAAATATTGAACGGTTCAAAAGTTATTCAAAAAACAAGTTCCCATTATAAGTCAATGGGAAAAGTTAAAAAAAAGTTTGACAGTGTCGTAAATGCACTTTTTAGTGTCACAAATGACCCCTGTAGTGTCATGAGTCAGTCATTTTTTTTCAGTTACTGGTCACAGAAATGCTTGGCATTTAAATTTGGGACCCTCTAGGGACACAATTATTTTAGTGCTCACCTAGTCAGACCCTGAAGATGCTAGCCATGTCTTTATTTTGGGGTTAAACACCCCAGAAATACTGTATGTTTTTCAAATTTCTGGAAAAAGCAGTGTAGAACTTGTGACACTTTCGCAAATTTTTGCGAAAGCTTTTGCAAATCAAGACACTACTTTTTCAGGCTATGGCAAAATGACAAGAATTCTTTGCCACCCTGCTGCGACAAAAGCAAGGAAATTTGGTATTAGGGTTGAAATCCCCCCTTGGATCCCCCCAGCTCACCCCTCAAATGGCATCAAGGTGTGCGCTGGGGTCGTCGGTCCAAATCTCTCGCTGTGGAACAACCCTAACTGATGAATCCTTTTTCGTCACCACATGATACAAAAAAAAAATCCTTTTTTGTAACATGAGTGACAAAAAAGGATCCTTTTTCATCACTTGAGAATCTTTTCCCAGGATTCCTCTGGTGTCTAGTGGCACCCACACCCTCTGATACCCATCCACTATCCTTTTGTGTTTCCCTTTGCTGTCCAGTTGCACCCCGACCCCTGATTTTAATTGCAGTTACAACTTATTTTTCCAAGGTGTCTAGTGGCACCCTCCCCCATCACTCTCCCCCTTCTTATATACGATTCCCTGGTGTCTAGTGGTATCCCCCACCTCCCAATGCTGTCTAGTATGTGTAAAAATGAAAACAGTCCTCAATGTTTTTTTTCGATTGTTCATTAAATGAGCCAATCTGAAACACCCCCACCTCCACCTCCAACTCAGAGTCCTCCACCCCACACTCCCCATTACACCCCCACACACTTAAACTCAACTGAACAGGTCCCTGGTCCCTGGTTCAAGATCCACTCTCCTGAACACACATCTTGCTGCTGGAACCAGTGACTGCAATATGAGAAACTAAGATAAATGTGGCTCAACTTATTTCAATGGGGGTTTCAACTTTGATGCATAGGACATCATGACAAGGTTTACTTGGGACAACAAAATAATGGGAATCTTAGTATTTATTCATTTTTTTTACATTTCTCTTGAATCATCCCTGTTACTCTTTTTTCCATTAAATAGCAAGGACAAGTGAGAAAGGTGATAAACTAGAGAGTAATAAAGGGAGAATAAACACAGGAAGGTGAATGACAGCATGAACATTATCAGTCATGAAAGTCCAGCCTCAAAAATGGACTTGGAGGTCACTGTGCAAATCTTGATGGTTACTGTACAGGGTTCTACCTCAGCAGCACACAAATAAAATCATAGACACAATACCATGTTTCATCTCTCACAAAAGTTTATGTATTGCATTAAAAATGAAGATCTAAGCTCCCCGCTCTCCTTGGCCCCCCATCCCATAATAAATATTGTCTTTCCTTCCCCCATTTGATTTGCCCCACTCCATTCCATGTACTTTAAACTTTTGTCACCACCAGGCTGGTAAGATTTTAAACTGTGTAACACACACCCCAGGAGGCTAGTGAACATCCACAGAAGAAAATAGACACAGAGCTAGCTAAAATCGTAAAAGATACACATGGGGATACACACTAGGGAAATAACAAAACTAAGACCAGGAAAAAACCTATTAGCTCATCTGGTGTGCTTCCTTCTGTTTAGTGACTCGGAATCCACAGCCCGCATAAAGGGATCTGCAAACAGAGGTTTCAAAGATAAAAAGAGAAGCAACATTGAAAAAGAACCAATGTCAATACCCCAGTTTTTGAGTGTACTAAAACTCACCACCGCCACCACAGTTTTCTCCCCCTCCCCAATTCTCCAGATCAGCACCCCAAAGTGAAAGTTTCATTTCCTGGTGGTCCAATCACAGTCTCACTGTGTTTTCTTTTTAAGACTGGAAGAAAGAAAAAATCTGTCCCTCACCGATCAACCCCCCACCCCACCACACACTCAGCACCCACCACCCCTCAACCCCAGTATACCCCCACACAGCCTCACTCACCTGAAAAGTCTAAGGTTCAAGATCCACTCTCCTATTGAAGACACATCTTGCTGCTGGAACAGGCAACTTTAAGATGAGACACTAAGGT